>CM070507.1:42998817-43598817 GCA_036346375.1 Guadua angustifolia | reverse complement strand
ACGACGCAGACAAAGAGGCTCAGAAGGACAGTAGTGATAGGACTAGATACAATCAATGTAATTAATGTAAAACCACTCCCCACACTTGCCCTAGCCAGTCCCAGGCGTATATAAGGGAGCTAGTGTGCATGGGGTGAGGAGATCGGTCGATCAGTTCACAACAGAGATCCAAAGCTCAAACGATCAAAAGATCGGGCAGACTAAGAACAAGTGGTATACTAGAGCAACACGAGCTTGAGCAGGACGTAGGGCTATTACCTGCATTGGGGGCCTGAATCTAGGTAAATCCCTGTGTGTTCTTGAGTTTCCTGTCCTGCTCATCACGAGAAGAGAGTTGAGAGTGACGCAGCTACGAAGACCCCCTACCGAAACTCGGTTATACACTCGAACCAATACTGTCTGGCACAAACACGTTGACATTACTGCTACTCATAAGACTGAAACCATAGTGGCTAGACATCAAACAAATTTTGCCAGCCAGGGAATGTGTCTTGATGGGCATGATTTGGATGAGCTTTAGGAGGTAGAGGAGGGTAATAAGGTGAAGCATGTTCTTGTGGAAAACCTGATCCTCCAGCCTCATGATCATGAGCTCCAGGCTTGAATCCTTGATCTTCCAAAATCTAGCAGCTGTAGCTAGCTCTTGTAGTCTATGAATTTCTTGAGCTTTTGCTTGAGACTAAGCATAGGAGCTTCAAATTACTTGAGTGGCTACATCTTCCTCAAAAGAAAGCTGCTTGGGATTCAAAGGACTGCACCCAACCACTTCTGTTGGTTCTTGAGTATGAAGAGAGAATCCTTGAGGCAGTTGGTTCTATTAAAGGAGTGGTTGGAATATTTGGAAAAGGGGATTGAAAAGGCTGTTGTCCATAGCTATGACTGTATTGAATGGGACTGATAGAAGCAGTATAGCTTTCTGCAGGCCCATCCCTTTTATCATTGTCATCATTATCGTCATGAGCACTTGGCTCATTCTCATCTTTAGAACCATCTTCAGATTCTGAATTGATTGTTGTTTCTTGTACTTGTTCCATTCTCTGTTCTTACAGCACTAGAGGTGGTGTGGGCAATCTTGATCCTCTAAGTGCTTACAAAGTAATCATTTTATTGAATATTTCTTTGGAAAATACTTGAAATCTCTATTCATCTCCTCTTGAGAAATTATTCCTTGAGCTATGAACATTTGAGTGATTTGTTGAGCAAAAGACAGAGGGCTACCCATCTTTCTATAGATTGCTTCTTCCATCTCCCCAAAGATGTAATCAACCAAATCAATGGGTTGCCTAGATAGAATTAGATGCAGCAGCCAGGATAGGTTATGAGTCACACCTTCTTTATATTCAGTCTTTGGGAAAATGGTGTGCCTTAGGAGTATTAGAAGAACTTTTGCTTCAGCTGAGAGGCAATGCACCCTGTTTGGACAAAAGTTTGCTTCAGTGATGTCTTTGTAAATATGAGCTGACAGCTTCAGATCAGGCATATCTCCTACTTGTCTCCATTTTTGTCCAGGAAACATCTTATCATGAATTATGGTTCTATTGAACAAGGGACTTGAGGCACCAATTGCTGTTTCAAAGTGTGGTGTGGTGACCTCACTTTTCTGATTCTTCCATCAATGGTGAATATTATGTAGTGCTTTTGTTTGTTCACCAAGAGGGATGCATAGAATTCTAATGTCCTATTCACACTTCAAGGAATGGTACTGTTGGATAGCATACTTGCCAATCCTAGAGTTGAATTGATGCAATCAAACAGTCTGCTTGAACCTACCACAGAGTTCACTTGATTCTAATCAATATACTGGTGGTTTGACAAAGCAGACAAAGGTTTCCCATTTTTGTGCCTCCTACTCTTGTATCCAATGAAGATATTCTTTTGCAGATTAGTGATAAAGTTTTCATCTAGAGGAGGTCTAGAGAAAGGAAACCATGTACTTTCTCCAATAAGCTTTACTGCCCTTAATTTCTTCCCACTTAGGATAGCTAGCTTTTCCCAATCAAGCATGTGTACTTCCTCACACAATTCTTCTTCCTCTGAAGTAGATTTGCCACTTGACTCATAGTCACTGTCTCCAGATGAAGGTGATTTTGGTTGGGCAATTTGCTTATTTTTCCTTTGAGAGTGAGTGATTGCTGCCTTTCTTGTAACCCTTCCAGCAGAATGCTGATCTTGCAGATAAACTGGCCCTTGTGGCTGCCTTGACAGAGATATATTCTGAGAGCATGGAGAACTAGCAATTTTCTGTTTCTTGCCCTTGACCTTGTCCACTACTTTCTCAAGAAAGCTTCTCTTTTCTGGATTTTTTGATCTAGGCATGATGTAAACACTGTCTACTGCCCACAAATCTACTCAATCAGGCACAAGACTCCTTTTTCCAAGCACAAGAACTACCCAACCTGAAGAGACAAGATTTTGGGATCGTTAGGCTAAAACTTCAAGGACTAGGATTTGATTACAAAATAGATAGAACCAAGAAGAAGAGAGTCTGGGAGACTTACCAAACCCTAGTAGAGCCACTTGCAAGTAGGCCGGGCGAGCACCGTTGATTCACCTGATTAGGGTTAGCTTTAGTGAGAGAGAGCTCTGGCCTTGAGGATTTGCGCAAGAGAAGCTTGGGTGATTTGGGGATTTTTGGGCGGTGGAAGTTACAGAGAGAGATGGCACAAGGGTTGTCTTGAGAAGAGGCACCTTTATGACAGGGTAGTTGATAGGAGACAGGCACCCCTATTTTTGGGTGGTGGGACCCGCAAGAAGAGCACAGTTCGGAAGGTTTAACTTGAGTCCTGAAACAAAAGATAAGTCAGCAAGGATAAGCCCTAAAAATTTAGATAAGATTTTGAAGCTTTTCAACTGAGATGAGTATTTTTCAAATTTGAGACCAAAACCTTTTGAATTTGGAACAGATAGTTGCATATGTACGCTAGACTGCTTTTTAGTGGTTACAGAGAGTTCTCCATTTGTGCCGGACTATAATTTGCACAGAATCATTTTTGCTGCGGACTAGGTTACATTTGGTTCGGCGCCTAATGTTTTTCACGCCGGACTAGGTCTGTAATGAAAAACCTCTTGCGCCGGACTGAATCTTCATCAATTCACTGTAAAATATGTTCTGGGCATTTAAGGTCTGTGGCAAATGAGGTGAAGTCTCCATCTACCCCGGACTTAACCTGGCAGCAGAGGACTTACAACGCCGGATTCACTCAAATCAGTCCATTGCAAATGCACTTGGTTGCTGAGTTAGTCCACCGCAGATGGGCAACTCACTGTTTTTTATTTTCATTTAGTGACTCAGTCCGTCGTATATGTGCAGCTTTCTGCTTAAGAAATTAAGAAGCATAGCTAGACTCTTAGAGATTTTCAATGATCCACTTCGAAAATTCAAACTTGGACAGAAAGATGGATCTTGAATAATCTTAGATAGAGAAATTCAAATTCAAGCACCAAAAACCAAACAAGAATGGATTTTGAATCCCTTGGAATTGTTTGAATCCTATTTACCAAATGAGCATGAATATGGGCAATTCAAGCTCAATGGCTAGGACTCATGTGTTGAGTGGTAATACTTAGTAATTTTGCAGCAAATTTTCAAATGAAGTCAAATTTTGGCCTATTTGCTATGGTTTGGATGGGATAAGATATAAACATAGAAAGGATAGGCTTTTAGCAACATTTTAGCAATTTTTGTTCTAGAGTCTCCTTTTTATTTAGAAAAATAATTCTATCCCACTCTAGCACTTAGAATTGATTTGTTCACACAATGGGTAGCAAGAAATGCATAGCAAGCAAGCTTGGCTCCCCCTTAATGTGATATTTCTTCCAAAAAACCAAATCAAGCAACATTTGTAAAAGCAATAATATTCAATTCATTTCTTAATTTAGAAAATCTAGCCTCATCAAGGGGTTTTGTGAAAATATCAGCCAATTGATCCTCAGTTCTTACATAACTAAGCATAATGTCACCCTTAGCAACTTGATCAAGAATGAAATGATGTCAGATTTCAATATACTTAGTCCGGGAATGTTGGACTGGATTGTTTGCTATTTTCACTGCACTTTTATTATCATACAAAAGAGGCACATTTTCAAACTTAATGCCATAATCTAAAAAGGTTTGCTTTATGAATAAAATTTGAGCACAACAACTACATGTAGCCACATATTCGGCCTCGATAGTGGAAAGTGCTACTGAGTTTTGCTTTTTTAGAACACCAAGATACTAAAGACCTTCCAAGTAAATGGCAACCCCCGAGGTGCTCTTACGATCAATTTTGCAACCGGCATAATCAGAGTTCGAATAGCCAAGAAGCTCAAATGGAGCACCGTTTGGGTACCACAAACCAATGCAAGGAGTGTGCTTTAGATATCTAAAAATTCTTTTTATGGAACTAAGATGCATTTCTTTAGGGGCAGCTTGAAATCTAGCACACATGCAAATACTAAACATGATATCGGGACTAGATGCTGTCAAATATAGAAGAGACCCTATCATGGACCCATAGAGTTTTTGGTCAACAGACTTACCTCCCACATCTTGATCAAGATATGTATTTGTTACCATAGGAGTCTTGATTAGCTTGCATTCTTCCATATTAAATTGCTTGAGGAGATTCTTGGTGTACTTTTCTTATAAGATAAATATACCCTCCTTCAACTGCCTAACTTGAAATCCAAGGAAGAATGAGAGCTCCCCTATCATGGACATGTCAAACTCTTATGCCATCATGTCACTGAATTCCTTGCAAAAGGAGATATTAGTACATCTAAAGATAATGTCATCTATATAAATTTGGCAAATCATTAATGCACCATTGATTTCTTTTAAGAATAGAGTTGGATCAACCTTCCCAATTTTAAAGTTCTTTTCTAAAAGAAAATCTCTAAGGTGCTCATACCATATCCTTGGTGCTTGTTTCAATCCATATGGTGCCTTAGATAATTTGAAAATATGATTTGAAAAATTTAAATCTTCAAATCTGGGTGGTTGTTCAACAAAAATAGTTTCTTCAATGATGCCATTAAGAAAAGCACTTTTTACATCCATTTTGAAAAAGAGTAATGTTAAAATGAGATGCAAAGGCTAGCTTCAAGACGAGCTACAGGGGCATACGTCTCCCCATAGTCTAATCCTTCCACTTGTGTAAATCCTTGCGCTACTAGCCTTGCCTTGTTGTGCACCACTGTAACAACCCGGCGCCAAGCGCGCCACGGATGCTACCAACCCTCTAAATAACTAATGACACCTCTACGTAAAGACAGAAAACAACCTTTAAACTCTTAAAACCGGCTTAGAAACTAAGCCACCGAAATTTACAAAATTTCGGCATGACCTCTCTAGAAAGTAGGACATCCACTCAGCAGACAGAAAACAGATGCAGTTATATGATATCATTCTAGTAGGCCCTTAGTTAACCAATCACACATCCAATAGAAAATTTAATAAGCTCCACCACGACGAACAACACATTACAACCGCATTATTTACATCTAGACTTAATGAATCGGTTAAATAACTTGTTGGAGACCGAAGTCGTGCACGTGATACTACTCCCAACCAGACGAGCCAGCTTCAAGGTACCTAAAACAGGAAGCAAACAAGCGTGAGTCCAAGACTCAGCAAAGTGCAACAATAATGAAAAGTAATGAATTCAACGGAATTACATTTACCTTAGAATTTAATATAGCCATTACTTAATAGAAGTCATCAAGTACAAGAAGCAGTAACTAACTCACTTACCACAACCAACTCAAAACGTAAGTAAACCTTACCCATGCCTCAATAATCATTTCTGGATGAGTCCACGACTCAATCCTCAACCTGTCACTTCCATTCTCATCAATTAACATTTATCAATTGCAACACAGTGCAATGCAATGCTTTTATGCTCCAAATGCAACCTTTTAGCCTATACCGTTACAGCTGAGTGCACACCCGTCGGTGTGCACCCTCTCATTCCTAACCATCCCGTGGTGGGGCCTACTCTTACTGACTCGCTCCCATCCAACTCCGTGGATGGGACTACGAGGTAGGACTCATCTCAGGAGCACTCCGGATTAGACATATGTTCCCATATGTCTTTCTCACCGACCCGGCTCGAATCAAAATGCATGACATGTATGCGAAAATGCGACATTCCATTACAACTCCATATGTCATGAGTTAAAAACCAAAAATACAAGCACAAATAGAATCTGTAAAGGCATCAACTCCTACAATGGATCAAAATAGTAAATTGCTCAGATAGAAAACTTAACTTCCCCGCAATATGAAATTCTCAAGTCCATGGACTTTCCTCCCTTTCCAAGTTAAGTTGATTTTATCATAAAAATATAATTAGCTTAACAGGCGAGCCCTCAACATAGTCGACATATTAGAGTAAACATATTTGTAATGCTAATGATCAACTCAACCCCATAAATACATTCTAGAGATGCACTTGCATCCATTCCCTTAACCTTTTAATCATCATAAGCATTTTTCGTAAAATGACCCATTTTCTAGTTATATCCAAGCAAGCTTATCATTTGCGTATACTAAAAGCAAACAATCAAATAATCCTCCTAGCCATGATCTAGGGAATGCACTTGCCTTTACCGACGGAGAATGGAGTGGCATGCGGTTGAGGCCACTCCCGACAGAACCTCCCTGCAAATAACCAATATTCATCCAACTTAAATTTATGCACCCTCGGTACAAAAGCTCAACAGCACTAAATAACTGGAAAATCTACTAGGAAGGAAGGTTACAACTGGCTACATGTTTTGGTCGTTCAATTCCTTTTAATTCAAGAGCAGTCATGCAAAAAGGAGCATACACTTCAGATCATCAAAACAGGGCTGCTTTAAAGTAATACTATAATAGCCACACCTAGCCACTAAATCAGAACTAGGATGACATGGTTGGATTTGATCTTGGGAGTATTTACTGCTACCAAAACCAACAGATTTTATGTCAATTTTGCCACTACCCTCTAAATCTGTAATATCACCAAGTCCCTTCCTTAGCATTTAAACATCCTATTAGCAAAGCATAAAACTTAAACTAAAAACCGGGGTATAACTCATACTCGTCACAAAGCAACTTAGCAGGCAAACATATAGAACAACAGACATGGATATATAGGTATGTACATAAATTTAGCAATGCATCAACTCACAACTACAACGGTTTCGCAACCCACTCCCAAAACCTGAAAAACAAAAATCTCTCCAACCGGGACAGCAGCGATCCAATGGCCATAACTATAGTTCTACAACTCCAAATTAAGAAAATGAATACATTTTCCTAGTCTACAGGAAATTTCCCATCTTTTTCTAAGTATATGAAAAGTAAAATTCGGCCTCTAAGATGCTCTAATCTGCAGAAGAACACAGACTGAACCAATCGTGACAAGAATTGGACAACACTCGGTAAAATAGCCATAACTTTTAAATGGCTGAACGAAACTTAATGATTTCAGTCTATATTGAAAGGTAATTCGATTATCTACAACTTTTGCAATAGCCAGACCCCTAGAAAACGCTTGCAGAATTTTCAAATTCGTGTTATAACAGAGCACACGAATCAGTGCATAACTTCTAGGGTTCCACCTCTAATCCATTCCATACACAATCAAACAACCAATAAAACTCCATGGCAAGAACCCTAACCCAACCACCCAACCACAACCAAACCCTAGATATTTTTCGTCACCTTGGCTCAAGAGAGAAACCGCAAGGGGGAGGGAGGAAGGGTGCTGACTGGGGGAGAAAGAGCAGCTGCCGGAGGGGAAGTCGCCGGTGCTGGCCGGAGCAGGGCCGGAGGGCACCGGTGCTGGGTGGAGTTGGGGGCGGGGGCGCCGCTGCTGGAGGCTGAGGGAGGCGCCGGACTTGGGGGAGGCAAGGGCGCCCGCCAGGGGGGACAGCAAGGGCGCCGGGAAGAGCAGTCGGCCAGAGGAAGCAAGAGGCGGCTTGGAGACAGCAGGAGGTGGCTGGGAGATAGCAGGAGGCACTGGGAGTGGGAGAAGTGCAGGGGAAGGAAAGAAAAAGAAAATAAGGGCTAGGGTTTTATCCCCTTTTTCTTTTCTTTATATACTCCATCAATTTGGTTGCTAAAAATCAAAAGGCTAGGGGAAAAAGAAAATAAACTACACAAACTCTAGAGACCACAAATCAACCAACTCCAAAGACTGACATTTCAAACTCATGGCGAAAAGAAAATCCTTTGAGTAAAACTTGCTGCAGGAAATTATGGCTCGGTGAAATTCCCTTTCCGATATGCATTCGGCACATCTCAAAACTTTTCGTTAAGATTCTTAAAACTGCGAGACGACCAAATCTTTTGCCCTTCCGACTAAATCCTTAGATTTAAGAAAACAAAAACAATTCCGGCCAAAAACCCTAGAAAAACGATTTGCGGTATTACAACCACCACTCCATTCTCATCTTGTTTGTTCCAGAACATCCATTTTATCCCTATGACATTGTGGTCCTTTGGGCATTTAGTTAAGTTCCACACTTTGTTCCTCTTGAAATTGTTGAGCTCCTCTTCTATGGTTATGATCTAGTCTGCATCTTCTAATGCTTTTTTCACTGTTTTAGGTTCAACACAAGAAACAAACGAGTAATGTTCACAAAAGGAAGCTTATCTAGAGCGAGTTTGGACATCCTTACTAAATTTAGCAATGATTTGGTCCACGGGATGATCCTTGGAAATGGTATGATGGCTCTTTATGAGTTTGGATCCATCTTGATCCTTTTCCTCCTCTTACTCTTGTGTTCCATCTTGTGGCTCCATGGAAGTTGTAGGTGGCTCATCTTTGTCTTCCTTGGGCTTGATGTCTCTAACTTCCATCTTCCTCATTGCTTACACCAAGGCATCATCACCTACATCAGCTAGATTCTCATGCTCACCTTGTGAGTCATTAGATTCATCGAATTTCGTATCATAGGTTTCTTCTACTAAGCCAGTTGAATTGTTAAACACTCTATAAGCCTTAGACTTAGAAGAATAACCTAACATGAAACCAATATCACATCTCCTTTGGCATTTACCCAGGTGTATTCTCTTTTTGTAGATGTACACCTTACATCCGAACATATGAAAGTAGGAGATGTTTGGCTGCCTCCCCACAAGTAGCTCATATGGAGTCTTCTTAAGTAGTCGATGGAGGTAGAGATGGTTGATAGAATGACATGCAGTGTTGATGGCCTCAGCCCAAAATGCATCAGGAGTGCTATATTCATCTAGCATAGTCCTTGCCATCTCGATGAGTGTTTTATTCTTTCTTTCAACCACACTATTTTGTTGAGGGGTATAAGTGACTGAAAGTTCATACTTTATGTCTAACTCATCACAATACTCAATAATGTTAGTATTAACAAACTCGGTTCTATTGTCACTCCTTATTTTCTTGATGGGGCAATCAAATTCATTTTGGGCCTTTTTTGCAAATGTTTTGAAAATTTTTCCGACTTCACTTTTAGTTGGCAAAAAGAATACTCAAGTAAAACGAGAGAAATCATCCACTATTACTAGACAATAAGAGTTACCACCTATGCTAGCATATGCAGTGGGGCCAAACACATCCATATGCAAGAGCTCTAGGGGCCTAATGGTGGACATGATACTTTTGATGGGCTGAGAGTTAGCTACTTGCTTGTCGGCTTGACAAGCACTACAAAGTTTATCTTTTTCAAATTTAACATCTTTCAAACCCACCACTAACTCATTTTTGAAAAGTTTTTTAAGGTTAGACATACCTACATGCCCAAGACGCCGATGCCAAAACCAACCAAGGGAGACCTTAGCTAAAAGGCAAGTCGAGATGCATGAGAAGTTAGAATTAAAATCTACAAGATAGAGATTTTGAAATCTAAAATCTTTGAAAATAAACTTTTTATTTATTTTTATCAAAAACAGTTATCCCATCATTAAAAAAGACACAATGAAATCCAAAATCACATAATTGAGCAACCAAAAGAAGATTGAAATTTAAAGAATCTATGAGGAGCATATTTTCAATTGAATGATCATTGGAGATAGCAATCTTACCAATACCCTTTACCTTTTTTTGCTATTATCTCCAAAAGTGATCTTGTGGCTAGGGTTACTTTCCCCTTCAATTGAGGTGAACATCCTTGAGGTCCCGATCATATGTTGAGTGCATCCACTGTCAATCACCCAATACCGGCCACCACTCTTGTAGTTCACCTAGACAATGAAGTTCATTTCTTGATTTTAGGTACCCAAATACTTTTGGATCCTTTAGTGTTAGTTTCAACAATTTTGGGGTCAAAAGGATTTGTTAGTAAAGATCTAGGCACCCAAATGGCTTTAAGCTTTTTTATCAAGATTAGAGGGGCCAACATATTTCACATTCATTTTACCCCTAAAGTCCTTAAAAAGCATGTAATGAGCGCCAACCACGCAACCCCTTTTTACTCTAGCATGCGGGGACTAGCAAGAGTACAATCATTTGAAGCATGGTCAGATTTATGACAATAGCAGCATTGAGTACCCTTTTTGACAAAACTCAATTTGGATTCGGTCCATCCACTTTTCTTGGGCAAATCCCTAGGTTTGTAGCCTAATACTTTCTTGCCCAAGATGACCCTTTGCTCCACTAGAATTTTGTCAAGAGTGGCACTACCAAGAAAGCATTTTTCTAAACCTTAATCAAATTTGGCTACCTTGGATTTTAGTTCATTATTTTCTAACATGAGCTCCCTAGCACACAAAGCATTTTTGCAATTTTCATCGCATGTGCTAGATAAGCTAGAAGTAAAGATTTCATCATTAAGCAAATCACAGGCAATAGATATATCACATGAAGAAAACAACTTTGGATTTGCTACCAAGCAGTCATTTTCTATTTCTAGCTCACAATGTCTATTGAGCAGATCATCATGATCTTTAACAAGTAAAGCAACAACTTTGGATTTGCTAGCAAGCATCTCATTTTCTATTTCTAGCTCACAATTTCTATTGAGCAGATCATCATGATCTTTAACAAGTAAAGCATATTGGGCATTCAAAGAATCATGATATTCAACAAGCAATGCATGATCAACAACCAAAGCATCATGAGCATGTGTAAATTTGTTATGTTTAGCAACAAGCTCATTATAGCTAGCTTCTAGGTTATCAAACTTGTCTTGCAGCACATCATAGTTTGATTCAAATGTTTTAAACCTAGAAGCAAGCAAGTCATTCGTATCGTTTAAGCTAGTAATTGTTTTCTTTAGAGCTTTATCCGTAGTGGCTTTAACATGCAAGGCATTATTAAGCTCTTTGATTATATCTACTAGTTCATCATAGGAGGCAGAGTCATTTTCCTTATCCTCATCATATTTTGCCATAAGGCAAAGTGGAAATGAAGGAGGAGGTGGTGTAGACTCATCAAGAGCAAGTCCAGCCAAGTCGTTGGATCTTGTATCATCATCATCGGAGGAGGACTCATCACTTGAGCTCTCTTTATCGGTGATCCATTCACCAATGTGAGCCTCCCCCTTTTCTTTCTTCAAATGTTTCTTAGAGTGGCTCTTCTTGAAATAAGTCTTCTTGTGCTTGTCATAGGCCTTCTCTTCATCATCATAACCTTTGCTCTTGCTCTTGCCCATCATCTTGCTCTTGTTAGGGCACCGAGTAGCAATATGACCCCTCCCATTACACTCAAAGAAAGTGATATTTGAGAAGGGTTTCTTCTTTGAGTAGTGAGAAATTGACCTCCCTTTATCTTTGGTGTTGACCCTCCTCATGATTTTGTTAGCCTTTCTCATGAGTAGGGCCAATTTCTTGACATCCTCATCCTCCTCATAGCTGGACTCGTCACCATCTTCATCATCAGAGGAGTCTTGCACCTTCTCCTTGGCCTTGAGAGCGATGGATTTCTTCTTGGGAGCATTCTCATCAGCCAAGGTGAGCTCATGGGCTGAAATCTTACACAAAAGCTCAGTGAGAGTAAGCTTCTTAAGATCACCACTGTTGGATAAGTAGGTGATCAAGCTGTGGTACGCTCGGGGCAGCACCCTGATCATTTTCCTACACACTTCAATATTAGGGATTTTAGTTACTAGGCCTTTTAGTTCATTAACAATGGGGTTAAGCCTAGAAAACATATCATTTGCATTCTTATGAGAGTGCATCTTAAATTGATCAAACTTTTCTCTAACTACAAAATACTTCTCCTCCTTCACATCAGAGGTACCCTCATGGATTTCTTGTAGGGTGGACCAAATATCATAAGTTGTGGCTAGATTGCTTAGCTTACTCTATCAAAAACTTCTATACTAAGACAAGAGAAAATAACATTTTTAGCTTGAGTATCATATTGCATATTTTTGATCTCACCAGGAGTAGGATCTTCGGAAACTGATTGCCCTTCGGGTATGATCCATGGGGGCAAGGGTTTTTTTGTAACCCTCCACACATCATACCCTATGGCCTCAAGATAGCATCTCATGCGAATCTTCCAATAAGAATAATTTGTACCATCAAAAACAGGTACTCTACCAATATTAACACTAACTAAGTTAGATCCCTCGACCATTATCCAAACTAATTAAGCTAAGGGTGTGTTTGGTAGGGCTCCAGCTCCACCAGATCCGTGGATCTGGTGGAGCTGGGTATTCCTAGCTCCATAGATCTGTGGAGCTGGAGCTGTGAGTACATTAAGAGTATTTAGATGGATCATCTTGTTTATATTTTAGACCAAAAATTTAAACTTAATTCACTTTATTTTAGCCTACAAATTTCAGATCTCAGGTGAAGCTAGGATCTGGAGCTTTACCAAACAGGCCCTAAACAAGGTAAACCTGCTCTGATACCACTTGAAAGGATCGAGTTGGCCTAGAGGGGGGTGAATAGGCAACTTTTACAATTTTAGGTTTAAGTATCAGTCTTTAGCACTAGTTAAAGTACACCAAGGCCACTGGCAAAAGAGGCTCAAAGCCTCAAGAACAAAGTGGTAAGAGTTCACCACATGCGTTGGCTACTGCAGAGGTATGTCTCTTGAGTTTTGAATAATGACCGCACTCAAATATCAACATAACCTGTATTCATCTTATTTTCAGCCATCTCCATCAGTGCAGGTGGCCAACATCTTGGCCGATCTGTCTGCTGCTCCCTTTGAGCCTCCACCGCCATCATCTCAGCCAACCCCTCTAGCCCCTTTGATTCCTGCTCTGACATCTTCGGACCCGAAAGACTTGTTGGGTTTCTGCTTGGCCGATCTCGATGATCCCGAGATTATGGCTACTGATGATTACCCGGCGGAGATCCGTAAAATTATCGAAGTCTCGAAGGGGGCATCAACTGTGGTGACTTCAACTCCAGGAGATCAGGAGCTATTGAACAAGCTCTTTGACATAGTGATCAGGCCATAGGTAGAGATCCTCGACAACAATCAGCCAATTAGGGATGCCATAGTCGCCATCAAAGCTGATCTTCCTCCGGAGACCATAGAAGCGCTGTTGAATGTATGCCATCTGGATGGCAAGGGGGCATTAGATGAGGAGGCACATGCCAGGATTGCCCGTTATGAAGCCCAGGCAGTCGATCAAAAAATCCTTGACGAGTTGGTGGCTGACACGAAGGCGAAGCAACACAAGTTCGACGCAGACGCCCAGTTGCTAAAGGCTGAGAAGACATCTCTATAGCAGCTCGAATCGGCCAAGAGGGCCCTCGAGGAACAGTTGGCTGAAGTGATCAAGTAGATCTTTGATAGCCGATTCCTCATCAAACAATCGATGTCGGCTATCAACGAGTAGAAGCTTGGCCTAGCTTTGGCCGTGGCCGACATCAAGAAGCAAATGACCAAGATCACCCCTGTACCCAAGAGCACTCAGGAAGATCAAAGGATTATTGATGAGGTGCAAGAGATAATTGAAAAGCTGTGGGCACACTATCAGCTCTAGGTGCTAGGCTTCCTAGCTCCAGCTTTTAATCAACTTTCTCTATAACGAGCCAAACTTATCTATGTATTTGGGCTGTCAGAACTCTAGAAACTTGTAATCGGCTATTTGAATGATTATTAATATCTCCTCTTTTGCAAGCTTGTGTATTTTACTTAGCTAGAATTAACTGCATCGAGTTAATTTGGCCTTATGAACGTCAAACATTTGTAGCCGATTAAGAACCAATCCAAACACTAGGATAGTATTTCTTCAGACACTTCTTATTGATCGCCTTGGGAAGCACATCTCCCTCCAACGTTTCTGGATTGTAGGAATTTCAACCGACAAGCCAATCAACCTTATAAGGCCCTTCCCATGTAGAAGACCATTTATCAAATTGGTTATCCTTGGAGCCAACAGGTAGTATACTCTTCCAGACTGAATCGGCTTCGCAAAAAGACTTTGGCATCACCTTTTTATTGTAAGCTCTAGCAACTCTCTCCTTATTTCTCTTAAGCTGATCTTAAATTTGTAAGCGTAATACCGCCAAATCATCTAAGTTATCGACCATTAAATCGTTGTATTCCTAAGTCGATAAACCATTTTGTTCGGTCACTCGTACGGAGTCAATATTAATTTTTACAGGTAAAACAGCTTCTTGTCTATAAACTAGCTGATAGGGAGAAAGCTTTATCACTCCGTGATACGATAGCCGATGAGCCCATAATGACTCCAATAGTGTTGAGTGCCAATTTCTTGGTTTTTGATCGATTTTTCTCTTGATCAATTTGATCAATGCTTTGTTGGATGACTCGACATGTCCATTAGCCTAAGCATAATAAGGCGATGAATTCAACAACTCCCCAAACTTTTAGCAAAACCTTGAAATTCGTTGGACATGAACACGGTATCTTGGTCGGTCGTAATAATTTACCGTATCCCAAACCGATGAATAGTGTGTTCATTAACAAACCTGATAGCCTTGACATTCGTAACCTTCTTGAGGGGCACAACTTCAACCCATTTAGAGAAATAATCAGTCACAACCAAGATGAATTTATGGCCTTTGTTTGAAGAATGAAATATTTGGCCGATTACATCTATTCCCCATCCTCTGAATGGCTAGGGCTTGATAATCGGATGCAAAGCCGATGGTGGTGCGAGTTGTACATTACCAAACTTCTGATAAGACTAGCACCTTTTATAATATTGGAAGCAGTCCTCTAACATCATCGGCCAAAAATATCTTATGCGTCTAAGCATCCACTTCATCTTGTAAGCCGACTGATGAGACCCACAAATGCCTTCATACACCTCTCCCATCGCTACTTTGGCTTCATCAGCTCTAAGACACCTCAACAATAAACCTTCCAACGTCCGATAGTATAACACTCCATCCAAGACAACATATTTTAAAGCCCACTATCTAATTTTGCACTCCGTCGGCTTAGAGGGATCAACTAGGTAGTCTTTTATCCTTGTCCTCCAATCGACAGCATTAGCGCACATTATCGCTTTCTCAATCGGCTTAAGCATTTGATATCAGCCAAAATCCTTATAGCCCGATACTTGTTGAGCCAATAAATTAGCTTTATCATTCATTTCTTGGGGAATATGGCTAATGGAAAATGAAGTGAATGAACCGATTGTATCGAGGCATTACTCCAAGTACTTGAGCAGCAATTCATCATGACATTGGTACTCTCCCTTGATTTTCTGCACAATTAATAGAGAATCGTCATAGGCCTCAATAGCATCTACTCCGATATTTTTCAACAGCTGTAGGCCTTTAAGCAATGCTTCATACTCTGCTTGATTATTAGAGAATCGGATATTTAGCTGAAATGCAAACTCCAGTTGTGTCCTTTAGGCGAGATGAGTACTACACCAATGCCATTACCCTTTCTAATACTGATCCATCAGAATACAACTACCAAGGGACTATATAAACTAGATTGGTAGTGGTTTCATGCCCAGTTATGAAATCGGCTATAACTTGTCCTTTAACCGCCTTAGCCAACTCATATGATAGGTCAAACACAATCAATGCATAAGCCCATTTACCAAGTCGACCTTGTAAAATTGAAGCTGATAGCATATACTTTATAACATCAGTTTTGCAGACTACCTTACAAGCCGATGCTAAAATATAGCGCCTTAGCTTTGTACAAAGAAAATATAAGGATAAGCATAGTTTTTTCTACAAAGGGTACCTGATCTCAGCATCTAGTAGGCGTCAACTTAAATAGAAGATCACAATCTCTTTGCCATCAACTTCTTGTGCCAAAATAGCTCCGATAGTCTCCTCATTAGCCAGTATGCAAACCTGAACGGAATCCCCTTTTGCAGTGCGACCAATACTAGAGGATTGGTCAAGTACTCTTTGATATCATCGAAAGCCTTCTGTTATCAGCTCCCCAAATAAACTCCTGTCTACCCTTTAACTTTTAATAAGGGAGTAAAAATGCAGATATGACCAGAAAGATTTGAAATGAACCGTCGTAAATAATTGATTTTGCCGATCAACTTCTGCAATTCATTTTTGCACGTCGGCGACTTTGTTTTGGCTATGGCCTTAACTCTTTCTTGATTGACCTCAATTCCCCTTTTATGGACCATAAAACCTAAAAATTGTCCAGCCGACATGCCAAATGCACACTTGAAAGGATTCATTCTTAAGCCATGAGTCTTTGTATTCTCAAAGACAGTGTCTAAATTGGCTAAATGTTACAAATCACCTTTTGATTTTACTACAACAACGTCAATGTAAATTTCAATGATATAGCCAATCAGATCATGAAAGATTAAATTCATAGCCCACTGGTTGGTTGCACTAGCATTCTTTAAGCCAAACGTCATAACCGTCCACTCAAATAACCTAAAGCACCAGGGCATCTAAAGGTGGTCTTTAGTATGTTAGCTTCTACTATGAATATCTGATTATATCCAACATTTTCATCTAGAAAGCTGATAATCTTATTTCCTAATACAATATCGATAAGCATATCGGCTATTAGGATCGGATACTTGTCTTTTGGAGTTGCTTTATTCAAATGTCTGAAGTTGACACATACCTTGAGCTTACTATTTTTCTTTATAACAGGAACAATATTGGAGACCCATTCAGTATATCGGCAAGGCCTGATAAATTTGGCCTCCAACAATCTCTCTATCTCTTCTTTTATAATATTGTATAAAGCCAGATTAAACCTTTGAAGGTACTGTTTAAACGGCTGATACCCTGGCTTTATAGGTAGCTGATGTTCGACAAGTTGTCGGCTTAAGCCAGGCATCTCATAGTACTCCCATGCAAAACAATCTTTATAATTCTTTAGAATTTTGACCAAATTTTCCTTATATGCTGTATCTAATTTTGCACTAATAAAAGTAGGTCTTTTCCTATCACCATCGCCTATGTGAATCATTGGCCTAACTTCTCGATGTTTTGGAAATCTTCGATGGCCTCATAGCTATCCATTATCTACCGATAGCTCTGCATCTTGTCCTGAGGGTCTTCATTGCTTGGACCCCATCGGTGCAAAACTTCACTTGCCCGATCAAACGTGCCTGACCTGACGCTGATCGGCATAAGTTCTATCTTACTGATACAAATAAAATCGCAATCATTCAGGAGCTTGCCTGATATGCACTTAGCTTCTTCATGTTTCCAATTCTCATCTGAACTAGCCATTGCAATGTGAGCCGTTGTATCAGCTCGAATGACCTCAACCTCGTCTCCGTTCCATTCGACAAGTAACTAGTGCATAGTCAACGAGATGCAACAATTCGTATGTATCCAGTCCCATCCAAGCAATACACTGTAGTTGCCTTTGGTGTCGATTACGAAGAATGCAGTTGGCAATGTTTTGCTACCGACAGTCAATTATGTGACCATCACGCCATTAGCCTCAGTGGGGTCACCTGTGAAGTCCTTCAAAACCATATTAGTTTTGATCAAGTCTTCGTCGGACCTACCCAATTTCTTGCAGGTGGTGTACGACATCAAATTGACTGTTGCCCCTCCATCCACCAGCATCCTTTAGATCGGCTTGCCGTTTATATGCCCTTTGAGATATAGCGTCTTAAGATGCCGATGGGCATCATGGGACTTCTCAAGGACTGTATCTTGAGCACCCAAACATAGTTGAGCAAAGGTTTCCTTAGTCGATTCAGCCCTTAGTTTGAACTCGGCTGGCAACGTGAACACCATATTGATGTCCATTGGAGGAGTGTCATCTCGAATCATGGGTGAGCCCAAGTCATCGGCTGAATCTGACTCTTCCTCAACTTGGTCTTTCCTCCTCCACTCCCTCACGGTTTTCATCGAATGAAGCTCATTGAATGCCTGGTCTCTTTGATTCTCTTATTCAGCCTCCCTGATCTCTTGGGTCCTTAGTCTCTGAAGCTGTCTGCGTTGCGATCGCCTAAGACCCAACGGGCACCATTTGGGTTTGAGTTCGATTGGCTTGTGTACCTTTCTAGCCAGATCTTCCTTGACCACAAAACTCGATTCCCCTGCCTGCGCCTTTGCCTGATTCAGTAGGGAGATCCTCTCCTGAATCGGCTTCCTGTAATCCTTGTCAGGACGACCCCGTATTGGCCCAGATAACCTGTTTTTAGCCGACTGCCTAGGCCGATCATCCTGAGGATAATGTTCCATCGAACATGCATACGGTGATGGCAATGTTACTCCCCCTTCCCAACAAAAATGCCAAAAGGGGCATCTTTGATGGGTCCTTTCCAGGTTCTCATGCCAATATAAATAATCTGGCTGACATGGTGGATACCGTGAATGATTGCTCATTCTATCATACTTGTCCAGTAACTGAGAAAAAGTTGGCTTAGGCTTGCTAATTGGTTTTCGTGGCAATGATCTCTCCACTTTGTACCATTTGCCAACTTGTGGATCTCCTTTAGGCTTAACAGTCCTTGAATTCTTGCCCTCATGATCGACTTCTATTTGTATCAAGCCGATCATAGCTTTCTAGGTCCTGTCACACTCAAGTTCAGCTAAATGTCGACGTGTCGAGCCCTTTTTAGTTCCTCATCGTGCATTGGTTCTTTCCCCTTGCCTGAACATTGGGCCATATTTATAGGGAATGGATCCACGTCCACTTGCATAGTTGGCTCATCTGCAAACTTTAGCCGACCGGCTTCAATAGCCAACTGGATCTACTAGCAGAAAATATTGCAGTTGTTAGTGTTATGAGAAAAAGAATGGTGCCACTTGCAATACCTTCATTTCTTGATCTCGTTAGCCGATGGTATGACGTGTCCCTCAGGTAATCGTATTATTTTTTCTTGTAAAAGTAAATAAAAAATGCGATCACATTTGGATACATCGAACACATACTTTACCACTGATTTGTTTATAGTCGGCTTAAGCCATAAACAGACCAAAGATTTTTTAGATCCTTTGACCCATTCAGCTATATTTACCTCTGCTCCATTGTCTTCAGAAGACTCGCTTGAACAGTAGTCAACCATGTTGACTTTTGCTTAGTCCTTTTTCTTACTATAGCCGTTTACTTTGAACTTGTCCTTGAATCCCAAATTATCAGGAAATCGACTTTCTTGAGCTGACACACGATGAAGTAGATGATTTAAATTGATGAACTCCTGCCTACCAAACTTTTCCCTGAATGGGGGAATTAATCCCTAGAAAGCTAAATTGGCTAATTGATTATCAGGTAATGAGACACTGAAGCACTGATTTCTAACATCCCTAATCCTTTTAATATAATATGTTACCAACTCTCCAAATTTCTGGTGGACGGTGCTTAGATCGGAAATCCTAAGTTCTAGACTACTAGAGAAAAAGTATTCATGAAATTAGCTTTCTAAATCGTTCCAAAAATGAACTGAATTTGGGGGTAAACTGGTAAACCAAGTAAAAGCAACCCTTGATAGAGACAATGGGAATAATCTAATTTTTAACCCGTCAGACTAAGCTGCTTCGCCGCATTGAGCGATAAAGCGTTGGACGTGTTCTAATGTTGTAACTAAATCATCCCCTGAAAACTTGGCAAAATTAGGTACTTTGAAATTGTGCGGATATGACATGCGTTCTATATAATCAGAATACAGCTTTCTATAGCTAATGATTTTACTCTTTGGCTGCATGTCGAATTGATCCCTTAGTACGGCAGAAATCCAATCAGCCCAATTAACAGCATTGGCCGATGGGATATTATGGCTTTGCTAATTATGATCATAAATGGCATTCTGCCCCCCGAGTGCAAGTTTGGGATACCAATTAGGTTGAGCCGATGAATATTGAGGGAATTGGTCATATCCATCGTTCCCTCTAATCGGTGGCCTAGCAATGGGACAAAAGGTTCTGAATGATTTACCACCTTGTATGGGACCGGATTCCTAGGTGTGACCGGCTCCTGATGTTGTGGGTATATGTTAGGTTCAATCAGTTGTGAGACCGATTGTGGGATGGGTAAAATGGGGCTGACAGTGGCAAATTAGCCAGCACATTTAATTTAGCGACATCAGTATACGCTTGGTAGTGCGTCATCCCGCTAGGACGAGGATCCCTTAGTAGAATAATAGTTGGTTGGGTTGGCATAAAAGATGGTATCAGAGCTAGCATTTTTGGGCCAACTACCGTGTCTTGAGTGTTCTACGCCATTGAATAAATAGGGTAGGTTAGTAGTGCTTATAGTGGATCGAGCAGGCTCCTGGACGAAGCCAACTCTTGGGCAATAGTCTTAACACTATTAGGAATCATCAGCTTGAGGGTAGTGACTAAAGCCGATGGTTGATTAATCAAAGCATGGTGTACAGATTGTTCAATCATAGCCAATAATTCTTCCTGTGCAGCCACGTATTGACTTACTGGGCTATTTGTGACTCCTGCATCGCTGAGGGCATTGACCGTCGGCAATGCAGCCTTCTGGGTGATGCCATGTCGGGTTTTCTGGTAGTAACACAGCATCATCTCCTCCAAAGTAGCTTTGTAGTCTTCAATTTCCTTGTGCCGCTCTGGAGTCAAATCGTCCAATGTAGGCATGATTATGGCTTCGGTGTTGAGGTCGGACGGTGGAATCGACTTGCCGGAGGAAGACATCTTCGTGGTCCCACCGGGCGTGCCAAGAGTATGTTGGTCCCAAAAATTGAAGTAGGGTTTATCAACCACAACACACCAGACGAACACCTGGTTCAGAGCATGCCAACCGATTTGATTCTACAATAAATAAGAAAAATGCAAAAATCATTCAAAGCTGACCCTGTAGGGTGTGCTAACCGATTTGACTCTAATCAGCTAAAAGTCAATCAAATCAAACGTAAAGATAAATCTAATTAATCGATTACGGCTAATCAGAGGATAAAGGCAGATCAACTCTGAAAAAGGCGATGCGCAACAAGATTAGAGAAAATCAAACCTAATTGGTGTAACAAAAGATGATCAATAATCAGCGATGCGTAACTTTATTGATCAAATCGAGTTATAGATGAATCTTGATTATGAAACTACTCCTAGTCAACGAAAAAGTAGATGAAAATATAATGCAGGTTGGTTGATTTGATTATTGTTCTTTGCTGACCCAGGACTATCTTTTATACCCATCGGCCGATCGTGTCCTACTATAACACGTTAAGAAACATGATCCGAATCAGCCTTCATCCGGATGGTTTTTCCTTAAGAATCTTCATCGTAACCAAATATTTTCAAAGTCTTTCCATAATACGTTGGTTATGTCTCACAGATTATACCTTGTCAATTTTGACTATACCTGCCAAATCTGGGTGCAAACAGTCTGGTTACCACATGAAAAGAAGTGAGCTCCCTTACTAGTAGGTCTCACTTTAATTTACGATAAGCAATGATGATAACAAGACTAAAGCATATTCACAATAATGATCACTATATAATTCAACACAAGGTACTTAGACAATAGTAAGATAGGTACATGGAGCTGGATACATACCATACTATCGTAGATGATTTCTATGGAACCTTGGTTTTGTAAAGCCAACTCTTCTCCTAGCTCACTTCCAAGTTACTTGAGACTCCGTGTCACCTACACTACACAATGGTGTGTGTAGTGTAGTGAGATTGAATGGAACATGGAGTAGTGGTGCAAATCAAGGTTTGGTTGCAACGATCTTAGAAAATGGATTAAAAATCAACTAAGTCAGAAACAAATCAATAGAAGCATATTATCTGGCTTGACGTTGGTATTTATCTAGTTTATTGTTATTTTTTATCTATTTTAGTCTTGAATAATCAAAAAAGTTAAGTGTATACAAAAATCCCACAGATATCAGGTATCAAGGAGGATCCTGTATTTCTGGAAGGTATTTGAGGACAACCAACCATACCATTGAATCTGGGAGTCAAGTGGAACGCAACAGAAGTCATCACATCACAATTGGAGTCTCTAGAGGAGAAAATGACTTATGATATAAACTGACAATATCACCATCCAAGAGGTTCCCCTTGTCAAATAGATCATGATGGCAGTGGTCCCAGCCCTTAATTCCATATGACAGCTTCGCAATACCTTAAATACTACATGAAGAGATCTAAACAACAAACATAGGAGAGGAGATCAGCATAGAGTTGCCACCAACTCTAGAGGGGAAGAATGCCTTCAACACCTTCTTCCACCTCTAGATAATCCATTCCACCATATTTCTCCATAGGATTTAGCCATAAACTATCTTAGATCATTTAAAAAACTTGGGCTTACGTGTCCACTGAATGGTTTCTTCATCAGATTGGTTTTTGTTGTTTAATCTATTATTTTTCCAGATCATGTGTGGTGCCTTCTCTATGCTATTTATGTGTCATTTCTTATTGAATACTCTATTTAGTTCTTGAGGTCGTGGGGTATCCCAATGTAGAGATCATGAGATAGATTAGGGATTCAGTGTGGTTTAGTATATTCTTGTGATGATATTCTTCATGATGGTTGTGCGAATGTCAAATGTGCAACATTTGCCCTTACAGGACATGTAGGATAGCACCACTAGATAAGATGAGGATGAAAAGTAGAAGACTAATGAGCTATACCCAATTCTCTAGATCATTGATGTGGGGGATTCAGGGAGACCCAACTAATGCTATAGCCTAGGGTCCATGATAAGGTCTTCCTTAAATCCCTCTCATATTGTTGTTGAGTACTTGCGAGTGGGGGTTAAAGGGATATGTTTGAAAGGAATTCATCTTCAGCTCCCCCTCACAAAGATAGTATGAATATCACAAAGGTACCCATCGACTCTCTAACCTCTACTACTACAGAACTGATGTCTTAAGAACACCTTTAATATTATATACCAATGTCATTTACATTTCTACAATTTATTTTTATCAACCATTTAATTCTTGTCATTTATTATTGAGACTACACATTTGCATTAGGAAACGTACCGTTCCTCTCATGTATATGATAGTCTTATTTATTTGAAATAGCTACTAGCAATGATACCATGCATTTGCAAGGCATTCAACCATCAAGCCTTTTCTAGCACCATTGTCGAGGAGTGTAGTGATTTTTATTTTTGCATTTAGTTTAGTTTAATTTATTGTTTCTATTTTATTATTATTCTAGATTTTAGTTTATCTATTATTGGCTACTAAAGTTCATATCTATAATTGTGTGTTTAGAGAATATTCCTTATTTGAGAAGGATAAAAACTTTGATAGCATTACATATCCTACATTGAATTGAAATTACGAGGTCAATGCTCATACTATTGGTATGTTGTGAACTAATCCTTTTTCAAGAGGTGCAAACGAAGATCCTTATGCTTAAATTAATTTTTGTAACACATATGCACTATATTTAAATTGCACGCTTTCATCGCATATCAAAATTAAGCTTAAATTATTCCCATTTACATTGAAAGATAGGGCTTTAAATTTTTTATCTACTTGCCCCCCCCCCAAAAAAAAGTTTACAACATGGGAAAATTATTTGTTGCTTTTGTAACTTATTTATATCCACAGAGAAAATCTTATGGACCTAGATTATTAATTATGATTTTTAGACAATAGTAAAATGAAAGTTTTATTCAAGCTTCTAAAAGTTTTATATCCTTATTAATGAATTGTGCCCATCACAATATTCGTGAATGGTTCATTCGACATACTTTTTATGGAAGACATAGCAACAATGGTAAAAAAGAAAGCTAACCTTGCAGCTAGCAGAGTGAGAGTTCTCATGAACTTTCCTATTGAGCTGATAGAAACAATTCCATTTATGATGCTTAGAAATGTATTGTCAAGCAGGGAGCCATGACTTGTGCACATGGCCTGTGCAATAGACAGGGCTTATTGCATGTGCAAACACATGTTTGCTTCTGGATGATGAACTCATAAATAACAGTTCACCTGTTTGTTTCACGACCGGCTTTGTCTCTGCACAATGCCTCAAAACGGAGCTCCCTCATACCCATCTTCAATGCTCTGTGCATCTCCCCCTTCTTGCCTTTCTATTTCATGTATGTACTGATCATCTTTGAGTATTTAACAGTAGGATCATTCATGCGGACCAATGCCCTATCACGACGATCCACAAAGTATTTCGTGATGCCACAAAGAACTCCCTACACTATAGCTACCAGGAGAAGGGGCCTCAGACCCCTCATGACCTAATTGTTTACGTCAGCCATGTTTGTCGTCATGACCTCGTACTTGGCACCATCGGTGTCATAAAGCAGAGCTCACTTCTTTGTAGGCTCATGCTTTATCCATTCAGAGAAGCATTTGTGCCCCCTTTCATTCCTCTGAACCAACTTTGGAGGGTTTGTGGGTACTTCAAGCGCTGTTGGGGACTTCCCTATGGTAGGCGTTGCCTTTTTCACTGCCTTCGTTGTATGCTTTGATGTCAGCTCATCCAACTTGTTCTATAGTGTATCGAACTTCCTCTGCTAGTTCTAATCACATAGCCTCTTGAAAAACTTCATAAGCTCCTTGTTACTAAATTGCTTATAGAAATTAACACTGTCGGGGATTGGATAATTTTCTATAAGGACTATTATACCCTGGCAGCAGGTTTCGGCTGACCATGCATGCCCTTGGATGGTGTCCCCAAGGAGGATCCTTGGATGGTCTGGCTGGTGGGACCGCCCTGACCATGCCCAAGCTCATCTCCGAGCATGCTCGCTCGTGAGTGCGCAGTGGTCGGTCAAAACAGGGGAATCCCCGAGCATGATCGGGAAATCATGTTCGACCCATAACGTATGCATGGTGATAATTACACCACGATCTAGGACCGTTACGCCACGATCTGGGACCATTATGCCCACGACGGGAGCGTGGCGAGAATTGAGGATGCAGTTACAGCCACGGTTAATGCCGTAATGGCACACTATTTGGTTGTAGTTATTTTAATTATCCTGTAAACTATAAAAACCCCACCAGTAGCTCGGTAAAGGGGGTGACATTAGTTGAAAGCTAGACACAATGGATAGACATACTCAAGCTCTCCTGTAAGAGTTCGATTACAATAGTGAAAACCACTGGACGTAGGGTTATTGTCTCCGCCGTGAGAGGCCCGAACCAGTATAAACCCTGTGCCTATTCTCTGACTATCTAAGAGCATTCTTCGGATGCAAACTCTTCACGGAAAAGGGGCCTGTTGATCCCCCATTCAACAAGTAAGCTTGGCGGGGACCTGTTTCCCAAACGTCGACAGCTGGCTCCGTCCGTGGGGATCGTCTCTAGCTGATTCCTTTTGTCAAGAATCCCTAAAGATGCCTAATTCCTAGGATACTCAGGACCTCTACGTCTTCGATAGCGCTGAGGATGATGACCTGTACTATGCCGATGAAGGCATAGCCGGTGTTGCTGACCCAGAGGGTCACATCGAGCTCGGGAGTCTTTCTCCAGTCATTGCAGTGCGAGAGTGATTCCTTCGCTCTCAGCATGATTCCCTCACAGATGATGAGTGTGATGGACTCTATGATGGCTTGGACATTCCAGACCATTTCGAGCCCGATCACGAAACTGCATCGCGAGGAGACACCATGATGTCACTTTCACGGTCCTCGCATTCCCACGATGTCAACATGGCAGGGGGAGAAGAAAACCCTGAGGTTGAATCCTCAGGGGCTGCCCATCATCGCCACTATGAAGCGGCCAAAAATCACCTAGAAGTGTCCTTAAACAGGACCTTGGCAAGCATCCGCCACCAAGCTCGTGAAAAACTGAGTGCCAGGACTGAAACTTCAGCTCGCGAGATCTCCCACGAGTGTCACACACTGGAGCATGTGCGCGATCGTCGACCAAAATCACCTCCTCTCGTTCCATAGAGCAGAGAGTGACCGTAAGCTTTGGCGGTGGTCGTGTATGACCTTCAAAATTTCCCCGGCCAAGTGGACCTAGAAGCAATGGGCGCGGTCATAGCCAAAGACCTGGAGAAGCTCACCGCCGACATGAAGCTTTCAGGGTCACCTAGTGACAAAGAAGCCCAGAGCGTTTCCGGAAAATCGGCATCACTCCCCTGTTCGCTCCCATCATGGCGATTCCTGAAGCCTTGCTCAGGAGGGCCGTGGGAAGTATGATCGGTATCGCGAGGACTCTCGGAGCGATTCCCGAGCAACCTCGTGATTCCCGATCACGGGCGTACCGAGCACTCTACCTCGGATCGATCCTCGTCGTGCCGACGTCGAGAAGTTTTCTCTCGCCTTGGTCCACACGTCGGAGGCTATCATAGCGATGATCGCCGTGATCACCGTGGCCGAAGAGACCGCTATGATGCCCCAACTTTTGGATGTCGGGCATTTTCGGCGTCCCTTCGCAATGTCTCATAGCCGAGCAAGTTCAAGCCTAGACACATCGAGAGATTCAACGGGACTTAGAATCCGGATGAGTTCCTCTCCATTTACACTATTGCGATTTTAGCAGCTGGAGGCGATGAGGGAGTTATGGCTAATTTCCTCCCTACTGTTCTTGACGGAGCTGCTCGGACTTGGCTATTCAACCAGAAGGAAGGGTCAATTCGCGGCATCTCAGCAGTGCACTTGGAGCAAATTTCTAGAGCTTCTATACCCGTCTGGGCAAAGAGCATGACCTTGAGCGCTTGATCCAAATGGAAGGCGAGTCTTTGCGACATTTTGTCCAAAGGTTCCTTCAAGTTCGGAATTCGATCCCGAATATTTTGGATGAAGCGGTCGTGCATGCCTTCAAGTTTGGGGTCCGAGACATCCGCTTCATGCAGGATTTAGAGATCAATCCTGATCTAATGGCTAGTGAGCTATTCCGCATGGCCAATCGGTATGCAAACGCTGATGAGGCAGTCCAGTGGAAGAAGATGCTGGACAAGGGCAAGTTACCGCCTCAGCCTTCCTTGGAAGGCTCCACGACAACGAAAAATGCAGGCTCCGTGGAGAAGAAAATCAAGAAGAAGAAGAAGAAGAAGAGGTCGTCTGAGCTAGGCATGGTCGCGGTTATCAAGTAGCATCAACCGCAAGCTTCGCAGCCGCAACAGCGGGTGAATTTCGATGGAAGAGGCAAGGGTCGACCACCCCAGCACCGCAACGACCAAGGCCGTAGCGACCAAGGTCCTAACAACCAAGGTATCCCACTAAATGACCGTTTCTGCCCACTCCATCAGGTATATGGGCACAGCCTTTGTAATTGTCGAACCTGGGCGTTTCGCTGGAAAAGTTCTAGAATGGCAAAGGTCCCATGCCTACGCTCTTAGAGAAAGGTGAGAGCAGTAAGGGCAAGAAGCCCACTGATGATGAAGATGATATGGGATACCAGGAGCCCCGCAATCATATTGCGGTAATATTCGGGGACTCCTCAGCCTACAAGTCCCTTCGGGACTTGAAGGAAGCGGCATGGGAGGTGCACCACATTGCTCAAGGCAAGCCCCCCGTGCAGTAGCTCAAGTGGTTCGAGTTGCCCATTACTTTTTCCAAGGATGATTGTCCCCTTGGATTGACCAAGCCTCAGAAGCTTCCAATGGTGGTAAACCTGACCATCAATAACACCATGGTGGGGCGAGTGGTCATTAATGGCGGAAGTTCTTTGGCTCTGATATCTACCAAAGTTTTGGACGAGATGCAAGTCCCTCGATCCAAAATAAAGAGCATAGCGGTCCCCTTCTACGGGATCGTTTCGGGCACTTCGGCCAAGCCTCTTGGCCAGATCGTTTTGCCCGTTACGTTCGGGAGTTTGAGAAACTTCTGGACAGAAATGATCACCTTTGAGGTGGTCGACTTTGAGTCGGCGTACAATGCCATCCTCGGCAAGCTGGCTCTTGCCAAGTTCATAGCTGCTACACATCATGCGTACTAGTGCTTGAAGGTTCTCGGTCTACGTGGAATAATCACTATGAGAGGGAACCAAAAGGCGGCCCTGAGCTGTGACGAGAAGGCAGTGGATATGGTTGGGCAATTGCCTCGTCGCGGTCCTGACCAAGAGCCGAAGAATTCCCGGCCAAAAGTTACCCACCAGCCCGGAGGAGAGACCAAGGCGGTTCTGCTAAGCGATGCAGAGCTGACCAAGGTCGTGCGTTTGGGATCTTCCTTAGATCACAAATAGGAGCTCGAGCTCATTACTTTCCTCCAGAAAATGCAGATGTGTTCGCTTGGGAACCATTTAACATGCCTAGAGTCCCAAGGGAGGTAATTAAGATAGGCTAGCGGTTCGGCCTGACAAGAAACCAGTACGGCAGAAGCTTAGACGTTTCTCCCTGGAAAAACAAGATATCATCGGGGAAGAACTCGACAAGCTCCTCAAGGCCAGCTTCATTCGAGAGGTCGAGCATTCGAAATAGCTAGCGAATCTGGTCATCATCAAGAAAAAGGCAGGAAGGATTTAAGGTAGATCTTGATCTTGCACATTTGGGAGGCAACCTCTTTGGTGTTCTTACTTGCTGGGACATGTGGGTGGTCATCTAGAATCACATGATCATCTCGAGAAAGCTCAGGGTGAAGTTTTGGGTTTTGAACTAGTTTTAGTGCAACCTTTGTTATTTTTGAAAAAGGTTGGAACTTTGATGTCAATCCTTGCAATTTATGGTTGGAATAGGTTTATAGCATCATTAGGAAGGTGCATACAAAGTTTCATGAGTTTTGGATCATCCAATAAAAAAGTTAAATCATTTTTGTATTTTGAACTCATGTTGAAATTACTGTTCATCACCCTATTTTTTCTATTCATTCGGTATCGCTATAGTAACCCACTAGTACCAGGGTATTGTTCATCCTATACTACTAGTATCTAAGAGCGGTAGTGCTACCCTAGAGCTGATTTTTTCTAAAAATTTATTTTTTTGCTCATAGTTGTTCTAGTGGGGATTTGGCTTGGTTCTTTGTGGGTAAAATTAGATTTGTGATTACTCACCCCCTCTGATCACCATATCTGGTCCTCAATTTGTATTAGAGCCTAGTTTTGCTCTCTTTAGATTTTGACCGATCTCGAGAGCCATGCCATCAGACAAGTATTTGACCAAGACTCTAATCTTTTTGAGGTGGATTATCCCTTTTGGAAATCGAAGATGTAGTCATATATCACCGCTAGAGTTTCATGATTTGGCAGAAAGTGAAGTTTCCATATGTTGTTCCTACCAATGAGAACATCAATGCCACAAATATGATTGACGTTGAGGTGAATGCTAAGGTAGGGAACATCCTCATACAAGGGCTTAACACAGTGAGTATGATCAGATCTCCCCACTTACAGTCTGCATACCAGATTTGGGTGTCCCTCGATGCCATGAGGGCACCACCCAAATCAAAATGGTGAGGCAAGATTAGTATAAGTGTGACTACAACAATTTTGAGTAGCACGCTGGAGAGTTCTTAGACGAGTGCTTTGGTCATTTCACAAATATCCTAAGCGACCTCCAAGCAGTTGGTACCAAATACCCTAACTTGGATAATGCTTGGCATTTTCTGACAGCACTCAATCTTCAAGTTTGGAAAAGGAAGGTGACCTCCGTCAAGGACACCATGGCTTGTCGACCTTGACTCTCGATGGGATTTATTTCCGACTCTAGACTCAAGAGGTTGATGTCATCTCTCACAAGACAAACTCACAGTTGATGGCATTAGTAACTGATCCCGCTTTTGAGAGTTCTTCTGATTTTCCCTCTCCTTTCTTTGTGAGATAAGCGATGACCATCTAGAGAGATTTTTAGAAAAAGAGCTCACCCAATTAGCCAGAAAATTCTTCCTTACATACAAGAGGATGAGAGAGAGGAGGAAATGTGGATTGATCACCTGCCTTAAGTGTGGTGATCCCAAACACATTCGAGCCAACTGCTCCAAGCTGGAGAAGGGTAAGAACAATCACGGCGGTTCCAAAAAGATTGACTACACTGACAAGAACCGCAACAAGAATGCTCTAGTTCATGATCCCACGCGTGAGAAGAAGAACAACAACTTAGCAAAGAATAAGAAGCTCTTCCACCGTGTTCTCACCGCACTTGATGATATCAACCTCTTCAACACTGAGACATGGAGTGATGATAATGGAGAGGATGACCCGCAAGAGAGGACCGAGGGCGATTACAACTTCACAAGCATGTGCTTCATAGCTGATGAGAATGGCATCAGTGACACCAAGCTCTATAGCAAGTCAAACGAGGTAACTTCCTATGATGAGCTTAATGATGCATTCTATAAGCTAGGGAGATTCCATGCTAAAGCTAGGGCTAGATGTTTGGAGCTAGAGAAGCTTGTAGATGACATGCCATGGGAGATAGCCCCACTTAGATCTTCTTCCTCCCATGATAATGATTGTGTGCTCTGTGATGCCATGCTAGTCGAGCTTGAGAACCTAAAGACCATACAAGATAGTGTGCTTTCTAAAGTAGAGGTCCTTAGGGTGAAGAATACTAGCTGTAGTACCACTAATGCTATTTCTATCGATGGTAGTCTTCATGCTCCTACATGTGCTTCTTGTGACAATTGCCCTAAGTTGCTAGCTGAGATTGATACCATGACTGTTCACCTTAGGAAACTTTTTACTAGAAATGAAGAACTTGAAGAATTTGCTTCTAAGGGCCCAGTTAGCTCATGTTAGGACTGTAGATAACTAAAACTTAACAATGATGCTTTAAATGTCAAGTGTGCTAAACTTGCTAAGGACCTACTAGCTAAGTCACAAGTTGCTTATGCTAGATGTGTCGAGATTGAGGAGGATATGGGTAGAATCCATGATGAGCTTAGGAAGAAGCTAGATACCCATACCGCTAGGATTAGAAATGCCAAGTGTGTTTCTTGTGATGCCCTCAAGATTGAGGCAGTCGTACTGAAGCATCAGGATGGCGAATAGAGGGGGATGAACGGTCGCAATAAAAACTTTCCCACACACAGTATTTCAAAAGACTAACACAAAAGATCACCAAAAAGGTTAAGGCTCTTGTTTAGAAAAACTGGTAGTACCCCTTTGGATTAGGTGAGAGTATCAGACTCAAAAGCTCCTCAAGAACAGACAGCTCAACCCAAAACAAGAATCAAGGAAACTTTTGATCGGTAGAACAAAACTTCAAGAAACTTGGTAGATGAAATCTTGGGAGAATGAGAAACTTGAATCTCAAACCGATCTCCAAGAGTGATCTCAAAAACTCAACCTTTCTACCTAAGAAGAAGAATTACTTCAAGAAAGGTAGAAAGAATAGGGAATTCGGTTAAGGCTTTGCTTTTGAGAGCTAGAAGAACTAGAGGATCCTGGAAACTTATCACAGCAAGCTAAAAGCACAATGAAATGAAATACAAGATCAACAACTCAAGAACGTAAAAGACGCAAAAGAATGCAAAAGGAGATGAATCAACTTGTGTGAAGTAAATTTGCGTAACTTAAATTGCAGAAAGTAACTTGCATAATATAAATGACAAAAGGAAAAAAGCAAGTATTGAAATCTTTGAGATGTAAGTTGTATTTCTGGAAGGGAGGTTACACAACCACACACACAAAAGTGGGCAAAGCTCAACAGAGCGCTCAAACCTCTAAAAACCCTTCGGGGATCCTTCTTAGTGAAGGCAACCCTTCCATATATATTTATACAACTCTCGGCCACCTACCACCCTTAGATGCAGCCCTCAACCCTAGAGTCTCATCCAAGGGCTAGGAAGAGCCCATTCACACAGCCTGCAAGGGGAAACCCTAAACCCGCTAATACATGATTTTTCTTGCACGGTTCTCAAAGCATACTACTAGACCCGCTATTCCTATCAATTAGACCGTACACCAACAGTCCTCATTGATCCTCGCAGCATCTAGCTAGTATCTGCTCCTTTCCTTGCCTTCTTGGCTTGCCTGAACTCTGTCTCTGGTCACCTTCCGGTGATCTCCCGACCGTTCTGGACCTCCGACGCACCTCGCCTAGTCCCGGTCAACTTCCGCCTCACCATGACCCAGCACCGTCGTCCTGCAACCATCAAAGACAAGGAAACCTTTCACATATCAATGCCCACAAACATATCTACTGATTATCTCAAAATAGTCAGTCACAAGTTAATCACAACCAGTCGGCAAACCCATATACTCTAGCCTACTCGGCTTAAAATGCTTGGCTAGCCACAAGACTAACCACTCGGCTAATTACCTGGTTAACCACTCGGCTAAACACCAAACGCCTTAAGGATTTTGAGAGAGAATTCTTGTAAACTCAGACAGAGCAACTTTACTCAGTCCTTGACAAACCTCTTGCCTGCAGTAGAGTACTCAACCAAGAAGGAAACCTATCAAGAAGCTAAAAACCATGCAGCAAGGACTGGAGGCACTCGGCCTTCACAAAAGGAAGAAAACCAATTAAAAAACTAGACGCAACTAGCAAAGACAGGAACCACTCGAAACACAATACTCAGCAGAGGCTGGCAGTACTCGGCACTTAGCACTCAGCCAAGGAAGAAAACCAGTCGAGAAGCTAGAAGTACTCAGCAAGGAAACACGACTTGGTTGGAAACCATTTTATCAAAATGCGTCAAGTCATACTTCAATTCGGATCAACCTTTAATCTAGTCAATTACTCATCACACAAAGGTATAGACCTCTACATGGTCTTTCAATCTCCCCCTTGATGAGTATATTGACAAACACACAGAAAAAGGCATCAAGATGAGTTTGAACAAGTAAAGCATTTTGATTATAAAACCGAGCTTGATCAGGGAGAAAGGAAAAAGAAGAAATGACCAAAATCCCTAAAACACCACACCATGAGGACATATGCCAAGATGCATTTTGGGCAACTTCTCCCCCTTTTGGCAATATAGGCATCAAGATAGCATTTTCTTATTTCCCCCTTTTTTGTTGCTTTTATGCAAGTAATGCAGCCTAAGGGAGCTTTGAAGATTATCCAAGTGATCAACAAGACATGTTATGACACTGAGCTAAGTTATGACAAAAACATAGACTAAGCTAAGACATGTCCAAGAGCAAATAGATATTTTGCTAGCAAGAGCTTGCAAATCGTGTCATTTTATATGAGCAAAACTTGTCATTAGTTTCAAAACTAGAAGCAAGGCTATTCAAATGATCAAATGGAGAACCTAGAGTTCAACCTACGCAACATTTTGGGTAATCTAGAGGTTCACACAAGATCCTTCGAGCTTAAATATATTTTGCAAATTTTCCTTGAAATCTTTGAAACATATACCGGGGTGCAAGTGTTTGACATTATTTGCAGTCTTTACCCACATATATTGTTTTTGCATTTGTTTAGCAATTAACTCAAGCTATGTTCGATCATCTTAAGAAGAACTCTTAAGAGAATGATCTTGGTCATATACAACACATTCCAAGTTCATTTCAAGTGCAATGAGAAGCCGTCTTGTGAATGTGAGGTGTTGAGTCTAATGCGCACAAAAAGAGTCAATTTTCCTTCATTTTCACTGTAGCATTTTGATTGTTAAGCTAGTGAAGGACTCAAGTATGGATCAAACGAGATTCACCCAAGTTGCTATAGGGACTCTAGAGAATTCCATAATTTCACAAAACATGGTAAATACACCTAGAGAAGAAACATAGCAAGTAAACGAAACATGTTTTGTCGAGTTTTTTTTAAATCTTATTTTTCAATTTTGCAAGCTTAGCAAGATAAAGAATTTGGACATATCTAAGTAAGTAATTTTTCTTCATAATATAGCATGGTGAAACTTGGATTACTTGTATAAAAGACAAAGCTCATAAAATAAAAAATCAAATCTATATGCAATGCATGAGACAAATTCTTAAACTCCCCATCAACATGTGGTTCAATTTTAAGCACAAATCTGGTTTAAGTTGAGTTATTAGCAAGATTAGGCTCAAGAATGATATCAATTTAACGAATCAGAGGTAACTCAACGAAAAGACCAGAAACTCAGAATAGGAAGGAGAAGATTAGAAACTGACTGCTGGGAAGCAAAAGAGAAGAGAACTCAAGATAACGCAAGAAGAACCAACAAGCACCTAGAGGAGGAAGACGGAGAAAGGAAAGACTGAAATAAGATATAATACATAATATACAGATCAGCTCCCCCTCATAGAAGGCCATAAGGGCATATGACTCCAAGCTCACTCCTCAAGGCAACAAACCTAGAGCTATCCAAAGGCTTGGTAAAGATATCGGCCAACTGGTGATCACTCTCCACGAACTGAAGTACTATATCTCCTTTCTCCACATGGTCTCTAAGGAAATGATATCTAACATCAATGTGCTTGGTCCGGGAGTGCTGCACTGAGTTCTTGGCAATGCAAATAGCAGAAGTGTTATCACAGAAAAGTGAAATACTCTCTATCTTTAACCGAAGGTCCCGCAAGGTCGATCTCATCCAGAGTACCTGGCTACAACAACATACTCGGCCTCAACGGTGGACTGTGCGACTCCAGACTGCTTCTTAGATGACCAAGAAATAAGAGAAGTGCCAATGAATTAGCAAGTGCCAGAAGTGCTCTTCCTATCTATCCTACAGTCGGCAAAGTTTGCATCAGAAAAGACTCTAACAGATAAACAAGAAGATGTCCCGAGTGTACTTACCCTGGTGCAGGAAAGTACCCTCCCAAGTCTGCTTGCTTTGGAAGCCAAGGAAGTAGCTCAACTCACCCATCATACTCATCTCAAATTCTGTGCTCATTACCTCAGAAAAATGAGACACAAGAGACTGAGACGAGCCACCAAAGATAATATCGTCCACATAAATCTGAACGAGAAGGAAATGAGAATCTTAGTGTCTGATGAATAAAGTTTTGTCTACTATACCCATTTCAAAACCATGACTGAGAAGATAGAATTTAAGCCTTTCATATAAAACTCTAGGAGCCTGCTTAAGTCCATACAAAGCTTTAGAAAGCTTGTAGACATGGTTTGGGTTTATGGGGTTCTCAAATCCCGGAGGTTGCTTGACAAAAGCATCTTCCTCGATGAAGCCATTGAGGAATGCACTCTTGACATCTATTTGATAGAGCTTGAAGCCCTGGGATGCAAAGAAAGCAAGCAAGATCCTAATTGCTTCTAATCTAGCTACAGGGGCAAATTACTACCACAAAATAGCACATAGGTGACGCCTTATTTGTGACGGTTCTTTTGGAACCGTCACAAATACACTTATCTGTGGCGGTTCTAAAGTTTAAAATGGTGGGAAGACTATTTGTGGCGGTTTTTATTTTCAACCGTCACAAATAAGTGATTATTTGTGGCGGTTTTTCTTTGGAACCGTCACAAATAATGTCGGGACTATTTGTGACGGTTTTTGGTGGGAAATCACAGATAATCCATTATCGATGGCGGTTCTAGCCAAGAACCGTCACTAATAATCACATTATTAGTGGCGGTTCTTGGCTAGAACCGCCACTAATAATGAGATCGATGGCGGTTCTAGCCAAGAACCGCCACTAATAATATTATCGATGGCGGTTTTAATTTGAAACCATACAAATAATAAAAATAGAAAAATTTAAATATTGCTAATTACCTCTCCTGCCTTCTAATTTGAAAGAATTGAAATTAAATAATATTACATTTAAAATAATTGAAACTAATATTCCATTTGCAATAATTGAAAAAACGATCAAGCAGATTCAAAACTTGGAGGCGTTTGAGGCCCTAAGCGACGTTTTTTGGAATTAAAATGCGGCGATCTCGCACAAATCATCAGGATCCGACCATCTGATTTTACATTAATTACATTGACTGTGTCTAGTCCTATCGCTACTGTCCCTCGGAGCCTCTTTGTTTATGCCATTGCTTGACGCTACTTGTCTTCGAACCGCCTGAGAGGAGGGGTTCGGACGATACGTGATGAACGCCTGGTACACGCGTCACCCTGTCTTGCCCGGGGCGGTGTAGATGGAATGGGAGTTGGTGAAGCTGGTTTAGTCGGAGGGACAGGTTATTATAGCGTCAGGGAGCCACGCCTATTTATTGGCCTCCCGGTGCACTGCAATGGCTCCCCGCGCATTTAATAGCTCCCATGCGCATTTAATGGCTATGATATGTTGTGATCCTAGCGAATGCTTCGGGCGGAAGCCTCCCAGCTTTGTCCATGTGGCCTGGTCACCTGACTGCTCATCAAGCAGCCACGTGTCCCGGTCTTCTGTGGTCGTGATCTGGTTGCCCGGGGCTGGGAACTGGTCATCCAATTGCCCGCCGGGCGGCCACATGTCCTGGTTGTCCGCTAAGCCTCTCTTCAGTAGGTTGAGTCCCTTGCACAGGGCCTTCTTCTTTTTGTATTTTGCGCAAGCGGTCCCACCTGAGAGCGGTGGAGAGTACCCCGGTGTAGAATACACCGACAGTAGCCCCCGGATCTACCCTGGAGCATGCCCTAGATGATTTTGGAGATATTCTTTAACTTGGGTGTGGTCCTGGATAGGTCCTACTCCTGTACATGCAACCGTACAGATTCTCTCTACAGCCACTGCAACTCTTCAGGTCTTGTCGCCTCGCACCATTATAATCTTTTTTGTGAACCGTCAGTTTGTGGGGACGCGACTCCTCACGTCCTGAAGCCACGCACGGCTTATAAATAAGCATGTCCACTCCTCCACGATCCGCACTCCTGTCACTTTCGTCTTCCTTGCTTCCTTTGTCTTCTTTGCAGTCACGGCACCAAAGCAGCACTCCAGTCGCATGGCTCAGCTGCTTCCCCCTCGGCGATGGATGAGTCAAGGTTGGGGAATGTCCTTCGCCTGGCCCCTGAAGGGGCCCTCCGCCTTAGGGCGGGCACCGTCGAGCTGAAGTGCAACCCCGAGGAGGTTATTACCTTCATCTGGGCACTAGCGGTGGGCCTGATGCCACTCTACTCGAGTTTTTCCTCACCATTCTCCACTTCCATGAGATCCGCCATCTTCATCTCGCCCCCAACTCCATCCTCGTACTTTCCATCTTTGCACACCTCTGCGAAATGTTCGTGGGGGTGATGCCGAATCTTCCTCTCTTTCGATACTTCTATACTCTTCGCGGCCTCACCGACAGTGGGGTTGTGTAGAGTTGCCATTTCCGCCTCCATGACAACTCAGCCTCCCGCTACATCCCCCTCCAGATGAAGTCCACCTAGAAGATGTGGCGAAAGTGAAACGAGTGGTTGTACATTGCAGACGACAGCGGGCTCGACATCCTGGAGCTGCCGTCGGTGCCGACAGCCGCCATCGACAACTGGGGTTCCCTCGTTGAGGAGACGGCGAAACTCTAGTCCATGGTGGCCCGCATAGACCAGTTGCGGGCTTCCAAACTGACCGGGGCGCTGGTCGTCAGGGACTTCGTGACCCGATGGATCAGCCCCATACGGTGACGCGTTCGGTCGACTTGGCAGTACACCGGCAACGACGTGCCCTGCACGTACCCAAGCCATAAGTCTTCGCCAATTTTTTGCTTGCCTTGCCTTCGCGGTCGCCAACAGATTGTTGATGTCTTGTGTCCTTTGCCAGGAGCTGGGAACTTGAGCACCGCCGGGATCGAGGCCTGGATGACCGGGTTGCTTTCGCAAATGCCGAGTAGCCTAGTCTTCCTGGCCAAAGCCCAACCGCTTTGCCAACTGCCGTCAGTGGAGCGGCTCGTGATTATCACGAGCTTCCCTTCGATGGATTCCACCGGGAGGGATGTGATACCACCCCGAGCCCCCCTGACGATAAGGGGGGGTCCGGTTCCTGCTGATGACCGGAGCACAGGGAAACGGTCGGCTGCCACCAATGCTTCGGGCCCGGACCCGAAGGGACCCTGCACCGTGGGTATCTCTTCTACTCCCAGCCCTTCTGTGTCGTCGAGCACGACAGGGGCTGGGTCTTCTTCTGGCGTCACCGTGCCTTCCGCTAGGAAGGACATTGCGCCGCCACCACCACCGCCTCCGCCTCCGGCACCAACACCAGTGCCAGCGGCGGCGCTGGTACCAATGGTGCAAAGCGCTAGGCCCAGGAGTGGGCTAGCGCTTCGCGCTTCTACCATCCACTTCGGGGGCGTTTCTACCATGTAAGCTTCTTCTCTTCTTTTCTTAGCGTATTCTTCCGTTTGCTGGTGCTAACTCCCCTTTTTGGTGTCTTCAGAGCGGACCCCCAAGGCGGTGCACGTGTTCGGACGACCATGCTGTCTGCCACCACCGGGGTTGCCACCCCGCAGCTGCCATCTGCCCAGCCATTGGGCCAGACCAAAGCTGCTCACACCGGAGTGGTCGCCTCCTGCTCGGCCACTCCGTCTGCTCCCTTTGTACTCGCCACCCGGCTCGCTGGCCTGGTCACCGAGTTAGCCACGGTGACCTCCTTCCACGACAAGCAGACGACATCGTTGCGGGAGGAGCTGGCGTTGGAGAAGGTGGAGAAGACGTCGCTAGTGGCCCGAGTTGAAGCTGATGAGGCGCGGGCGAAGGGTGCTGAGGAGAAATGCGACGCGTTGCACGCGGAGATGAGCCGCAATCTACGCAACCTTGTCACTATGCTCCGCCTCATGTTTAAGCGCATGGTCAGCAGCTTGCAGCCACTAGGGGTAACGGTGAATAGTCTGCTAGAACAATCAGCGGCACACTATGCCCACAGCATCACCGTTGTCGCTGAAGCCCCCGTCGGCCTTCCCGCCGCCTTGGCAGACCGCTCCGCCCGGGAGGGGCGGGAAGTCGCAATCGCCACAGCGGCCTTCGTCTTGATGTGTTGCACCTGCCACGATGACTCCTTCGACCCCCTGGCGACCATCACTAGGGTGGAGTGTGACCCTGCCTAGGCACCGGCGCGGGTGCGCGAGGCAGCGGAGCACGTAGCCGAGCTGATGGAGATGGTGCCTCTACCCGCCGCTGAAGCAGAGGAAGAAGCCAGGGAGGACGCCGGCAATATTGAGATTGCTGACGATTAGTCCAGGCGACCACCTTTGCCATCTTCTTTCTTTTTTTTCTTCTCCTGTGTAAGCATGTACATAGGCCTTTCGGCCATTATGAATGAAAATACTTTGCTTTTACCTGTTGTCTGCCCTTGCGTGTGCTTGCTTATGACTTGTTCGATTCAGTGCCAGGCGACCAGCCTCCGAGCATTTTGCACGGACCCTTCTGGGTGACTGGATGGATCGACATTTAGGAGTTTTTTCTGCAATCACACAGAACTGCTCTAAACACGAGTCAAGGTTAAACCACGTTTGTTTGGAAATAAACAGGCAAACAGGCACACAAAGCCTAAGTCCTTGCCATCGAGTAGGCAGGAAGTGCATACTAGGTTGTCATTTTTCTATCACCATTCAGAGCTTAATCCTTTGTACTTTACCAGGACTAGACTAGGGAACTGTGAAATAGGGAGCAGGTCGCGTAGAGGCAAGGCAAATGGTGAGCAGAACTCAGCCGTGAAGCACCATGGTGGGCGGAGCATGGCCGCAGCGCACCAAGCCACACGCACTTGCTAGGCGCCCGTCCGGGCTCAGCACAGAAGCTGGGAGTGCGCGGTATTACCAAGGGACCCTTGCCATCCTTTTGGACCAGACCAGAGAACTGCGGTGCTAGGAAGCAGGTCGCGTAGAGGTGGGGCAAATGGTGAGCGGAACTTGGCCGCGAAGCAACATGGTGGGCAGAGCATGGCATGGCGCACCAGAGCCACATGCACTGCTAGGCGCTGTCCTGACTCAGTATGGCCCAGGGGTTTAAAGGGGTTGCCAAGGGGCTATCAGGTTACTGGTACTTATGACAACTAAGTATGGCACATACCCTATAGGCCTAAGCAAGTTGAATGGATCAAAAATGATAATCAACTGCATACTGAGCATGTGGGATGCCAGGAATCAGCCAGGGAAGAGTGCAACAACCTACTGGCTGACCCGGGGTGAGGCCACAGAAAACTTACAGCATGTCGAACATCGCTCACTGGGTTGTCATTTCCCGTTGCCATCGGGACTTATGTCCGTGCCATCTTTATGAGACCAAGCCAGAGAAATTTGGGGCAATGGAGTAGGTTGCTAGAGGCGGGGCAAATGGTGAGCGGAGCTTTGCCGCGAAGCACCATGGTGGGTGGAGCATGGCCGCAGCACACCAGGCCACATGCACCTACTAAGCGCCTGTCTGGGCCTAGCGCAGGAGCTGGGGGTTCATGTTATGGCCAAGGAGCCGCCGGGATACTGGCATGCATGACATCCGTATGAGGCGAGTTCAGGGGTAGAAATTCCGCAGCAGCTCTATATTCTGGGAGTTCGCCAGCTCCTAACCGTCTTACACACGGCTAATCGAACCACCCCGGGTCATGAGACAGAGACCACCTTGAAGGGGCCCTTCCAACGGGGAGATAGTTTGTCGCGGCCCGCCTGCAGCGGAATTCGGTGCAAGACAGGGTCGTCTACCGCTAGTGTTCTCTCATGAACCCGGGTGGCGTGGTAGCATTGGAGACTTTGCTGGTATCGGGCAGCACGGAGTGCTACCCGTTCTCGTACTTCCTCCAGTAAGTTCACGTTGTCTTGACGTCGGTCTTCCTGGTCTTCTTCGTTGAAGGCCGATACGTGCGGCGAGCCCAAGGAGAGCTCAAAGGGCAGTACAGCTTCGGCACCGTAGACCAGGAATAACGGAGTCTCCCCAGTCGCACGGCTGGATGTGGTTCAAAGAGACCACAACACTGTCGGAAGCTCTTTCGCCCATCGTGCTCCGTGCTTGCGGAGCCTGTCGAATGCCTTGGTCTTGAGGCCCCTCAGGACCAACGCGTTGGCGCACTCAGCTTGTTCGTTGCTTCGCGGATGGGCCACGGAGGCAAAACACACTTGGTGCCCATCTCTTTGTAGAGATCCAGGAAGGCCGCGCTGGTGAATTGGGTGCCGTTGTTGGTGATGATGTGGTTGGCAACTCCAAAACGAGTGAAGATCCTACACATGAACCTGACGGCAACGGAGGTCGTAATGGCGCGCACTGCCTCAACTTCAACCCATTTGGTGAACTTGTCGATGGCGACGAACAAGTCGGTGAAGCTCCCTGTGGCCCGCGGGAACGGACCCAGGATATCCAGCCCCCAGACCGCGAATGGCCATGAGAGCGGGATGGTTTGCAGAGCTTGGGCCGGAAGGTGGGTCTACTTGACGTGAAATTGACATGCCTCACAACTCCTTACCAGCTCGCAAGCATCTTGGAGAGTAGTAGGCCAATAGAATCCCTACCGGTTGAACTAGAAATTATGCTTAAAATTGATTCACTTATTGAGGGGAAGGTTGAGAAGCTATTCATGCATTGCATATAGACTTCAACTTCTACTTTGAATGAGCGTTGTTTATTATGCAAATGAACTGTTATTCATGCTATGCACCTTGCTACTTTTTTAAGATCATTGTTAGCTTAGATATGTCTAAGTTCATTTTGCTTAATCATACTAAGCTTGCTAAAAATGAAAAGTGAACTTTAAAGAAAACTTGATGAAACATATAGCTTTTACTTGCTATATTTCCTCACATGGTGCATATGCTATGATTTGTGAAATCTTATATTTCTCCTAGAGTCCCCAGAGCAACTTGGGTGAAGCCAATTTGATCCGTACTTAAATCATTCACTTGCTCATGAATCTAAGTGCTAAAAATAATCAAATATGGACTTGTGTGTGCAAAGATTGATCTTAACAATTTACATTCATGAGACTACTTCCCAATGCATTTAGGATGAACTTGTAATGTATCATGTGTGACTAAGACCTTTTTTAAGAGTCCTTGAGATGGCCGACTATGTCATGAGCCAATAAAAAATTGACAAATGCAAATAAAGAATGCAAATAATGTCAACATTTTGTACTCCACTGTATGCGTTAAAATAAAAAATTGGCACTAAAAAGATGATTGAGCATGAAGGATCTTTTATACACTTATAGCTTCCCCCAAGTGTTGACTGGGTTAAACTCTAGGTCATCCATTTGATCCATTGTATGGCTGGGATTGGGCCACCCAAACAAGGCCTAAGTGTTGCACTTCTTGAAATCGTGCAACAAATGGCATTGTCGTCTTTGTGCTTGCTAGCAAAGTTCTTACAATTTACACTTTGACATGTTTTAGATTAGCATAATCTAAATGTGAGTAACTTGGTGTCATACTTTGTTTTTGTGGTCACGTAGATAATTTTCAAAGCTCTTTTAGGATGCACTTCATGCATACATGTTGAAAGGGGGAGGAAATGCTCTTTTGATGCACTTTGTCTTGATGTCTATATTGTCAAAAGAGGGAGAAAATATAGGACATGCATCTTTACTTAGGCATCTTTAGGGGAGAAATGTAGAAATGCATCTTTGCATCTTATAATCATGATGAAAAATTGCCGGTTCTTAGGATCATAACCATATTTGAGCTTTTGTGAGTTTTTTCTTGGATTTTTAGAGCTTTTATGGAAAATTTGTTCTTTCTATTGGCTTGCTCTAAAATCCTTCTAGCAACTTGGTCATGATCTAATTTCCTCATGTTCTAGACCAAGTGAGGCTTTGCAATCAAATTGCTTTCTTCTTGTGCCTTCAAATTCATATTTGTGCCTTTTGTGGTGTTTGTCAATATACTCATCAAGTGGGAGATTGAAAGACCATGTGTGGAGGTCTATCCTTATTAGTGATGAATTATTGATTGTGTTTGAGCATATTGTGCTCGAATTTGAGTTTGTTTTGATTTCAATTTTTAATTTAAAGTAATTTGAGGGCTATCAAGGCAATGGCGGCACTACTAGCCTTGTAGGAGCGATAATGCCAGCCATCGAAGCTACTAGCAAGTGCGTGGTAGTCTTTTTACCAAGAGGTGTTCCTTTGGGTTTTTGCATAGCGGCACTACCGATGTGCTAGGAGTGGTAGTGCCGGGGGAGCGGTACTACCAGCCCAAAGGCGTGGTAGTTTTTTTAGAGAGGGTACTCTCGGGGATTCCGAGATGAGTGGTACTATTGGGCAACTAGGAGCGGTAATACTGGTCATGCGATACAACCAACCCTAGGAGCTGGTAGTGCTGACTTTACTATCTATTTGAGCTTAATGTTTGCATTATGTCTTGTTTAATGCATATCTCTGTGAACAGTGCTATGTGATGTATTTCATGTCTATGTGGTTGCAAGACTTTAAAGCTATGTCATGGTGAGGTGGAGGCAAGATCGGGACTAGGTTAGGAGAGCTGAGGTCCAGAACGGTTAAGGGACGCTGGAAGATGATCGAGACTGGGAGGTGGTTACAAGTCGGGAAGACAAGGAACTAGAGCATGAAGCACTAGTGATGGACATGGTAGGCAATGGCATGGACCGAGACTAGGCTTAAGGAGGAGTTGAGGTCCAGAACGGCTAAGGAAGCCGATGCCGCTAGGGTGAAGTGGAAAAGGCCACATGACGGTCAAGTAACTTGGGCCCACTTGCAAGCGAGGACGGCTCGGGAGAGTACGGATGCATGAGATGCTTGGCAGAAAGTCATTGGGGCCATGTGAAAAGTGAGAAGCATGGCAATGCTTCGAGGAGACTGATCATTTAGACAAATTGGTAATTTATCAAATACCGATGGTTGAGAAGGTTTGAAAAACCGCAGCTGTGACTAAAGTTGTTTAGGTCACACCAAAGTAGATTTAGACTCAAATTTAGGCTTATAGAGTGGATTTAGCGGCTATGTGTTGGCCACTTTGAAAAGCATGCTTGTATGAGTAAAAAATCTATTAACAGTGTTAGGTTTCGGGTTAGCCTATGTAAGAAGTGGATGGTATCCATTCTTATGTCCAGGTTTAGGGTTAAGGTTTTCTCTACTATATAAGGAGATGTAGGGAGAGGAGAGGCCAAAAAGCCTTAGACTAAGACATTAGGAGGTTTAGGGTTTCTACACAATTTTGGTTTTTTAGTGTACGCGAGTGCTCTTTGGGAGCTTTGGCTTCAGGAGGAGAGGCTTTGTAATCATCTATCTTACTCTAAAATAGAGATCAAATTTATGCTCAAGATTTGGCTTTTGGTTTTTCGTCTTCCACCTTCTTGATTCTTTATCTTTCTTGTTAGTTTCTTCTTTTCTTTATCTTGTGTTGCCAAGGATGAATGATTGATGGATAAACCTTTATGGATCATATCCTAATCATCTAGGCAACCTCTCACATGATCATCAATAGATTTCTTAATAAAATGGTTTTTGCTTGTGAAGGAAGGATTTGAGGTAGATCTTGATGTTGCACATTTGGGGGCAATCGCTTTAGTGTTCTTGCTTACTGGAATATGTGGGTGGTCATCTAGGATCATCTTAATCATTAACTCCCCACGAGCAAGTTAAGGGTGAAGTTTTGGGTTTTGACTTGCTTTTGGTGTAACATTTGGTATTTTAGAAAAAGATTAGAACTTTGATGGATTGAAGGTTGGAATAGGTTTTTGACATCCTTAGGAAGGTGCATACAAATTTTCACGAGTTTTGGGTCATCTAATCAAAAGTTACATCAATTTTTGATTTGAAATCTTTGGAAATTATTGTTTATCGCCCTATTTTTATATTCATCCAGCACTACCGCTACAGTACTTAATAGTACTTGGGTTACTATTCATCCCGGTAATGCTGCCCTAGTGTTGATTTTTCTAAAAATTTATTCTTTTGCTCATATTTGACCTAGTGAGCCTTTGGATTGGTTCTTTGGGGTAAAATTTGATTAGTGATCATTTACCCCCTGATCAGCATTTCTGGTCCTCCAAAATAATATTTTTAAAAAAGTTGTACAATTAATATGCTAAAACTAAAAATCATAAGAATACCCCTCTATCCCCATTTTAAATGGTGACAAAGGCATGGTAAAAGCAAACCGAGCATTCGCTCGTCCAGAACCGACTGTCATTTTTTCTAGATCTACCACTGAGAGAAAGAAAGGGAGAGAGGAGAGGGGGAAGAGAAGAAAGAAGAGGGGCAAGAGGAGGGAAGGAGAAGAGGAAGGAGAGGAGGAGGAAGTCATCAACAACGTCACTATATAATTTTTGCTCATTTCAATTACATTTTGAAAACTTGACTTAGTGATCAGATTGTAAGTAGCTATGTAGAGTAGCAATAGTTACAAAGATATATAGATATTTTTATATTAGTAGTATTTGTATGGATTAGGATGGACCTAATTGGACATAAAAATTTGTGGAAAGTATATGGGGGTAATATTTATTTGAAAAATTAAATTTATGTATATTTGCAGCACTTGTTTCATGTAGTGTAGAGTAGCTTATCATGGTTCATAGGTGTAGAGGTATGGGTAGGTTTAGAATTCATAAGGTATAGTACATGTTGGTTGACATGATTATGTTACATTATACATGTAATAACAATTTGATAAAATGCTCAACAAGTATGGATAATAAGTACAATTTAAAATACACTAGGTCATTTTCCAAATGTGGTGGCTATCCTATCACGTGTAGGGGGAGCATCCATAGGGGATGGTTACTAGATGGTTGTACCATCAATTCTCGTTGGACTGTGAGTTGCATAATCTGAAGTTGCACTGGATAGGCTATTGGACATGGCATTGCACGTACTGGGAGTTAATGGAATTGAAGGGCTGAAGTTATGGAGCTAGTATGTAAGATTGGCGAATGAGTGGGGATGGCCATTACTATTATTTGTGCAAGCTTTTTAGTAAGTCGATATTGGCCATGTGACACAGGAGAAGGCTATTAGTGATGAACCGGACGAAGTTAGGGAGAGCAGCAATAGTGCAGAATGCTTAGTGAGGTAGGATATGAGTTTGGGTCAGGAGAGAGTGCAAGACAAGGAAGTTGATTTTCCAATGCTAGTGGTGTAGGCACCGATTGTTGTGGCAAACGAGGAAGGACAGATTGAAGGGTTGGTGGAAGCGATGGGGGCTAAGAGCCATGACTACGAGGCTTTATCTAATGATGAAGGTGATGATGATGAGGAGGTCGGTGATGAAGAGCTTACCTTTCTTTATAGAGTGGGAGGAGTACCAGTTCGATAGGCTAGTGGTCAACGAGGGTGAAGGCGTTGCATGGGAGTATCACAGAATGAGTTGAGGAATGGAGCTATTAATAAGAGTAAATGGGAGGTGTAGAAAGTAATGATAGCATGGGTAGTGTTGCTATGGAGAACTTTTAAGCTGTAAAGTCAGATCCATAGATGTATGATGTGAGATGCGAGATGGAGAATTGCCTATGACGTGTCCTTTTGTTCCGGCCTAAGTGCGACACTATTAGGAAGTATTCTATAATCGTCCCACACATATGCGTACTAACAGAGTCGATGCAATCAATCACATAGAAACATCTCTTCAAGATTTATTGTAAATACAATGTAAAGGGACATTGTAGGCAACCTAGATTTGGAGCCATGTGCCACCATACTTGCAATAGAGTAAAGGTTCTAGTACATCATAAACTATGTTAAGGCCTGAAGAGTAATGTAGAAAGCCTTGGAAGCAAGGTTTGGGATGTTCAAAGACTCATACCAGAACCTGTCAGGTATGCTTGAAGTGATCAAGGAAAAGAATGGTAGAACTTATGTTGATATTTGTGAGCAGTATTCACAACGCTTCTTTGGGAAGATGGTACTAAAGCGGGCATTCTTTGCTGAAGGCAATCTTGTAGTTGCAGGAAGGACCAGATGAGGCACATCCATGGCCTGATTTGCAAAGTAGGTGGTGCAAGCGCCATATGGGTGTTTGTCGACATTTGGGAAACAGGTCTCCGTCGAGCTTACTTGTTGAATGGGGGATCAATAGGCCCCTTTTTCGTGAAGGGTTTGCATCCGAAGAATGCTCTTAGATAGTTAGAGAATGGGCATAGGGTTTATACTAGTTCGGGCCTCTCACGGCGGAGATAATAACACTACGTCCAGTGGTTTTCACTATTTCAATCAAACTCGTACAGGAGAGCTTGAGTATGTCTGTGCGTCGTGTCTAACTTTCAACTAATGTCGCCCCCTTTACCGAGCTACCGATGGGGGTTTTATAGCTTATAGGATAATTGAAATAATTGCAACCGAATAACGTGCCATTATGGCATTAACAGTGGATGTAACTGCATCCTCAATTCTCGCCACGCTCCTGTCGTGGGCATAATGGTCCCAGATCATGGCGTGATGGTCCTAGATCATGGCGTAGTTATCGCCATGTATATGTTATGGGGCGAACACGATCTCTCGATCATGCTTGGGGATTCCCCTAGCTTTGACCAACCACTGCGCACTCCTAACGAGCATGCTCGGGGACAAGCTTGGGCATGGTCGGGGCGGACCCACCAGCCAGACCATCCGAGGATCCTCCTTGTGGACACCATCCAAGGGCATGCATGGTCGGCTAAAACCGGCTGCCGGGGTATAATAGTCCTTATAGAAAATTATCCAATCCCTGACAACTAGCCCCCGAGGCTCAAGTGGAAAACTACTTGACGAGGCCTTCCTCTTGAGCCTACAGACTCAAAGGAGGGATTGGAATCTTGCAGTGAAACACTACTGCAACATCCGAGCATTTCCCGCTCGCGGGGGAGCATGGTCGATAGGGGCTGAGCTATCAGCTCGCCTCCCGACCAAGAGAAGATCGGGCAAGTGAAGATAAAAGGTTTGCGTCGGTTCCTTCTCCGCAAAGTCTTGCGGCAGTTATTTGGACAATTTTATGGGAACCGCACCTTTATTAGACAGTTTCAAAAATTGCGCCCCACGAGCCGGTTCGCGAACAGGCAAGAGCGGTTTTTAGACGGTCATGTCCATTTGGCTTCTCCGTTTCTTTAAATAGGGCAATAGTGGCGGTGAGAAACTCTTCACCCGCATTGCACTCCTGAGCACTTAGAAATTCTTAAGTCTCGTATTGTTCTGTACTTACATCCTTCTCCACCGAATCAATGGCAAAGTTTGGAGTGAGCAAAATCAGCAAGGAGAGGCTTCAGATGCTTGTTCAACTTGGCTATCTAGATGAGGACTCCTGGCGCGCTCCAGCGCCGTGGGAAGGAGAGATCGTCTCCTACAAGCTATACTCCATCAACAGGCTGCGAATGCCCGAAAGTGAGTTCCTTGAATCCGTCCTCCCCCAGTGCAAGTGCGAGATCTCCAATCTTAAATCCTAATTCCATCCTTGTTTTGGCGATCTTCTCGCATCTTTGCGAGGGATATGTGGGCACTATGCCCACGGCAAATCTTTTCTTTCATTTTTATTCCTCGTTCTGCACCGAAGGGACCTCTCCCGCCGGTTGCATCTATTTCCGTCTTCAGTCCAACCAACCATATGAGTACCTGACCTTTACGCTCAAGGACTCGGTGTCGGGCCGGGCCGATCATTGGTTCTATCTCAAGAAGGCGGAGGGAAGCACTCTCCGCTACATCGGAGCGGCAGCTCCGGAGATCGAGACCCCCCCGGCGTGCAAGCTGAGGAGGAGCGGGTGCTGATGACGATCAATGAGCTCACGAATATGGGGCTCACTGGTCGGGATATTGCCCGGGACTACCTCAGGAACTGGGTGTCACCGCTAAGGAGGAGGGAGCACCCCTTCTTTAAGATTGCGGGGTGGCAAGACCTCACCCGTGATGCTGATTCAAGTAAGCCTCCAAAATTGTGCAAATACTATCCTTTCTTTAGAAATAATTTGCTCGTACTGATGCTTGCGTTGGTCAGATTGCAGCCCTGAGCAAAGCCTTGGTCGAAAAGTGGGTCGCCAACATGTTCAGTATCCCCAAAGGCAAAGAGCTCGAGACCGGGCATCAAATTCCGAGCAACGTGTTTGAGCGGACCGAGGCGATAAGTCAACTCACGAACTATGCCCGAGGAAAGACATCCCGATCATTTCTAACTTCTCATGTTCCTTTTTGTTTTTTAGGAGAAGGTTGCCCTCGTTGTCGTAGTGGTTGAGATCAAGCCATTGATGCGTGACTAAGGGAAGGTTGCTCCCGCTGCCAAAACCAAGAAGGCGCTCAAGCGGCGAGCGCCACCACCCCCACCGTCCGCTGCCTGGCACCCTAAGAGGCGGGCAACTTCGAGCAGGAGTCCTCCCCAACAGCATGGAATATGCCAACAAAATGGGGGTAAGAGAGTTGATGTTATGGTTGAAGAAGTACACGAGCAAAACCCGAGCTTGATGGCTCATTTGTACCAACTCGCGGAGAAGGTGAAGCGAGCAAGGAGCTGGAAGGGAAGATCGCCGCCCTCTAGGCCAAGCTGAAGCAGGTATCCTCAGCCTCTCCCGCGGAAGGGTCGGAGGAAGAGGAAGACCCGGCACCCTTCATCTTGAAGCGCCGGAAGTCGCCGGGCGCATCGCCAAAGCGCCTGGGGCATACTTTGAGGCGGCCGACCTAGACGAGGTCGACCCCTTAATGGCGAGTGCCAGCCACACAGCTACAGAGATGGCCAAGCTCGTGGTCGAGGCCCAAGCTCTCGCGAGCAATACCTCCGCAGCAGATGCTAAGGACAGCAAGGATGAAGGCATGAGGCTTGGCAAAGGTAACCTTACAGTTTCTTTCTTTTCACCCCTCCCCTTTTTTTCTTATTCTTTTTTGTTTTGAGTGCCCAAGCTAACCCCACACTACCGTCGTAGGCGAAATAGCTAATAGAGCCACTTGGGATTCAAAGAGGGTGGCTGATGAAATCATCGACTCTGTAGTGGAGCAAACGCTTGCCAGCATCGCCGACCTCATGATAGCCGAAGACATCATTGCCGAGGCTTCCCACGACCAGCAAGTCACGAAACCTCGCGCCCTAGAGGAACATACTCCCCAGGAAGGCCAGTAGCCCATGGCTTTGGAGCCGAGCATTGATGCCCCGAAGGAAGAGCTTCCCCGGGAGGAACACCTTGCGCCACCGAGTACAATAGATGCTCGGGGTCAAGAAGAAGACCCCGCTTCCCTGAGTGAAGAGCATGCTTGGGAAGAAGGGCGAAGCCCCCGAGTGAAATGCATGATCGGGGATGGGATAAGGAGCCCCCAGCGAAATGCATGCTCAGGAGGAAAATGATTTTCCCCAGCCGGAGGTCACCGCGGAAGGACTCGCAGACCTTCGGTCGGTGGACATCGCCAAGCCATTTCTGGAGAACTTGCACGATCGACTCCGCTGGGTAAGGATAACTGCCTTTTAGAGCTTTTTCCTTTTACAATGAGCAAGAACTAAAACCTTCTATCTTGCAGGTCCTAGAGGCGACCATGGTAGACTTCGAGGTGGCGATCGTACCTCCTGAGGTCGTGGCCAAGCAAAGTGCCGATCAAGATGCTAGGATAGAGAAGCTCAAGCAAGCGCTGGCTGATCTCAAGGCTTCAAACGAGGAAATGCGGTGCCAATTCGAAGAATACACAATGGATTGTAGAGAGCAAATCTTCCATGCCAAGGCGGAGCTTGAGCAAGAGTGAAAACGCTCTGTGGCCTTGGAGGAGAAGCTAAACAAGTCCGCACGGGAGGCCACCGAGGTGGTCAACCGGTGCAAAGAAGAAGATAAACGGCTCAGCCAAGAAGCTCACGAGGGGCGTGATGCCCAGCGGCGGGTGCTCGAGCTCGATGCCAAGCTTGATGAGGTGTTCAAGTGCTTCGTTCACCGCCGATTGGCCATCTCGGTTGTCACTAATACCGGATACATGATCCCCGAACCAAGGTGCTTTAGATCTACCGTTTGATGGTCATCAGAAGGCACTAACACGCCATCGTCGCAAGCTTCGTCTCCAAGTCCGATCGAGCCACGCCGTCACGCCTCTTAAGTAAAAACCAGTTTCTTAAAAAATCTCTTGATGATCATGTGAGAGCTTGCCTAGATGATTGGGATATAATCCACGAGGATTCATCCATCAATCATTCATCTTTGGTAACACAATATTAAGAGAAGAAGAAACCAACTAGAAAGGTCAAGAATCAAGGAGGAAGATCAAAAACCAAAAGCCAAATCTTGAGCACAAATTTGATCTTTATTTCATAGCAAGATGGATGATTACAAAGCCTCTCCTCCTAAGGGCAAAGCTTCCAAGGAGCACTCATACACAAAAGAAAACCAAAATCTTATGGAAACCCTAAACCTCCTAGTATCTTACTCTAAAGCTTTTTTGCCTTTCCTTCTCCTACATCTCCTTTTATAGTGGAGGAAACCCTAACCCTAAACCTGGACACTAGTGTGGATACTATCCACTTCTTACATGGGCTAACCTGAAACCCAACACCCTTAACGGTTCTTTTTACTCACATAAGCACGCTTCTCAAAGCGGCCAACACAAAGACGTCAAATCCGCTCTGCAAGCCTGAATTTGCATCCAATACCACTTTGGCGTGACCTAAATCACTTAGACAACCATCGTGATTTTCCAAACCTTCTCGACCACTGGTGTTGGATAAATTACCACTTTGCCCCCAATAAACGGCCTTCCTTCTCAAAGCATCGCCATACTTCGTGCTTTCCACATGGCTCCAATAACTTGCCGCCAAGCATCTTATGCATCCGGACTCTCCCGAACCATTGTCACTTGCAAGCGGGCCGAAATCATTTGATTGCCATGTGTCCTTTTTGCTTCGCCATGGCGGTATTGGCTTTCTTAACCATTTTAGACCTCAACTCCTCCTTGAGCCTAGTCTCAGTCCTTGCCTTGCCAGTCATGTCCATCACAATATCCATCACGCTCTGGTTCCTTGTCTTCCGTATTTGCAGCCACCTCCCGGCCTTGACATCTTCTGGTATCCCTCAACCATTCTAGATCTCAGCTCTCCTAGCCTAGTCCCGATCTCCTTCACCTCACCATGACCTAGCCTCGAATTCTTGCAACCACAAAGACAAGAAACACATCACATAGCATTGTTTCACAAAGATATGCATTAAATAAGACATAATGCAAACATTAAGCTCAAATTCGCAGTAAAATTAGCACTACCACCTACTAGGGCCAATGGTTCCACAGGACTAGTACTGCCGCTCCCAGTTGGTCAGTAGTACCGTTCACCCTAGGAAATAACTAATGTGCCTTTGGGCTAGTAGTGCCACTCCCCCAGCACTACCGCTCCTAGCACGCTGGTAGTGCCACTATGCAAAAACCTAGAGGAACACCTCTCGGTAAAAAGAGTACCTCTCTGCATCACCGCCTGCACTTGAGTTGCGAGTCGTCCTCTCCATCGTCGGGTTTTGGGGCTTGCCGCCAGCCGACCGTCGCTAGAATCGAACTCCCCTGTCTACACCTTGTCATCTTCTCTTCTGGCCCCATCTCAGACCCTTCCCCCGCATCCTTCTCGTTGAAGTGTCAGATCTACTTGCCACCCTCCCCATCATCCCACCATCCGGTACGTCGGTGCTGTTGGCCCCAACGTCCTCGACAACATCCTCCCACTGGCGCTGCCCTTGTTTTCCTCCATTAATGCCGCTCAATGCCCTCTACTGACGCCGCTTTCTTCGTCCCTGCCTCCAATCGACTCCCCCCACTCTATAACACTTCCCTCCACTGAGGTAAGCTGTGATCTCCACACCTTATTTCAGACCTTCACTCAGATTGTGGTTTAGTCATTGGGACGACCAAATCTTAGAGTTTCAACTATTGCGCAATAGTCTTGGATCATTAAATCCTGTGCTTAACTATGATTTTCTACTGCTTTGATTCTTTCCAAAATGGTGATGGTGGATTATGGCATTCAGATCTGGAGACTTCGACTATTGCATTAATGTGATCTAGAGAGTATGATTTTTGCATGTAGTGTAGTGCTAGTTGAACTATAGATCAATTTGGTTATGTTAAGCTCTGAGTTATGACACTAACAACAACACATGGAAAAACCGAATAACAAATTTTGCAAAATAGATGACAAAATTTTCTCTAGTCACTTCTGTGCAATATACTAGCAAAACAGAGGATCTATTAACTATTGAGTTCTGGTAGCATGGGTTTTGTGTTTGGCATATCAAATACTAAGTAAGATCTCTGTAACTAATGATTATCATGTTGGCATTTAATTGGGAAAAATTGTGACCTTGTCTAATGTGGTAGGATATATAATTATCTATTTAGCTTCTTGTCACCATCTTGCATGAGAATTGTTTAACAATACACTAATTCACAATATGTTATATTTATATGTATTAGCAAATGGGCACTAGAAAGGAGCTCAATAGGAAGAAGAGGACGATGATGAGTTGTTTCTAGTACTGCAATGAGGTAGACTAGATGCTTTAGACAACTAGCTCATCCCAGAAAGAATTCCTATCTCGGCACGTCAGGCTTGTGCTTGTGCAGTGCTTCAGTTCTTCTATGCTTTTCTTTTGATCCAAACTTGACCTTCATATTTCTGTGCTTATCTTTATGGGGAAATTAATTTTATGCAGCTTTACTTACAGGAGAAGTTCATATTCCTTTGAAACAAGAAGTGGGGAAATTAATTCATAATTATATGCTTTTCTTTATAGGGTTATTACTTTATAATTCTGTGCTTTTCTATTTTTATTATGATGTTTAGTATGCAATCAGTTACTAGACCCTATCTGCATCTAGAAAGCTAAGTATTGAGTTACCCTTCAATTCATTATTCAAGCTTTCACTTCTCTGGGTGCTACTCATATTAGCAAAGAAAGTGTTTCAGCCACATACTAGTGCTCATTGGTGCCTTTTCTCAAAAAGCCGCTGAAGCCATTTATTTTGTTGTAGCTCATAATTATCAACCAATCAGTTCTATGATTCATAAATTCTTCCTCCTCTTCTTGATCATATATGCAGCTCTGAAATTCACTATTCACTACTACGGAAAGGGCATTTAGTCCCGGTCCAAAAGCGCCTTTAGTACCGGTTTTTGAACCAAGTGCAGAATATCCGAGCCCGATGCTCAAGGGCATCGATCGGTTCACTCACCGTCTTGATAGAGTATCGATGCGGTTCAATTCCTGCGTGGCGGCGTCGGGAACCCTCGAGGACCTCATCGATCTGGGTTGGTGTCTCCAACCGTCATCGATGACCTCATCGATGCTGGTTGGTTTCTCCAACCGTATTGATGTTTTGTATATATATATAGGTATATTTCTCCGGTAGCTATTATTTATATATATGTGTGTGTTAAATCACAACTAATTAAAAGCACGATAATCAATCATGCACTTTGCACGATAATTAAATCATTGAACATTCATTAACAAATTTAATTACATCTAATGTATTAAAATATGTACACATATTTGTTCTTACGCTCATCGTCTAATGTATCAATATATATGTACACAACTTTAATTACAACTTTAGTATTTTTTTTTCCATTCGCTCATCGGGATCTTTTACGCGCATCGCTCTTGCTAGCCGTAGATGTAAACCACTGACGATTCATCGGTCCTTATCGAAGGGCACCACCTGTTAAAATTTCGTTCGTGAAACTCGCCTTTTGGATTTACGACCTCATCATAAATAAAGCCGATGAGTTGTTCTTGAATTGCTCTCACTCGTGTCGGTGAGAGTTCCGAACCTTCTTCCGCCAAATATTGAGGCACCTATCGTTAAGTCATTAACTAATCAATACTTGAATTTGTACAATATATAAGGAATACCTATACATCATTAAAGCTAGTAATTATATTTACTCACCCCCTTGTTGCCTTTTAGCATGCGGTTGACGGCTCTGGTTTGGGTGTGCATAAACTCGCATACATAGTAGCCGCATAAATTGTTACCCGGCGGCTGAGTCAAGATCTGCGGTGGAAAAAGTTGAAAGTGTGAAATGGATGCAAGGAAATTAAGTTAACTAACTAAAAAGCTAGCATTATGATATACGTACATGAGAGGCAATTGTAATGTCAAATTCCTCCTTGAATACGCCCATGTTTTTAGCATGGAACCGTGTGAATGCACTACACATGTGATTACGAATTGTACATGATTAGAATTTGTTTCAAATTGAAGGAAATAGAACTAGTACGATAATGAAAGGAACAAGAATTAATACCGGTTGAGCATGTCGATAAAGTTTTGATACTTTTCAACTGGTCTCCTTTATGAGTCCATAATTGTGATCGAGCTATGATCTAGCTCGATCATAAGAAGAATCCGATGAAAACTATACATAGATTTGTCAGCGTAGATAACTAATTAGTTCTAACATCATGTTATGAAAAAGGAGCGAGAATGAGGTGGTGCGAAAACACGTACTCAAATGAGTAGGCTAGATATATCTTTGACTTATATCTTTGACCCATTAGCGCATTGAATCGTTAGTCTTTGTTTCGCTTGGGTGGTCTCTAACGGTTGTCGCGTTGATAACTCTTGGGTCCATGAAGCCTATGTCGAAAATCGATCCCTTGGCATCTTTGTATCTCCATGCTACATAAGAAATTAGTTAGGCTTGCAAGTTAGTATAGTACAAGGAAGTGCACGATAGTTTTTTGCAAATAACTAAGACACTTACAGAGTCCAGCAACCCATCAAGCTCACGCTGAGGGCGTCTGTCTGGTATAGATCATATATGTAGTCCGAGTGGACAAAAAATTCACCTTCACCGCGAAAAAAATCTTGTTGCTTAAACTTGACAGCGAACATCTGTAGACCATGCTTGGTTGCGTCCAAGTACCATTCATGAAATTGCCGCATCTTTGTCGTTAGCTGGGGCAGCTCCTCATGCCTGACCAATGACCTGCCCACTTTAAATAACCATTTTACTTGGGAAAACTCAATCTCTTCCATGCCTAATATTTGATTTGCGTTAAGGCCGGTTTCATCGAAGAATTGTTGCATCTCCTTACCCTTCCCTCGGTGACATCTTCTTCTTGGGGCATTCCTTACTCAATGTCTTTCGTAGTTTGATTGGCGAGGCATTTCTTTTTATCCTTCAAATTTTTAATAGTCATTAAGCCATTATAAAATTCTTACATGCGAGTTGAACCTTCTTCTCTGGTGACTTGGGTTTAAGAAATTTAGTTACCTCTCCTTTTACCACCTTCTTGGTCTCCTCATCATTCATATCATGGCCGCCGGAAGTTCACCCGACTTCTTGGATTGGGTGGAGACCCGTCTTCTTGGGAGCTCTTGGCCGAGTGGCTTGTTTCCTTGGTCGGCGCCTTCTTGGGAGGAGACGGGCTTCTTGTGGCGCTTATGTGCGCGGGAGGTGGTGTAGGAGTCGGCGCCTTCTTGGGAGGAGGCGGGCTTCTTCGAGGCTTATATGCGCAGGAGATGGTGTAGGAGGCGGGCTTCTTGTCGGGCTTATATGCGCAGGAGGTGGTGTAGGAGTCGGCGCCTTCTTGGGAGGAGACGAGTTTCTTCTCGGGCTTCTTCAGCGGAGAGGACACGTCCATGTTATCTCGAAAAATTATGTACCGCTTATGCGCCACAGGATGAAATTGTGTCTTGCCTCTCCTAGCCATGATCCGTCACCTCCAGAATTTCGAGGTCAAGGTCCTCGTACCACAGGCGAACCTCCTCCACCGAGACCTTGGAGTATCCTGACGGTATCTGTTGGCCATGGATAAGCTGCCCCGGCTCTAATGGGTGAGCCATGCCATCGGCCGCCTTGAAGGTAAGGTTCTGCGCTTGAATATGCAGCTCACAAGGTGTCCGCTGTCTGATGTCGTCTACGGGATACTTGTCCAAGTCCGCTCGCCAAACCCAGGAAGCGCTTGGTTGCTTCACGCCGGAGGGGCTGATGATGTTAGGATTACTTGGAGGTTCTTGGCCCGTCTCGTATTTGTTGGCTCAAGGCTAGCTGCACCTCTCTTCGGATCTCTTCTTGCATTCTCTCATTTGTTTGATTCAGGCGTTCTTTAAGCGCACTAAGCTGTTGTGTCTGTCGAGCCTTGCTCCTCGCCCGACTCCTATAGGTCTCGGCGTCCTAAGCGAAACCAACCTTCCACGGGACAACGCCGACGCCTCGTGTACGTCCAGGGTGCTCTGGATTTTGTAAGGCCCTTGTTAGCTCGTCGTTCTCCCTGTTTAGCACAAAGCTACCCTGGGAAGACTCCTCGATGGACTGTACAAGCCTTCTGGCTACATCTCTTAGCACCTCCCCAAACAAAGCATTGCCGTTATCATCAAGGTTGCCGCCGTGAGCATAGAACCAATGCTTTGCTCTGTCGGGCCAATCCATTGTTGCAGGTGTGAAACCCTTCGCTAGCAGGTCCTGTTCCCTCTTCTCCTATTTTGGTATTGCATGGTGGTAACCACCAGGGCCGAGTCGGTGGTGATAATTCTTCTTCTGTGCATTCAGCTTATTCTTCTCACTCAAACTTTGACCTTCGTCCGAAGTCTTGTAGTTCACAAACGCATCCCAGTGATCTTGCAACTTTGGGTGCTTGTTGAAGTCAGGCGTTCGATTCTTCTTGATATACTCCGTGTTGACTTCTTTTTATAAGTCCGGAATCGACCGCCATCTTCTTGAGAGTGTAACTCTTCACCTTCTCTTCGGTCCCTTGGGGAAGGTGAATGTCTCCTTCACATCGCTCCAAAGCATGTTCTTCGTATCTTGAGGACTGATCCCATTTTGCTATGCTAATTGCCACGTGGTCCCTAACGTGGGACGCCGATGCCGAATTGAACGACCAAGCGCCCCGAGGGTGCAAGAGGTCGGCCGTCTCGCCGACTTCGGTGATAACATGTCTTGCCTTCTTCTTCTTGCTTGGACCTCACGACGTGATTGCTGCTGGTTGACCGATCTGAAAGCATGGTACAATCATGAACAGGTCAAGATGTTGGCTTAGCATGGTAGTGGAACCGACAATCATGAATGTGACTGATTGTTACCTCGTCGGCCTCATCGTGCTCTGCAGCCTCATTGGCCTCGGTGGCCTCGGCGGCCATGAGGGCGGGTGCAGGCTCCGCCGTCTCATGACCATCACCTCCCGAAATCAAACTTCTCATAAATTCGTCTTGATCAAATCTTTCATTGTTCATCGTCGTTTCTTAGGCTAGAAGAAGCACTGATAATTAATGAAAATAGATCACATTTCATGTAAAGCTGATGGTACTACTCTAAAACGGCGTGGAAGACGGTGGGGAAGAGGCGAGAGAGGATGGCGGCGGCCGAAGATGTTCCTAGTGTAAATCGGCCAAATACTATACGATGGTAATTTTGCTAGAGTTGAGAGGAAATCAAGTGATGTTGTGACCTCATGCTACAAACATGTGCACATGTAACTTTAAAATGATACTTATACATTAGAAAAAATTCATATGATACATATACATCTCGAAATGAAAAAATAATATGAAAAAATTCATATAAACTTAAGAATATATTTGCTTAATAAAAAATAATGAATCATTCTTATTCCACACTAAAATGATTTTAAAAAAAATAAGCCCCTGCAAGTTCAAGAAGCATGTATGTCACGAGAGCGTCCGGTACACCGAGAGACGAAGCCATGAGGAGGCAGGCTCGCTTGAAATGAGGAGCCATGAGGAGGCAGGATCAATGAAGAAGAGGAGCGGGAGGAAGCCTATGGACAGTGGTTCGCCGAAGAAGATAGCAACCAAGTCCATTTCAAGCGAGCCTGCCTCCTCATGGCTTCGCCTCTCGATGTACCGGACGCTCTCGTGACATCCATGCTTCTTGAACTTGCAGGGGCTTATTTTTTAAAAATCATTTTAGTGTGGAATAAGAATGATTCATTATTTTTTATTAAGCAAATATATTAAATTTAAAACTTAAACTTGTTAGAATTTTCTCTTTTTATAACTCTCGAATATAATGAATCTGAACCTACAATTTTATACATAGGTAGCCTCGTTATGAAATTTCAAGATTAAATTCATTATATCCGAGAGTTACAAAAAGAGAAATTTTGACAAGTTTAAGCTAGTACCGATAGTCTTGTGAGGCGTGTAGGGACACATACACATACAAATCTCACATATCGTAGAAACTTCACATATATATAGAAATTTCAAAATTCACGAGAAATTAGAATAATTCACATGATACATATTCATTTGACATGATACATATACATTTCAAACTTCACATATACATAGAAATCTCACACATACATCACGAGCAATACCTCTCCCTTCCACCAAGCAAGGATCAAATCTGACATAACAAGGAGCAATAATAGAGTCATACAACTATTGCTCCCAAATTTAATAAATTGATGGGTTGCTCCAAATGAGCCCTCCAACACCAATTTCAGTAATATATCACAGGGTATACAAATCTGAAATTAGTGAATCTATACAATTCAAAACCTTTGTTTAATAAACTTGATTCACTAGAACTCAACAATGGACTATGAAAAGCTCTTGAATAGTAGGACTGCACCAATTTGGACTAAAGCAGTTAGCCAAAGTTATTCACTGCGAACCAAGCCTCATAACAGGAACTAATAACATGATAGCATGTCACATATCAAAGCAAACAATAAAACCAAGTTGAAGTTTTAGACACAATGATCTAAGCAGTCTTTGAATCACAGAGGAAATCACTAACTAACAGATTAATATTGCCTCATTTAATTGAATCATCATAGAGCAGAGAGGAGAATAAAATCGGTGCCTCCGGATCAAGAAATCTGACCTCTAGCTCGATGGCTAGTCCTCAAATTTCTCAATCGGTTCATTGAATCAACACCAACAGATAAAGTAATGCCACTAAAAAGGATCTTCTTCTGAGACAAAGCACCAAGACCATTCAAGCAACCTCGGCAACCTTTAACAAGCAACGAGAGGCACAACCAAAAAATACACAACTCATCGCCAAACATACTTCGGGGACAGCATGCGAGACGCATTTTTGAGTTTGATTCCGAAACCAAGCGACAAATCGCTCAACCATTATCAAAAGCAAAGCCATTTCGACTTCCTCGAGGATGATATAAGACCCATTTCTTATATATTTCCTAGTTGATTTCAAAGCACCATCTGTTAGTTCTAGAATCGACAAACAAGCATGAATCCACGGCACCATCTGTTAGTTCTAGAATCGACAAAGACAAACTCAAGCACTTTCATCAAGTGACAAGTGATCTCATCTTGTAAGGAGGGCACAAACCCTAGGGTTGGCGAAGGCCGAGGGGAACAACGGCGGAGGCAAGGCGCGGAGGCAAGGCCGGGAGGCGAGGACGCCGTGGTGGGGTCGTCGAGGCGAGGAGGACAGCGCGTGGGTCGTCGTCGAGGCGTCCGGTCATCGGAGGTCTCCATAAGCAGCGGGAGGAGGAGGAGATTGGGGAACAATGGCGGGAGTAGCAAAAATGGGGAAGAGAAGCGGCGGGAGGGATTTATAGGTGCACCATCGGTCCGGTTGGTGTATCCAACCGTCTTGATGTCTCCCATCGATCTGGGTTGGATACACCAACCGGACTGATGGGTCACTCGGCGAGCATGACCCTAAGCACTTCTCGGTCCGGTTGAATACACCAAGGGACTTTAGGTTCAATTAGCCTTTTTTAAGATTTCTTTTTTTATTTCTTGTTTAACTATTGTGTCATTAAATTGTTTTTAAAAATGCTTTTACCACTTTAGGTTCAATTAGCCTTTTTTTATATTTCTTTTTAAATCTCTTGTTTAACTATTGTTTCATTAAATAATTTTTAAAAATGCTTTTACCACTTTAGGTTCAATTAGCCTTTTTGTTAAGATTTCTTTTTAAATCTATTGTTTAACAATTGTTTCATTAAATAATTTTTAAAAATGTTATTAATGAAACAATAGTTAAACGATAAAAAAAAAAATCTAAAAAAAATTGAATTAAGTGGTAAAAAGTAATTTTTAAAATTATTTAATGAAACAATAGTTAAATAAATAAAAAAGAAATCTTAAAAAAGGCATTTTTAAGATTTCTTTTTTATTTCTTGTTTAACTATTGTTTCATTAAATAATTTTTACAAATACTTTTACCACTTTAGGTTCAATTAGCCTTTTTTTAAAATTGTAAGAAATAAAGTAATTTTTGCACTCTTATAATTCCATTGCAAATTGTCACCTTATTATATTAGTACAGAGGACTTTGAGCAGTATTGTTAGTCAAATATTAGTACAATTTGAGCGGAAAATACTGAGCAACAGAAAACCTCTAGAGGAATGAGAAACTAGTATGTTAGTAGTCTATTACACCAAAAGAAAGCAAAGCAATCCTTATTTGCTAACATACTTTGCTTTTACAAGTGATCCTTCATTATGATCGCGGCGTCGAGGGAGATTCCTCTGTATCATTCAGGACACTAATGTCTACGTCCACCGTGAAAGGAGGCAGCTCGTCGAACTGATTATACTCTTCTTCGTCCGTGACACCCTCAACTCCGACAATCCTTCTTTTACCTAGAAGAACGACGTGGCGCCTTGGCGATCGCTCTTGCTAGTCTTCTCATACCTTTTTAGGTTTCTTTGTCCATGTCCATCACATAGAATACTGTGTCACATCATTAGCGAAAGCACGAGCAGTTCGTCCCTATAGGCCACTTGCTTGAGGTCCACAGTTGTCATCCGTACTTATCGATATCCACGGTGTCGGTTTGACCCATTGGCACCAAAGCAGAGGGACTTTTAATGGCCCGTACTCGACTCGGATCTCCTCTATAAAACCATAGTAGGTGTCCATCTTTCCATATTTGTCCAAGGCATCTATCTGGACGCCCTTTGTTTTGGTTGATGCTCTTGCTATCTGGGTTGTCGTGTAAAATGTGTACCCATTTATCTCATACCCTTGAAATGATATGATTGTTGTGGGCGGTTCTCGAGCCAAGAGTTTCAATTGTTCATCGTGCATGCCTTGCCCATGAGCTTGCTTTTGTAACCAACTACGAAATGATCCATTTGCTCCACTGCGATCCACTTATCGACTTCTCTGGGTATTGGTAGCGTAGACTCATCTCGTGATCATAGATATCTGAGCCACTCTGCTTGCTTGTTTCAATACCATGAAATGTGCTTGTTTAAATGCAAGTAGATCGTCGCTATAGGATTCTTTTCTCCCTAAAGTCCCTTTTCCCGTAGCCTCCCTCGGGCGTGATCTGAGGACGCCAATCAGATTCAGATCATCAATGTAACTAACACAAAACTCGATCACCTCCTATGTCTTGACACCTGCGCAATGCAGATATACAGGCGAGACCGATTCTGAACATACTTCTTTAGGATACCCATGTACCTCTCGAAGGGAACATATTGTGGAGGAACACGGTCGAGAATTTCTATCTCTTTAACAATGTGGACCATGAGATGGACCATAATATCAAAAAGGATGGAGGGAAGATCATCTCAAGCCTAACGGACTATTGACCATGTCATCATGCGGACTAGATACCTTATTCGCTCGATGACCTTCTGCGACACCGCGTTGAAGAACGAACACGGCTTTATGATTGTCCCTCGTACCCAATCTGGCGAGAATACCTCGCACCGCCATCGAGAACAAGCTGTGTCATCAACACATGACAATCATGGGATTTTATGTATGCGATTTTCTTCTCTTTCATGTTTATGAGTCTCCTTATGTTCGAGGAGTATCCGGAAGGACCTTCACCTTTGTTCAAGAACTTAATCATGTTTTTTTTTCTCTTCCTTGCTCAGAGTGTAGCTCGCGGGGTGGAGGTAATGTTGTCCTTTCTCTCTCTTTTCCGGATGTAGGTCGTTCCTGAGTCCCAATAGCTGTAGGTCCTTTCGTTGCTTGAAGTGTATCTTTTGACTTCTGTACATATCTAGGAAACCTAGCGAGTTCACTTGAGACATTCTTCGTGATATGCATGAAGTCCGATGAGTGGCGGACCTCTAAGTCTTTCGATGAGGTAAGTCCCAAAATATTGACTTCTTCTTCCAAATGGCCTTCGTGTGACCTTGTTCACCGGACGGGTTTGCTACGAGGACCTTTTCCAAATACTACTTTCGGATCCTTTACCAAAGAAAATACAAGCGTCCCCATTGCGATGCATGGGCTTCTTACGCTTTCTCTTCGTCCCATCAAAATTCTCACCCTTCCTCATGAACTTGGGTCCTTCATGTGGAGGAACCTCGATGGCCCATGTACACAACCTTTCGAGAGTTTTTAGGTACTTGCTGTCCGTATCCTCTAGCGGTGGATGCGGGCTTATATCCTTTGATAGATAGGCCGATAGATTACCAAGTGCAGGCGATCGTTGATGGTTCACGAATAGCAATGCGTGAGAGTGAAGTGCTCTCCTTTGTACTCATCCCATACCGTACACCATCGTTCCACAGTGTTAACAGATCTTCAACCAACGGTTTGAGGTACACATCAATGTCGTTTATGAGTTGCTTGGGCCTTGGATAAGCAATGGCATCATAATGTACTTCCGCTTCATACCGACCAAGGAGGAAGGTTGTAGATACATAGAGTCATGGGCCAAGTCTTTGTATCGCTTTGCTCATATCGCCGAACGGGTTCATCCCATCCGTACTCAATCCAAACCTTATGTTCCTTGCATCCTCTGCAAAGTCCGGGAATGTTCTATCGACTTTCCTCCTTTGGGAGCCATCGACAAGGTGCCTTAGCCTTCCGTCGTCCTTACGGTCTTCCTTGTGCGGTAGCATCATCGGGAATGCGCTTTGTTATAAATAAGCGCTTCAGCCGGGGATTCAGAAAATACCACACCACCTTAGCAGGAGGTCTCTTCTTCTTCTGCTGCCCCTCTACCTCACAGGTCATCACGCTGGTCTTATACATGAAGTTTTGCACACCGGACAAGCTTTGAATCCTCATACTCATTGCGATAAAGGATACAATCATTACGACATGCATGTATCTTACGTACCTCCAACCCCAAAGGCGGACAACTTGTTTGGCATCGCACGTAGTTTAGGCAAGTGTGTTCCCCTCTGGAAGTAACTTCTTTATGAGGCATAACAACTCGTCGAATCCCTTATCGAGACAATCCATTGGTCTCCTTCCATTGCATCGGTTCTAGTGTGGTACGCAACTTTTATGGCCCTGTCGACGGTTTGGGTACAACGGTGTTCCGTGGTCCTCCATAGCCATTTGGAACTTTTCGTAATGTCTTTCATCGATGTATTCTCCTCTCCATCCGCAGACATCTGGTCTAGGTCATCATCACCAAACTCCCCAATGTATCTTGAAAGAACCGTGTTGACCAGTGTCTGGGATATTGTTGTCCGCCTCTTCTTCTTCACCGTCTTCCTGTATAATCTCTTCTTCACCGTGCTTGGTCCAACAGGTATAGTTTGATTAATTTCGTCGAGTTAAATTCGTGAACTAAATTCGACGGTTTGCCCACGAATTTAACTTAAATTCGTGGGTTTTGGCCTAAATTCGTGGGTTTTTGGCCCACGAATTTTTCCCTGTTTCTTGTAGTGAGAAGATACATGCATATCGTAACGATTGTATCCTTTATAGCAATGAGTAAGAGGATTTGCAAACTTGTCCGGTGTGCAAAACTTCACGGTATAAGACCAGGCGTGATGACCTAGGTGAGGTAGAGGGGTAGCGTAAGAAGAAGAGACCCCCTGCTAAGGTGGTGTGGTATTTCCCTATAATCCCCGGTTGAAGCATTTATTTGCAAACAAAGCGCATGCCCAGATGATGCACTGGCACAAAGAAGACCGTAAGGACGACGAAAGGCTAAGGCACCTTGCTGATGGCTCCCAGTAGGGGAAAGTCGATAGAACATACCCGGACTTTGCTGAGGATACAAGGAACATAAGGTTTGGGTTGAGTACGGATGGGATGAACCCATTCTGCGAGATGTGCAGCAGTCATAGCACTTGGCCCGTGACTCTATGTATCTACAATCTTCCTCCTTGGCTATGTATGAAGTGGAAGTACATTATAATGCCGTTGCTTATCCAAGGCCTGAAGCAACTAGGAAACGACATCGATGTGTACCTCAAACCGTTGGTTGAAGATCTGCTAACATTGTGGAACGATGGTGTACTTGTATGGGATGAGTACAAAGAGAGCACTTCATTTTACGTGCATTGCTATTCATAACCATTAACGACTGGCCTGTACTTGGTATCCTGTCGGGCCTATCTATCAAAGGATATAAAGTATGCATCCACTACTTAGAGGATACAGATAGCAAATATCTAAAAAACTCTTGAAAGGTTGTGTACATGGGTCACCGTAGGTTCCTCCATACGAAGGACCCAAGTGAAACAGAAACTAACATATACAATGCGCTAATGGGACAAAAATATAAGTCAAAGATATATCTACCCTACACATTTGAGTACGTATTTTCGTACCGCCTCGTTCTACCCTTTTTTCATAGCACGATGTTAGAACTAATTAGTTATCTAAGTTGACATATCTATGTACAGTTTTCACTGGATTCTTCTTATGATCGAGCTAGATTGTAGCCTGATCATAGTTATGGACTCGAGAAGGAAACCAATTAAAAAGTTTCAAAACTTTATCGACATGCTCAACCGGTATTAATTCTTCTTCCTTTCTTTATTGTACTAGTTCTATTTCCTTCTATTTGAAACAAATTCTAATCATGTACAATTCGTAATCACATGTGTAGTGCATTTGCACGGTTCTGTACTAAAAAAAGGGGCATATTTAAGGAGAAATTTGATATTACAATTGCCTCTCAAGTACGTATATCATAATGCTAGCTTTTTAGTTAGTTAACTTAATTTCCTTGCATCCATTTCACGCTTTCAACTTTTTTCACCTCAGATCTTGAGTCAGCCGCCGGGCAACAATTTATGCGGCTACTAGTATGTGAGTTTATGCATACCCAAACCGGAGCTGCTGACCTAATGCTAAAAGGCGACAAGGGGGTAAATAAATATAATTACTAGCTTTAATGATGTATAGGTACTCCTTATATCTTGTACAAATTCAAGAATTAATTAGTTAATGACTTAATGACAGGTGCATCAATATTTGGCGGAACAAGGTTCGGAACTCTTGCCGGTGCGAGTGAGAGCAATCCAAGAATAACTCGTCGGCTTCATTTACGATGAGGTCATAAATCCGAAAAGCAAGTTTCACGAACCAAATGTAAATAGGTGGGGCCCTTTGATAAGGACCGGTGAACTATCGGAGTCGACATCTACGGCTAGCAATAGCGATGCACGTAAAAGATCCCGATGAATAGAAGGAAAAGAAAGACTAAAATTGTAATTAAAGTAGTTAATGAATATTTTGTGATCCCGATGAACAAAAGAACTAATATGTGTACATATTGTAATACATTAGTTGTAATTAAATTTGTTAATAAATGTTCAGTGATTTAATTATTAGTCAAATGTGCATGATTGATTATATGTGCTTTAATTAGTTGTGATTTAACACACACACACACACACACACACACACACACATATATATATATATATATATATATATATATATATATATATATATATATATACAGCTCATTAGTGCCGGTTGGAGACACCAACCGGTACTAATAAGGGCCTCAGGGGCTCACGATGCGCTGCCACGTGTGATCCTGATGAACAAAAGGACTAATATGTGTACATATTGTAATACATTAGTTGCAATTAAATTTGTTAATAAATGTTCAGTGATTTAATTATCAATCAAATGTGCATGATTGATTATATGTGCTTTAATTAGTTGTGATTTAACACACACACATATATATATACAGCTCATTAGTGCCGGTTGGAGGGACCAACCAGTACTAATAAGGGCCTCAGGGGCTCACGATGCGCTGCCACGTGTGACCTCCAACCAATACTGATACTCTATCAGTACCGAGTGAGAGAATCGGGACTAATGTCCTTGAGCATCAGTCCCAGATGGCTTGTACCGGTTCAAAAACCGGTACTAAAGACCGTTTTTAACCTATACTGAAGGCTAGTTCGGTAGTAGTGTTTCTCCATTTATTCCAACACCCCTCTAGTGTCACCTTGTTTTGTCTTCAATTACCTATTCAAATATAATCTATTCTTCATGTCTACATGAGTAAATCCAAGATTCTCAAATCGCATGATTGTTTTGCCATTAGATCAATAGCTGCTTTAGTATAAATGGCTACAGATTTTGCAGCTTCGATGCTGTAATCTGTGCTTCGTTTATTTTCCTATGCGATCTTAATTGGTGAAACTAGCTTCTAGTGGCAAGATTATGGCTATGCTCCGACACAAAGTGGTAGACACAATAGAACCCACCTCTTAGATTTATCTTCATACATGCTTGACACTTACATTGTGTTTCTGGCCTATTGAAACATTTACTATGGTTTGAAGATTCTGCTCTTTTGTCAAGGCCTTGAGTTCCTGTAAATATAATAAACTAATTGAAATGTCATGTCTCTTAAGTAAATTCATACGTCATGGTAAGAAAGTCGGTCATTGCCTTCATGTGAACAACAAAATGTTCTGTTCTTTATTGTTTGTAGAATTTTCAACGTAATGGTAGTTGCTTCTTCTAATACTAAAACCCATGTCATGAGCATAAGCATTGTAAAAGTAAGCTTCTTGTTCGGAGTTAAATTTCATTCTGACCTTCGGTATCATGTCTTCAAAAGAATCTTTTGTTTGAGAAGCTTGAATTCCCATGTGATCCTGATTCTTGTTGTGGTAGTATTTCCAGTGAAAAAAGATTTTGTTTGGAGCCATAACCTGTTTGTTACATCCTGAAATGACGTTGCTTTGGAAAGGAAAAGAAACGGGATTGACGCCGTTTAGTTGGGGGAAAGGTCAAAACATGCAAGTCAGCTAAAAAAATCAGAGCGATAGAAATGTTACACCTAGCAGACAACATACATGGGAACATGAATAGGGCACATAGAAGCCAAGTCCGTCCAGAATTATGTATTGAGATGCTTCTATATTGAAAGAAAAAATATTGTTGTATGTACAATCCTTATCGTGTAGCCATTGTTATTACTGCAAACTACTTCTATCCTACGGCCAGATTCTGGAATAATGAATTGTATCTTAATGGGTAGACTACTAAGTTACCCATATACACTACAGTAGATCGGGCATGCACAAGCGGTTCGAAACCGCTTTCAGAAGCGGTTTTAGAACCGCTTATGGCGACATGAGTGATACCCCGTCGGGTATCACAAGCGGTTCTCCGAACCGCTTCTGGTTGAACACTTTCACAAGCGGTTGGTGTTACCAACCGCTTGTGGAGAGACTCTCTCCAAAAATGGTTGGTATTACGAACCGCTTATGCGGTTGCAGTTACCAACCGCTTGTGAAGAGGCTGACAGCACAGCGTTATTGCTGCAATGTTTAAATTTTATTGATGCTATGTTTTTATGTTAGTCTTGATGAGACTATGCTATTATTGATGGGTATGATTTTGAAGTGGTGTTTTGTTTTGTGGGGTCCGGTGGGACTCTTTGTGCCGAAGGTATGTTGGCCTTGTCGTGTAGTCGTGTTGGTCGGTGTGGCAGTTAAGAGCCAGCACCGGAGGGTTCATAACTTCCGGGTGAGGAGAGCTATTGTTCCTTTTGTCGTAAATTTAGAGAGTTGATGGAACTTGTTTTGGGTTTTATCTTCCTTGGACTTCTCGGATTTAAGACCAAGAGAAGAGTATCGTTTTGCACCTCTTTCGGTTGCTGTGCCGAGAAAGTTATGGATTTCTTCGTGTTGTCGTTCTCTGAGTTGAAGTTTTGGATTTGGGGCTTTAAAGGAAAAGTGTTATTCGATCGATTCGCTTTTCTTTTCCGTGAATTGATGTGTGTAACTCCTTTCCTTCATGGAATTTTGGAGTTTGCTAACTGGTTTGTAGTTTTATTGAATAGCATGGCTTGAGCCCTGCCATTTTCTAAGTCTTTTGAGAGTCGAGCTTCTTTGGAAGTTTTCGTTGGCTTTTACGGATAAAAAATTTGGCGTTAGAGTAAGTTATGGGTGATTGAAGATCTTCCCGTAGAGGATTAGTAGATGTTTGTGTTGTTGGATTAAGGTGGTCGACCCTAATTGGATAGATGGCAAGAAGTAGGTTGTTGGTCATGGTGATCCATGGATATAAGTGGAGATCTGGAAATGGTGTTTGCGTAAGGTTATAAATGATTGTGCCAAAGAAGTAATTACAAGTTTGGCTGAGGAACTTGTTAATTAAGTGATGTCGGCCAGTGAAGTGGTCTCTGTTGGGAATGAGTTTCCCTCTTTTCTTTAAGAGATTGTGTGTTGATTGTGGGTTCGGATGTCGGGTTTGAGAATCGATTTTCTCTTCCCAAGTGTTGATTTTGAGGTTATAAGCAGTTTTGCTTTGATGACAGCAAGTTATGTTGTTTTGGTTCTTGAGATGTTCGAGATTTGAATTTGCCTTTGCGATTTGGCTTAGGAAAGGAAATAGAGTGATCATGGGTTTTTGTTTAATTTTCTCCAAGGTGATGTATGTGGTTTATTGGTTTAAAGAGAATTGTATCTCTTTTGCATTCTAGCTGGAGTTAAAGATTATGACTATTTGTGGTACCATGTTGAGTATAGTAAGGATTTATACTCTTGGATTTGATTATGTGAGGGCGAGACCCTCCTAAGAAAAGAACCAAGTGTAGTTCGATATTGATTGGTGGTCCTAGCATGAGCTAGGCGTTGATCTCAAGTAGTTTAAAGGTGGATTATGATGGAGCCTTGTGATGTCGATTCAAATTCTTTTGGGAGAATCGTTGATTGTACAGAAGGTGATAGCAAGTTGATGTAAAGTGTTCCTTGTCGTGGTTTCGACTTTTTTTGAGAGGAGCATTTTGATCGTGTTATCCCTGGGTTGTGTGGGACTTTGTTGTGGGTGGGCTGGGTGGAATCAGTCGCTAAATGCTTTATTTCTGTAAGTTGTCGGAACCCTCGGTTTTATGGGTTAGACTCAATGTGGGTCAGTCGGAAATGGATGGTTCAATTGTGAACCTTTCCTTTGAGTGGTTGTACCGTTGTATGAGACAAGTTTGAAAGAATGTCAAGTTCGATTTTTGTGTTCTGAGGAATTTGATTGTTACCTGTGGGGCTAATCAATTCAAATGTAAAGGATGATTTTTGATCCTGTTGAAAAGATAAAAGTCGAGTTTTGGTTCCTAGAAGATCCCGGCGTTAATTGGTTAGAAATAGTGGTATTTTCGGATTCGGTGAGAAGTTGTTAATGGTTATGTAGCTATAAAGGTTAACTATTGACGAGAAATGTGAATCAGGGTTTCTTTTGGTTCTCAGGGGAGTTGGGTTTAAAACCCCAACTGTTCAGTCGAATAGAATTCAGCGATGTGCTTAATAGAGTGTTGTGGCTTGTGTTAAATTGTATTGTCATGAGTCGTTGGTTGGTGGTATGATTTGGGAATTTCGGCTGTCTGCTCGGGTCTAATAGTGTCTGCGTGTGGGAGATGTGAATTCTCAAGTGGAAAGGAGGTGACTCGAGTTTTGGAGTCCCGTGCGCGAGAGGTTCGCAACTTTGTTCTTTTTGGATGTTTTCGCTTTATCAGTCGGTTCCCGTTGTTCTTGTGGTGTTCAGAATTCGAGGTCGAATTCTATTAAAGGGGGGAAGAGTGTAATACCGCCACTTGTTTTATCAGGGTTTTCGCCGAAATGCTTCCTCCCTCTTGATTAAAGTTTCTGCCGTCGCGCAGTGAATAATTCTATTAGTGGTTTGAAAAATCTCCCTAGTTTTCGGATGAGGTATCTTCTGTGCTGTTTAGTTTTTGCGACAAGTTGTCTATCCTGATATTCGTCTTTTCACGCCAAGAATTAAATTTTTGTTTGCGCTAGTGGTTAAAAGATGGACTTTGGTTTAGAGGAGTTTTTGGGAAATTTCACCCCTCTCACCTAATCTCTCTCTCTCTCTCTCCCCTTCCTTATTTATGTGGCTGGTATTGCTTGGAGCCAGGATGGTTGATTTTTTTTCTTTCCTGGCTGAGTCATGGCGTTTCCTCCCCTGGCCGATTCTTGCTCTCCCCTGGCGTCTCCCCTGGCTTCTCCTCCCTGGCGCCCCTCCTGCCTCCTCCCCTCTGGCTCGGTGCAGCTCCAGCAGCAGCGCAGCAGCAGAGCAGCAGCTACCTGGTCGGCGCCTCCCTCCCAGCAGCGCCGGCGACTCCCCCTCCGGTGAGCCTCCTCTCCGGCAACAACTTCAGCCGGCAGCAGCAGCACCTGCAGCCCTCCCTCACCTCCCTTCCCTCCTTGAGTAAAGAGATTTGAGGTAAAAACCCTAGGTATTTGGAGGATTTAATTGCTTGCATGCAAGGTGTTTGTGTTAATGTCTGGCTGGGGTTCATGATTTTGAGTTGTTGGGGGGTTGGGAAATGGAGAGACTAGAGAAAGTTGGGAGTTTTCGGTTCGGGCAGATTTCTGTCCTTGGTTAGAGCTGCAGTTTGAAAATTCTACAAGCGTTTCCTGGGGGTTTGGCTATAACAAAAGTTGTAGATAATTAAATTACCTTTCAATAGAGACCTAAATCATCAAGTTTCGTTCAGCCATTTAAAAGTTATGGCTATTTTACCGAGTGCTGTCCAATTCTTGTCGCGATTGGTTCAGTCTGTGTTCTTCTGCAGATTAGAGCATCATAGAGGCCGAATTAGACTTTTTCATTGCCTAGAAAAAGTTAGGATTTTTCGAGTAGATTGATAAAATGTATTCGTTTATGTGATTTGGAGTTGTAGAACTCGAGTTATACTCATTTTAGTGTATGCTGTCCAGATCGAGTAATTCTTGCGTTTGTCTGCTGTTCGTCGCAAAACTGAGATTAATCGGTGCTTTTCCCGGTAGGTTGGCTATAGAAAAAGTTGTAGATAATCTAATTACCTTTCAATGAAGTCCAAAATCGCTAAGTTTCATTCATCCATCTAAAAGTTATAACTATTTTGCTCATGGCTGTCCAGGATGAGCCAAGTGGTCGGTACCCTCTGTTCGTCATCGATCTGGGAACAGCTGATGCATTGGCCAAGGAAATGGCTATGTTATTCTTATATTTTATTCCCTTGCGGTCGTTTGAGTATAAAACGCGATAATCCGTTGAGCCAATCAAAAGTTCGCTATTTAGAAGTCTCGGTGCTGAATTTGGAAATCTGCAGCGTGCTCCACCTTTCGGTTGAGGTTTAGTGTTCGTTTTGGAGGTCCTCGAGGTATCTCCCACATGATTGGCTTTGTGATAGCTGTAGGTCATCCTCTTATGGTTGAGTAGGAGCTGAGTTCACTCCATTTGGTTAAACGAATCGAAAGTTTTGCTCATTGGATCGTTGCTGTCCCGGTTGGACATATTTCTGTTTCTCGGGTTTTGGGAGTGGGTTAAGCAATGTTGTTCTGAGTCGGTTTTTGATTGTTTCTTGTGCGCAATGTTGTTTTTCAGGGAGAGTGTCGACGGGGGTGACCTCAGCCCTGAGTTGCCTCGCGCGTCGGTAAAGGCAAGTGCATCAATTTATTGAACTTTATGAATTATAGGTTGAATGTCTTGATTGATTTGATTTGTGAACCGCTAATGCTTGTTATGGTTATGTTGACAACACTAGTATGGGTAGGCTATATGAGTACCCATGAATGACATGAAAGGATGAAACTTGCATGTGCATCCTTGGTGTTTTGCTATGTGTGCTACATTGTATAATTATGTGACTTGTTGTGCTAACTTATGTTCCATGTTGGTGCTCATTAGTAGGATTAGGGTATATTTGATATCAAAGACATGAGTTTTGAGTCAAGAATAATGGTTCAATTCGTATTCATGATAAAGGATTATGGCTTTTGTATGAAGTATTGAGGATAAATGAATGTGAGGACGGAGTATGGAATTTGATTGCGAAAATGGTTTGATTTATGATCAAGATAGATGGAATTAGTAATTACTCGAGTATTGGTGATGTGAGTATGAATGTGAGCGTTGAGAATATGATTATGAGTGTTGAGAAGGTGAATACGAAGTTGAGAATTTGGATATGATGTTGAGAATAGCATTTGCATATGTGCATTCATGAAAAGTGCATTGAGCGAGGCGGTGAGAAAGTCATCTGAATTTGTATGACTAATCCGTGTGCTCGGAGTTCCTACCCGTAGTCCCATCCTTGGCGTGGATGGGAGGCGGTGATAGCGTGGGACCCGCTCTTGGGTAGCGGGCAAGTCTGTTCGGCAGGCCCTTCCACAGGATGGTTGGGTTTGAGGGCATGCATCGACGGGTGGTGCTCGGCAATACCGGTATTTGCTAAGAAAGAGGAGATGAGTCATGCATGATGCATCATATGCATAAGAGTGCATCATATGCATGAGAGTGGTGAAATATGCATGAAAATGGCGAAATGAGATGAGCATATGAACATGTAAGCATTGCATTGCATTGACAAATGATGAATCATATTTAGTGAGTTGATTGTAATGTATGAATATGAGATTCTTCATTTGTTTGGCGTATTTGCATTTGCATTGCATTGACAAATGATGAATCATATTTAGTGAGTTGATTGTAATGTATGAATATGAGATTCTTCATTTGTTTGGCGTATTTGCATTTGCATTGCATTGACAAATGATGAATCATGTTTAATGAGTTGATTGTGTTGCATGGATATGAGATTCTGCTTTTGTATGTTTTGTGCACTTGAGTATGAAAGCATAAATGCATTCCATTGCATTGTGTGTTGCAACTGATAAATGAGATTGATGAGAATGGGAAAAACAGGTTGAGGATTGAGGCGTGGACTCATCCAGAAATGTTATTGAGGCAGGGGTAAGAGTTATTTATGTTTTCGAGTTGGTTGTGGTAAGTGGAGTTAATTATTGCTTCTTTTACTGGTTGATTTCCAGTTAGTAATGGCTATATTAAATTCTAGAATAAAAGTAATTCAGTTGAATTCATTACTTTTATTGTTGTTGCACTTTTTGAGTCTTGGACTCACGCTTGTTTACTTCTGTTTTAGGTACCTTGAAGATGATTAAATCGAGTTTGGGAGTAGTAGCACGAGCACGACTTGATCACCAACAACCCAGTTAATTGACTTGTTAAAGATGGTTGTAATAAATCGAGTGTATTATGTTGATCGGTTTGCGTAGATGGTTGATGGCGATTGAAAATGTGATTGATTATCTAAGGACTGTTAGAATGATATCATATAAGCTGCGATTGTTCTTTTGTCTGCTTTGAGTGGATGTCCTCTGTTCTAGAGATCATGCGAAATTTTGTAAATTCGGTGACTTAGTTTTAAACCGGTTTAAGAGTTTAGAAATTAACTTCAGTTTAAGTCTTTTAAATAGAGGTGTCGTTTGTTATTGAGAGATCTGGTGGCATTATGGCGCATTTAAGCCTTAGGGTGTTCTGATTTGATTATATTCAATATAGAATATGTTTTCAGAGGGGTTTTTGATATAGATTTTGACAATTAAAATAAATAGATCTCCAGGAGTTTTTTTTGCCACAATAATTAAATATATATTATTCATGCGTACTCATTCAGTGGTGATTTCAATTCTCAAGTCACTTTTGTTCAAGGATTTTGATAAACATCATCCGGATGTTTTATTTTCAAGAATCATCCAAAATGTGAACCGTTGGATGTATGCTGTGATTAGTGATTTTGATGGACCTTATTTGAGTAATGGGCTCTAGAGTTTAATCCAACGGTTAGAAATTTGAATGATTTTTAACAACAAAATATCCGGTAGATCCCTAGACACTCAATATACTAGCAAAACAGAGGATCTATTATATATTTTGAATTTTTCTGAATTTCTTCTGATTTTTTTGAGATTATTTTTAATGTCCTGGATTTTTATCTCATGTCTTCTAAATAGTCGTAGGGAAAAATTTTTAGGAGCACTACTACAGAACCGGCTTTCACAACCGGTCTATCACAAGCGGTTAGGTATGCACCGCTTGTGCTCTACATGCCACAAGCGATTCGTGGGCAACGGACGGGAGGGGGTCTCTAGAAGCTGTTCTTGACACGAACTCCTTCTGGAGTCCCACCTCTAGAAGCGGTTCATGCCTTCTAGAGATCTAGAAGTGGTTCGAGACACGAACCGCTTCTATAGGTAGTGATCCAGAAGCGGTTCATGTGTAGAACCGCTTGTAGAGACCCCCTTCCCGCCCAGCGCATTTAAACCCCATCTTCCTCCCCGAGCTCATGCAGGACAGTGCAGTGGTGGGCGAGAGCTGTTCATGGGGGAGAGTCTTGCCAAAATTTTCAATTGAGGCTATTAGCTCGAATTAATTGTTCCTAAGGTGAGTAACATGTTGCTGACATCCTTCTCACCTAGATATTGATGTTTTTTGTGCATTGGATGTTGAGAAATCATGTTTTGTTCTTGTGGGAATTAGTGTTTCTTTTGTTGGCTTATTTTTTGTTCTTAAGGTGATATATTGTTTGGTGTATGAAATGAAATGCAATAAATGTGAAACGATGAAAAAATTACAACGGTGGGGAAGGGGTAAAAATAATTTTTATTTAGTAAAATTAAAATGCGGAATGATAGAAAAGATTTGCATGAAAATGTAACAATTAGTTAGTTTTATTTAAAAAAATGCAGGAGGATTAGAAATAATTAGTTGGCTTTAGTTAAAAGAATACAAAATGATTAAAAAAATACAAAACTATTAGACATAGTTAGCTTTAATTAAATATTGTGATAGATGTTGTTATTATTTTTATTGGTGTAGATGAACCAGCAATGGATGTACAATGCGGACTGTCGGTCAAGAGAGTTTAGAGATGGCATGAAGGAGTTTCTCGACGCGGCCGTTGCATTCTTCCCTTCAGGAAGCTTCATACGTTGTCCGTGCGTAGACTACAAGAATGAGAATGAGCACTCCGAACAATGGATGGTTATGAGGCATGTGATCACTCGAGGTTTCATGGCAAACTATACTTACTGGATCCACCATGGCGAAACAGAGGCGATTCGACAGGAAGACGAAGAAGAAGACGAAGAAGAAGAAGATAGAGCCAGCGAGTATGCGGACACCACTCAATCTGGTCGAAGATACACTCGACGAGTTTGGCGATGATGAGCTAGATCGGATGCTCCATGACGGAGAGGAGAGTTCACAGAGGAAAGACAATACAAGAAGTTTGAGCATGGTAGAGGACCACAGGCGCTTTGTACCCAAAGCTGTGGACAAGGCCACAAAAAGCTGCGTGCTACACTAGAACTCATGCAAAAGAAGGCCACAAACGGTGTGTCAGACAAGGGATTCAATAGTTTGTTATCACTCGTAAAGAAGTTGCTTCCGGAAGGTAACACTCACTACAAGAAATAGGGAAAAATTCGTGGGCCAAAAACCTACGAATTTAAGTTAAATTCGTGGGCAAACCATCGAATTTAGTTCACGAATTTTACTCGATGAAATTAATCAATTAAATTCGTGGGTACCCACGAATTTAAATTAAATTGTAGTTCTTAAATTAAAAACCCACAAATTTAACTGCTAAATTCGTGGGCTGAAAAAACCCACGAATTTAACTTAAATTTGTGGGTTGAAAAAACCCACGAATTTAACTTAAATTCATGGGTACCCACGAATTTAACTGTTAAATTCATGGATTTTAAATGGCTCACGAATTTATCAGACATTTATACAAAAAAATATATATCCATATCAATATCACACTCAATACATATAACCATATTGTTCACGCATATATATATATATATATATATATCGATGTGCATCTCATTCAACACAACCATCTAGACTTGGAATTGAAATATTCAGTGAATGGGGGGATGAACTTGAGAAGAACTGGAAAAGGCACTTACGGTTCCTGCCAGAGACTTGGAGGACAGAAAGGTGTTGGCTTTTAATCGTGAAAGGCCAAAGTCGCATACCTAGCAGCTTTTGCAAGTGTTTCCCTTAAATATGTTTACTGAAAAGCATGCTAATGACAATCGTTATCCCTGTTCTTGTTTTTGCAGAAGCCCACTGTAATAAATATAACTACAAGCTGCAAATATGCCCACCACGACAGAATCATTCCTAGAAGACTGTGTTGTCAGTAATTGAAACCATCAACAAAAAATAAAAAATAAAAAAAGGAAGATCCTACAAGAATGTTCTTCTCCTATTCTATTGTTGAAAATTGAACATTTTTTTTCTAAAATCTGATGGTGTTACATGCAGAATTATCAATGCTATTGTAAGTTTAGGTGCATGTCAGATACCCACCAAAAAATAATTCAATTGTTCCACTCAGCAAATAACAAGCGAGAACATGTTGAAAAGAAAATCAAGATAAAAAAATATGCAACCCAAAAAAAAGGACAGAGTTAACACAGGTGTTTGCACCAATTTTTGGAAACTACGAGAGGAATCGGTAGAAAAAGTAAGTTTGGATACAATACGGAACGCATCAAAGGATTTGGATGATGTACGGATAATATTTGGAAACAGAGTCCAAATAGGAAACTACGAAGCCGATTCGGATTGCATCGTCGTATTGGATCAAGACTCGGATCGGCTAGCGGGTATATAAAGCGCGCTAGGGCTGCTTGGAGAGGAAATCCACAACAATCAACACATTTACCAGTTTTTGCTTTCCGTAGTTTTTAGTCTTTTAGCATTGTAATCTTTCCTCTGTAAGTCGACATCGATCAAATAAAGTTGCGCATCGCCGATTGTTTGATCGTCATTGGCTTTTCCAGGTTTGATTTGTTCTGTCTTGTTGCGCATCGCCTTTTCAGAATCGATCTACCTTTTACCTCGGATTAGTCTTAATCGGCTAATCTAGTTACCCTTCTTATCGGCTTTCTGGCCGATTCTTGATTCTTAGCCGATTCGCTTCTAGGATCGGCTTGATCGAATTTCACATTACTTCCCTTATCGATTGCAGGGTCAAATCGACAGCACGCGCAAAAAAAGAACCCGGCGTTAAATGCGGTGTGTTGTGGGCCAGGAACCCTCTTCACGTTTTTTGGTGCCAATACATTTTTGGCACGCCCGGTGGGACACGATCGACAAGATGACTGCAGGTAAATATGTCGCACCATCCGACGTAAACACCGAAGCCATAATCATCCCCACTTTGGACGATTTAACTCCAGAGCAGCGCAAGGAGATCGAAGATCGGAAAGCTGCCTTGGAGGAATTGATGTTGGGTTGCTATCAAAAAACCCGACGGGGAGTCACGCAGAAGATGGCACTTCCAACACTGAATCCGCTTGGCGAAGCTGGCGTCACATCAACTCCGGTAAGCCGATACATGCCAGCTCAAGCCGAGTTATCTGCTATGATTGAACAATCTGTGCATCATGCATTAATTAATCAATCATCGGCTTTGGTCACGACCTTGAAGCCGATGATAGAGAATAGCGTAAAAACGATTGCACAAGAGTTGGCTATGTCCGGGGGATTGATGGACCCATTGCAACCACTCCCAACATACCCTGTATATTCTGGGGCTCCAAACACCAACACGGTCAAAGCATCGGCACCAGCACCCTCACTAATGCCGACCCAGCCCACCGTGTTGGCTCCACCAAATCCCCGCCCGAGTCCGATTACTCATGTCCATGCATATCTTGTGGCGCAAAGTTGGATCCATCGCGTCGAGGACTCACTACGTCCAGTCGGCTTCTCAGCCGATTGAATTAAATGGAAATTATAAACCTCAAGGGCTAACCCAAGTTAGAAATCCGGCTCCATATAAGGTAGTCACCTACACAGAGCCGTTTGTTCCATTACCTGAGGTCACGGCCGCCAGAACCGATGGATACGAATCGTGGCAACAGCAGTATCCATCGGCTAGGGCAAGCCGACCGGCCGAGTTTACACTCGGGGGGCAGGATACTACCCAAAATAATTGGCCAAATCCTAGTGTTCCATCGGCTAACAATATTAATTGGGCTGATCAAATTTCCATAGTTTTAAGAGATCAATTTGGCTTACAGCCCAAAGGAAAGACCATCGGCTATAGAAAGCCGTACCCAGATTACATTGACCGTATGCCATATCCCCATAACTTCCGAATTCCCGATTTTGCGAAATTTTCAGGGGATGATTCAGTCACCACTTTAGAGCATGTTGGAAGATTTATCGCTCAGTGTGGTGAAGCGGCTCAGTTCGATGGGCTAAAGATTAGGCTTTTTCCCTTGTCTTTATCAGGAACTGCCTTCACCTGGTTTACCAATCTGCCTCCAAATTCGGTCCATTTTGGAGCGATTTAGAAATCGATTTCATGAATACTTTTCTCTGGTAGCTTAGAGTTGAGAATTTCAGACTGAGTCTTTGTCAGACAAAAATTTGGTGAGTCGGCTTCGGATTACATTAGGAGATTTAGGGAAATACGAAACCGCTGCTTTAGTGTAGTATTGCCCGATAACCAACTAGCCGATTTAGCCTTTCAAGGGTTAATTCCCCCACTTAAAGAAAAACTTGCTGGACAGGAGTTCACTGATTTAAGTCACCTGCTTCATCGCGTGTCGGCACAAGAAAGCCGATATCAGAGTAAAGAATTCAAAGATAAAATTAGATTAAATGGCAATGGGAAAGATAAAGCTAAAATAAACATGGTCGAATATAGTTCGAGTGAAACTTCTGAAGATGAAGCAGATGTGAATATAGCCGAGTGGATAAAGGGTTCTAAAAAACCACTTGTCTGTTCATGGCTCAAGCCGACTAGGAGTAAGTCGGAGGTTAAATACGCTTTTGATGTGTCCAAGTGTGACCGCATATTTGACATGTTGTTACAAGAAAAACTGATACAATTGCCTGAAGGGCATACCATACCTTCAGCCGATGAGATCAAGAAACGACGATACTGTAAGTGGCATCATTCTTTTTCCCACAACACTAACGACTGCAATATCTTTCGGCAGCAGATACAGGCCGCCATTGAAGATGGTCGGCTCAAGTTTGTAGAAGAGCTGGCCATGGAAGTCGATGTAACCCTTTCCCAATTAACATGGTCCAGTGCTCCAGCAAAGGGAAGCAGATTATCGACGAGAGTCCCAGAGTGGAGCGGCAAGTCGACATAGAGTCAAGCTCACAAGGGGGAACACTGAAGATAACAATCGGCTCACTACAAATTGAAGCCGATCGAGACGGAAAGAATTCTAGGACTATGAAGCCAAAAGGGGAACTACAAGTCGGACGATGGTACAAAGCTGAAAGAACACCACCGCGAAAACCAGCGTTCAAGCCCAAGCCTACCTTCTCACAATTACTTGAGAAATATGAAAGGATGAACTATCGGCAAAAGTAGCCGTTTCGTCGACCAGATAAATCACATCAGCCAAACACTATGTCTCGGCCCGATAATTGGTATCGGCCAGACAACGCGGAAAAAGCTCACCAGAGATGTCCTTTTTGGCGGTTCTGTTGGGAAAGGGGTATGGCACTACCATCTGCAAGGTCATGCCCTATGGATCATTACCCGCAAAAGGATTGGCCGAAACGGTTGGTGAAAGAACGCCTGTTCAGGCCGATGTCGGACCAAAACGAACCGCTTATAGAAGGCCGATAAAAGAAAGACTGGGCACACCAGAGCAAGACAAGGAAAAAGAGCCAATAGAAAACTTGGTCGGCAAAATCCGTAAGCCATTGGAACCTAAACCCAGGTGGTGCCCGACTGGACTTAGCCGATCCCAACGCAGACGGCTTCAACGTCTAAGAATGCAAGAAATGAGAAAAGCCGAAGAAGAGAAACAAAGAGACCAAGCGTTTAATGAGTTGCGGCCAATAAAACTTGTTACGAAGGAGTGGAGGAAAAAACAACAAGCGACGATGAATCGATTCTTGGATGATTTCTTTGTCACCAATGATTCGAGCGACACTCCTCCATGGATATCAACATGGTATTCACCCCGCCGGTGAGTTCAGAATTAAAACTGAATCGGCTAAAGACGCATTTGCTCAACTATGCTTAGGCGCGCAAGATCTTTGATTCGAAAAGCCTCGGGATCCTCATCGGCATCTCAAGCCATTGTACTTGAAAGGATACATCAGCGAAAGCCGATTTCGGGATGCTTGTTGACGAAGGGAGCTCTTGTGAATTTAATGCCACTCACCACTGCGAAACTAGGAAAAACCGATGAAGACGATAAAGGCGAATATGGTACTCAATGATTTCACAGAGACCCCCCGAGGCAAAGGGAGTAATGGTTACAGAATTAACCGTCGGTAGCAAAACCTTGCCGACCGCGTTTTTTGTGATTGAAGCAAAGGGAAACTATAGTGTGCTCCTTGGACGCGATTGGATACACGCCAATTGCTGCATACCATCGATCATGCATCAGCTGCTAGTTCAGTGGAACGGAGATGAAGTCGAGGTCGTCTCAGCCGACACGTCGGCCTATATTGCTATGGCTAGTTCCGATGCGAATTGGCCACATGAAGAAGCGGAGTGCATATCAGGCAAAGCTCTAGACGATTGTGATTTCATATGCATTGGGAAGTTAGGTTTGATGCCGATCAGCGTGAAGCCAGGCACGTTTGATTGGGCAAGTGAAATTCTAAGGAGATGGGGTCAGAAATGATCCAAGCGTTACAGGACAGGGCAAGAAGCTATCGGCACAGAATAAACTCCTGCGAAGCCATCGAAGATTTCCAGAGCGAGAAATTGGGGCAAGGTTTCACTTCTGCCGATATGCTTGAAGAAGTCGATATAGGAGAAGGTGACAGGAAAAGGCCAACTTTTGTAAGTGCAAACTTAGGACCAGAATACAAAAATAAGTTGGTCAAAATACTTAGAGAATACTGAGGATTGTTTACTTTGGGAATACTATGAGATGCAGGTTAAGCCGCGATTAGTAGAACATCGGCTACCTATCAAGCCGAGTATCGGCCATATAAACAACCTCATGGCGTTGTAATCCGGAACTATCTGATGTGATAAAAGAAGAAATTGAGAGATTGTTGGAAGCCAAGTTCATAAGACCTTGCCGATCTGTTGAATGGGTGTCAATATTGTTCTGTCATGAAAAAGAATGGTAAACTTCGGGGTATGTGTAGACTTCAGAGATTTGAATAAAGCCACGCCAAAAGATGAGTATCCGATGCCTATAGCCGATATGCTTATCGATGCTGTATCAGGTAATAAGATCATCAGTTTCCTTGACGGGAATGTTGGGTATAACCAGATATTCATGGCGGAAGCCGATGTCCCTAAAGCGCCTTGAGATGCCTTAGTGCGATAGGGTTATCGTCATTGAATGGCGATAATGACATTCGGCTTAAAGAATGCAGGCGCCACTTATCAATGCACCATGAATTTGATTTTCCACGACCTAATCGGCCACATCGTTGAAATTTACATTGACGACGTTGTGGTTAAGTCTAAGGAAGACTGGCAACACTTGGCCGATTTAGAAAAGGTATTCCAAAATACAAGAGCTCATGGGTTAAAAATGAACCCTTTGAAATGCGCATTTGGTGTATCAGCCGGCCAGTTCCTAGGGTTTATGGTTCACCAAAGAGGGATTGAAGTTAACCAAACAAGGGTTAAAGCCATAACCGATACAAAACCGCCAACGTGTAAGAATGAATTGCAGAAGTTGATCGGTAAAATTAATTACTTAAGACGATTCATTTCGAATCTGTCTGGTAGAATTCAAGCTTTTACGCCATTGTTGAAATTAAAAGATGACCGGAATTTTATATGGGGAGCCGATCAGCAAAAAGCTTTCGATGATATAAAACAATATCTAGCGTCACCACCAGTCTTGGCCGCACCACAAAAGGGAATTCCCTTCAAGTTGTATATATCGGCTGAAAACGAGACTATCGGAGCTGTATTGGCGCAAGAAGTCGATGGCAAAGAACGAGTAATATTTTACTTAAGCCGACGACTCCTGGAAGCCGAAACCAGGTACCCACCGGTAGAGAAATTGTGCTTATCCTTGTATTTTGCATTATATACTAGCATCAACTTGCGTGGTAGTATGTAGAAACGATATCATCAGGTATATGCTGTCTGCACCAATCTTGAGAGGACGACTTTGGAAGTGGGCTTATGCTCTAACGAGTTCGACCTCTGAAGCTGAATCGGCCAAAGCCATTAAAGGCCAAGCAGTAGCCGATTTCATAACTGGATATGATACCATGGCAGGAACAGTCGATGTAGCACCATGACAACTGTATTTTGATGGATCAGTTTGTCAAGAGGGGAGTGGAATAGGCATCGTGCTGATTTCACCAAGAGGACATAACATCGAGTTTGCATATCGGCTCACAAGCCGATGCTCTAATAACCAGGCTAAATATGAGGCACTGCTCAAAGGGCTGCAATTGATAGACAGTGTCGGGGCAAGTAGTGTGGAAGCATACGGTGACTCATTGCTGGTGGTGCAACAAGTTAAAGGAGAGTTTAAATGCAACGATGAGGTGCTATCAGAGTATCTACAGCATTGCCTTGATATCATCAACACTTTCACGTCATTCTGTATCAGCCATATACCTAGGGAAATGAACGACAAAGCCAACACATTGGCTCAGAAAGCTTCAGGCTACAAGGAAAAAAGCCGATATGAAACGTTTGATTTGATCGAAAAGACAGTTCTGTGCATCGCTAATGCCGATTGGAGAACAGAAATAAAAGCTTACCTAACGAACCCATCCAAACCTACCGCACAAAAAATTCATCAAAAAGCACTGAGGTATGTTGTGCTAGAAGGAGAATTATACTATCGGACATTGGAGGGATTACTTCTGCGGTGTTTAGGCAATGAAGAAGCAAAGATAGCTATGGGTGAAGTTCATGAGGGAATCTGCGGAGCACATCAATCGGCTCACAGAATGAAATGGATCCTAAGAAGAACCGGATATTTTTGGCCGACAATGTTGGAAGATTGTTTTAAGTATTACAAAGGATGCCAAACTTGTCAAAAGTTTGGGAATGTGCAACTTGCACCAGCATCGGCTTTATACTCGATTATTAAGCCATGGCCGTTCAGAGGATGGGGGATAGACGTAATCGCCAAATATTCCCAGCATCAAGCAAAGGACACAAATTCATCCTCGCAGCTACAGACTATTTTTCGAAATGGGTTGAGGCTGTTCCGCTCAAAAAAGTCACCAGTCTAGAAACTATCGGCTTTGTTAATGAACACATTATACATCGGTTCGGTATACCTCAGATTATCACGACCGATCAAGGAACCGTGTTCATGTCTAGCGATTTTAAAAGTTTCGCAGAGGGCCTGGGTATCAAATTGCTCAACTCATCGCCATATTACGCTCAAACCAATGGACAAGCCTAGTCGTCTAACAAAACTTTGATCAAGCTGATTAAAAGAAAAATTGACGAAAAGCCTCGAACTTGGCACTCTACACTATCGGAGTCTTTGTGGGCCTATTGGCTGGCATTTCACGGATCAACTAAATTATCGCCGTATCAGTTGGTATATGGCCAGGAGGCCGTATTGCCCGTAGAAATAAATATTGAGTCGATACGAGTAGCAAGGCAGAATAATCTATCGGCCAATGAATACAAAGAGTTGATGCTATATAATTTAGATGATTTGGCAGAACTAAGGTTGGTTATTTTAAATCGGCTTAAAAAGAATAAAGAAAAGGTTGCAAGAGCCTACAACAAAAAAGTCGTGCCCAAGTCTTTCAGTAAAGCCGATTTGGTTTGGAAAACAATATTGCCGATCGGCTCTAAAGATAATCTATTCGATAAATGGTCACCTACTTGGGAAGGACCATATAAGATAAATCGGCTAGTTGGCGGAAATGCTTATATACTCGAAACGCTTGAAGGGTTGATATTGCCAAAGGCAATCAACGGAAAGTACCTAAAGCCGTACTACCCTAGCGTTTGGATCGGTGCGTAATTAAGGCACAATACATAGAATCCAGAAGTAAGCCGATCAAACAACCGATTAAATAAAACAAAATAGTCGGTTACACAGCCGATTAAAGGGAGTTGCAAAAGTATAGCAGAAGCAACATTGTTTTGAAACCACAACACATCAATAATCTTACAGCTCGGACCCCGGGATTCTAGCGCCCAATCCCGACAATGCTGCAGCGGCCTTGGCCAACGTCTCTGTAATACTATAGACCAGATCTTCATCAGCTTTGGTGCTCCCAGGCACTGGAACAACTTTGGCCGATTGACCCTTAACCTTTGCAACGGCTTGGCCGACACTGTTTTTCTGGTCCTTTAAAGTTGAAGCCATTGCATCCGATGTAGTAAGGGCATCGGCCAGCTGCTGGTTTACCTTAGCCAATTCCTCCTCCAGCTGCTTCTTGGTTTGTTCCAATTTTTGAGCAGAGGACTTGGCGGCCATGAAAGACGCAGCAGCTTCATCGTATTTCTGTTTCTCGACCTTGGCCTCAGCAATCAGCTTATTCAAAAGATGCTGGTCGGCTTCTTGGGCTTGGCGCCGGGCGATTCTATCATTGGCAGCATCGACTTCAGCTTTCTTCTCATCCAAGTGGCACACATTAAGGAGTGCGCTCATAGCTTCGGCAGGTAGGTCAGCCTGGACAACAGCCATAGCATCACGGATGAAATTTGGCGGTTGGCCAAAATAACCTCCTCGGTGAGTTATCTCCATAAATAGCCGATTTAGCTTCTCCTGCATATTAGGCACCGATTTGACAACTGAAGCCGACGCCTTCATGGATATGTCTAGAATCTTGCGGATATCTTCTGGATAGTCACTTGTTGCCATTACCTCTGGATCGACCAGCTCGTCCAGAGAAAAACCAAGGAGGCTGGATAGTTCGTCTGGTACAGCGTCAGGCGTAGGAAAAGCCGACAGAGTAGGTGATAGAGGGGTTGGAGGCTTCAAAATCGCAGGGGGGTCAGTAGAGGTGTTTTGAAGTTCGGTCAATATACCAGCCACTTGAGCTGATGCAGTCGGCTGAAAAAAGAAAATGTCATGAGGTCAGTAACTAGAATGTTTTTGACTCTTGAAGGCGCAAAAACGATACGGCACTTACTTCACTGAAAGCCGACGGGCGAGGTGAGCTTTCGGCGCTTTGTTCCTTGCGCCTTGGCTGCTTCTTGGCTGGGACCTTGGTGGACTTAGGTTTTTCTGAAAAGTAAACCACGGGATGAGCAAGGATATAAGCAGGAAATATTTATCGGTTATAATAAAGAACTTACTGGTCTTTCTTTCTTTCTCAATCTCCGATAAAGAAGGACTTTGTACTCCAAGATTACCGGAGGTATAGCCAGTCAGCCGATGGGGGCCTGTCGACTGGTGGGGGCGTTTCCCTTTGGACCCACCAGCCGATGGGTCAATGATGGCCTTGTTCCCCGCAGCAGCATCCTGTAGAAAGCAAAGTGCCTAGATGATTAAAAGACAAGCGACATCAAATTTGCAGGCATAAAATTTTGTGAAACAAGCCGATACCTCTACAGCTACAGACGAGTTAGTATAACCCGAAGTACTGGGCGAATCCGAAGAGCTATCTTCGCTTGAGCTGCTACTGCTGGAAGAAACTACTGTCGGCTCATGGTAATCTGGTAAGAATTTATCTATGATAGCCGACGGTGAACGGTCCAAGTAAAGAGCCTCTGCTATCGGTAACCACCAGGCTGAGAACTGACTGGCTCGACGAGAGTTCAGATTAAAATGTGGTAGGTGGAGGATTTGAAGTTCATCGGATAATGTTGAAAGAAGTTCAGCTTGGACAATATTTTTCACTTTTGATCTTGGCTGAAGGCGATCAAGGAGAGGGAGACTAGGTGCAACCTGGCCAAATCCCAGTTGACGGGCATACACAGAAGGGTGGTAAAACTCGTACGATGGCTGAAAGGTCCTGTTACGGGAGTTCAAGCCGACGTGGAGTATGCAAGGGGAAAGAAAAATTCGATATGATTCTAGAGTTTGTTCGGACATCGAGGAGCTGTCGGCTTCTAAACGAAGAAACGAAGGCCATTGAAAGTTAGCTTCATCGGAGTAAGAGAAGAAATCCTGCTGGCCGAAAACTGTGTTGTCCAAATTAAGGAAAAATGACAAGTACTTCTTGAAGTCGGCTTGGGTAATTTTGATATCACCACTAGAGCACATCACCAATCTCTCTCCATATGACCGACTGGCTCTGTACTGCGGAGTGGTGCCTTCAGGGTAATCCTCACGGGGGAAGGCCGAATCTTCCAAAGGCTCAGAGATAAGTGATCGGCTGAATATGCTGTAAAGCCAAAGTTGGATAAACCACAGCGGACCACCTATGTTGCCCACGACAAATTGAGCAAAACCAGAAAAAAGCCGACTTCGAATAACATGCATCATCTGATAAACGGCCCCAAGAAACATTTTACCAAGCGCAAGCCGACGGCCTTCTACCAGCTGCTCTGCTACGAATTGATAAACTTGTGTCGGCCCAAGAGATGCACCACAGAAAAGAAACCGATCTAGCCACAAGTTCAGAAAAGCTACATGTTCCTCATCCGATACTAGTCCATTGACTTTGTTATTATGTTGAATATACTTGGACCATCCTTCACCCTTTGATCGGATCAGCCTGAATCTTGGCTTGCCGCTAAAAGCCGATAACTGATCCCCATCCGGCCTAAGGCAACAAAGTTCAGCTACGTCTAGAAGGGTTGGGCCGATGGGACCAGTCTGGAAGAGAAAAGCATTAAGGGTGTCTGACCAAAAGTAGCAAGCCGTGGCCACTAAGGGCTCATTGGCTTCGGGGCTTGCAAGACTCAGTGGGAGACACTCAGCTATGCCCATGTTTTCCCATTCAGACCGCTTTTGGGCTGATACTCGGATGAACCAACTTCTCCAGCCTTTAAGCGCTATCGACCAAGCCCTAAAGCTTTTTCCCCATTCAGTTATGTTATAACCTTTTGCCGATAAGGGAAGCCTTGGAATTTCCTTATCAATTACTACATCAGCGGTTAGATTCCCTATCAGCCCTAAGTAAAATTGATCTTCACTTTCGGGGATCGGGATTAGTACCTGTGAGGGATCCATTCAGCCGACTGGTGATTCGTCGGAAACTTGAAGCGCAGGTGCGAGAGAGTCGATTGAAGGATGTAAGCCGATGGCGGAAAGTACGAGAGCAGGAGCGCGTGAAAATGACCGTGGGGGACCCGCATATATATAGTGCGGTAAAAAGCAAAATTGGCGGGAAATGAATTCGAGGCGACGCGTGCCATTAAACCGCACTGAGATTTTACGGTGCAATCAGAATAGCAGTTATTGGCGCGATTCCCTAACCAGATAACAAGGAAGCCGATGGGTGGAGAAGCCGATATATATTTTTGAAAGATAACAAGTTATCTTCCAAAAATGGGGGGCATATGTTTGCACCAATTTTTGGAAACTACGAGAGGAATCGGTAGAAAAAGTAAGTTTGGATACAATACGGAACGCATCAAAGGATTTGGATGATGTACGGATAATATTTGGAAACAGAGTCCAAATAGGAAACTACGAAGCCGATTCGGATTGCATCGTCGTATTGGATCAGGACTCGGATCGGCTAGCGGGTATATAAAGCGCACTAGGGCTGCTTGGAGAGGACATCCACAACAATCAATACATCTACCAGTTTTTGCTTTCCGTAGTTTTTAGCCTTTTAGCATTGTAATCTTTCCTCTGTAAGTCGACATCGATCAAATAAAGTTGCGCATCGCCGATTGTTTGATCGTCATTGGCTTTTCCAGGTTTGATTTGTTCTGTCTTGTTGCGCATCGCCTTTTCAGAATCGATTTACCTTTTACCTCGGATTAGTCTTAATCGGCTAATCTAGTTACCCTTCTAATCGGCTTTCTTGCCGATTCTTGATTCTTAGCTGATTCGCTTCTAGGATCGGCTTGATCGAATTTCATATTACTTCCCTTATCGATTGCAGGGTCAAATCGATTGGCACGCTCGCGCAAAACAGAACCCGGTGTTCATCTGGTGTGTTGTGGGCCAGGAACCCTCTTCACGTTTTTTGGTGCCAACAACAGGGAAGAGAGAGAGCTAGGGTCAGGGAGACCCGAAAAGAGAGAGACGCGCCGGCCGGGTTAACACAGCTATTAAATTCGTGGGTATTTACGTAAACCGACGAATTTAAATTATAAATTTGTGGGTGTTTTTTTGGCCCACGAATTTAATTAAATACGTGGGTTTTTTTGTAAACCGACGAATTTGAATATATAAATTTGTGCATTTTTTTTGGCCCACGAATTTTTCACTGTTTCTTGTAGTGACTCTACCCGAATCTATGTATGAAGCGAAGCGAGTCCTCTGCCCTTTAGGATTGCAAGTACGGAAGATACACGCATGTCCTAACGATTGTATCTCAGACGCAATGAGTATGCCGATTTGGAGGTTTGTCCGGTGCAGCGAAGAATCGATATAAGATGCGTGGCGATCCGGGTGAATTAGATGGGAATCGACGAAGAAGAGAACTCCAGCCAAAGTATTGTGGTATTTCCTGTGATCCCCGGTTGAAGCGTCTGTTTGCTAACGAAGGTTATGCCAAGATGATGCGTTGGCATGAAGAAGAGCGTAAGGAAGACGGGATGCTTAGACACCCTGCAGATGGCTCGCAGTAGAGGAAAGATGACACCCGAACTTTGCAAATGAGGTCAGAAACATAAGGTTTGGGTTGAGCACCGATGGGATGAATCCTTTCGGTCAGTTGAGCAGCATCCATAGCACCTGGCCGGTGACACTTAGCATCTATAACATTCCTCCATGGCTGTGCATGAAGCGGAAGTACATCATGATGCCATTGTTGATCGAAGGCCTGAAGCAACTCGAAACGACATCGATGTCTACACGAAACCATTGGTTGAAGACCTTGTGAAGTTGTGGGAGGATGGTGTACGGGTTTGGGATGAGTACAAAAGAGAGTATTTCAACCTACGTGCATTGTTGTTTGTAACAATCAACGATTGGCCTGTTCTTGGTAACCTGTCCGGCCAAACTGTCAAAGGGTTTAAAGTCGCACCGGTGCATAGATGAAACGGATTGCATGTACTGAAAAACTCTCGGAGTGTGTGTACATGGGCCATCGCAGTTTCTTCTGGCAGTCATGCTTTGAGGTGGAAAGGCGATAAATTTAACAGGAACAGAAATTCGTGTTAAGCCTCAGCATCGTAATGGCAACTTGTGTTTGATATGGTAAAGGATCTGAAAGTAGTATTTGGGAAGGGTCTTGGAAGCATACCTGTGCCGAACGAGGATGGTCATGCACCCACATGGAAGAAGAAATCAATATTTTGGGACCTGCCGTATTGGGAAGTTTTGGAGGTTCGTCACTCGCTTGACTTCATGCACATCACGAACAATGTTTGCTTGAACCCGCTAGGCTACATAGATATGTACGGCAAATCGAAAGATACACTGCAAGCTCGGAAGGACCTTGAAGACATGGAGGTCAGGAGTGACCTACATCCAAAAAACAAAGAAGGGACAAAACAACTTTATCTACATCCTGCGAGCTACACTCCAAGCAAAGAAGAGAAAAAAAGCATGATTGAGTGTTTGAACAGTGTGAAGGTCCCTTCTGGATACTCCTCAAATGTAAAGAGACTCGTAAACACGAAAGAGAACAAACTCCAAGGCCTAAAATCCCATGACTGCCTTGTGTTGATGACACAATTGCTCTCGATGGTATCGAGGTATACTACCGAGTGGGTGCGGGGACAATCACAAAGCTATGTTCCTTCTGAGCGCCATTTCACGAAGGTTGTCGAACCAGCTAAACCGCCTAAGTTAGAGGCGATGTGGTACAAAGTTTGGTTAGCCTCGAGATGATCTTTCCTCATGCATTCTTTGATATCATGGTTCATCTCACCGTTCACCTTGTCAAGGAGATAGGTATCATCGGACGGTGTATCGCACAACATGTTCCCTTCGAGAGGTACATGAGTGTCCTCAAGAAATACGCCCAGTATCGTCAGATCCAGGAAGGCTGCATTGCCGAGGGCTACATGACGGAGGAGGTGATAGAGTTTTGTGTTGATTACATGAATGATCTAAATCCTATCGGCGTCCCCATATCACGATATGAGGGGAGGCTATGGGGCAAAGGGACAATAGGAAGGCAAGCAGTTGCATGCAATGATCTTGTTGCATTCAAGCAAGCACATTTCACTGTTCTGAAGCAATCAACTATAGTCGCCCCCTATATCCTTCAACACAAGAGTATCCTACGCCGCGAGTACACAGGGAAGACAGAGAGTTGGATTACCCTGAAGCACATGGATTCTTTCGGCAGCTGGCTACAGAAGTACATCCTTGAGAAAGGGTCAAACAACGAACTATTGCAACGCTTGGCTCGAGGACCATCACAAGAAATCGTGACATTCAAGGGGTATGAGATCAATGGTTACACATTCTACACCGGATCGAGGATAACGGAGCACCAACGAGCAATGGTGTCCAGTATAGACGCCAAGACACAACGGCAAAGTTGGACACATATTATGGTTTCATAGAAAAAATATGGGAGCTCGACTATGGACCTCTGAAGGTCCCTCTATTTAAGTGCCAATGGATCAAGCTGACTCCAAACGGTGTGAAGGTCGACAAATACGGCATGACAACCGTGGATCTCATAGAAGTCGGCTATAGGCGCGAACCGTTTATTCTCGCGAACGATGTGATCCAGGTCTTCTATGTAATGGACATGTCAAGCAAACCTAAAAAGTAGAAGAAAAAGCAAAAGGTAATGCCAAAGCGACATGTGGTTCTCCAAGGCAAACGAAGGATTGTAGGAGTTGAGAACGTCACCGACGAGGAAGAGTATGGTCAGTTCGACGAGCTCCCTCCTTTTACAGTTGATGTCGACATAAACGTCCTGTGTGACAGTGATGTCGATGCTCCTTACATACGTCACGATCATAAAGAAGGAACAGTTGTAAAGACGAAGACTTAAGATGTGCTACTTGTATACAAATTATTCCATATGATCATGTTGATATGTTGATGTTTAACATTGCTTGTACATTATTTATACAAAATTATTTCTACAAGTTTTAAAATGAAAACAAAGCCTAAAAACCATTTGTACAAATTTTAAAATGAGAACAAAGCCTGAAAATTATTTCTACAAGTTATTCATTTGTTCAGTTCACTTTTAATACAAATGACATTTATTCTGTGATTTATATCCACTCTATGAAAGGACTGCATAAATTTTAGCATACCTAAAAAAGGAAATTATAGACATACAAAGAGAAATTTAGCTTAGCATAGTTAGCTCATAAATTCCCATACAAAAACCCCAAAAGCAGTGTGAAATTTACACAACTGACATACAAGCTTTCAACAATTTAAGCACAGGTTGTCTACTGCTACTTACCTAGTACATCATATAAAAGGAGCAACATTACAATGATAGCTATATTAACTAATTTCTTTAGCATGTCCTCTACTCTTTTCATCCTTTCTTCTAGCTTTTTAATACTCTTGTTGTCATCGAAGCGTGGGATGTGCATCTCTCTGGCTTGCAACAGGATGAAATGTTACAGCCCGTAGGCCATCATCACTTAGCAAACAAATCTTCTTGGAATGCAGCAATTTGCATTGCAAGATTTTCAACACTGTGGTGGCTTTATCATTTAACGCAAATACTGACATGTTGTGCCCTTCAAATAGAAAAAATGGAACGGAAGGTGAAAGTCAAGGAATATGAACAAATGAATAACTTCAAAAACTTACCGACATATTCGAACATTTCATGAACACTCAAGATGGATTCTTGGGTGTATGGGAGGTGAACACATTTGCAGAATCTCCGCATCGAGGACACCATAGCTTCATCCACAATGCCTCTAGTTGTCTCTTCGTCCCGCCATTTGATGAAGCCGTCGACATGAATTAATAGCATCAAATTTAAACCTTTCCAATCTCATCCGAATCACAAGAAGTATTTCAAGCACAAAGAGTGAAACAAATTAGCATCAACAATTCTGATCTGGGCATGGTGGGAAAATGAAATGTATGGTTCCATATAAAATCATGCTTGCTCGAAGTCATTCACACTATCTCCATCGTATTATAAGACAATAGTTATAACTAAGAATTTAAGGGGACAATACTCTAAGCAGTAAGCATCATAACATTTATATATACAAACATATATACAATATTTTTTCATTACTTCAACATCAACATATCAACAAAACTCCTTGTGGGCATTTTACCGAACACCTTGTGGGCATGAAAACAGAGAGAGTAGAAGGGGGCGTTTCGCCGGCTACCTAGGTCCTCTGGGGTGGATTGGCTGGGGGGCGTCGGCGCGGTGGCGGTCGTCGGCGAGCTCGGTGGTGGCGGTCGATGGAGGTGGCTGTGGCGCGCGCAACAGAGAGGAGGCGATCGGGGACTTAGAAAATTTGAAGGTGTGGGAGAGTGTGGGGACTTAGAAAATTTAAAGCTTTACCCACTTGTACAAGCGGTTCGTAATATAAACCGCTTGTAGAAGTACCATCTACAAGCGGTTGGTATTACGAACTGCTTGTAGAATGAACTCTACAAGCGGTTCGTAATACCAACCGCTTGTAGAGGACCTCTAGGCTGGGTTAGGCGGGCAGCCCCGATTACAAGCAGTTGGTAATACAAACCGCTTGTAGAAGATCCTCTACAAGCGGTACGTATTACCAACCGCTTGTAGAGGTACTTCTACAAGCGGTTCTTAGTACAAAAACTTTAATACAAATAAAAGCGTTAAAATGATTTGTACGAATTTTAAAATGAGAATAAATGGTTAAAATTATTTCTAAAAATTATTTAATAAAAAAATAGAATACAAACACTAAAAAGAAAAAAGAAAGGCCGGCGAGGCGCGAGTGGGGCTCGAACACACAACCTCACGGCAGTTATCAAGCCCTCACTCAAGCGCCTGCGCTAGCTAAGAGGGAGAAGAGCTTTAAATTTTCTAAGTCCCCACACTCTCCCACACCTTCAAATTTTCTAAGTCCTCGATCGCCTCCTCTCTATCGCACGCGCCACAGCCACCTCCGTCGACCGCCACCGCCGAGCTCGCCGACGACCGCCACCGCGCCGACGCCCCCCAGCCAATCCACCCCGGAGGACCTAGGTAGCCGGTGAAACGCCCCCTCCTGCTCTCTCTGTCGCGCACGCCACAGCCGAGCTCACCGACGACCGCCACCACGCCGACGCCCCCCAGCCACCACGCTGATGCCCCCAGCCAATCCACCCCGGAGGACCTAGGTAGCCGGCGAAACGCCCCCTCCTGCTCTCTCTGTTTTCATGCCCACAAGGTGTTCAGTGAAATGCCCACAAGGAGTTTTGTTGATATGTTGATGTTGGAGTAATGAAAAAATATTGTATATATGTTTTCATGCCCACATTTATGTTGTATGTATGTTTGCGTATATGTTAATTTTCTCGTTCCGATGGTTTTCACACTGCTCCGATGGTTTTCACGTTGCAACCATGAGTTAAAATTTGGCGATCTTAAACTATGCTTTCAAACTCGAATTGTTCTGTTCACTAGAAAATAAGGAAAAACTAACGGACTTTATACCATCCAAACCACCATCGATACAGTAGCTCATAACTATTTAATTCTCCTGTATTAATACTGAATATCATGTTGTATACCCTTTTAAGCACAAGGTGATAGACTTTTCTCAACAATCTTATCTTTATATATAATCTAAGCCTAGAGATTTGCTCTACTATAGATGGCGACACCAAGACGTGGTGACCCGGTTTTCGATGATGCAGAAAATCGATGTTCGAGACCATTCTTGTTGGGTAGCATCTTAGCCAATGAGGCCGTTAACACGATCGCGGAAAATCACGATGGTCTTTGCTACTTATTTGTCGATGAGGCCGTTAACACTGGTCTTCGAGGTATACTCTTACCCATTATAAAATCACCGTAAACATGTTAATTATTCTAAAATCATTCATATTATATGTGTTTGTGTATCAACCGGTACATCATCGCCACCCATCCGAATTAACCGAGGACCTAACAAGAAGCCTTCGACAAAGTATGTGATAACCGGTAAAAGAACGACGGAGTCTGCTAGCCCCGAATCAGCAATTGGCCCTTTCAACAACGCTTGCGGCTACCACGTGACGGATCACGTCCCAATCAACATCGAAATGGGCGAAGTCCTGCAGACTACCAAGGAACCGCTGCGGAATGATATGAAGGAAATTTTCACTTTTCGTAAGGGTGCGAGCGAAGGCCAAGGGATGGGCTTTGAAGAAGATGGCAACTTCTTTTTAGCAGTGGAAGTCGTCCCTCACCCGCAAGTACATCGACAAAGGAGAAAGGCCAGACTTCAATCAATTGCCTAAGCTGGCGGATCATTGGGATGCTTTCGAGGAGTACAAGCTGTCGGTTGCAGGACAGGCCACGAGAGAGAAAAATAGGGTGAATGCCCAAAAGAAGAAATACCACCACCATCTCGGGACCGGTGGTTACATCAAGGCTGCAAAGAAATGGGACAAGCGGGAAGAGGAACTTCGACAGCAGGATGTTGTACCTGAAACTGAGAATTGGGAGCCCCACCCGCGCAATTGGTTCTTGGCTCACGGGGGCAAACTTGCAGATGTGGTAGCTTGGTGATGGCAGCGATACCCAAGAAGTTGGTGAAAGGATTGTACAAGCCATCGAGCAGTCTCGGTCAGGATCCTTGGTGACGGATAGGGAGACTGACGAGCTAACATATGCCCTTCAAAACCCTGAGCACCCGGGATGGACACGAGGTTTCGGGAAGATGCCGTGGAGGCACGGCTTTGCCAAAGACTCAAGCGATTCTGAGGCGGGACAGAAGCAAGAGAAGAGATCAGGGTAGAGTGTGCCGATTGGAGGAAAAGCTTAGAGCTACGAAGGCTTCCATCGAAGATATGGTCACGCAAAAAGTGTCCGAAGCAATAAGCCAGCTTCAGAGAGCACTACGTTCGACCAATGTTCAGCGCGCCGAGAATCCGTGATCATCCGCCGCACAAGAAAAGAGCGATTCTTGGCGTCCACCGTGGGCCCCATGGAGGCGACCCACGGGCCCGTCATCCCATGGACAGCATCAAGGTTCGCCGCCAGTGCGAGCTACACATTGATATGCATAACCTCTCCTACAAGGTGGCTTACGGCATGGCTTATCTGGTGGAGGCAGGCCAGATGTTCCACTTCAACCAGATACCCTCCGGATACTCGAAGGTCATGGTGGAAGAGGTGGGGGGGCTTTGAAGATCTCATGCTCGAGATTGCTGGGGGCGACGACGTGACCAAGTTTGGACAGGCCCACCATGGCACATTCATCCTCTGGCGCAAAAAGTACATCATATTTCCACATGGTGTGGAGGTTGCATCTCCAGCAAGAGAGGCCCCGCAGTTTGAGCCAGCTGCAGGAGCAAGCACGCCTCCTCCACATCGACAACCCACGACTCCTCCAGCGTCGCCTGCACACAATACTTCCCCGGTGTTCCAAGCCACGCCTCCTCCACCTCCCGCTCCACAAAGAAGCCCGACTCCGCCGCCACCGCCACCGCCTGAAAGTAAGAAGCACCCAACATCTCCAGTCACCACGCCTCCAGCATCTTCCCCGAGGAAGAAGCTCGATGTCAGAAGGAGGGATCCTGCACCGGCACCTCCTCCCACGAAGTCAGCATCCGGCAGATAGAGAATGTCAAAGGAACCGCCAAAGAGGCCATATGATCTGACTGCAGAGGAGCTAGCTGCATTCGTAAAGACGGATGTGGCCAGGCAGCTTGCGCCAAAGAAGCTAGAGCCCAAGGTTAAAATAGATAAAAAAACTGTGAAGCACTTTCAGTCATGCGAGCAAGCGCCACCGCTGTGACGATCGACTACAAAAGGACAATAAGAAAAGCTACGATGAAAAATACACGGGCTCATTGGCGTGAAAGAAGAAAAAAGTGGAAGATGAGCAGAGTCTTTGAGCAGTTGGAAATGACATTCTGAAGGAGGCGGACTCGAATCAATAGACCAGGATCTTCGGTGGCACCAACGGATGGAAGTATGAGTTGGGCAAACCGCTAATTGATCCAAAAGATATAAAAGATCTCCCAACCAAGATCGTCAAATGCATGAATGGTACATGAAAAGGGCATCTAAAGGAGAGCAAATGTTCCTCCTCATTTTCCAAGATGAGCATTTCTTCCATGGAATAACACGAAATATGGTGGAATTCGAGGACTTGTACCATGTGTACCAAGGAGACGTCGTCAACGTGTCTTTCATGTCTGCTTTGGTGTCTCAGTAAGTGTCGATCTACTAAGTTTACCGTTTGCTTCCTCTCGTACCACAAAATTGAAAATCTAATTAACTTAGTTTTCCCTTCTTATGTAGAATGGAGATACAACGATGTAGAAGACTAGGTAAACAGAACGTTAGCTTCATCGACCCAGAGGTTGTCAACGAGAAAGTCTGGTCATACGACCAGCAAAAACCGCAAGTTGAGGCATACATTTTGCATGCATTGTTGAAACATCACTACAAACCGTACATACTTCTGCCGTTCAACTTCAAGTACATGTTCTCACAAACCTCTTGTTCTTGTATTTCTTAAGCCATTGATAGTACGACGAGCTACTTACGCATATGTTGCAATATACGAATAGGTTTCACTGGATCCTTCTAGCCATCGAGCTTGACAACAGCAAGATTATAGTTCATGACTCCAGAAGGAATCCAGTCAAAAAATACCAATGGTTCATTGACGTCCTGAACAGGACATTTGCAAAGTTCCAGAGGAAGCAAAAAGGAGAATTCAAGAAAGAATTCGAAATCATAATAAGCACTCAGGTACGTACTACAAAAACTATTATTAATATACATGCGCCATATCGGTTCTTCATCGATATTCGAAATTTCTCCCGTGAAGATTAAGCGCCGATGGTCGAAACAACTTATGTGGCTACTCGTGTTCCACTATATTTAAAGTTTTATCCATGGCGATGAGCTGGAACATTATGCCGAGGTTCGTATATGCATGTCAATTTGTTAGCTACAACTTACATTTTCACTAATTGCATGTGATCGGATATTTATATACCTCCCGCTTAATTAATTGTCAGCCCAACATCGATGAGCACGTTAACGTGCTCCCGCCTCACCGGGTGCGCGCACTCCAAGAACAACTCCTCGGCTTCATTGTCGACGAGGTTGTATCTCCAAATGGCGAGTTCCACAAAAGGCTTGGTCCTTCGTTGAACACCGCTGAACTGATGACGACATCCACGTCGACCAAGGACTTAAAGAGTGACACATGCAAGAAATGAGTTAGATAATCATTTTTTTAATCATTCAAACTTGTAAATGTCGGTTGCGTGTATGTACTTGTCCATTTTTTACACTATTAAGTTCATTTTTTTGTGTACTGAGCTAGCTTGTGAACATGTGTATGAGTATGCATATGTAATATATATTTAATTGCGCAAAAAAACTCCTCTACTCATATTTAATTTTATGGTCAAAAACGATATACAAAAACACCGTAAGAACATATTCTATAATACATATAATCGAAAACTCTCTCCAAAAGCGGTTGGTGACTCCAACCGCTTCTGGATTGCTGCTCTCCACAAGCGGTTGGTAAGTCTAACCACTTCTGGATCTCCTTCTCCACAAGCGGTTTGTAACACGAACCGCTTGTAGAGTCCCCCACGTGGCGGCCCCACTGGCCTTCCTGGACATCTTCCCAACCGCTTCTGGTGCCACAGCACAAGCGATTCGAGCAATCGCTTGTGATACCCGACGGGTATCACACGCGGTTGCTTAGAAGCGGTTATAAAACTGCTTCTAAAGGGGGTTACGAGCCGCTTGTGGTAGCCGGTTCTGTAGTAGTGGAGGGATTATTTCCCTCATGAGAATGAGAGGGATTCTATGTGCCCTTCAAAATCCCCCTTGAAATTTTATTTCCTAGGATTTTCCCTCCTAACATCCAAACAAGCACTGAAAGTGGTTCAACATAAAGTGGAGAAGAAGGTACAAAATAAAAGTATCCTAGCTCAAGGGGCAATAGAAGGTAAAATAAAACCTTACGTATCAATTGTTGAATATTTAATCTCTGTAGATATTGAGGTCGAACAATTTATTGTCATGACTGAGGTGTCGACTAATTTTATTAAAGGTGTAGCTAAAAACAACACCCCTCGTAAATCGGTTGTTCGATTCAATGATAATTCTTATTATTCTCTATGTGATTTAGGAGCTAGCATTAATATTATACCTTATTATGTCTATGAAGAAATAAAAGATGAAATTCACCCAGTTAGTTTAAAGCACTACTATAGAAGTACATCACTATCGGCTCCAAAACGCCATCACTTCAGTTATAGGAGATGACAGTGATTGGTCAGCAGTGATACTCGGGATTATCACTGCCGGTTCAGGAACCGATAGTGATAAGAGCTATCACTGCCGGTTCGGGTCTACAACCGGCAGTGACATTTGACTATCACTGCCGGCTCAAACCAAAATCTGGTAGTGATAGGTCCATATCACTGCCGGCTCGAACTAACAACCGGCAGTGATGGGCAGAACCGACAGTGACAAGCCGCAAATGTTTTTATTGCATATTTTTTCTGCATTATATATTTTTATACAATATTTTTTTATAGTGTATTAATATAGTATATGAAGCATTGTCAAATAATAATTCAAATATATTAAAGCATCACAATATTTGGTTTTTACAATAGTCTGTTTACAAATATAGTGTGACTACATCTCATTCACTTTGATTTTGCACCGACTCCAGTAGAAGGTGTCAAAGTAGGCATGTCACGGGTCACGATCGAAGGAATGAGGTGATGAGGTTATTCGTGGAACTCACCGTTTGGATTGATGATCTCGTCATGAACGAATCCGAGGATCTGTTCTTGAATTGCTAAAATTTTTGTTAGTAGTAACTTATTGGTTCTCAGTTTGGAGTGCTATTATTAAAGAAATGAGAAAGTTAATTAATGATGATACATGTTAAATGAAAGAAAAGTAGGCGTCAATGTGTAATTATATACCATGGCTTCGTTATAGCCGACACTCTCCATGACAATTAAATGTATGTTTGTACATACATAATATGCACATAAATTGTTTCCCTGATCCTGCCTCATGCATAGAAAGTTGGTTATTATTTGAAAATCTTTCTTGTAGGGACGATGCTGAACACTTTTCTTGTAATATCGTGCGAATGCCCTATGAATGATTTTGAATAGTAATTACACTTAAATGCAATAGAATGAAATATTGCTAGAGCAGTAATGCAACGATCGAGTTTACCTGTTCAGCATGTCCCAAAAGTCTTGATGCAGATTAGTTGATTTTCTCAATGAGTCCAAGACAAAAATCATGCAAGCTTCTAACTCGATGACGAGGAGGACCTAGTGAAACCTACATATATATGTCAACATAGCCCATTAGTCCCATATTGTGTTAGGCAAAAATAGTAAAACAATATTAGAAGTAGGGAAATATGTACTTAAAGTTATAGGGCAAATGTACGGAGGTTTTGTATTGCAGCTTCAAGAAAGTATTAAATAAATAGTCTTCAACATACTATGGAAAGTCCTTCACAATTTTCTCATTGATAAGCCCCGTATCGAGAAATGATAACTTGTCATTACCATTTCTTCTACATGTCTGTACCTCCATTCTACATAAGAAAGAAGTTAGATATGCAATTAGATGGTACAAAATTGTTATACATAAAGACTTACAATATCCACAGTCTTAGTATATTCATGTGCAGGGCATCTTACTGGTACAACATATACAATTCCTCGAAACCCACCTAGACAATGTTATCCCCATTGTGAAAATCCGATTCTGTGTATCTGACTGGGAATGCCTCCATACTATCATTGGACCGCTGCATGTACCACTGATGGATGTGCCACAATTGTATTGTTAGGTGGTCTAAATGAGCTGGTTCAACCAACGGTTTCCCCATAAATAACTTCTACCTTAGACCTTGCTGGTGAGCATGATCTCGTTGAGCAGCATCTCCTTGAGCTTCCGACCTCAACGCATCGGCACTAGCCACCTTCTCTAGACATGCGCTCGTAGTCTGACATTTCACAAGGCTCAGAAGCTCGCCCCATCTTTTTCATTTTTCTCATGCTTAAGGAAAACTTCTGCGCATTAGCATCAACTTTAGTCTTCTCAGGTGATGGCACCTTTTGAAGTGAAATGTTATGCTAGCGCTTATTTGCTTTTTTCGTTCTTCTTCAGTCATCTCAGCTGGAAATTTCTTCTGAGGTTGTGCTGACTTCACAGATGACTGAGATTTGTTAGACGATGATGCTGACTTCCGAGATGGTACTGGTGTTTGATTCTTTTTAGATGTCAACAGAGGAATTGGACTTTTCCTGGGTGGTGCCAGCGGAGGAATTGTACATTTTCTAGGTGATGCCAGTGGAGGTGTTGGACTTTTTCTGTGTGGTGGCGATAAGGGCGGGAGGTCTCTGTATGGAGTGTGCAGCTGATCATCATCATCATTTTTGTCATCCTCATCGTCCAAGCCAAACTTAATCAAACTCTTATGCCATGTGAGGAAGCCATGCATGTTTTCTCCTAGTTTGTTTTTCCATCTTCACTAGGGATCTCTACCTCCATTTTACAGTATTAGCGGACTACACTATCCACTTTGACCTTGATGAATCTCGGCGGTATCAGGCGGTAGTGCAAAATCTGTGAGGAGCCGTGTCGGCGTGTTTGTGCCAGACAGTATTGGTTCGAGTGTATAATCGAGTTTCGGTAGGGGGGTCTTCGCAGCTGTGTCACTCTCAGCTCTCCTCTCTACTCTCTTCTCATGATGAGCAGGACAGGAAGCTCAAGAACACAAGGGAGAACACACAGGATTTACCCAGGTTCGGGCCCCAATGCGGGTAACAGCCCTACACCCTACTCAAGCTCGTGTTTCTCTAGTATTCGTCTTGCTCTTTGTTGTGAACTGATCGAATGACCTCCCTCCCCACCTCATGCACACTAGCACCCTTATATACTCCCAGGACTAGCTAGGGCAGACAGAGGGAGTGGTTTTACATTAATTACAATAATTATGTCTAGTCCTGTCGCTACTGTCCCTCGGAGCCTCTTTGTCTGCACCGTTGCTTGACGTCGCCTGTCTTCGGACCACCCGAGTGGAGGGGTTTGGACGCTGCGTGACGAACGCCTGGTACACGTGTCACCCTGTCTTGCCTAGGGCGGTGTAGATGGAATGGGAGTTGGTGAAGCTGGCTCAGTCAGAGGGACAAAGTAAACGTGGCATCAGGGAACCACGCCTATTTAATGGCCTTCAGGCACACGACAACGGCTCCCCGCACATTGAATGGCTTCCATGCACATTTAATGGCTCCCATGTGCATTTAATGGCGATGATACGTTGTGATCCTGGCGAATGCTTTGGGCGGAAGCCTTCCTAGCCTTGACAACGTGGTCGACTGGTAGTGGGCTAGCTGCTCATCGGGCAGCCACGTGGCCTAGTCGCCCGACTGCTCGTCAGGCAGCCATGTTTCCTGGTCTTCCGTGGTCATGGTTTGGTTGCCTGGGGCTGGGACCTGGTCGGCCAGTAGCTCACCGGGCGGGCACGTGTCCTGGTCGTCTGGGGCGGGACCTTGTCGGCCGCCAAGCCTTTCTTCGGCATGTCGAGTCCTTGGCACATGACCTTCTTCTTTTTGTATCTTGCGTTCACGGTCCCACCTGGCGGCGGTGGAGAGAGTACCCTGGTGTAGAGTACACCAACAAGCCGCATGGCCAAGCCTTGCCCTCAGCCACCTTGATGGTAATGCCATGTGTAAACAAATGCAGCTTGCACGGTGTCCCTGTGGATGCGCAGCTGCTCTTATGAGCACCAAAACTAAAATCTGAGGGCTATCATCGGGTGATGGTCGTGAGCTGAGAGTTTTTTGAACTGCTTGCTCTACAACCTTATCCAATTCCGCTCTATGTTCCTCTAACACTCTCGCCACAACAACTTGTATTTGACGGTCCAGTTGATCTTCTCTTATTCTCTTCAGACGCCTATACAACTATACGTTAGCTGGGAAGCCTTCTTTCCATGGCACCAAACCAACTCCTCGTGTGCGACCAGGGTGCTCCTTGTTACCCAGGGCTACAGTTAGCTCGTCATTCTCCCTTCATGACCTGGAAGAGCCTTGGAAAGACCGCACATGAGAATCTGTGATTTTGCGTGATACTTCCTGAGCTCATCGCTTCTGAAGCTTATGTTGCCATCATTCAAGATAGAAGCCCCCTTCCCAAGCAACATGTGCTTCGATCGTTCGCTCAACTCGGCCATCGCAGGAATGACGCCCCTGCGAGTTAGTTCTTCTTCGCATCCATCCCATGCTGGTATTTTCTTCACGTACCACATGTGCCTAGTGTGTGAGGGTAAATATTCTTATCCGCGTTTGCCTTGTTCTTTTGACTTACTACCTAGGCTTCTTTAGAATTCTTGTATGCCGCAAAGTCCTCCCAAAACTCCCTTAACTTTAGGTACGTGTCAAAATTTGGTGTTTCATTCTTCTTCACATAGTTCTTATTTAGTGTTGTCATCAATTCTTCCATGCTGTGCATATGATGCATAGTACACATTTCTTTGCAACCAGCTCGGTCCCCTGGGAGAACTGGAACACTTCTTTTAGCTTGTCGCACAACAAGTTATTTAGGTCATTAGGAACCACCCATTGGTCACCTCGGCAACCAGTCTATGTGAAGCATCGAGATGGCGAATACAGAAGGGGTGAATGGTCGTAAAACAAAAAATTTTCCCCACAAAAATACTCCAACTAAGACCTCAAAAGGATCACGCAAATCAAATTTAGCAACCCTCCAAAACCCGAATAACTAGACAACTATGTGTACCCCTAGCTTGCATGGATAAGAACCATGGAATATGTGGAGAATTTTTTATCACAATTCTGGTTGTCAAGTGTCTTAATAAAAAGGAATCAAATCAAACCTTGTTTTTAGAAAGGAGACCAAGCCAAATCACAAAATTCACTTTCTGAAAAGCAAAAGTAGATTTTTCAGAAATTTTCCTCACTTGGAGTAGGTGGTTGGTGGGTTTCTGGTGCTCTAGAAATTTTGGGAATTTTTCTCCCTATGAGCAAATGAGTCATGAAGCACTCCACCAAAGATCACCTCAAAACTCCTCATGGTGCCCAAATGGTGTGACTAGTGGACTCCCCAATTTTTCCACAGATGAATATGAGAGTTCCACACCTTATGCAATAAGAATCACTCAAAAAAGATTTTTATAGATTTTTCTAAAAATAAAAAAAATGACTGCTACACAAAAAATAAGTTCTGAACAGAGTTACAATTTGATAGAAAAGTTGATCTCAAGTCTATCCTAGAGTGCAAAAGAAATGTAAAATCATATGAACACACTCAAGGGAACCAAGATCATCAGCATTTAGAATAAGGGGAGGCAACTCTAAATTGCGAGAAAGTAAATTTTAGTAATTTAAATGCTAAATTTAAGACATGAAGTAAGTGCGTAATGTAAATTCAAGCATGAATGAAAAAGATTGCATTTCTGGAACAACAAAGTGGGCAAAGTTCAAAGGAGCACGAAAACCTCTACAACCTTCAAAAGGAGGAGGCTACCCCTCCCTCTCTATTTATACTCTTCTTGGGCCACCTACCACTCTTGGATGAGTCCCTCAACACTAGAGCACTCATCAAGGGCTAGTATTAACCCACTCAACCAGCCATGCAATGGCTAACCCAAAACCCACACACACAAGGGGTTTTCTTGCATGGTTTTTAAACCATACTACCTAGACCCTCTAACCTATCAACTAGACCGCGATCGGATGGTTCTCCTTGATTCAGGTGGCATCTAGTTAGCACCATCTCCTTTCCTTGTCTTTTTGGCTTGCACGAACTCCGTCTCCGATCATCTTCTGGCTATACCCATTCGTTTGGACCTCCGACGCACCTCGCCTAGTCCCGATCATCCTCCGTCTCACCATGATCGAGCACCGTCGTCCTGCAACCATCAAAGACAAGGAAAACCCATCACATAGCAATGTCCAAAAGATATGCAATAATCATCACAAAATCCGATGACATCGGATTGGCTGAGACCCAAAAAACACACCCTCTCACAACGCACTGGGGTCTGGTGCTACCGCCATGCCGGTAACCCCGGAAAAGGCAATCAAATCTCAAACTACTTTAAATTGAAAATCCAGTTCACATCAAACTCAATTCTGAAGCAAACCAATCTCAAGTCCAGTCAATTACTCATTACAAACATGGATAGACCTCCATATGGTCTTTTAATCTCCCCCTTGATGAGTATATTGACAAACACATGAAAAGGCTTAAGTTTTGAGTTTCAAGAGAGATAGAAGAAAGTAATTTGAATGCAAAGTCAAACTTGATTAAAAATGAAAAGAGAGAAGCATTTGCCTCAATGTCAGCCATATTGCCGGCTGTGACGTTCTTATCAGTAGGAACCTCATACGGGACCTTGTAACATCCCAAAATTTGGCCTAATTTAAATTTTTGGAGTTATTTGAATTTTTGTGAATTTTTGGGATTTATTTGAGTTTAATTTAAATTTATCTTTCTCTTGAATAATTAAATATCAGAAAAGTATTTGTCAAAAATAAATAAAAATATTTTATTTAGGTTCTAAATACCATGAAATATTTTCTAGAATTTTTCTAGAATTTTTCGAGTATTTTTAGTGCTCTAAATAATTAGTTTCATTTTCTAGAATTATTTTTAAAGGAAAAACCATGGAAATTCTTTGCTACAGTGTTGGGCCGAGCCCAACACTGTGCGCACCATTCGGCCCAGCAGGGGAAACCCAAATCGTCGCTGGCGAAGGACGTTGGATCGTGATCGGTCGGCTTGTCTAAAGCCACGTCGCCTGTGCATGTGTGCCATCGGATCGTGGTGCTCGGACGTCCCGGATTGCGCCACGTCGCGTGGGAGTCGAACCACCGGCGCCACTGTCGCCATTACAAGGTGGTTGGCAGTCGTGTTAATGGCGGTCGATTTGTGTGCATATCGAAGCGTCTCCGTGCGTGTGAAATACCCCCGTAGAAAGAGCTCTTCGTTCCGCACATCTTGCACACTTTCCTGTACAACGTAGCACTCCATAGCTCATGCTCTTGCTCACCAGAGTTGGCTCTTGTGCCGTTTCGGTTTTGGCCTTGTTCCGCTACCGTCAAGCCAGCCGCATTTGGACCCCGGATCTAGGACCGCAAAGGCTAGGCGCACCGGATTCGGTATCTCTTCCGGCCGGGGCTGCACCGAATCGTCGAGTCATGCATCGTCTTCTCCAGCTCTGGTAACCTTCCCCGCCGCGCCACCTTCGAACCCTCGTAGAGCTCGGTCACCGTTGATCCTCATCGCACGGTCCAGGTAATGCCACGTCGTTCCTTTCCATAAAAAGCAAAATAGGGAAGTTGGTTTATAGCCGTAGATTCTTGATCCGGCCACCACCATCGCGCCGCGTGTGTACAAGTGGACCGGTCGCGTCTCAAGCATTGGATCTTTATCCGGCCGCACCGATGAGTCCACGTAGCCGTCATCAATGCGTTTGATAAAGTCCGTAGGATCTAAATCCTAGGGCTCGGATTAGGCCACGTAGCGACCTCTAGTAGATAGAGCCGAACATTAGATCTTAGATCTGTGGCCAAGATCTTGCTGCATAGCTGTCCAATAACCCTAGCGCCGCCAAATCATAGCCGTCGATTTCAGCGCACGGTTGTGATCGTGCAGCGTGTCCGCGCAAAATCCGAAGCGTCTCACCAGCCGCCCGAGGCAAGATCTGTCCGTTAGATTCAAATGAACGGTGGGGATTTTGCCACGTGTGGGATAAGACCGACCGTTGGATTCAAATCCAACGGGCGGGAACTTTGCACCGCGTGGACCAGTATCCGAGTGCCAAGTGTCAGCCAGAGAGCGGGCATCGCCGCTGTGTCATGTTCAGGTGACGTCACCATGACATCATGCGTGGGTCCCACCTGTCAGTGTGGAAGCCGTAAGGGCTGACGTCATCATGACGTCATTCGTAGTGCCCGCAGGTCAGTGGCACTATTCGGTGGACCGAGTCCACGGTGAACCCAACCCGAACCGTGATCCTGGTCCATAGACCCAAGGCGACGTGGCTCACTCTGGTGCTGCCACGTGTCAGCCGAAGAATATATCGGGATTTTCCAGAAGGAAAATAAATAGATTAATTCGGTTTTTCTTTTATTTGAATTTACGAATTTGTAATCGCTATAACTTTTGCGTCTTAACTCCGAATTGGGTGATTCCAGTTCCTAAAAATTTGTAAAAATGTGAAATATTTATTGGTGAATTTTATTTTATTTTTAGAATTGATCTTGCTATCTGTTTAGTGTATTTATTGAATGTATGTTTATTCGAGTAGACGTGGATTTGCTGGGAAACTTCGAGGGAGAATTTCCAGCACAAGACCAAGCTCCAGATCAGGATCAGCCACTGTTTGAAGGTAAGTCATGCTTTGATCATTTTGCTCCTAAGTTTTGAAAATATATTTTGATTCAAGCTATGCATGCTAATTTAACTAAAAATATATTTAATTAATTTGGGTGAATTAGTTAAGTAACCTATTTGTTATTGCCACCTTGTCTCTAATATTTGTATGCCATGATTCACTTGATACCCTAAGTTGATAACATTAGTTTGATGTAATGATATGCCAACACGGGAGGCTTGACCATGAATAGTTGCTTAGCCTTGCTTATGTCGTGAATAATCTTTTATAATACAAAAGCAATATTGACTAAAGGAATAGTGAATGTATTTTGGTAAATGGTGGAATGTGTTGGTAATGATGTTGAAGTGTGGAGACCTGTGTGGTTCTACATGAAGGTTGATTTGCTGGCATGTGTTGCACCGTAAAACAACTTGGGGTGGGAAAATGATGTAGACTAGGGCAAGTGGCAAGATGGCTTCGTGCTAGGTGGGCCTGTGTGGCAACGGAATGAATTAAGTAAAATGAGATGGCTGTGTGCCAAACTTTTGGAAGGAAGTCTTGCCTTGGACAGTTAAGGACTTTACCTTGCGAGCCTTTGAACTGAGTTACTCGTACAACCACATGTCTGGTATGGGACAGACATAGTTTAGTAGGGTTCTAATATCTTCCTTTGACACCTCGGGGCGGCAGTTACACAAAAGTGTAACTGTGTGGGGGAGCGTACCTGTGCTAGGGCTTGGTACCCATCCAACAGTATTCGCTTGTTCTAAACTTTGGCTCGGTTTAGATGTTGGTTTCTGAATGACTTTGTTACAATCAATCACCTGTATGGTGAGCGACTGTATCTTGTGGGTAAAGTGTACAACCTCTGCAGAGTGTACAATCTATTCGAATAGCCAAGTCCACGGAATTGGACAAAGCTCGGGGATTACAGTCAAGGGGTAGATCTTTGAAAATAAAATGGGATGAAAGGCTGTGTGTCTGGGATAATGGTGAAATTGATTAAGGACTGTGTGTCCAATATTATGTGGAAAACAATTGGAGAAACTTATTATATTAATATGGTTTTGCTTCTTTAAATCTAAATAAATAGTAAGTTAAAATATTGATGCAATGCAAAATAACCAATTGAACCATTCCTTTGTAATAAGCCATGCATGTAGTAATAGAACTGCATTCTGTGCATAACTTGTTGAGTACGGTGTGTACTCACCCTTGATTATAAAAACATATCAGAGGAAGAGTCTACACCTGCTTGGGAAGAGGAGTTTAACGAGGAGCCAGAGAACTAGGGAGCAAGCCTTGTCAGTAGCCTGTGGAAAGGAGATGGATCACTACGATGCTTTATTTTCCGCTGTTATTTTCCTGATACTCTAATTTATGTAAGCCCTGCGTGGCAAACTATTGTAAGGTGACCATAAGGTCGTACAACTCGTTATATATTCATGTCTGTAGTACTTTATTATTATTCCGCTGTGTATGATTGTGGTATTTTAACCCTGTTTAGTCTGTGTGCACTAGCGTGATCCTGGACTAGTGCTGAATACACAGAGGGTCCGAATTTACTGACTGTAGGACTTGACCCTAGGTAGACTGGCCGAGAAAGATAAAACTATTTTCTAAAGATTAAAACTGTACAAGATTATTAATGAAATCTTAACTAATCTTCTTCTTCTTACTTCGTATCTATGCTGCCATTTTCTGTTATTACTTTATGATTTTAAAATCTAGGGCTAACGAGGTGTGATTTGGCAGAAGAGGAGGATCCACACTTTTGGTGAGCGCACTGGAGGATTCGCCGTAGAGCTGTGGCGTATGATGAAGATGGTTGAGGGCTTCTATAGGCTGATCTATCGGGGAACCTCTATGGTTTGAGCAAGTCTGGTCGTTGCTTGGGACGTGAAGATTACAGTTTACGCCCACGAAAGGGGGAGAGCGAGTCGTCCAATCCACATCACTATCAGGAGGTCTACATTTGAGGCTGGGATCCAGGAGACAACGCGTCTTGCGATGCGGCAGATCACCAGCACCTACCCGGCAGAGCTAGAGGCTACAGTCTTCCGTCATCACCCGCTCGGGGACAACCGCTTTGACCGAGATCTGATCGAGGAGGAGGACGCTACGATCACCTATCTGGCGAGGTTTGTCATGGCCTAGGAGGAGTCCATAGACGAGACAGTTCAGGAGTTGTAAAGGGCCCGTGACGAGGTCGCAGATGTCAGGACTCAGCTGCGAGAGGCTCGGGAGTATCTAGCTCACTCCATCTAGAGGGTCCATGAGCTAGAGGAGGCGTTGTACGGACCTGAGTAGAGCCAGAGTTGGAGCTGCACGACCCGGACCCCGAGGAGCCAGTGCAGGAGGCACCAGTGCCACCAACACAGGAGCAGGCAGCCCAGGAGCCATCGGAGTCAGTGGGGTCGTTCAGACGCCAAGATGGGGAATCAGACCGCTTTGCTCCTATGCCAAGACCGCCAAGAAGATTCCCACCGGAGGACCACAGCTAGGGTGGCTCGATGACTGAGAGTTTTATTTTCTTTTCAAGGTCGACTCAAATGTTGAGTCAAGTTATTAAGTCAGTTGTATCGAGAAATTTCTTAGAACTTTTGTTTGAGTTAGTCCTATCGAGTCGGCTCCTAGAACGTTTGCTTTGAGTCAAATTTTATGTGTTGATATGGTTGAATGATGTGTGTTTGATGTGTGTTGCTTGGCCCTTAGGCCCTTGTAAGCAACCACACTTATCTACTATCTATGAATTGTCGTTTAAGGATTTTAATTACACATATTTCCCTGTGTAAGTTCTTCTACTTGTCTACTTTTTTCCCCTTATCTCTAAACCGTCAAAGCAATCAGTAGATGGTGAACACTCGCAATACCGGAGCTGGCGGCAGTGGTTCGCGTCAGGGGGGTAGTCAGAGCAATGCACCCAATCCTCAAGCGGCACCCCAGGTTGACATGCAGAACCTAGGAGCATTCCTGGCAGCACAAACTCAGCTAATGCAAACAATGATGACAACCATGCAACAGATCACCGACCAAGCAGCTGTCAACAATCAGGCTGTTAACAATGGCCCCCGTCCCTACTCAAGACTGTCCGAGTTCATGAGGACATGACCGCCCACTTTCTCGAGCAATGCTAGTCCATTAGAGGCAGATGACTGGTTAAGGACCATCGAGAGGAAGCTGCATATAACACAGTGTGTTAGAAATGAGAGGGTGCTTTATGCCTCTCATCAGCTAGAAGGGACAGCAGCTGAATGGTGGGAAAACTACTGCGCATCGCAGGAAAACCCACAGGAAATCACTTGGGAAGAGTTTACCGCAGCTTTTCGTCAGTATCATGTGCCAGAAGGTATCATGGAGCTGAAAAAGGAAGAGTTTAGAGCGCTGAAGCGAGGAGGCCAGTCAGTGGCCGATTACTTGAATAAGTTCACCCAGTTGGCGCACTACGCTGCAGAGGACGTAGCAACAGAAAAGGCTAGGTAGTCCCGTTTCATGAAAGGACTTAACACTGGATTGCAGGTGGGATTGATTACCCACACCTTCCCTGATTTTCAAGAGCTAGTGAATAAGGCGCTTATACTGGAAGACAAGTACAAGGAACTAGATGACAACCGCAAGTGCCGCATGGCACAACAAGGAGGACGCTAGGGTCAGCAGAAACCAAGGATGGTACCTCAGCAGTTCCGCAGATTCCAGCAAGGGAACAATGCCAGGACACCGTCGCTGATGCCAAAACCGACAGGACAAAACCCCCAGATTCCAATCAGAACTACTGGCCAGAATGGAGGAAACCAACAGATGTCAGGAAGGCGCTGCTACAATTGCAATGAGACAGGGCACTTCGCCAATGTTTGCCCCAAGAAGGGAGGGGTTACACCAGTACGCTTCAGCTTAGAAAATACACCTGCTAGAATCCCTGCTCAAGGTGGGAGCAGAGGACCTACTCAAGCTGGAACCACACCCCAGGCAGTTGCACGAGGCAGAGTCAACCATGTCACCGCAGACAAAGTTCAGAACGCCACGGACGTTGTACTGGGTAAGTTTCTAGTCAACTCAGTACCAGCTACAGTTTTATTTGATTCTAGAGCATCACATTCATTCGTTTCTCGAGTTTTTGCTGTGCAAAATGAATTGGGTGTTGTCAACCTTAAGAATATGCTTCTAGTTCAATCCGCTGGATCAGAACTTCGATCTAAGATCGGTTGTTCTAGGGTTAAGCTATTAATAAAAGGTGTAGAGTTCCTAGCGAACCTTATTATATTAGATACCCAAACCCTAGATGTTATACTGGGAATGGATTGGTTGTCTAAGCATAAGGCTGTATTAGACTGTGGACGAAGAGTTGTGTCTATTGAGAGCCCTAAGGGCAGGAAATTTGAATTTCAAACAACGGCAGTTTGAGAAGGGCAGTTGTTGGTAAACAGTTTGGAGGCGTTAGTTTGAAGGATGTACCAGTGGTCAGTGAGTATCCGGATGTTTTTCCCGAGGAGTTACCTAGAATGCTACCAGACAGGGACATAGAGTTTGTAATCGATTTAGTGCCTGGAACAGCACCAATAGCAAAGAGACCATATCGGATGTCCACCGAGGAGCTAGTAGAAATGAAGAAGCAGATTAAGGAACTATTGGAAAAAGGATTCATCAGGCCGAGCTCGTCACCTTGGGGAGCACCGGTCCTACCTTAGAAGACCAGATTAGAGAAGGTCAGAAGAATGATGAGAAGATCAAGCGAATTAAGTCCAAAATGGAAAAGGGTGAGGCAAAAGAATTTAAGCTGGATGAACAAGGCACATTGTGGATGAAAGAGCGCATTTGTGTACCTAACAAAAAGGAGCTGAAGCAGTTGATATTGGAGGAAGCTCACGACTCTAAGTATTCGATTCATCCAGGAAGTGCAAAGATGTACCAAGACTTAAAAGAAAGATTCTGGTGGCCGAATATGAAGAGAGAGGTAGCTGAGCATGTAGCGTTGTGTGATGTATGCCAGCAAGTCAAAGCTATGCACCAGAGACCAGCAGGACTGCTGCAACCATTAAAAATACCAGAGTGGAAGTGGGAGGAAATCGGGATGGATTTCATCACTGGTTTACCAAGGACTCAAGGTGGTTATGACTCCATATGGGTCATAGTAGATCGTTTAACAAAGGTTGCGCACTTCATACCGGTAAAGACAACCTATTCAGGAGATAAGTTAGCAGAGCTATACATAGCAAGGATTGTTTGTTTGCACGGAGTGCCGAAGAAGATAGTATCGGACAGAGGTACCCAATTTACCTCAAGGTTTTGGGGTAAGTTGCATGAAGCTATGGGAACGCGATTAAACTTCAGTACAGCTTATCATCCGCAGACATATGGACAGACAGAAAGAGTTAATCAAATATTGGAAGATATGTTGAGAGCTTGTGCGTTAGCTAGCTTATACAACATCTTCGGATAAATGTTTGCCATATGCAGAATTTAGTTACAACAATAGCTACCAGGCCAGTCTTCAGATGTCACCTTTCGAAGCACTGTATGGTCAACCTTGTAGAACACCATTGAATTGGAATGAGACCGGAGAACGTCGTGTCTTCGGACAAGACATACTCCAAGAAGCCGAAGAGCAAATAGCACTGATCAGAGAAAGGTTAAAAATCGCGCAGTCAAGGCAAAAGAGCTATGCGGACAATCGCCGCAGGGATTTAAGCTTTGATCCTGAAGATTATGTGTATCTCAGGGTTACGCCTCTTAAGGGAGTCCAGAGGTTTCACAAAAAGGGGAAACTTGCGCCAAGATATGTAAGACCGTTTAAGATCATATGCCGCAGGGGAGAAGTCGCATACCAACTGGAGTTACCGCAGACATTAGCAGGAGTGCACAACGTCTTTCATGTATCGCAACTCAAGAAGTGTCTCCGAGTTCCTAACGAGTAAACGCCCCTAGAAGCAATTGAACTGCAGGAAGACTTGGCCTACAAAGAGCACCAGGTAAAGATTCTGGATACAATGGATCGGAAAACAAGGAACAAGACAACCCGCTTTTGCAGAATTCAGTGGAGCAATCACTCAGAAAGCGAAGCCACCTGGGAGCCCAAAAAAGATTTGAAAAAGGAATTTCCAAACCTATTCTCTAGTTAAGCTTCGAATCTCGGGGTCAAGATTCTGTTAAGCGGGGTAGGTTTGTAACATCCCAAAATTTAGCCTAATTTAAAATTTTGGAGTTATTTGAATTTTTGTGAATTTTTGGGATTTATTTGAGTTTAATTTAAATTTATCTTTCGCTTGAATAATTAAATATCATAAAAGTATTTATCAAAAATAAATAAAAATATTTTATTTAGGTTCTAAATATCATGAAATATTTTCTAGAATTTTTCTAGAATTTTTCAGGTATTTTTAGTGCTCTAAATAATTATTTTGATTTTTTGGAATTATTTTAAAAGGAAAAACCTTGGAAATTCTTTGCTACAGTGTTGGGCCGAGCCCAACACTGTGCGCGCCGTTCGGCCCAGCGGGGAAAACCCTAACCGTCGCTGGCGAAGGCCGTTGGATCGCGATCGGTCGGCTTGTCTAAAGCCACGTCGCCCGTGCACGTGTGCCGTCGGATCATGGCGCTCGGACGTCCTGGATTGCGCCACGTCGCGCGGGAGTCAAACCGTCGGCACCGCTATCGCCATTACAAGGTGGTTGGCAGCCATGTTAATGGCGGCCGATTTGCGCGCATATCGAAGTGTCTCCGCGCGTGTGAAATACCCCCGTAGAAAGAGCTCTTCATTCCGCACATCTTGCACACTCTCCCGTACACCGTAGCACTCCATAGCACGTGCTCTTGCTCACCGGAGTTGGCTCTTGTGCCGCTTCGATTTTGGCCTTGTTCCGCCGCTGTCAAGCCACTCAACCGCATTTGGACCCCAAATCTAGGACCGCAAAGGCTAGGCACACCGGATTCGGTATCTCTTCCGACCGGGGCTGCACCGAATCGTCGAGTCGTGCATCGTCTTCTCCAGCTCCGGTAACCTTCCCCGCCGCGCCACCTTCGAACCCTCGCAGAGCTCGGTCGCCGTTCGATCCTCATCGCACGGTCCAGGTAATGCCACGTCGTTCCTTTCCATAAAAAGCAAAATAGGGTAGTTGGTTTTCAGCCATAGATTCTTGATCCGGCTGCCACCATCGCGCCGCGTGTGTACAAGTGGACCGGGCGCGTCTCAACCGTTGGATCTTTATCCGGCCGCGCCGATGAGTCCACGTAGCCGTCATCGATGCATTTGATAAAGTCCGTAGGATCTAAATCCTAGGGCTCGGATTAGGCCACGCTGTAGGAGCCTACCGTAGATGGAGCCGGGCCGTTAGATCTTAGATCTGTGGCCAAGATCTTGCCGCATAGCTGTCCAATAATCCTAGCGCCGCCAAATCATAGCCGTCGATTTCAGTGCACGGTTGTGATCGTGCCGCGTGTCCACGCGGAATCTGAAGCGTCTCACCGGCCGCCCGAAGCAAGATTTGTCCGTTAAATTCAAATGAACGGTGGGGATTTTTCCACGTGTAGGATAAGACCGACCGTTGGATTCAAATCCAACGGGCGGGAACTTTGCATCACGTGGACCAGTATCCGAGTGCCAAGTGTCGGCCAGAGAGTGGGTGTCGCCGCTGTGTCGTGTTCGGGTGATGTCACCACGACGTCATGCGTGGGTCCCACCTGTCAGTGTGGAAGCCGTAAGGGCTGACGTCATCATGACATCATCCGTAGGTCCCGCAGGTTAGTGGCACTATTCGGTGGACCGAGTCCACGGTGAACCCGACCTGAACCGTGAGCCTGGTCCATAGACCCGAGGCGACGTGGATCACTCTGGTGCTGCCACGTGTCAGCCGAAGAATATATCGGGATTTTCCAAAAGGAAAATAAATAGATTAATTCGGTTTTTCTTTTATTTGAATTTACAAACTTGTAATCGCTATAACTTTTGCGTCTTAACTCCGAATTGGGTGATTCCAGTTCCTAAAAATTTGTAAAAATGTGAATTATTTATTGGTGAATTTTATTTTATTTTTAGAATTGATCTTGCTATCTGATTAGTGTATTTAGTGAATGTATGTTTATTCGAGTAGACGTGGATTTGCTGGGAAACTTCGAGGGAGAATTTCCAGTACAAGACCAAGCTCCAGATCAGGATCAGCCGCTGTTTGAAGGCAAGTCATGCTTTGATCATTTTGCTCCTAAGTTTTGAAAATATATTTTGATTCAAGCTATGCATGCTAATTTAACTAAAAATAGATTTAATTAATTTGGGTGAATTAGTTAAGTAACCTATTTGTTATTGCCACCTTGTCTCTAATATTTGTATGCCATGATTCACTTGATACCCTAAGTTGATAACATTAGTTGGATGCAACGATATGCCAACACGGGAGGCTAGACTGTGAATATTTGCTTAGCTTTGCTTATGTCGTGAATAATCTTTTATAATACAAAAGCAATATTGACTAAAGTAATAGTAGATGTATTTTGGTAAATGGTGGAATGTGTTGGTAATGATGTTGAAGTGTGGAGACCTGTGTGGTTCTACATGAAGGTTGATTTGCTGGCATGTGTTGCACCGTAAAACAACTTGGGGTGGGAAAATGATTTAGACTGGGGCAAGTGGCAAGATGGCTTCGTGCCAGGTGGGCCTGTGTGGCAACGGAATGAATTAAGTAAAATGAGATGGCTGTGTGCCAAACTTTTGGAAGGAAGTCTTGCCTTGGACTGTTAAGGACTTTACCTTGCGAGCCTTTGAACTGAGTTACTCGTATAACCACATGTTTGGTATGGGACAGACCTAGTTTAGTAGGGTTCTAATATCTTTCCTTTGACACCTCGGGGCGGTAGTTACACAAAAGTGTAACTGTGTGGGGGAGCGTACCTGTGCTACGGCTTGGTACCCATCCAACAGTATTCGCTTGTTCTGAATACACAGAGAGTCCAGATTTGCATATTCGGGTCCCGACAGACCTTCACCTTCTGCTATATCAGGAAGCCTTGGGCAGTGATGTGTGACTCCATCCGAGACTTTCAAAAAGAAAAATTGACTCCAAAAAAGATGGGAGGCTTGGTGGAATATTTGTCTATCGCCATGGCTCTTGAGACCGGTCAAGATCTATGAAAGAGCAAAACCGGCTCTGATACCAATTGAAGGATCAATATACTCACTCGGAGGTCCGCATCCAGGATGGCTTAATGATTAGGTGCTGTCTTAGTTTTGTAGTAGTGGTGACTCAAGTGTGTGAGTCACATGAGTCTAAAGTGTCGCCCTTTAGGCGTTAGTAATGTTTGTTTAGGTTAATGAGAGTTTTATTTATCTTTTGAGTGTGTAGTATGCATTGCATTGCCTTTAGCCACTTGTGAGCAACCATACCAAGTATATAATAAAGCCTTTATATTTGGAGTTGGATTTAAAACCTTTCTCTTTCATAAATTCTTATATTATTTGTCTATACTTTTCTTTCTTTTCTCTAAACTCTAGAGTGATCAACAAATGGTTTAGACCTGTGGTAACAACGGAGCCGGCAGAAGTGATACTCATCGAAGTGAGAATTAGAACGAGATACCAATTCCTCAAGCAGCACCACCAGTATACATGAGTAACCATGGAGCATTCCATGATGCACAAACACAGCTTATGCAGATCATGATACAACAAATGCATCACTTCACCAACCAAGCAACCACTAGCAATGCGAACCAAGCTGCTAACAATTGGAACCGACCTTACTCAAAGCTATCTGATTTCATGAGGACTCATCCGCCTACTTTCTTTCGGAATGCCAACCCAATTAAGGCTGATAACTAGCTTAGGACAATTGAGAGGAAGCTGCATATCACTCTGTGAGGGGAATGAGAAGGTGCTTTATGCTTCTCATCACCTTAAAGGTACAGCTACTGAATAGTGGGAAAATTACTGTTCTTCATAGGAGAACCCATAAGAGATTACTTGAGAATAATTTTGTGCTGCTTTCCACCAGTATCATGTTCCTGAGGGTGTCATGGATTTAACGAAGGAAGAATTTAGAGCTATCAAGAAAGAAGGATAGTCTATGGTGGAATATCTTAATAGGTTCACTCAACTTACTTGCTATGCACCTAAAGATGTTGCGACAAATAAGGCAAGACATTCTCGCTTCATGAAGGGATTGAATTCTACACTATAGGTTGTGTTGATCACCTACGATTTTCCTGATTTTCAAGAATTGATTAACAAGGCTCTTATCCTAGAAGACAAGCACAAGGAGCTGGATGACAATTACAAGTGCAGGATGGCATAGTAGGGAGCACATCAAAGATAGCAGAGATTGAGGATTGCACCTCACTAGTTTGTCAGTTTCAACCTAAAGCTGTATCCAAGACGCCATCCCCTACACCCCACCCAAGTGGCCAGAACTTCTATATGCCTACTCAAGCAACCAATGCACCAGGAGGAGTTCAACAGTCGACAGTCAGGCACTGCTTTAGTTGTAATGAGATTGGACATTTTGATAATAGTTGCCCCAAGATAGGAGGAGTAACACCTGTCCGCTTCAACCTTGGTCCTACACCAGCCAAGACACCTGTACCAAGAGGGAACTATGGAGCTACTCAACCTAGAGTCATGCCTCACGCGCCATGGTGAGAGGTCGTGTCATCCATATCACGACTGATGAGGCCTAGGGAGCAACAAACGTCGTATTGGGTATGTTTCTAGTTAACTCAGTACTTGCAACAGTTTTGTTTGATTTCGGAGATTCACATTCCTTTGTTTCTCAATATTTTGCAGTTGGGAATGGGTTAGATGTTTTGAATCTTAAGTGCATACTTTTGGTCCAATCCCCTATATCATAACTTCGATCTAAACTAGGATGCATGGGAGTTAAGATGCTCATGGATGGGATAGAGTTCATAGAACCTCATTATTTTGGATACCCAGACATTAGATGTTATCATTGGAATGGATTGGTTGTCCAAACACAAGGCTGTGTTGGATTATGTTTGAAGAGTGGTGTTAATTGAAAGTCTGAAAGGTGAAAGAGTGGAGATTAAATTGACCACAGTTCGCAATGGTCAAATGATAGTTACAGCGTGAAAGCTATCATTATAGAAGAAATAACAGTTGTTAGTGATTATCTGGATGTTTTTCATGAAGATTTACCCAGAATGCCACCAGACCGAGATATTGAGTTCATGATTGAATTGGTGCCTAGTACAGCTTGGATAGGCAAGAGACCATATCGGATGCCCACAAATGAGTTGGTAGAGATGAAGAAACAACCTAAGGACTTGTTAGAGAAAGATTTTGTAAGATCAAGTTCATCGCCATGGGGAGCACCTGTTTTGTTTGTTTGGAAGAAGGATAGAAGCATGAGAATGTGCATTGATTATCGAGCCCTTAATGAAGTGAAAATAAAGAACATGTATTTGCTACCTAGGATCGATGATTTGTTTGATCAATTGAGAGGAGATATAATTTTCTCAAAGATACATCTTAGATCGGGATATTATAACCTGAAGATTCGTGTGGAAGACATATCCGAAAAGGCATTTTCAGCTAGATATGGGCAATATGAGTTCACAGTTATGTCATTTGGATTGATCAATGCCCTCATATACTTCATGAATATGATGAATACGGTTTTTATGGAATATTTGGATAAGTTTATTGTCGTATTTATAGATGAACATTTTTGTCTACTCCAAAATGGAGGAAGATCATGTTGAACATTTGAGGCTTGTTTTTGAGAAGCTTCGAGCGCAATAACTATATGCCAAGTTTAGTAAGTGTGATTTTTGGAAAAGGCGGAATTTCTTGGTCATGTGATGTTTGCTAAAGGTGTTGTCATTGATCCATGTAAAGTCAAGGTAGTGTTTCATTGGGAACAACCAAAGTCAGTAACCTAGATTCGCAGTTTCCTTGGAATGGCGGGATACTATTGTCGATTCATAGAAGAATTCTCAAGTGCTAGACCCCTGACACAATTGTTGACGAAGGAAAAGAAATTTACATGGACATTGGATTGTGAGAATATTTTCCAAAAATTGAAGAAAAGGTTAACGTCAGCACCAGATTAGTGTTGCCAGATATTCAAAGCAGTTTTGATATTTATTGTGATGCTTCGCGTCAAGGACTTGGATGTGTGTTAATGCAAAATGGCAAAATGGCAAAGTTGTCACATATGTTTCAAGGTAGTTGGGGTCACATGAGGAGAATTATTCGATGCATGACTTTGAATTAGTGGCAGTAGTGCATGCCTTAAAGCTATGGTGTCACTATCTTAGTGGAAACCGCTGTGAGATATATATGGATCACAAGAGTTTAAAGTATATTTTCACTCAGTCAGACCTCAATATGTGGCAAAGAAGGTGGTTGGAGTTAATCAAGGATTATAAATTGGGAAATCACTATCTCCTTGGAAAAGCTAATGTAGTATAACCGATGTTCTAAGCTGGAAAAGTCATAGTGTTAACATATTGATTCAGGAAAGTCAGTCATAACTGTGCAGGGAATTTTAGAAGTTGAAGCTGGAAGTGGTACCAAAGAATTTTTCGCTGCCTTGAAGGTGAAGCCAACTCTAGAAGAACAAATCAAGAAAGGCCAAAGGGATGATGCCAAGATAAACATAATCAAGTCCAAGATAGATGAAGGTAAAACTAAGGATTTTACTTTGGACGATCAAGGACCTTGTGGATGAAGAGTTGAATCTGTGTACCTAACAAGAAGGAGCTAAAGTAGTTGATTCTTGAGGAAGCCCATGACTCGAAGTACTCTATTCACCCATGTAGTGTAAAAATATACCAGGATCTAAAAGAAAGATTTTGGTGCCCTAGTATGAAATGTGAAGTTGCTGAGCATGTTGATTTATGTGACATATACGAGAGAGTGAAGACAATGCATTAAAAGCCAGCAGGTTTGTTGCAATCATTAAATGTACTTGAGTGGAAGCAGGAAGAGATAAATATGGATTTTAGTACCAGTTTACCTTGAATCCAGAGTGGATATGATTCAATACGGATTATAGTTGATCGACTGACCAAAGTTGCTCATTTCATACCAGTGAAGACCACTTATTCCAGAGATCATTTGGCCAAGTTATATATGCCAAAAATTTTGTGTTTGTATGGTGTACCAAAGAAGATAGTGTCAGATAGAAGTTCTCAATTTACCTTAAGGTTCTAGAATAAACTACATGTAGCATTGGGAAATCACCTGAATTTTAGCACTGCTTATCATCCATAGACAGATGGTCAGACCGAGAGAGTCAATTAGGTTTTGAAAGACATATTGAAAGCTTGTGGTCTAGCTTATGCCGTTTCATAGGATAAATGCTTGTTGTATCCTTAGTTTAGCTATGACAATAGTTATCAAGCAAGTTTGCAAATGTCACCATTTGAGGCTCTGTATGGTCAAATTTACCATGTTAAATTGGAACGAGATAGGAGAGCATTTGGTTTTTGGACCAGACATTCTGAATGAAGTCGAAGAAAAAATTGATATGATTAGAGAGAGGCTAAGGAGTGCTTAGTCAAGGCAAAAGAGCTGTGCTGATAATCATCACCGTGAGTTAAGCTTCGAGCCTGATGATTTTGTATATCTCAGAGTAACCCCTCTCAAGGGAGTAAAAAGGTTAGATGCCAAAGGAAAGCTTGCACCCAGATATGTTGGCTTGTTTAAAATCCTGAGTTGTAGAGGAGAGGTTGCGTATCAGTTAGAGTTGCCGTAGTCATTGCTAGGAGTGCATGATGTGTTTCAATTGAAGAAGTGTCTTTGAGTGCCTAGAGAGCAAACACCTTTGGAGTCAATTGAACTAGAAGAGGATTTAACTTACAAGGAGCGGCCAATCAAGATTTTGATGTAGCCAATTGCAGGACCATAAATAAGTTAGTGTATTTTTGCAGAGTGCAATGGAGCAATTATTCAGAGAGTGAAGCCACGTGGGAGCATGAAGAGGATCTGAAGTAAGAATTTCCTAACCTATTCCTTAGTTAGTCCTAAATCTCAAGGTTGAGATTCTGTTAAGGGGGGTTTGTAACATCCTAACTTTTGCATTTGATGGATTTAATTTGTATTTTATGTTTTTATGAATTTTTGGATTTTATTTATTTTATTTTGTATTTATTTATTTAAGCTTCTTATCATCTTTTATTTATTTAGTGAAAAAGTTCTAATAACCTTTTGTTGGAGATATTTTATTTGAGTTCCAAATACACTAAAATATTTTTTAGAATTTTCCTGATATCTTTGCTATTTTTATTTGGCTATTTCTAATTTTGTGTATTTATTTTATTCAAAAATCTTTTGAAAATATGGTGAATAGTGTTTGGGGCAAAACCCATCAGTCTACCCCATTTTTCCCCGTGTCGCTAGCCCATCTCAGCCCAGTCTGGTCAAAACCCTAAACCTAATCACTGCGATCGTTGGATCATGATCTAGCGGTTGAGATCTCTCCACGCCATCGTGTTCGATCAACCAGTCCGATCGGATCTACATAGATGCATCAGATGCTGCCATGTCACCCTCGCCGTATCTCTCCAAATCTGCCACGCCATCGTATCCTGCAAACCTCGGAGTTGGTTTCCGCCCTGTACACACTCATGGAGGTGGCTATTTAATGCACCACCTTACGCATCGTGTAGCCCACCCTGAGCCACATTTGTTGCCCTAGCGTATGCCACCGAGACGCCACTGTTCGCCTGCAAGAGCTCGCCAGAGTTTGTGTCATAATCACCACCGTTTTTCACTAGTGCCGTCTCCGTCCGCTGTCTTCTGCCGTGTTCGTGCTTGGACTCAAGACCGCCTTGTCGAGTTGCACTAGACCAGGGTGAAAACATCGCCTGAGGAGCCCCAGAACTCCATCGGTCGTGTTGTCGTCCTCAAGTACGGTGACGAAACAACATCGCGCCATCACCGTCGTTGCGAGCTTTGTCAGCTATTAGATATGGTAAGGCCTGGACTATTCGATCGGATCACACGGTCGTGGTTGTGCCATGTCACCTTGGGGTCTGCCGTGAATCATAGACAATGGATCTACGGTGGATGGCTCAGATCGCTCCGCTTAGATGTCGAACCAGAGCTTGCCACATGTCCCGCCCTTGTCGTGCGACGTGTCCGTTGACATCTTGGCTTGTGTCAGCTAGTGCACGGGCACAATGCCACTGGTCCACGGTGGACCAAGCCTAACCATGGATCGAGTCCATGTGCCAAGCCACGCGCAGCCAGACATTGGTACACGTGTCATTCTATGGTGCTGCCATGTGTCCTGTGACAACAGCATGACGTCATAATTCAGTTTTTTGCAGAAAAATATTTGGGCAAAAATTAATTTCTATGCTAACATCAACATGACATCATAAAATGCTATTTTCCAGTACAAAAATAATTATTTTAATTCGGATTTTTCTATTTTCTGTTTTTCTTTTATTTTAAATTTGTTTAGCTCTTTCTCTCTCATACGAATTCCGATTGAGATGATTCTAGTTTCCAAAAATTTGTAAAATTAAGGTCTATTTATTGGTAAATTTTATTTAATTTTTGGAGTTGATTTTGCTTTCTATTTTTGTATTTATTGCTTTCTCGCTCATTTCACGTAGACGTCGAGGTGCCTAGTGAGTTCGTAATTGAGGAGCCAGCACAAGATCATGGTCCAGAGCTCTTTAACTATGTTGAACCCATGTTTTAAACATTATGTTGCTTTAAACTATTGCATGCTAACTCAATCTATACTTGTTTCAATTAATTTGCGATTAGCTATTCATCCAAATTGAACTATATCCACCTTGTTATTTCTATATCGTATTTCAGTTGTCACCCTAGCATGGTTCTTAATAATTGGTAGCTATTAATCGCCAATGTGGGATAGCTAGAACCATGGTTATCACACGCCTTAGCAAGACAAGTCGCCTCCAGGGTGCTGGATGCCTAGGTGCCTAGGTGACAATTAGGCGACCTACAAGTTCTGTACAAAACAATTGCGGCAGTCACCAGTCAACATCATGGTAAGGACTAATCGATACCATACAATACATTAGCTATCAATATGTGATCAACTCATCAACCAACAACATCATTAGATTCATTATCAAGGAGTATATGACTAGTTGACTACCGTAGCAGCATCATCCAACATCAAACAAATGAGTAGCAACTAGCAAGTGCCAACAAGAGTGGCATAAAACAAACTAGTTCCTCAGTAGCAAGAGCCAAAGTGGCATTGATTGCTTCGACAGCAAGACCCAACCACAAGAGATCGGTTCCTCCAAGACCTCCACGGCTCAAAACGGCAACTGGGGCATAGCGGTGGAGGGGCAGAGCGGCAGTAGTAGAGTGGGGGAAGCCGAGAGGAGAGGTGGAGGGGGAAGCTGGGAGGTGGAGGCAAAGGGGGAAGCCGGGAGAAGAAGGCGGAGGGGGAGGCGAAGGCGAAGGCGGAGGGGGATTACCGACGGCGGCGGCGCCTGCTAGGGTTTCTCCACCCATGAGTCCTCTTTCCCAAACCTCTACTCAATGCAGTCTAGTGTAGACTTGCAGCCCTCAAATACTCAACTCAGTCCAGTGCTAGACAGTCTCCCTGCTGCCAGGCTAATGCCTAGGTGATGACACCACAATGCCAGGGCCTCCAAGCAACTGCCTTGCCATCTTCAGGTGAGGCGCTGGGCCATGGCACATCCAGTCGACCGCCTGGATGCCTAGTCAGCAACTAGGCGTCACCTAGGTGACGCCATAATAATAGTGGTTAGAACATATGTAGTTGTGTAGCTATGCCATGAGTCATCATTTTATGCAAAAAGGTTAATCTTGTTTAATGAAATATGGAACATGTTTATGAATATGTGTGTCAGGTGTTGTCACGCAATGTTATTGTTGTTGTTGATGGCATGTGGTGCATGCTAAACAACTAGGGTGGTAAAATGATTTAAACTAAGGCAAGTGGTAAAATGAAGGATCGAGATGGCGAACAGAGGGGGGTGAATGGTCGCAAACAAATTTTCCCCCAAAATACTCCAAATCAAACCTCGACAAGATCACTCAAAGGAAATTGTGAAAACCCGAAAACCTAGACAACTATGTGTACCCCTAACTTGCATGGATAAGTACCATCAAATATGTGGGGATTTTTTAGTCACAATTCTAGTTGTCTAGTGTCCAAATCAAGAAGGAATCAAATCTACCCTTGCTTTTAGAAAAAGATCAATTCAAATCATAAAAGCCACTTTTAGAAAAGCAACAGCAGAAATTCCAGAAACTGTCTTCACTTTGAACAGGAGTTTGGTGGGTCTCTGCTGCTCAAGAAATTATGAGAAATTTTATTCCTGTGAGTAGATGAGTTCTAAAGAACTCCACCAAATTTTACTTCAAAATAACTTACAGAAAATTCTTCAAAAATCAAAGAGCACAGAGGAAACTTCGAGCAAAGAGTTTGGGGCTCGGTTTTCACCACATGGCGCCCAAACGGTGCATCAAGTGAACTCCAAAATTTTTATACAGATGTATATAGTAGTTCTGCACAAGCTCCAACAAGAATCACTCAAAAAGGATTTTTCTAGATGTTTTTGAAAATCAAACACTATCTGCTGCGCGAAGAACAAGTTCTGGACAGAGTTGAAACTTGAAAGAAAAGATGATCTCTACTCAATCAAAGAGTGCAAAAGAGATGTAAAACCATATGAACACACTCAAAACATCCAAGATCAGCATTTAGAAGGAGGGGAGGCAAATCCAAATTGCATGAATGTAGATTGCGGGAAAGTAAATGAGTAACGTAAATGCTGAATTTAAATTGCATAAAGTAAAGACATAATGTAAATGCGGAATTTAAATTCACAATAATGTAAAGAAATTTCTTTGTATTTCTGGTGGGAAGGTTTACAAAGCCTCACTTCATGTGGGCAAAGCTCAAAGGAGAAACTCAAACCTTCAAGAGGAGGAGGCTACCCCTCCACCCCTATTTATACTACTCTTAGGCCACCTACCACCCTTGGATGAGTTCCTCAACCCTAGGACACTCATTTAAGGGCTAGGATTAACCCACTCACACAGCCATGCAAGGGCTAACCCAAAACCCACACACATAATGGGTTTTCTTGCACGGTTTTCAAAGCATACTACCTAGACCCGCTAACCTATCAACTAGACCGCGATCCGATGGCCCTCATTGATCCACGCGGCATCTAGCTAGCATCATCTCCTTTCCTTATCTTCTTGGCTTGCCCGGACTCCATCTCCGATCATCTTCCGGCAATCTCCCGACCGTCGGGACCTCCGACGCTCCTCGCCTAGTCCCAGTCATCCTCCACCTCACTATGATCTAGCACCGTCGTCCTGCAACCATCAAAGACAAGGAAAAACCTTTCACATAGCAATGCCCACAAATATATTCAATGATTATCACAAAATCATTAATCATCCATAATTTCTCTGAATGTTTTGGTGCTACCGCCCCCAGGCCAGTAGCACAGGAAAAGCAACCAACTCTCAAATTGCTTCAAATCAAAAAACCAATTTAAATCAAACTCAATTTCGAATCAAACCAAGCTCAAATCTCGTTACTTACTCATCACACATAAGGATAGACCTCCACATGGTCTTTCATAAAAATTGTGGTAGGCCAATATGGCACTTGGACGGTCGCATTGTTTTTAATGGTATTTGATGGTTTATGGTAATGATGGTTTTTGGTTGGTCTTGGCTTGGTCAATTAAGGACTTAACCATGCAAGCATTTGAATTGAGTCATTCATACAATCACAAGTCTGGTATGGGACAGACCTAACTGATTAATTTGTTGTGTCTAGTCTTTGGTGTTGTCGTGGTGGTGTGGGTTTCGGGTGTATGGGTAGACTCACATGGCGCAAGAGGGGGGCCCTCGATATGTTTACCAGTTCCACCAGTGTTGAAACCTCAGCTGGTAGTACTGGGTTTAGACATTGGAAAGGCTTTGTTATAATCACTCACCTTTATGGTGTATGATTGATCTTGTGGGGAATGTGTATAACCTCTGCAGAGTGTAAAATCTATTACAATAGTCGTGCTTGCAGTATTGAGCATTGCTCGGTGATTGCAGTCAAGGTTAGATTTTATTAAAATAAATATGGGGATGGAGGCTGTATGCCTATAGAAGTTGGAAAATGAATTAAGGTTATGTGTTGGTTTAATTGTCAAATAACTGAGAAACTTATTATTGTTATTATTTGTTTTTACTGTTTTCGCAATCTATTTATACTATTCTTTCATAAATGTTGTTTTATTGCAAAATAACTATATCATCCATTCGTTTGTAATAAGCCATGCATATAGTATATTAGACTTGCATTCTATGCATAACTTGTTGAGTGCTTTATATACTCATCCCTTGCAACAAAACATCACTAGTTGGAGAGGATGCTACGCCTACTTTTGAGGAGGAGTTCCAGGAGGATGCAGACAATTGGGGTGCGAAACATGTCAGTTGCCTGTGACAAATTGATGGGTTGCTACGAATAAATTCTATTTTCGCAGCAGTTTTATTTATTCTTCAGTCTTAGTCCTACGTGGCATAATTATGTAAGGTGGACCATGAAGTTATCTAACAGTTATAATTAATTTGATGGAGTCTTTATTATAATATTGTTGTGTATGATTGTGATATTTATCTATGCTGAGTCTGTGTACACTAGCATGATCCTAGACTAGTGTGGAATACACAGAGGGTTCAAATTTGCATATTCAGGTCTCGACATAGAACAATACTCTAGGGTTTTATCTATATCTCGAAGATTTGAGTGAACTGTCAAATCCAGCGGTGCCTCATGTTTTCCACATGGTTTGCTCCCCGAACAAGAACAGCACGGAAATGGAGTATTTAACTCTTCTTCCCTCTTTCCCCTCCTTCTTCTTCTTCTTCGTCCTCCTCCGCCTCCTCTTTCTTCTTTCCCCCTTCCACCTTTTCTTTTCTTCCTTCTTGGGCGAGCCTACTACTTCCTCCTTCCTTCCTCTCTTTCTTCCTCCTTTCATGGCAACACCCAATAGCTCCCTTGGTTTACAGGTGGCGATGCCAGTAAGCGGAGGTGGCATTGGCACACGGACGATGGCCCATGGCATAGAGGGCACAACCACTCGTGGCCAGGAGGGTGCACAGCGTAGGCAGCTCACGGCCTGGAAGGAGCGACGGTATTGGTGGCCCAAAAAAGTGAGATGTGTGGCAGCAATGGCTTGACATTTGGAGGGAGGCAGTCTACACAAAAGAGCTCGACGAAGGTGGGTAGAGACGTGCCTATCACGGCGCGTGTGCACACAACAAGGCAGGGTAAGGAGTGGCAACAGCTAGGTGGCCACGAGGGCAGCAGCTAGGGCATGAGGCTACATGGCCGCCCCTTTTATTCTTGTGCATGACCGAATGTGGGTCGACTTGGCCCAAATTCCACCTCCCACCTTGTTTTTAAATGAGATATAACAATTCTCATGAAACATATTGGTCATGATTATCCTGTTGTCATTAATCATTATAATTGACATTAGAGGCCCAGATGCTACACTTTTGTGTTCCTGGCAGCTGTTAACAGTCCTGATTTTATTTATTAATTTGCTCCTTAATTGGGCCTAATTCTAGTCTTGTTCATCTCTCTCTTCCCTGCTTTTTCTTCATTTTATTTTCATCTTCCTTTCTCTCTTTAGGGCCTTTCTCTCTTTAGGGGGTGTTTAGATTAGGGATATTTCATTGAAATATTTTAATATCTAGTTAAAATTAGAATTAAATCCTAAAACTTTCCAAAAATTTACCACTTATCCAAACAAGACCTTACTTTTTTCCATCCTCCGTCGAAACAACTGTATTGCTTCCTTATCAAAAGAGTACTGTCTCACCTGGGGTTTGTGATTTTTTTCTCTGTATAGCATATTATAATGATTTTTTTAAAAATACAAGTAAATTGCAGTAAGGTATTGCTGCACCTTTTTTATTACGGGAATGCTACGTCTATCATAAGTAAATACAACTAAATTCATGCTGTTCAAAACAGTTATTTATAATAAAGTACAATGCTGCTCGAAACTAAGCAAAACAAGGCACTTAATTCTTGTGAAGGGCAGGAACATTCTCTCAAAGATTTTCACAGAAAAAAAAGGATATGCTTATTCTAAGAGTCCGTTTCAAAATTAAACCTGCAAATGCCAACAGGGAAACAGTAGCCCCAATGGGCCAAAATATTGTTTACATGGGCTTCAAAAGTTTGTGACGTATGGGCCGAAACAACCCATTAGCCCGTCCTTCCCTTTGCCAGTTCATTTCATTTCCACATGTACATTTCATTTCCACATGTACATTTCAGGTTCTTGAGAAGTTTCCTCTCCATAGACGGAATCTTATATATACTCCTTTTATTATTAATTTTAGACTCTACTTTTACTCCTTTTATTATTAATTTAGACTCTACTTTTGTCCTAGTAGTATCCCCTTGCTGGTTTAAATCCAAAAGAATATCTGTAGAACACTTGGGAATATAGACACACTTCAGGTGGGCATCTCAGCCTAGTGCTAAATCGTAAGAATTAAGTTTAAGGGCTTGTTGATTTTTCTTGAAAAAAGAGTTCAACGGCTTCCTTGTTGGCATTTTCAGGTGGAGACCTTTTCATAACTTGTTAAGCAAACAGTAATATTGCTCGATGACTAAAAACGGAGTATAAAGGGGCGTTTAGAAAGAATTGTAGAATTTTCTACGATCGAAATCCTGTAGTGGCCGAATGGCTAGATGGACAGGTGTACATCAGCCCATGACCAGGGTTCAACTCCTAAACAAGGCGCCGGTATTCACTGATTTTAGGAATATACATATGTGTACATGTTCAGTGGAAAAGCGTGTGTCCACACTCAGTGAGGACTTTGCTACCTCCAAAAAATTCCCAAAAAGATGCAGAAAATTTGTACGAAAACCTTACTAATTTTTTCTCTGACCACCCATCTTTCCATTTCCCTGTTCTATAGGGCCCTAAAATTCCCCATTTGCAAGAACAAAAATATCACCCCTAATTCCTCACCGCCTCTATGCTGTCCACTCCAAAAATGGGCATCTCTGACCACTAAAAGAACATATTGATGCATGCCAGGCCAGACTAAAGATAGTGGGTACAAATCCATCACCTTTTCAGCCGTTCTTGAAGTACACAAAAACAAAAAACAAAACAAAATAATATATAATGCAAGGGTTAAGTAATTGAGGGGCCTACACAAAGGAGAGGAGATCACGTATCCTATAGCTAGCTAGCTTGTTTGCTGAACTAACACCGATCGATTCGATATCTCTTCAACTCATCACGATATCTGGTATTAATAAAAAAAGCATGAATGACACATGAAAGCAACAAATTAAGAAGCTACTACGGCTACACAGTACCGCTACCTTGCTTTGCAAGGTCAATAAAGAAGCAAAAGTGGCACCGGCCAAGTAGTTTCTAGCTAGTAGTCCGTACAGTTTGAGGCGCCGCTAATGGGATATCTACTTGGTGGGGTTTAGCGCGTTCTTATTGTGATGTAAATAAATTAACGCACTTCCGCGAAAAGTATATCGAGTTGCATGTATGTGCCCATACATGGATGTCGGATGGCTTAATATGTTGGTGCGCACGTCGTAGCTAGAGCTGCAAGCAACTTGAGATGGTGCGAGTTAATTAGACTACTCTACTCTTCCAGAAAACCTAATTAAGCAAGCTTAATTGCATTACTACTACGAAACAGCACATAGGTGACACTCTATTTGGGAAAAATTAGTCCAGCGACATTCAATTCGGTGGTATTTAGTGATGTGTCTATGACATGTGAGTCCATCTGAGTCTATGACAGTGGGCCAGAGTGTCATAAAATGAATCACAAATTTTAAAGGGTGTCAGTGGCGCCAATCTCCCCTCTATTTGTGGCAGTTTTTTTTGGAACCGTCACAAATAGTATTATCAATGGCGGTTTTTTTTAAAAAAAATAGTGGGAAGACTATTTGTGTCAGTTTTTATTTGGAACCAGCACAAATAATGCATTATCAGTGGCGGTTTTTCTTTAGAACTGCCACAAATACATCTGTGGTGGTTTTAACTAAAAATCGCCACTGATAATGTGAGCCACTAACAACATGAGTATTTGTGTAGGTTTTAGCCAAAAACCGTAATTGATAATGTGAGCATCTGTGACGGTTTTTGACTAAAACCGCCACTGATGATGTGAGTATTGCTAATTACCTCTCCTGCTTTCTAAAATCGGTTTTAATTTGAAACCGCCACAAATAATAAAAAATAGAAAATTTTAAGTATTGCTAATTACCTCTCCTACGTTTTAATTTGAAAGAATTGAAATTAAATAATATTACATTTGAAATAATTAGAACTAATATTCCATTTGCAATAATTGAAAAGAACGACCGAAATAGATTCAAAATTTCGAAGGCCGTTTTGAGGCCCTAAACGACTTTTTTTCAATTCTGTCGCCGCGTACGCACTCGCACAAACCATCAAGATCCGACCATCTGATTTTTGCACACTTATGAAATTCGAGTGCTACTTTTCTTTATCTTTCTAACGCCAAAAACGCCTGATCGGGTTACAAGTCAAAAGTTATGGCCATTTTAACAAAAGTACTCGGGTTTCGTATTTGAAAATTAGAATCGGTGCCCAAAAGAATATAATTAGAGAGCTCATCGTGTGATGATTCCAGAAAGCATAAGAACACCAAAATCGAAGGTACAAGTCAAATGTTATAGTGTTTTTATAAGTTTCATTAAATAGTAATGGCACATATATTGCAAGCATAATTAATACTCAAAAGTATGGAAAATAAATTTGAAAGTTTTAAATTTTGCTACTTACCTCCAAAGTTTGCTAATTTGAAATAATTAAAAATTAGTATTCGGGTGCTTCACATGGTTAAGAAGAGGAGGGACGCATTATATATCAGATATTATCATACCACTACTAAAATATTAGATCTTATAAGAACTCTGAAATTAAGCGTCGAGAGTAGTAATAGGATGAGTGACCTTCTGGGAACTGAAGTCCTTGTGTGATGTTAAAAACATCCGGATCCAGAATTCTGAAATTGAGCGTTCTTGGGCGAGAGTAGTATTAGGATAATCTCCTGAGAAGTCCCCTCGAAATTAGTGTTTTTAAACTGCCAACTACAAAAAAAACGCTAATGATGGTTAGAACTGCCACTGATAATATTATGAGTAACGGTTTGAAAATTGCCACTGATAGCAATTACGAGCCGTCACTGATATGCATTTTTCTAGTAGTGCATGTCTAGTCGCGTTATAGATATATCAAGCTAGCAAAATGGCCTCATGCTCAATTCTTATGACTTAATCGCTAATTTGTTGCACCGAAGCATTTCTATTACTGTTCCCTCCGTTCACAAATATAAATTATTTTTTTACTTTAATTACGTGGTATTTAATGCGAGACTTTGACTGTGATATATATTATCATAATATATTAGCAAAAATTATGAAGAATATATATTAAAAGATATTCCGTAAGACAAATCAAATGATATTATTTTGATTAGTCAATATAAATAGATTTACATATATTAATCGTCAAAGTTTCTAGAGGTTAATCGCATGGATTCCTTGGTGGCCTATATTTTACGGATGGAGTAATTAGGTTTAGCACATGTACTCCGGAACCTAAAAAAAAAGTATTCACGATGATATCACAAGTACATAGTAACATTTTTTTTCAATAAATACTTGAAAGTAATCTGGTTACTTCATCCTTAAATAAAAGGATAATATATTGTTATAACTCCGTGAAAACCCTTCCTACCATGAAAACTCTGTGAAACCCACATGTATAAATTTTATAAAAGATTACTATACGTAGGGGAGGTGAGTTTCTAGAATCCTACAAAATTTGAAGACCATACTCAATCGCATTTGAAAGATATGAAAAAAACAAACAGTGAAATGAATAGAGCTAAACAGTGAAAAATCATTATTTATGCTGAATTTTTCTTTTTTATATCTTTCAAATGCGATCAAGTTTCAAATTTTATAAGATTGTAGAATTTCATCTCTCCTATATATGGTAATTTTTTTGAGAATTTTTTAAAACTAGTACACATGATCACAGAGTTTTCACGATAAAAAAGGTTTTTACTAGGTATGTTGCCATTCTTAACACAACATATATAGTTATAATTAAACCAACACAATATCCTAATTCAGTTTCTGTCTATCAAGCGTTGAGTGAAAGATACATTACGAATTTGAGCCATAATTAACTAGCCAAAATTGATTGAACTAACAGATACACAAACTTGGCTCTGGCATAACACATTTTTTTCAGAAGCCGATCGACTATAAATCTGTGAAAACGTAATCTCTAAATTAACTGGGCCTATAACACATATGCTTTGTCGGTAAGCTGCTTGGATCAACTTCAGCCATCACTTCGACATAGTTGTTTGATTTGGGGTTGTTGAATGGATTTGTTCAGAAAGAAGGCCGCCTAAAGTCGAGACTCCGATCTCAACTTGGTGATCATTTGATGGACCCATCTGCTCCATCCAAACCTGTCCCTTGGAATCTTTGAGAGATTGTCTTTCACTCCCACACATATATCATAGTTTAGTCTTCCTATATATATTAAATGTCATCACACCTGACAACATTTCTTTAGATACTTAGAAAACAACGACAGGATTCTTCAACATTTTCTTATTCCTTACGAAAAGGTTGCCGATGAAATATAAAATAAAATGGAACAAATGTATATCTAGCATTGACACTACTAAGACACTTTGCAGCGTTAAAAGAGGCTATCCTAACAACGGCCGGTGCAGTTAACAATTGTTAACTGGCTAGTACTAATAACCAGTTAACCACCACAAGATACCAGCGATCGAATATGTCGTTCCTAGCATCGTTTGGGACAGTTCACCTAATTTTATTCTTCAGGACAGATTTATTAATTAACTACCCTAATAAAAGGATTTATTTATTGACCTTATTGCGTGTTTTTCTTGAGATGATAACTACTTCATTGTGTTCTTAATCCCTGATCAGACGCGAGGACATTGCGCCGTGGGCGTTATTTTGCTAGTGGTGCTAATGATTGGCAAATTGGTCGGCGTTGGACATGACGCTGAAAAGGGTTTGGCTGAAAATAGTAATGCAAGAGAGATTCCTGTTCTATCCTCTCTCTCTCCTTTTTTCTTAAAAGAAAACGGGTGGTAGATTCTTTTCGGAAGCTAGAATGATGGGCCCTATTTGATCCATATCTTAAATATATATTGTCTGGTATGACTGGTACCCTAGTACCCATTAAAAAAAGTTCCACTTTACATTATGAGAACCATTAAAAAAATCATGAAAAAATTACTGGAACTTTCTCATGGTGTGTTATAAGAACCCCAGCAAAATTTTGTCACTAAACTCAAAATCAGGTGGGAGAGACGAAAAAGACAAGCCACGTATATCTATGTGCCAATATATATCGGAGATTTTTCTTTTTGGTAGAACTCAAGTGCAATTGAGTTTTTCCACTAAATTTTGCACATTATCTGATAATATCAATATAAGGTTCCACTATTTTTTCATGGTTTTTGAATGATTCTAACTAGGTAAACTCAAATGGGGTACCGAGTACCCAGTCATACCAAATCTCCTATGTATATACATATGTGTACATTTGAGGATATATCTAGTGTAAACGACTTTTACGGTGTAAACTCCGTAAAAGCAATATGTAAAAGTTTCCAAAATTTCTTAAAACATTACCATATGTAGGGGAGGTAAGCTTCTACAACCCTGTAAAATTTTAAGACCAAACTCAATCACATTTGAAAGATATGAAATTGACAAGCAGCGATATAAATAGTGCTAAACTATAAAAATTAATCACTATTTAGACTAGATTTAGCTTTTTTATATCTTTGAAATGCAATTGAGTATGGTCTTGAAATTTTATTGAATTGTAGAAACTACCCCTCCTACATATAGTAATGTTTTGAGAATTTTTGAAAACTTATACATGTGGCTTTTACGAAGTTTACATAGTAAACGTGGTTTATACTGGATATTGACCTATGTACAAATACATACATACACTACACCATGACACACCTTTGCCAACAATTATTAGTCGAGAAAGGTGGTCTATTGCCGCCAATTTATCTGTCGGCAAAGGTCAACAATTTCCAACATATAAGCTGTAGGGATTGGTCGCTATGTCAACAAGTAACTGTGCTGCTCATCATTTCGACCGATAAACTGTCGGCATAGGTCTACCCACATATTAAGTGTCGGCCTTTCCATAATACTCGGTCGGCATTGATATAGACAAAAAATCGCGCGGCGGGCAGAAATATTGTGCGGGCCTTCCATTTTGCCCCACAAAACCCTAAAACACCCAAATTTATCCTTCCTCGGCGCCATACCACGATTTCAGCCTTCCTCGGCCGCCTTCCCGCCGCCCACAGGCTGCCACCTCGTCCCCGCCACCGCCGCTCCTCCATCCGCCAGATCCCCGCCACCCACGACTTCGCCATCCGTGCCCCACGCCACCATCGATCCGCTGCTCGCGCTTCGCCGCCTCCCGCCGCCACGCCTCGCCGCCACGCCCCGCCGCCACCACCGCCTCGCCGCCGCCGCGTCGCCGCCCGGCCGCGCTCCTTGGTTGCCAAGGTCCGCCGCCACCGTTATACCTCGGCCGTCGTCATTGCCAAGGCCGCTAACCGCCTAGGTGGGAGCCGAAGTCACCATCGCGCCGCCCGCTCGCCTCACCACAGCGCCGACGACGACGCCACCGCGCCGCCTCGCGCCTCGTCCATCCCGCACTCCCACAGCAGCCCCACGCCGCCGCCTCCTGTGCCATCCCCACCACGCCGCCACCGCCTCATCCTCCTCGTCTCCGGTGGTTTCAATTGCTCTTCCCAATTCTTGGTGGTTTCAATTCTCGCCTCAAGGTACATTTGCTCTTCCCAATTCTTGGTGGTTTCAATTGTTTCGAGATAGATAGATGCAAGTTGTTTTGGGGTTGTTTTTACTGTATAAAGTTGAAGATCCAAACTCACCACATCTGGTGGTGCCATTGCCTTTGGAATTAGTGAATTACGAAAGTGCATCCCTAATATACGATCCCGCACACACTAACCATAGATTTTGTGAAATGATGTTCGATTTCAAACAAGAAACAATTATTTAAACCAATTTAGCTACCTACGATTGTAAAATTTCTTCCAAAGGTATTCTTGTCATTGTCCACGATTTGTAATACACATCAACTATTCTTAGAGTGACACACTGAAGAAGGATGTTAAAAAAAAGAAAAAGAATTCTAGATCTAGTTCTCTTAATTAAGAAGTTTGTTTGAAAATCTGCTTTGGAATGGAATCATATATAGCTAGTAAAGGAGCTGGACTTATTAACATCCTACACAGTTTAGTACTTGAGTTGTTTCTAAAATTTTAATGTGCTACTCAAACTTTCCATCATGTCCAGTCTTATTGTGGCATAACTTTTTATCCATTTGTCTAATTTTGTCACATATTTGAGATTACCTACAGCTTAGCTATTTAACACTAATTTTCTGCTGTTTTGGCTGATTATTCCTTTTTTTCATCATGGTAGGTACACAGGTACAAGGTGATAAGTTTCTGGAGTAGTAACTTTTGTGTAGTTGGGGGTGCTACAAGTTTTTGGAGTGGCAACATTTTGTGCAGTAAGAAAGTAGTGATGTTTATGGTTACAAATGTTAACTAGTAGCTAGAGAAGCATATACATCCTCTCTTTTAGTGAAAATGTATGCCCTTATTTACTAGGCTGAGACTTAGCTCATTACCGCTCACTGACTGTACGTTACTTATTTTGGACGGGCATGTATGCAACTTAACTTATTTGAAGGATCTATGTTTATCAAACCATGTATGTCATGTGTACTGTGATTGTGTATGTATATGGTGATTGTGTATCAACTTAACTTATGTGATGTGCAACTTAACTATTTGAACTGTGATTGTGTATGTATATGGTTATATATGTGAGTGGTACTATTTACATGTACAAGTGTGTATATCAATTCAATGGTGGATAATGTCGAATTGGTTCTGTATATATTGCATATTTAATTTATTTGTATATCATGTGTGCTGGCACCTTTGCCGACACAAAACATGTGTAGAAAACCAGCTTTAGTCTATGAGGGGAAAAATGATTAGCCAACAAGTAAAATATCGGCAATTCATATTAACTGTTGGTAAAGCTTCTACTGTCGGCAAAGATTGGAACTGTCGGTAAAACTTAGATCTTTGCCATCAATTTATCTATCAGTAAAGATATCACCTGTCGGCAAAGCCTAAGCTGACTGCTTCTACCGCTACTGTTTAGTTACCGTCGGCTAAACTTTTGCCGACAGTTTTTGGGTTGGAGAAGGTGCCTTTTGCCGACTGTACCATGTGTTGGCAAAAGTGTGGCATGGTGTAGTGATACATACATACATACATACATACATACATACATACATACATACATACATATATATATATATATATATATATATATATACATATATATATATACACACACACATATATATATATAGAGCAAATATGTGGTGCAAACCAAATTTCCGATGAAAACTCCGTAAAAACCACCCTTAAAAGTTTTGAAAAATTCTCAAAAAATTACCATATATATATAGAGCAAATATGTGGTGCAAACCAAATTTCCGGTGAAAACTCCGTAAAAATCACCCTTAAAAGTTTTGAAAAATTCTCAAAATATTACCATATGTAGGGGAGGTGAGCTTCTACAATTCTGCAAAATTTGAAGATGAAACTCAATCGCATTTGAAAGATATGAAAAAGACAAACAGCAAAATGAATAGTACTAAACAGTGAAAAATTACTATTCATGTTGAATTTGTCTTTTTAATATCTTTCAAATGCGATTGAGTTTCATCTTCAAATTTTGCAGAATTGTAGAAGCCCACCTCCCCTATATATGGTAAGTTTTTGAGAATTTTTCAAAACTTTTACGGGTGGTTTTCACAGATTTTTCACCGGAAAGGTGGTTTGCACCACATATTTGTGTGTGTGTATATATATATATATATGGGCAAATGATTCCATACTCTTGGGTGTATGTACTCCCACCTCCAGTATACCGTTTAAATGATGTTGTTATACCTCTTTATCCTTTTGAGTATACTCTAATATTGATATAAGATACTCTAAAGTGAGTTCCACGAAAAATTTTATCAAAGTCCACCCTTTATAACATAATTTGTTTATATATTCCTTTTACATCTGGAAAAAGGTATGTAGTAAAAAAAAAGGGCTCTGATGAAATCTTTTCAATCACGTCACATTGGAGTATCTTAGAATTATTATTGAAGTATACCGAAAGTGATAAAGGAGTATAAAGCATTCATTTAAGTAGTATATTAGAGTGAGAGTATGTACTGAGAGTAGTTATATATATATAAAATACTTATATATATATATATATATATATATATATATATAGTGTAATTAACAAGCACTATAGTCCCCAGAGAAAATATATCACATGCGAAAATGTTGACTTTTTTTATGTCAAATTTAACTATTTTTTGCGTTATTTTTTTACATTAATACTTCTTGTGTTTTTAAATTGTCCTCTAAATTTGAGTACAAACCGAGTTCAGGAACAAACACCAGACAGCATCAAATAGATAATGTACAAAATAAAAATTTCCATGTGCTAAATCAACATAAAGATATCTTGAAATTTTTATTTTGTTTTATGCCCGTCACCACGACGAACTATATATCTTTATTCTAGTTTGTAACTGATCGTCCATCGCACTAGTTGCATGGTTTACCTAATGTGTGAGTCTTCCAATTTTGTGTTAGGTATGTTTTGAATAAAATCTTTAAAATGCATGGTAATAAAAAAAAATTAAAGATCTTCATCGAAACAAGATCTAAAATAAGATCTATCTAAAAAAAGATATAAACAATAACATGAACAAAAGGGAAACTTTTGTACCTACCCTTGTCAAGCATATATATACTTCGTACATCCACTTCTTCCGATAAACTATATAATCTGTTGAGTAAATTTCACAAAACACAAGTTTTTTTTACAAACTATTAAAACTATAGGTTTTAGTTTCTATTTATAAAACTGTAGATTTTAGAAAAACTTGCATCACAAAACTGTAGGTTTTAAAATTAACTGTTTCTTGTAATGGGTCTAACAGTGTGGGCCCACATGGTAGCATCACATGCTCTTATTTCTCATGTCACTTATGCGTGAGGCCGCTATGTGGATCTACACTATTAGACTCATTATAAGAAACTGCCAATTCTAAAACCTATAGTTTTGTGAGATAAATTCTTCTAAAATCTACAGTTTTATGAAATAAAAGCTAAAACATATAGTTTTCAGATAATTTATAAAAAAACTTAGTTTTGTGAAATTTACTCTATTAATCTATTTGGTTCGTATGCGTTCTAGACACCAACTTAATTTTTTGAAAGGCGGACACTAACTTAAGGTTACACTCCTTTATTTGGGGTTAGTTTAAACATGCATTATGAACTCGGCATCCAAAACATTTCTTGTGCAATGGATAGTACACCCATAAACCATTCCTCTTCGTTGATAGGTTCGACGTACTAAACTAAGCTCACACTCCTCTTGGTTAGTTTAAACATGCATTATGAACTCAATTTTTAATACCTTTTTAATACCTTGTATATGCGCAACGGGAATATAGTACATCCATTCCTCTTTGGTGAAAGGGACACAAGTAGCATTCCTTTCGAAGCAAGGGATATGTGTAGACAGTGTAGGTCCCAATCACATGGTGCCCAAAGTTTCATCGATCCATTACATGGTCTCTAAACACAGATATAATATGTCGACGATGTGACTGATATTGCTAACAGTCCCAGCTTCTGTCTGAATCCGACATAGCTACAGTGATATATTATTCGTGTAGATTATTCAATTTATTAGAAGCTATTGGCTACTTTGCATTGCATGCCGACGCGGTTAGGTCAGTGACATCTTAAGCAGTGGTCCATGAGAGACTACAGCACTATAGAAAGGTACTTTACGGCCGATTTATGAATTCTATGTACCTACTAGTGTTGTTAAATAAGCTTAGAAACTATATGTAGCCGCTTCTAGATACTCCCATATATTTGCTAGTAGAGCCCCACTACAATTACCCTTTTAATTTCTCCATAGATAGCTAATCACTTACCAACAATTTTTTTTCTTGATCTGCAAGTACTGTTTAATCAATATCTAGGACGTCAGGATCTTACTAAATAGAGGATCGATGTAGACATGTGTTAGCGCCGAAAAATATGACGAAGGATTGATCAGCTACAACATACGAAGAACGCCAGGTTAAGAGAAGCATGCCAACTGATTTGATCCTGCAATCGATAAGATAGATAGAAAAATATGCTTAAAGTTTATCTAATGTAATAATCGGTAAAGATCAAAATGGCTAAGGGAAGCCGATTAAATCTAAGGTAACGGTAAATATAAACAGCCGATTAGGGCTGATTAGATAGTAAAAGGTAGATCTTCCCGAAAAACGTGATACGCAACAAGATCGAAGAAAATCAAACCTGATTGGCGTAATCGATAGAGATCAAAAATCGGCGATGCGCAACTTTATTGATCAAAATTAGATTACAAAAGAGAATCTAAATTACAAGGTTACTCCTAGTTGATAGGAAAGTAAATAAAAAGTAATATGAGTTGTTTGGTTTTATTGTGTTGTTCTTCTCACTGATCTCTGACCATCTTTTATAGGACATTGGCCAATCGTATCCTTCTCTGATACGTTATCCACCATGATTCGTATCGGCCTATACTCGGATAGAATTCCTCAAGATTAGATCAATATCGGTCATAATTCTATCTTTAACTTCTACTTCCTTATCCCATATCAGCCAAAACACTCCTCTATCCTTAGCCTAACAATTTGGCCATACCTTGCTAAATTCTGATGCAAACATATGCCCTCCATTTTTGAAAGATAATTTGTTATCTTCCAAAAATCTTCTTCGTCAAGTTCTCACATCATCGGCTTAGCACAACATTCGTTGCTAATCGCTCCATTTGTGGCACCGTAAAATTTTGAGATGCATATCTTCACTATTAACCGCACACGGCCGACCAAAAATCTTTCGGTTGTTTCACCTTTTTTACCCTACTATAAATATGAGGCTCATTCACCTGTCATTTTCACACGCCTGAGCTCTCTGACCTTCTATCATCAGCTTCATCCCTGATTTCTTGCACTTCACATCTCGCTCAACAACTTTCATCGGCCAACCCACTTCTTCACCAGATTGACTGAATGGATCCCCAACAAGTACTTATCTCCATCCCCAATAGCAATGACCAATACTACTTAGGGTCATTAGGAAACTCTGACCCATCGGTTGTCATAGAACAAGAATTACCCTGTCTCCCCCTATCGGTGATGAGGACATCACTCCTATGCATACGCCCGAGACTTCTCTAGTTGTGATGCAAGGACCCATCACAAGAGCACAAGCACGGCAATTGAATCAATAGGTGAGCTTGTTCCTAAGTGCCCGTGTATATACTTGTGAGGATGGTATGCTACCTAATGATATTATTGATTATATCGTACTTAGGAACTTTGGAGAGGATCATGAAGGCCTTGGGAACCAGCAAGGGCCAGGAGGGAGGCAAGGAGGGCGTCCAAGTCAAGTTGGAGTCCCAATTCATCTCGGAGTCGGAGTCCCAATTCAACTCGGAGTCGACTACCTCAGCCACCAGGAGCAGTGTTCACTAAAATCATCGCCCAGGCCACAAACGGACTCCGATTTCAATGATCCACATATGTATCGAAAGCTAAGGAGACAACCTTTCCAATGGCACTAGTTTCAGATCAATTGGACTTCGGAGTCAACGGGAATACGCAAAACAATCCATAATACTTTTTCAGTCCGAGTTCGAGTCCAGTTCGGCCTCAGCAATAACACTGACTTTAAAGTGCCATAACTTTTGATTCCGGAGGGCTCTGGAGACCCATGAGTACACGTTTGAAAGATCTCGGAGTGTAATTTCCAAAGAATCCAGCCTCACCTCAAAATTCCTTCAGATGCGTCCGAAAACTGCCAAAAACCAAATGTTGCTTTTTTAGTCCGAGTCAAACTCTAGTCAAAGTAGGCTTGGTGTTTTCAATTTGAGTTGTATTAGATCTCCAATGCTATGGACGACCCCCTCCTGCTCCCCTAGTATAAATAACCACCCAAACCCTCATCTAGAACTTGGGTTTTGCTTAGATCAATTCTGTCTTTGAACAGTGTCGCCGTTCATCGGTTTGTGGAACCCCAACTCGTGTGCTTAATATAATTCGCAATTTCAGATTGCTTCTTCTACGTTCTTGCTTGTGTTCTCAATTCGCATGCAGGGATAAGCCTTCTTGGCGAGGTCAACCGTGTTTGTGCAAGGTTGATAACCAACGGAGCTGTGGTGTAGCGATTGCTTTGGGTTCAGATCGGTTCGATCGAAGTCGGATCGTCAACGCCGAGTCTCCACCAATCGACTTACCTCTACTGCCGGAAGATCGGGCCACCGCGCATCAAGTGGTATCGAGCCTCGGTTTCCGTCAGTATCATTGTATCCCTTTAGTTTTGTTTTGCCATCGCCCTAGAGTCCGAAAAACTGCCCCACAAAAGTTCATCATCAATTCCGCCGTTTCTACAACCCTTTGAGCCTTGCAATTTCGTTTTCAGTATCGTATTGTTGAGTATTGATCTATAGTCATCGTCTTGTTGCTGGTTTGAGGTCGCGATTCTGGTTGCTAGTTGTCCCTGTCCGTTGCTCTAGTTCTTGTTTTGCATCAATTATCAACCCATCGTCGCCAACCCTAGAACCGAACCGAATTCTTCTCGGTTGGTCTTTGCCGCTGCTCTGCATTATAAAACCTATTCCGCAAACCCTAGATAGGTCGTGAGCCGCCTTGTGTCAATTGCCCTGCACCGCTGACCATCCTTTTTCACCCGCAAACCTAATCCTATTCTAGCCTAACCGGGAGAAAGATCTGAATTCGCGAGCAATTCCAGATTGTGCAGTGTTCACTAAAACTGGCATAACTTTTGCATACGAACTCCGATTTGGGTCTACTTTTTTTTGTTTCGAAGGGGACGACGATGCGCATATGAAAATTCCACAAGTATTTAGACCTGTCTAATTTTTTACCCTAAAAAAAGCCTCTAAGACTGAGTGTCGGCGCCCGGAAGTTTGCTGTCCTGTTTTGTCAATTCTTTCGGGCATCGGTTTCATGTCGTCTGTTGCTTCAAATTGTGAGATTTTTGTTTCTCCTCTGAGTTAAGAGGTATATATTTGTGTTAGAAAAAAAAGAAGTGAAAAAAATAAGAGGAGAGAAAGAGCCAAACCGGCAAAAAAAATAAAAAAGAGAGAAGAGAAAGAGAAGTAGAAAATCAGAATTGCTTGCATCCTTTGAGTCCTTTGTGCATTGATATATCCCTTGCTAGGTTGAACTAGTTCTAGGAGCACGCTTAGGCCAGCAACTGTGACAAGAACTTTGAATCTTTATTCAACTTTGCTAACTATTTTCGAAATTTGCTAATCCTTGCTACTATACTTTGCCTTCCAAGCTCCACCTTTCTTCTGATCAGTTCAGGTTCAATTCGGCAATCACTACACTCAAGCTTATCACGGTATCACGAACTAGCCGCCGGTTGTACCACTTGTTGCATTGGTAAGAACACTTGTAAGAGCGTGGTAAGACGCTTGAGAGTGAGTGAAACCACCTTCTGCCGCCAAAGTAGTTGATAGGGATTATACCACCGGTTGTTTTTGTTTCTTTGTCTTTCTTTCAACTAACAATGGCAGGTAATGAGGAAGATGAGTGTGTTACACGGAACGAGCTTAACAACGCTACCAATGACATCAACGCAAACATCGCAAGGATCGCCAAGATAACGACCAAAGATTGAGAGGATAGAGCGAAGCATCGCCAATCTTATTACCAGGTTGGAAAATTTTGAGAGACAGCCGCCTCCCATTGGAGCTCGCAGAGTGGAAGATCAAGAAGAGTCTGTCACGGGAGATGAGGTGGATGGAGAGGACCACGATGCCTTTTTTGTCAAGGCCGTTGTACAGATGTGCGACAACAACAACACCTGAATAACAACCATCAAGGTATGGGAGGTAACAATTTTAATCCTCGTAATGGTCGTGGACATGATGATTCTTTTGCTAGGGTTAAATTTACCATACCATCTTTTTCTGGTACTTATGATGCTGAAGTTTACTTAGATTGGGAAATGACAGTTGAACAAAAATTTAACTCCCATCTTGTTCCTGAGATACATAGAGTTAGACAAGCTACTAGTGAGTTTAAAGATTTTGCTATCATTTGGTGGAATGAAATAGTAAATGTTGGATTAGCACCTGATACGTGGGATAGATTAAAACAAGCCATGCGTAGAAGATTTGTTCCTCCTTCTTATAAACGTGATATGCGCAAGAAATTGCAACACTTAAATCAAAATAATAAATCTGTTGAGGAGTACTACCAAGAGCTACAAATAGGCATGTTATGCTGTGAGGTAGTTGAGGATGAGGAGGATAAGATGGCTCATTTTTTGGGGGTTTACGGCGTGAGATTCAGGACATAATTGATTACAAAGAATATAATTCTATCAATAGATTGTTCCACTTGCTATGTTGGCGTAAAAGAACTGCAGGAAAACAACAAAGGTCAAGGAGCAATTTCGGCAACATACCCACACCAAAGACGACGCCGGGGACAACCAAATCAGCGCCACCCCTTTCTGTTTGGTCTGCTGCCCCCTCCATGAGTAGGGCGCGTTCAGCAGCACCATCACCGCCATCACGAGTACCGAGGTGAGTAAATCTAACCATGTGCAGCACCAACAAAGAGTTCTTCATCGGTGGCTTCCACGGTCTAACAACGGAAATTGTGTGCCACCGATGCAAGGATGGGCCATGTCATGAAGGATTCCCAAATCGCCGAGCGACATTGCAAATGAAGAAGGTGGGTACATTAGTGCTAGTGATGTTGAGGATGAATATGCTCTTGCAGCTAACCTTGCAGATAATGAGGATGACTATGAGACGGGCGATGATGATGAGGAAATTTTAGGGACCACTGCCACCGAGAATTATAGGACAATCATTGTGCAACGAGTGTTGAGCGCTCAAATGGATCAAGCGGACAAGCTGCAACGCCATAATTTGTTTCAGATGTACCTCATCGTCAAGGACTGTCGTGTCCGTGTCATAATTGATGGTGGGAGCTGCAATAACTTGGTGAGTTCAGATCTGGTGGAGAAGCTTTGCTTGCCCACATATGCACACCCTCATCCCTACCATATTCAATGGTTCAATAACAGCGGTAAGGTAAAGGTAACACAAACTGCGAGAGTGCAATTTTCCATTGGAACATACCATGATTTTGCTGATTTTGATGTAATGCCTATGCAAGCATGTTCCCTTTTGTTAGGCCGTCCATGGGAATTTGATACTGATGCAATTCATCATGGTAGAAGTAACAAATACACTCTTATGCACAAGGGGAAGAAAATCACTTTGCTCCCTATGACTCATGCTGAAATTGTGCAATGTGACAAAGAGAGAGCTGAAAATGAGAGAAAGGAGAGTGCGCTAGAATCTGAAAATCAGCAAGTGGTTAAAAATGTTTTCCCACCTAAGAAAGGCAAGAAAGAACCTAGTTCTAGGTCCGAGGGAATTAAATTGAAGGGTGGTGTTATGCTTGCTACAAAATGTGACCTTGCTGAAATTAATGAGAATGATGCACTGTGCTATGCTTTGATATGCAAAGATGCTTTGTTTTCATTGATGATATGCCCAAGATTTAGCCGCCTCGCTGTCACTAACCTTTTCCTGCATTGCAAAGAGGGAAGAACATGGGACAAATATGTGATAAATGATGGATTTGTGTTTAGAGCTAACCGCCTATGCGTTCCAGTTGGATCCATTCGTTTTCTTTTGATACAGGAAGCTCATGGAGGAGGTTTGATGGGTCATTTTGGTGTCAAGAAGACGGAGGCCGTGCTGTCCGCTCACTTCTTTTGGCCGAAGATGAGGCGAGACATTGAGAGGTTTGTATCCCGTTGCACTACATGTCAAAAGGCTAAGTCACGATTGAATCCACATAGTTTATATATGCCTCTTCCTGTTCCTAGCACTCCATGGGAGGATATATCTATGGACTTTGTTTTAGGACTGCCTAGGATCAAGAGGGGGAGGGATAGTATTTTTTTGGTGGTTGATAGATTTTCTAAGATGGCTCACTTTATTCCTTATCATAAGAGCGACGATGCTGTTAATATTGCTAACATTTTCTTTCAAGAAATCGTTCGCTTACATGGTATGCCTTCTACTATTGTTTCAGATCGTGATGCCAAGTTTTTGAGCCACTTTTGGAGAACTCTATGGAATAAATTGGGGACCAAGCTGTTGTTTTCAACAACATGTCATCTCCAAATCGATGGCCAAACCGAGGGCGGTACAATCCACCACCAAGATTTGAAACCATTCATGGGAGAAGAAGATGAGCTTGAGTCGAGGACGACTCCACTTCAAGAGGGGGAGGATGATGAGGACATCACTCCTATGCATACGCCCGAGACTTCTCCAGTTGTGATGCAAGGACCCATCACAAGAGCACGAGCATGGCAATTGAATCAACAGGTGAGCTTGTTCCTAAGTGCCCGTGTATATACTTGTGAGGATGGTATGCTACCTAATGATATTATTGATTATATCGTACTTAGGAACTTTGGAGAGGATCATGAAGGCCTTGGGAACCAGCAAGGGCCAGGAGGGAGGCAACGAGGGCGTCCAAGTCAAGTTGGAGTCCCAATTCATCTCGGAGTCGGAATCCCAATTCAACTCAGAGTCGACTACCTCGGCCACCAGGAGCAGTGTTCACTAAAATCATCGACCAGGCTACAAACGGACTCCGATTTCAATGATCCATATATGTATCGAAAGCTAAGGAGACAACCTTTCCAATGGGACTGGTTTCAGATCAATTGGACTTCGGAGTCAATGGGAATATGCAAAACAATCCAGAATACTTTTTCAGTCCGAGTTCGAGTCCAGTTCGGCCTCAGCAATAGCACTGACTTTAAAGTGCCATAACTTTTGATTTCGGAGGGCTCTGGAGATCCATGAGTACATGTTTGAAAGATCTTGGAGTCTAGTTTCCAAAGGATCCAGCCTCACCTCAAAATTCCTTCAGATGCGTCCGAAAACTGCCAAAAACCAAATGTTGCTTTTTCAGTCCGAGTCAAACTCTAGTCAAAGTAGGCTTGGTGTTTTCAATTTGAGTTGTATTAGATCTCCAATGCTATGGACGACCCCCTCCTGCTCCCCTAGTATAAATAACCACCCAAACCCTCATCTAGGACTTGGGTTTTGCTTAGATCAATTCTGTCTTTGAACAGTGTCGCCGTTCATCGGTTTGTGGAACCCCAACTCGTGTGCTTAATATAATTCGCAAGTTCAGATTGCTTCTTCTACGTTCTTGCTTGTGTTCTCGATTCGCATGCAGGGATAAGCCTTCTTGGCGAGGTCAACCGTGTTTGTGCAAGGTTGATAACCAACGGAGCTGTGGTGTAGCGATTGTTGGGTTCGGATCGGTTCTGATCGGAAGCCGGATCGTCAACGTCGAGTCTCCACCAATCGACTTACCTCTACCTGTCGGAAGATCGGGCCACCGTGCGCATCAATCGGCTCCTAAGTATATTATGGAGGGACAGAGAAAAAGTTTTAGGGCCTGGCCAACATCATTAAATATTGGAAGAACTAGTATAATCTGGTAGTAGCCTAGAAAAGGCAACTTTTGGAGAGAATGGAAATAGCCGAGTGCCTTCCATTGTCATTAATTAGCCGACCCAGAAGCCAATGATCTCTTAGTGGCCATGGCCTATTATTTCCAATCAGGTATGCTTAATGCATTTATGTTTAGAACTAGCTTGATCGGCCCAACACTTTTGGACGTGGCACATCTTTACTACTTGAGGCCCAGAAGGAGATCAATTGTTAGCTTTTAGTGCCAAGCCCACACATAAGCTGACTCACTCAAAGGGAGAGGGTTGGAACAAATACATCATCAATAACCAAGCAGTTCGCCTAGTATCGGATAAGGAACACATCGCCTTTTTGAGTATGTGGCTGTACCATTTCTTGTTCTGCTAGGCATCACTTGGGCCGATGCAAGTATCAAGTGATAGCGAATTAACTAGTTCAAGGATGACAGCTATCCCTGGCCTTCTTTCCTTCAGCTAGTAGCCAAAAGTGATGAAATCCCAAGAGAGACATTGCATATGTACCAGATCTTTTTATCACCAAGTGTGCTATCTGTTGGCTCGCACACAAGAAATCGGACTTATCAGCTTTCATATGAATTACACCATCCGTCTATGTATGCTGGGATTTGGTCAAGTGTGCCCGTGTTTCCAATTGCTCAATAGGATCAAGCCAAGGGATCGACTCCATCGTCTATCCAACACCAATATTGCTTTCCACATGGAGGGCAAGCAATTATACCAACTGGTGGTCGAATATTTGCAACTTCAAAGCCTACCACACTTCAACTTACAAACCTAGAGGGCAAGCAATTATACCAACTGGTGGTCGAATATTTGCACAATTTTATTACTCACGAAGTGCACTGTATCAACTGTAGTAGTTGAATTATTTCCAGACTTGCCTCCTGTTGAGTCAGCACCCACTAACTTCGCAAGTAGGGTTTAAGCTCTAGTAGTAGCGCTAGCTTATTAGGCTATACTAACACAAGTATAGTGAATATTATCGACGAAGTATCGGCTAAATTTATATTTATCTCATCAATTGTCCAAGCATTTCATATCATTTACTAATCAACTCTTCTCAATTCTGCAGACCAAGGTAGTGGGAAAGAAACCAATCGATTCATCCATTTTTGACCAGTTGAGCAAGTGACCATGCCCTGCTGCAACAGTTTTAGCTGGGTACTCATCGTGCTTCGAAGGCCCTTCACTTTTTGATATTGAGAAGCAACAACCAAGTACGTACTCATCGGCATTTCTCCAATCTTTTCATAATTGGTTTATATAAACTGATGTTCCTAACTTATCCCTTAGCAGAAAAGAAATGAAGCCAGGCCAAAAAGGTTGTTACCTCCAAAGACCCTCCTACTAAAGAGGGATCGGCCGATCACTCTCCCTATGGATCAGTTTATGATAGGGTAAGTATCTATAACCATCAATTTTATCAAACTTCCCATCGATAATCTCTAATATTATTCCTTTTGCAGCCTCCACTCTCTCTTGCCACCCAAGTAGCTAGCATTCTAGCTGATCTGTCAGTTGCTGAGATGGAGCCTCCTCCACTGTTCTCTCAACCAACACCTATTGCCCTACTGTCCCTGCATTGGAGCCAGCCAAGCCAACAAACTGCCTCAGCGACAGGTTGGGCTTTACCCTATTGGACTTGGAGGATGATGATGAGGTGATGATGGACAAATACCCTAGGGAGAACACATCGGTTGCAGTGACATCGGCCCTAAGCGCAAAGGAAAAATTGAACAAGTTCTTTGAACTTTTGTTCACACCATCACCCAACCTGCTCTAAGATGCTCAGCCACTCAAGAATGCCATCGCCACCGTCCAAGCTGACTTATCTTCAAAAGCGATGGCAGCATTACTAAATGTCTATCATCTTGATGACCAAAAAGCAAAAGTCAGCGTGGCTAAGGCGAGGCTTGCACAACGGGACACATAGCACGTAGACTAAAAGCTCTAGGATCAAATGATAGTTGACACCAAAGACAAAAAGGCCAAGTTCGATGAAGACATTAAGTCCCTTAAGGTAAACAAAGAGGTAACTTTGAAGCTGGAGTCGCTAAGAAATTTCTTGAAGCCGAGCTAGCCAAAGTTAACAAGCAGATATCTAAAGGCCAACAGATGCTAACGGACTCAACATCAGCTTTAAAGGCTTAGAAGCTAGAGCTAGGTCTGGCCGTGGTGGCTGTGAAGAAGCAATCGACTAAGGTCACTCCTGTAACTGGCAGCACTAAAGAAGATGAGAAAATCCTTAAGGAAGTGGAGCAGACCATTGCAAAGGCCGCAGCTGCATTATCGGCTCTCGGAGCCAAGCTTGATTCTTGAATGCTTCCAATGTAATTGGTTGAAATGAGTGTACTGGGGGCTTGTTATGAAACAATACTTTGAATGCTTTTATAACTTTTTATAATCGGTTGTTTAACCTATTGTTTATTTATGTTTCAATTCCTATGTTGTGTGTATTATTGAATTAGCTTATTTTAGTATAGCCAGAATTAACTGCAACAAGTTAATTTGGCCTCTCACGATCGATTGTCAATTTTAGCTAATTATGGTCCAACCTAAACACTTGGATGGTATTTCTTTTGATACTTGCTATTAATTGCCTTTGGAAACACCACACCTTCTAGCGTTTCCAAAATATAGGAATTACCATCAACAAGCTGATTGATTATATATGGCCCTTTCCATGTCGCAGACCATTTGCCAAATCAGCTGTCTCTAAAGCTGACAAGTAATATAATTTTCTAGACTAAATCGGCTTCACAAATTGACTTAAGCTTATCTTCCTGTTATAAGCCTTTGCAACCCATGCTTTATTCTTCTTAAGCTATAACGACCACCATTTTTACATAAATTGCAAAAATGAAAATCTAATGTGCATTCAGTACTAGTCCCATGATTAGTAGCTAGTACGCATATTTACAACAATTGGAATCACAATCATACATCATAATATCAAAGCGAAGCTACTTATACATTAGATTTATACAATTCATAGTAAAATGCATAGCACACGAGAAGCAAAATCTTGTAGTGTGCCCATCCAACTCTCAAGCAATCGACAAGGCATAAATCCCTAAAAGATCGCTTCATCTGTAATTCCCATAACTTGCGACGAAAAGACATTCTTCGGAGCTTTGTTATCTTATTCACCTAAAACAACATAATAAGTAAGGTTGAGTACTTTCATACTCAGCAAGACATAAGGTGGTATTTGTAAATGCATAAATGCAGACTATGTCAAATGAAGCTTCTAAGGTTACTTTGCATAAAGCAACATTTAATTTGTGAAGGATCGAGTTGGCCTAGGGGGGTGAATAGGCAACTTTTAAAATTTCAAAAATAATCACTGAATAAAATCAACCAGAAAACTTAACTACAAAAGATTCAAGAGATTGACAAGAGAGCACAAGAAACTTAAATCCAGCAAGAATAAATCACAACAGAGATCAACAATAAGAATAAGAATGAGAGACACAAGGATTTATCCCGTGGTTCAGAGCCAAACTCCTACTCCACGTTAGTGCACTTCTCACGAAGTATAGCTCCTTCAATTTATTGTTTTGCCATATGCATTACCGTGTTTTGACTGATGAGATGGCCCCATAGTTTAGTGCCTGCTTCGGTAAAGAGCGCGTCTGGTTAACAAGATGGCCCCACTAACCAGCGAGAGGAAGCAGAGGAGCGCGACTGTGGTTTTGCCAACGGTAGGGAGAGGGCGGTGCCGGCTGGTGACGAATACTCATACAGGGGGTACCCCACAGCAAAGTATACATCTATTTCAAGATCGTATTTCTCTTAGTCATCTGGACACGATGGCCAGACTGACATCAGCGCAGAGTGTTGGATGGGGTATTACCCAAGTCTTCGCCCCTCGCAGATGGGATTGTCACCAAATATTGGCCAGAGCACTAAATGGGCCATCATGGGTCCAGCTCTAGTCAAAGGCCCCAATTGGGCCACGAAGGACTCCTGCCCTCGGTTAATCCGACCATGGGGCAATCCGACCCGGTTTCCTCCGACTGATCCTCCGACTGCCTCCGTCAGCGCCAGAGGCCCCGACCAGCCTCAGTTGGGCACCTCAAGGTCTGACCGGCCTCGTGTCGGGCTCCCACGAGCCCCAAGCGACCCTCGCCTCGTCACCAGTTAGCTCCAAGTTGGTCACCTGCCCCGTGGATGCGACGGCTATGATGGGGCGGGTGGCTCCTTGCCAAGGTGGCCAGGAGGCTGCCAAAGTCAAGCACCGGTCTCTTCGCTCTGTCGCGAACAATAGAGAGATGTGCTTCGTCCCGAGGCAACGCTGGAGCACAGCGTAGCAGCGTCAGCACCTGACAGACGTACAGAGGGCAGGTGCGCCGCTTCCCGATGGAACGTCGCCCGTTGTGTCTACCAACCCAGGCGTGGGATGAGCAGGACCTGTCAGCCGTCAAGACCAAAGACCGGGACTCCCGGCGAAGGCACTTCTAATCTTTTTTCCTTTCACACTCCCAGAATCGCTCCTTCGCTTATATAAAGGAGCCAGTCCTTAGGGCGTGGGCACTCACATTGGCATTTCGCACTCACGCCGATTGGACCCGGTCGGTCAAAACATACAGACGAACACCCTTAGCCTCCCCGAGCTCCCGAGCTCACTCACTCGGATGAGGCGTTTGAAACCGGCCCTGGGCCATCGCTTGTAACCCCGAGCAGTCTCCTGCTCCCCAAGCAATACAAACCACCACACGAACTGGAAGTAGGGATATTCGGCCCGAACCAGTATACATCCGGGACTCCCGTAGTCTAACCATTCAAGGAGAGGGGACGCGCGGCCCCTATACTTACAAATTTTCTTGCCGGTTGTACGAAACACCGACAGTTGGCACGCCAGGTAGGGGCTTTGCGCGTCATCTTCGTGATCTCCGGATTCCCGTTTCCCTCCTTGATGGCTTTCTTCACCAACGACGGCACATCTGCGTCGAGGATCCGGATCCGCTTCGGCACCCTTGACTTTGTCACGACCCCGGCGGGAGAGCTTGTGCTTGTCCCCGCCACTTCTTGAGTCCAGGCATCCGCTGGAAGCCTGGACTCCATCGCCGACGCTCTCGGTGACATCCGGCTCGAGGCCCCGTCGCGAACCTCGCCGCCGGAGCCAGCCAGGCCGCGCCGCCCCAAGAGAGAGAGCCAAGAAGCTTATGCGGCGGCAACGCCGCCCCCCGCAGGCTCGCACCTCGTGGTGATGGTCGGCTATCGGCCGACCTCCATCCACGATTTGCTGGAGAGCTCCTCTAGCCACGGCTCCAGCTTCGATGCAGAGCACACTGCGGACGGGTTGTACTCTCGTGAGTGCAACATGGCGGGTGTGGAGGATCCGGCCGCCACCCCCGTGAGTCTAGGAACCGCCGCCCGGTGCGCCGAGGCGCAGGAGGCGAAGAATCAGCGCGAGCGCACTGAGAGCCACCAAGCTCGCCATGCTGAGCTTCAACAGCAGCGCGAGCAGCTGGAGGCCCAAAAGGCCAGGCTTGACAAACTCCAGGTCGACTTGGAGCAGAGTCAGCCTGGGCCTTCACACGCACCTGGCGTGCGCGTACGTTAGGTTCACCATCAACTGGCCGAGGGGTCGCACGGTCTTCCGTACATCCCCCACATCAGCCAAAATGTCACTGCAGCGGCAATGCTGCTTCACGGCATCCCCGAGCCGGAGGACCCAGAAGCCAAGGCCACCTACCAGAACCTACGGGTCGGTGGAGCGTCGCCGCGGCAAGACATACAAGCTCGTTCCCACCACTCGGTGGCTTCCTCGAGCCACCCGAGCCGTGCCGCCGCTCAGGACCGCCAGGGAAAAGCGAAGATGGCGCCACAACTCGGGCGGCCCCAGGCCTCGCGCACTCCGGTGCGCCAACGCCTGGGTGAAAGTCGCGACGTCCACACCACCCTCGACGCGCGAAGGAGGATGGCGGACGAAGCAGCTCAATCGCGGGCCGTGGACAGCGGCCGGCGCCATCACCGCAGCCCGAGCCCCGAGGGCCCGGGGCCGCAGGTGTTTGGCCGGGAGATCCACCACGCGGATTTCCTCGTCAGATTCCAGGTGCCAACCAACATCGCCAAGTACACTGGGGCCACGAACCCCAGTGTCTGGTTGGAAGACTTCCGGTTCGCATGCTGGGCGGGGGGAGCTACAGATGATCTCTTCATCATCCAGTATCTCCCCATCTACTCATAACTCGCCGAGCCCGCTCGAGTACCGCGCCAACACCATCAGAATCGGGCCGACTTGAAGAGCATCTTCGTCGGCAATTTTCTAGGGCACTTACAAGCGCCCTGGGAATTCCTGGGACCTGAAGAGCTGCAAATAGCAGCTAGGGGAGAGTCTCCGGGATTACATCCGGTGGTTCTCCCAGCAGTGCAATGAACTCCCTGACATCTGCGATGCCGACGTCGTCAGGGCATTCATTTACGGCACCACCTCCAAAGCTCTGGTGCACAAGCTGGGCTGCGCTAAGCCCGGAACCACCAAGGAGCTTCTCGACATTGCCACCAACCACGCCTCTGGCAAGGAGGCCGTGGGGGCCATCTTCGACAAGGGGAAGGCCAAGAAAGATGCCGGTGCCGAAGCCGGCGCCCCCTCCGACTGCTCCGACAAGCGGAAGCGCAAGGGGAAACAAGGCCGCGAAGGCCGTGAGGTCGCGGCCGCCGACCGCCCTGCCAAGCAGCAGGTGCGGCCGGACACCGACCACTTCGAAAAGCTGATGGATAGCCCGTGTCCGCATCACGGGTACCCCGTCAAGCACAAGTATAGGGATTGTGAAACCCTGAAGCGCTTCATTTCCGGAGCCCCCACGCGGGGCAAAGGGAAGAAGCGGGACCCGGCACCCGATGCCGAGCAGAAGGAGGCGGACACCGAGTACCTGGAACTCGACGGCTGCCTCATGATCTTCGGCAGGCTGGCGAGCTACACCGACAAACGGCGGCAGAAGCTCTACTTCTGGGAGGTCCATACGGCGACATCCGCCGTACCCAAGTACCTCCGTTGGTCGGAGTCACCGATCACCTTTGATCGGACCGACCACCCCGACCTCGTTCCTCAGCCAGGGAGATACCCTCTGGTCATGGCCCCCATTGTCTGGTCAAAGCGCCTGTCCAAGGTGCTCATGGACGGCGGCAGCAGCCTCAACATCCTGTATGTTGAGACTCTCGATGCCATGGGGGTCCCTCGCTCTCGTCTCCAACCGAGCAAGTCGCCCTTCCACGGCGTCGTCCCGGGCCTGCCGGCCTATCCACTCAGGCAGATCGAACTGCCCGTCACCTTGGGAGCCCGGATAACTTCCGCACCGAAACCCTCACCTTTGAGGTCATGGGGTTTCCCGGCTCCTACCACGCCATCATGGGGAGGCCTTGCTACGCTAAGTTCATGGCCATCCCCAACTACACCTACCTCAAGCTGAAGATGCCGGGGCCGCGGGGAGTCATCACCGTGGCCTCTTCCTTTCAGCTCGCCTACAACTGCGAGCAGAGCAGTTGTGAGCTGGCGACGACGATCATCGCGTCCGCCGAGCTCAAAAAACTTCGGAGGGAAACCTTCGAGTCTGCCCCCGACTCCAGCAAGTCGGGGCCAGGCTCCTTCAAGTCCGCCGAGGACACGAAGGAGGTTGCGGTCGGTCCCAAGGATCCGGCCAAGACCATGCGGGTCGGAGCCACGCTCCCTGCCAAATAGGAAGGCGCGCTCGTCGACTTCCTCCTTACCAATCGGGATGTCTTCGCGTGGAAGCCTTCCGATATGCCGGGGATCCCCAGGGAAGTCGCCGAGCATTCCTTGAACATCCAACCTGGCTCAAGGCCGGTCGCCCAACGCTTGCGCCGCTTCGACGAGGAGAAGCGCAAGATCATAGGCCAGGAGATCGCCAAACTTTTGGCTGCAGGGTTTATAAAAGAGGTATGCCACCCTGAGTGGCTAGCCAACCCTGTCCTTGTAAAAAAGAAATCTGGGCAATGGAGAATGTGTGTTGACTATATGGGCCTGAATAAGGCATGTCCCAAGGTCCCTTTTCCATTGCCTCACATCGACCAAGTCGTCGACTCCACTGCAGGGTGTGAATCCCTGTCCTTTCTGGATGCCTACTCAGGCTACCACCAGATAGCGATGAAAGAGTTCGACCAGCTCGCGACTTCTTTCATCACCCCGTTCGGCTCGTTCTATTACGTAACGATGCCATTTGGTCTGAAGAACGCAGGTGCTACATAACAGCGATGTATGCAAACATGTTTCGATGACCAAATCAGCCGTAACATCGAGGCGTATGTCGACGACATTGTCATCAAGACTAAGAAGGCTGACGATCTCGTCGCCGACTTAGAAGAGATTTTTGCGAACCTCCGACGGTTCCACATAAAGCTCAACCCCGAGAAGTGTGTTTTCGGGGTCCCCAAAGGAAAGCTGTTGGGCTTCATCATCTCCGAGCGTGGCATCGAAGCCAACCGGGAGAAGATCTCCACGATCATGAAGATGGGCCCAATTGCCAACCTGAAAGGGGTTCAGAAGCTAATCGGGTGTCTTGCAGCCTTGAGCCATTTCGTGTCCCGCCTCGGCGAGCGTGGGATGCCGCTCTACAAGTTTCTCAAGAAGTCCGATCACTTCAGCTGGACCCAGGAGGCGCAGGAAGCCCTCAACAGACTCAAGGCGTTCCTGACCTCACCCCCGGTGCTGGTCGCCTCGGCGCCAGGCGAGCCGCTCTTCCTCTACATCGCCGCCACGACCCAGGTCGTCAGCGCGGCGCTTGTCGTGGAGCGAGCCGAAGAAGGCCACGTGCTCAAGGTACAGCGGTCGGTGTACTTCAACAGTGAAGTACTCTCCAAGTCCAAGGCTTGGTACCCACAGGTGCAGAATTTGCTCTATGCGGTGCTCATCACGAAGAGGAAGCTGGTCCACTACTTCGACCGGCACCCCATCTCCGTGGTGACCTCCTCGCCACTCGGCGAGATCGTTCGCAACCGCGACGCCTCCGAAAGAATCGCCAAGTGGGCACTTTAGCTCAACGGCCACGACATATCGTACGTCCCCCGGACGGCGATCAAGTCGCAGGTCTTGGCCGATTTCGTCGTCGAGTGGACCGAAGCCAAGGCGCCACCGGCGCTTGAAGACCCCGAGTACTGGACGATGTACTTCGACAGGTCCTACACCAAGAACGAAGCGGGTGCTGGAGTCGTCATTGTTTCCCCGCTCGGGAACAAGCTCCAGTACGCAATCCGACTGCTCTTCGACGTGACCAACAACGTCGCCGAGTACGAAGCTCTCGTCAACGGTCTCCGGATCGCTGCCGACCTCGGCGCGCGCCGAATCTACGTACACGGCGACTCCAAGCTTGTCGTCGACCAAGTCATGAAGGCCACGGAGCCCCGTGATGCCCGCATGGCAGCATACTGCCATGAGGTGCGCAAGCTCGAGGAGAGGTTCAAGGGTTTCGAGCTTCACCACAGCTACCGACGCTTCAATGGTGAGGCCAACTACCTAGCCAATGTCGCCTCCAGCAAAGGGCCGGTCCCGCCTGGGATCTTCATCTCCGACCTCCACCAGCCTTTCGTCCGATTGGATTCGCCGACTGAGCAGTTGACCAACTCTCCGGGCACAACCGCTCTGACTGCCGAGCAGTCGGATGCGGGACCGTCCGGGTCAGGCCACGACATGCTTATCACCGACTTCTACTGGAGGAAGCCCTTCATCGACCGGTTGACTGACGGATCACTCCCCGCCGACCCAACCGAGGCTCGGCGCCTCGCTCGACGAGCGAAATCCTTTGTCTTGGTCGGTGAAGACCTCTACAAGAGGAGCCCCTCCGGAGTCCTCCAGAAGTGCATTTCGATTGACCAAGGGAAGCAGCTGCTACTCGATATCCATGGCGGTGTCTGCGGCCACCACGCCGCACCACGGTCCCTCGTGGGGAAGACCTTTCACCAAGGCTTTTACTGGCCGACCGCCGTGGCCGACGCTGAGCAAATTATTCGTACCTGCATGCTCATCCAAGTCGGTGCCCCGACCGACCATCGAGTCCTTCGCAAGCGGAAACCCTCTTGACCCAAGTGTTACGCCCGCCCTACGGCTACGGCTATAAGTAGTGCTTTGCAGGAGAAGGAAGTGCCAGTGGGACCATGGTCGATCGGGGACACGCTTCGATCGCTAAGTCCTTGCCGCGGCGTTTTCCTCGGTGCTTAGCGCCCGACCCTACGCCACGGACCTGGTGGTTCCAAAAGGATACGGTCGTTCGACGAGTGCTCATCACAGAAAGGAAATGCAAAAATGCCAAGCAAAGTTCCAATAACACAAATAGCATAAACATTGCACTACACAGAAGCAAAAGTTAGGCACGGGTGCCCGGAGATGTTCCTAAGCTAAACAAAGGCGTCGTCGTCAGAACTATCGCTGCTCACGACGACCGCGCCAAATCCCGCCACCATCTCCGCCGCCGCCCGCACCCTGGCCGCACCCGGTCTGCGTTGCCTTCGACCCCGGCGACGGTCGCTATCGGGTTGAAGGAAGCGTCGCGGCTAGCGCAGTAGGCCAGCATGTACTCTGCCACGTCGATGGCGACTTCCCGCCCCTCGCGAGCGGAGCGCTTGCGCAAGGCGCGGGACAGGTCAGCCAGGGCATCAGTTGCCCGGGTGAGGCCGAAGGCATACTGCGACACAGTATGCTCCAACGGCTCCTGCAGCCTCACCCCCAACGGCCTCAAGCTCCTGGCCATGCTCTCGAAGGCCGGGCCGAGCATGGACATGAGGTTATCGCACGTGGTCCAGTGCTCCTCGTGCAGCCAGGCCAGCTCTCCCCCGGCATCCTCGACTCGAGTCCGCCGCGACGCCACCTCCTTGCCCGCCTTCGCGAGCTCCTCCTCGGCAACCTCGGCCCGAACCCGCTGTGCCTGCACTTCCTCGCGTGTCTTTGCGAGCTCCTCCTCGGCGGCCTCGGCCAGGGCCCACTGTGCCATCGCCTCCTCGCGCGTTTTGGTGAGCTCCTCCACAGTGGTCCGGACCCGAGCCCGTTGCCACACGCCTCCACCTCCTGGGCGGCGGTCGTTGCGGCTTGGAAGCGCAGAGAAGCCTCCATCCGCGCCACCATGGCCGCGGCCCACGCTCCCGTCGCCAAGGGACTGCCTGAGGCGGGCGGGGGAGCGTCGGAGGCGGCTCCGGCGGCGTCCATCTCCCCCACCAAGGCGGCCACCGGGGGCGCAAGTTTCCTAATGCGGAAGGTTGACGAGGGCGATCGATCTCGCCTTCGCCGCGGCAGGACAGAGCTCGGCCAAGACTTCTTGGCATTGGAGCCCCGCGGGCCCGCTGCCGCCTCCCGCTTGCCAGCCCTCCGGTCGTCTCCGCCGCTCGCCATCTGGAGTTTGAAATGCAAGAACCTCTCCCTCTCGCGCTGCGGAAAGTGCAGAGACGTGGAGAGGCAAGGGCAAATGTTCAGGCGTGGTCGCTCTCCCGGGCGAAGCGCCGCACGCGCATTAAACCCACTCCCTGCACGATGCGACGTGTCCTTTCCACTCCTCCCACTATGCATTAAAATGCGATGGGATGGCAGGGGGCGAAAGGACACCGCTTCGGCCACGGCGCAGCGTGACTCTCTGGTTTTCGCTCCTGGGCTGGACCGGCCGCACCGACACGACGAAGAAGGCCTTGGACGGGCCACAGTGGCCCCGAGGTAGCAGAAGGCCCGCGAACTCGCCGCCCCAGCGGAGGGCCGTGCGAGGAACCCGAAGGCCACGACATCTCCGGAGACGGGAATCGCCAAACGGCGGAAGAAGGGGAAAGGTGACGAACACTCTGGCTCCTTTTTTCTCTCTTTTCTCAGGCAGGGGGGCGGCAAAGGCAAAGGCAGGAGCGTGCCCTAGCACTCCGAGCGCGCCCAATTTATAGGCGCCGAACAGGCACCCAGCCGAAACATGCACCAGCCGAGCAAGCGTCGGGCAAGCGGACACCGGTCAAACGGACGCTGCCTCAGACGAAGCATCGCGTGTCTCGTCCGACCGCCACGCCAGGGCCAGGTGAGACGCATCGGCTCCCAATCATTTCGCTCGCATTAAATTGCCTCCACGCGCATTCAATGCTAGCAGGAGGCGCCAAAAGACTGCTTCGGGCGATACGCCTCGCAACCTCTCTCGATCTCCCCCTCTGGGCTGGGCCGACTGGATCGAAACAGATATGAAAAAGTCCACCGGGCCGCTACGGCCTCGAGGTGGCGAGAGCGCTGCGAGTTCTGAAGGCCTGATCCACCAAGTGGATTTCAAACCGCCCCAGCAGAAATCGAGCAAGGGGCGAGGACAAGGCGAACCCTCGGTGGGTCTATAGTTGGGTCGGCGGATGACCCAATCGCCTTAACTCGTGTCTGAGACCATACTTCAAACTCTCCCGCAGAACCCATCGATGGGTGGCGCCACCGTACACTGGTCGGGCGGACGCCCAGTGGTCCCAGACGGGATCGAGTAAAGAAAGGTTTTTATGGGTCGCCTCAATGGCTCGGACACCGGCGAGAGGATCGCTCGCCGGAGGTCGCGGATCTCGGTGGCCCACTCGGATAACCCGTTAGTAGCTCCACGAGAACGGTGTTCGGCCAACGGTGGTAAACACGCATTTGCTCACCACCTCCAGGTCCCACACCTGCGGACGGGGCGTACACGTGGGACCGGCAGCGGCCACTCCTCCTATAGACAGCCTCACCAGATGAGGACTTGGGACGGACGCCCTTCGCCTAGCCCAGCAGACGCGTCTAGCTACAACATAAAACTAGCACTCGGACACTTAAACCATGCCCAAGGCGTTTGGTTGTCCGCGCTGACCTACAAACGCGTCTAGCTACAACGTAAAACTAGCATTCGGACACTAAAACCACGCCCAAGGCGTTTGGTCGTCCGCGCCGACCTACGAACGCGTCCAGCTACGACGTAAAACGAGCATTCGGAACCAAAATCTCCGTGAGGCATCTGGGCATCCGCTCCGACTACGGCCACGTCCAGCTACGACGTAAAATTAGCGCTCAGACACCGGAACCTTCCGCAAGGCATTCGGGCATCTACGCAAGCTAAAGTAACTCCCCAACCAGCTCTCCGACCTGCTGGGGGGCTACACCCACCGGGTGCGCTCGCGCGCACCCGAGCAGAGCCGAACAACCAAGTTGGTCGGATTCAGCCGACCAAAGCAGCCAAACCAGGGAACCCGTTGCTTCGTTACGCGACGACATGACAGGTCTCCAGAAGATCGTATGGACAGAGGTTCTCAACAAGCTAGAAGCTGGTATCGTTTATATGTCGCGCAAGTTACATATAATTGCTACTCGCGTCACGACAACTAATGGACATCAAGATGGCGTTTAGGCGCCACGCGCGCACCTGACCACTTCAATGAGGGCATCCCTCGCCTTGACAAGCTTCGACGACGCCGACCGGTAGCGTCAACGGCAGCGGCTGCCGCGAAGCGGCGGATCCGCCGCCCATTTCGCCATGGCGAGGTCGAAGTCGCCCCAAAGCTCCACGAGGAAGGCCTCTCGTCGTGAGCGCTTAGCGGCCTTCGCCTCGGTTTAACACCGCCTCCTCGCCAGGGCGGCGTCGCCGACACGGGCCTCATTTGTTGGAAGAAGAGCGACGGGAATAAGCCATGAGGCAAGCTGAATGCCGCGAAGCGATCAAAAGTCTGCGAAGACAATGGCTACACCAACTCCTACCACCGTACTGCCCTTATATGCACTTAAGGCGCAGAAGCCGAGCAGTTCCGCATAAATAAGGGCGTAAGAAGCCGAAGTGTCGCCATGCTTCCGAGAAAATAAGGGCGTAAGCAGTTTCAGGACGGCTCCAGGGGCTACTGACGAATACTCATACAGGGGGTACCCCACAGCAAAGTATACATCTATTTCAAGATCGTATTTCTCTCAGTCATCTGGACACGATGGCCAGACTGACAGCAGCGCAGAGTGCTGGATGGGGTATTACCCAAGTCTTTGCCCCTAGCAGATGAGATTGTCACCATACTAGTTCAATGCCCGTGCGTTGCTACGAAAAACAAAATTGCTAAAGAAACATAAAGATCAAGCAATAAACAAATTGTGCTAAAAGATCAAACATCTATTTCTCCCGATTACAAAAGTTTCTATGGTTTCTCTCGATTAGAACATACGAACAGATGATATTCTTGGTATACATTCCGAAAGATCTTAAAGTAAACAGTTACATTATAACACGACTTGGATATTATTTCGATTAAAACCTTGTCTATGATGTGAGTACTTCTTTGTAGACAATGTTTTTTGTGAGGTTTCCGTGAGTTTTATTAGATTTTCGACCCTTATCCTTCTCCTTATTTGCGGCGGCAAGTATCTTGATATTGCTTCTAGCGGTGGCTCTAGATAGCGCAACATACAATTGCCCATGAGAGAAAACCGGTTCAGGGAGGTAGACACCGACATTCGGAATGGTCTGCCCTTGCGCCTTGTTGATTGTCATTATGGGTCGAGCTCGACAGGAACCGCTTTCTTGAACCTAAATGGGAACATCTCGTCATCGAGGGACATAGAGGTATTCGAGGTAGAAACACCTCTTCCCTACAGGTCGCTAAGCACAATCTCGCCCTGCTGTATAGTCCATTTGCAGGTCAATGTTCCGCAACAAAGATCACGACGCTTAATCTTGAGCTTGAGTATATGCAGAGGTAGACCGTTAGGGGTCAGGGTGTTTAGGAATTCAGGAGGGTAGTAGCTATGGGGATCATCCTCTGCAGAATCAAAGCTATGGTACACCATCTCCTCCCCATGAAACATGTCAATCATCTTCATATTGATTGTATCAATGTACTGCTCCGGTCGATGTGTTGGCTCGAGATGTGATATAGTTGGCATCCGATAGGTTGTCATTCAGCATAGGAAAAACACTCAGATAAGTTTATCGATGTCTATGCCATTTCAGATATGGAACACAGATCCGTCAGAAGACGACGCACCATCCTCATTAGTCTCCTCGATACCATTCCTAATCCGCAATAGGTACTCTGCGTACTCAGATCACTCTAGGCCCTCATGTTACGTGACGAGCCTTAGGCGCGCGATAGAATCCCATAGGTATGACTTACGCAACATTGCGCCAATTATTTGTGGCCTCGCCCCTTATGAACTACGGTAGAACTCGCTCAAGTCTCCACCAAACACGATCGTTTTTCCAACCGAACGGCAGATCACGCCGGTCCATGATGTCCCGCATACTATCGCTAAGGGCCTCCATCGCTGTCGCCTCGCCATGGAGGCTTCGGCCCCACATTATCAATGACGCCGCCAAGAAGCTTAGCGGTCCCACTTTGCTTTGTGAAGCTGCGACCATCCCATTTGTAACGTTGAGTGCGATCTTAAACCTCGAAAGCGCCGGCCCTACCTCCAGCATGATGGATGCGGCTACGCCGATGTCGTGGTTGCCATCGCTATCTTGCCATCACCTCGATCTTCGCAAGCAAAGCTTTATATAGGAATGTCTTCCGGTTCCTCCCGTCCATCTACGAAGAAGACACCTCCATCGCCATCGCCAACCGCAGATAATATCTCGACGTATGCTGCCATTTGCTCAGGGTTGAGGGAGGATGATAGAGATATATGCTCATCGTCGATCTGGATTGTTGACTCCTCATATATCTCTCTGACTTCTATACCGGCGTTGTCATGAGACTCATCTATAACAGGGAGAGGAAATGATGTTATGTCCTTCCCCATCGATTGCAGCATATTTCTGATGTCCAATAGCACCATCTGCTCAACTGTCTGTTGGCATGCATGGGAACGGCGGTAGTCGTCCGACATTCCCTCCAGATACCTTTCCCATAGCCCACACACGCCGCTTGGCTCGCAGAACACCAAGATAGTTGCAAAGAGCCTCCGAGTGATGATGGCATCCGAATAGCTCACCTCACTAAGGCACTCCTCTAGGGTGTTGTCACCAATTAGTCCCTCTTCTCACGGCTTCACGGAAGAATGGGTAGACTACACCGCTCACAGATCCTAAGTTCTTCAAAGGAGGTGGCACTGTGCACGTAGTTTAGGAGAACCCTTAGAGAGTAACGCCTCCTCTCTCGGACGAGCCGACACGATCCTCGCCAACTTGTGTTCGTTCTACCTCTTCTTCCATCGCTTTAGTCTGGCCGCCAAATAAATGCCGCTGAAAAATCCCTGTACAAGATCCCTCGAGCCTCCTCGCATGTTCGGTTCATGTTGAAATACTCTATCAGCATGGTCCTCTCGATGCCATGCTGGGCAACAACATCATGAAGATCTTGACATGCGGAGAACGAGACCATGTGCATGTTCGGTAGATGTAGCTACAATTGCAACACGGGTGGAGAGATCTTGCTGAGGTCGGTCAGAGATCCTCCATAGAGCTTCCGTGGGGTAACCCACCTAGCGTCCCTAAACTGTTTGATCTCGTCGATGTTTCCATTGCTATCGGGTTCATTGAGAGCTACATAAGCACGGTCGTGGCCTTTGTAAATATACTTGAATAGGTATTTTACAGCTTTTATGCTTGAGCAAACCTCCACATTTATATGACAGTTGTACTTCCTCAGAAGGTAAGGGTTGTATGGCACTACCCACCTATTGTCAAGCTGCTCTCGAACCTTTGCATGGCGCCATTATCCCTTCTCTCAGATAAGGGATATGAGTCATTGCCTTGTATTGTAGATGCATTGAAATGACGTGGGTAGTAGTTCTTGCATCTACCTCCCGCATGCACACGTTCTTTGATTTAGGACCCGCATGGGCCATGCATCATATGCTTAATTACCATCTCGCATAACTCGATACTTGTTCTGTCTCGGGAGCTCGGCGGAGATGAGACAATCAAAGCACGCCCGGACACATGAGCTTGTACCTCCCTTCATGATAAGAAGGAAGTGAACATGCGAAGACCCTCTTCTCGGAACTCAATGACGATACATAGCAGCTATTGTGCCAAGGATATGCCTCTTGAATAGTTGTTCCTTAAGGCTCTCAAGCTTGGCTCAATACCGAACGATGAGATCAGGCGATCCTGTGGGGTCCGGTCCTGTGCTCTAGCTCTCAGATATCTCTTCCCGCTTAGGGTTGCAAGTCATAGTTAAGAAGATGTCCGCTTCCCGTGCATTCGCACCAAGGCCATAGCATCCGTGTACCTTCGTTGCATATCTCTATCACCCCCAATGAATGAAGCCGAAGCATGATCCTTTTGCCCACAACCTTGTGCACGACTCTCTCCAGACTCTATGTCAGTCAAGCACGCCTGCACAGATCGGCTCAGATCTCCCTTTGGTGGTGCTCGATGTAGTCCAAACCTTGCACTCTCCACCTTGATGTACATGTCAACCGCAGATTCTTTGGAATAGGCGCTTGCCGTATAACAAGGCGTTGAATATCCCACGACGATCCGAATTTGTAGCGAGAGTAGTCCCTTACAAAGAATACAAAGCCGGTTATTCAATCTACACAAACGAGACATAGTCGATGATGTGTAAATAATCGTGACATCGATAATGATGAGATACCACGCTCATAACAATACTCACCTTGATCCTCGAGTGACTATTGTTATTGTTATTTTCGATGCCCGAATTACTGACTTCAAGGGCACACCATGCTTGGGGATATGTGGATGCCATCCTAGTTCTCCTCTTGGGAAGAAGAGTGGATACGATAGAGGGTCGTAGCATCCATAGTGCGGCTTTATACTGTACTTCTCATTGTTGTTGCCATATAGGATTATGCTGCGATTGAATTCTTTATGTCGCTCGCTGCTCCTCGACCACACAAATGCCACTTCGACGCATCGCCTGTTGTACACTCGTTGATCCATCTGTAAGTCGGTGTTAAGTGATACACGATATTCCTGGAGGCTTTCGGCTTGGCCTAGGCTCCTAAAAGTTTGAGAGTAGGGGTTGTCTCGGAGAATGTTGACCAACCTCCTCACGACTTCCTGGTCGAGGCTAGGTGAGTAACGAAATCGGTGATTCAGACCGGGTAAATCGTCATAGAAATAGAGCTCCAAATGATTTGGACCGGATTCGCTCGGGCCAAAAGAATGGACATTGTGGTAAATTTGTTCGTGGGCTTGAAATGTGTACACTCCAGATCTCATGTTGGTATAGTTCTCATCGAGACTCACGCCTAAGCTGGTGAAGGAGAAGTGACCGTTGAAGAATCTTATGTTTTCGCGAAAATGCCTAGCATCGTGATCTGCACTCACCAAAGCCTCGTGGAGTTCGTGAATTGGCTCGATCCGATAGCCCGATTTTACCGCTATGATAACAAAACCCGTTTGTCTCATATCAAACCTCTTTGCACCGCAATGCTTGCGATCTGCTCACCTTCAAAGACATGTGTGCTATCGAGCACGTTGCTATACACATGATCGTAGGGATCTTGGACATTCGAGGCCGCTGGAGAGTTATCTGCTAGCTCATCAAAGTCCCTGTTCTCCATTTCGTCGTCATCTGGATGGATTTAAGTTGAGGGGATTATGATAGTTGTTGGATTCCATATAAAGAAGAGAGAAATGACATCTGGACTACCTCCACCGGCGAACATGTAGTACTCCTCATCCATATCCTCCTCTACGATTGTTTCGCACCATTCGCCATTTTTCATGAGTACATGTTAATAACGGTTACGTAGTTACAAAAGTAAATATAATTATAAATATTACCATCATCTGTAATGAATGACTGCGTTGAGGTACCTGCAATAGTGAAGCCATGCGATGATGGATTGGCCACCACTGAAGCATCTGACTGTGGGCATTGCATTGCAATTGATTTAGAGCATGGGGTGTCTCTCCTACTCGCATGGCTTGCATTACGTTCATGTAACAATGCTTGCCTATCATGTGGTGTAATTATTTGCCTGGCTGATCTTCTATGGGCGTTAATCTCTTCCCTTTCTTTAGGAGCCAAACTTGGCCTACGCGCTCTTTGACGGGCATTAATCTCTTCCCTTTGTTCAGGTGTTAAACTTTGACGACGTGCTCTGTCACGTTCTCGCCTCGCTAGCCTTTGCTCTGGTGTAAGAGCTGCATTCCTAGCATTTTGTCGTTGACGCCTTGATTGTATTTGCTCTTCTGTAAGGTTTGCATTTCTTACAAACTGTCCACCATGACTTGGTACACTTTGTTGAGGTGTAATGTGAGCCACTACTTGACCAAAATTTAGTTGTGCTTGGTCCTCTATCATGGCAGTGGAACTTTTAGCAACATCACGATAATTCATTCTACCTGAATTGTACAACACATGTAATAATAATGAGCTATTTTGAGGAGCAGGAATGTTTGTGATTAGAACACACATCATAGGATAAAAGCAACTTGTATCATTTGAGCAATCGCCTTGTAGTGATACAATATTGTGAGGGTACTTTGAGGTGGAATTGTGTATAGCATAGGCGTTTGATTATGCTCATCTTCTTCGTCCGAAGACGAAAAATTTTGACTTTGAATATTGTTTCCATCACGTATAAATAAGCTAGCAGATGCTTGTGGCAAAATAGCAGTGCGAAGTCTCTTTGGAGCATGATGTGCATCCATCACTGCCAAAATGATATTTCAAAAAATAATATCACGCAGTTACAGTTAATATCATGCAGTTAAACAATATAATATAAGCCAAAATTTAATGGGATGGCAAAATAGCAACCTTGTTTCCCTTTCCGTGATGATTGGTCTGAATGATGCGACATAATTGCCAAAATCGTTTGTGATCTACAAAACGATTGGCGTCAGCCCAACGAAATTATGATAAGAACACTTTGTAGCTAGAATCTCATGCACGTTTCTCTGCATTAATGACACTAATTGAAGTGAAGAACACCGCGTATATATAGACACACAGAAAATAAATATTGTGGATGCATATGCAAGTTGGACACGGTTCCCATTTAGTCCCCTAGAGATTCCAACTTAGAGCATCTCCAAGAGGAGCCCTAAATAGGTTACTAATTGTAATTATAGGGCTTTGATGGAAAAAAAGCACTCCAACAGAGGTTGTATTTTGAGAAAAATTATCAAAATAGGTTTAGGACTCGAAGCCCTGTTGCTATATTTAGCAACGCTCCTCTCCGGCCCCATCGATGGAGCTCTTCAATGAGGCGCCGCAGTGCCCGGTGCCCTCCTCAAAGATCCAGACCTCAACTACCCTTCCATCACCGTGACGACCTGGCCGCCCGGACGATGACGGTAGCGGCCGCAGGTCAAGAATGTCGGGCTGCCGGGCACGACACAGCGCCGCCGTCCGGGAACCCGAGGGCGTGCAGGTGACGGTGACCCCTGGGACGCTGGCGTTCGGGAGCGTGAGCCAGGAGAAGGAGTTCTGTAAGCCAAGAATGAGGGATGATGCATGGCGCCGCGGACTACACGTTCGGCACTATTGTTTGGTCCGACGGGAACCATCAGGTGAGGAGTCCTCTCGTCGTGAAGACGCAGGGATGAAGGAAGGATTGGAGATTTAGGGTCTAATTGCTGGAGTCAATAGCTATCTTGTGTCCTAATTTTTTTAGTTTATGCCCTATTTTGAGATATAGGACTCTATTTTAAGGCTTGACTATTGGAGATGCTCTTAATCTTGCAATGAAAAATTGGCTCAATAATATTGCAACAGTATTTTATCGATGGGGATCTACGGGCGCCGGCACGAGCCGTTCGCCGCCGGCGTCTGGGGCGAGCCTTTCAGGCCTGAAGCAGCACCCAGGACGAGGCCGCCATGGCCAACAGAGCGACGATGGCCCTGGAGGCCAAGTTTGACAACGGGGTAAGCTAGCACGCACGCAACTCATTTGTCATGTGGTATCTTAATTTGGTTGTGACTTGATTTCATGCATGCTAGCTCATCGTTTTCGTGAACTAATTTGAAGGTGGAATACTTTGATGTCCCTGTGCAAGAAGCGCTGAGGTCTTCGCCAGATAGCTTGATTCAGGTCAGATTACGCATTGATAATGCTTTCATTCAGCATCTGTACAGTTTCTTTTCTGGACCGAAACGAGAACATCCCAAGCAGTCCTTACTGCAGCAGAGTCTAGGTAAGATAGAAACTCTCTCTCTATTCAATTATTTAATGATTGTTTTTCCCCAATGAAGCAGCAGTCTTTGGTAGTTATTATCTCGGCTGTGTGTTTATGTTTATATGCTTAATCTAACAACCGCAAATTTAGTTCACCTAAATCTTTGACTGTTTTAATGTATGCTTAGTTGTTCACAGCATTTTCTTTTTCCAAAATTATTTTTAGGTGACCTCCAAGGTTCTTCGTTGACAGTGGTCTTTGAAGGAACCATAATGAGCTGAGAAGAAATTTGCAGCCTCCAACTTCCCCCTCCCTGGATTCTTCTCTTTGAAAGGTGCAGTTGCTACTTCAGTTACATTTGTTCAATTCATCTATATAGTATACACCATCACAATTTGTTTTATGTTGTGCACACTGCACATGATTTGTGAGGTGTAAATACCTCTCTTACTGTAAAAGCATATCCTTCAAGTTGGAATAGTTTCCTTCCATCAATTTGCACTTTCATATTTTTGTTGGTTAGCAATTGTTACAGTGCACTCAAATGTCCGAAGTAAGCTTTGAGTCAAGGCAAATGAAACCTTCATATCTACTCCTTACCGAAGTGTTGGACTTTGGAGACACTTTTCGCCATTAGAAACTAATAGGCTCCTTCAACACTTAATGATAGCTATAAATATCAAGCAGTACATACTTGGTTGAGTTGGAATTACTTACGGTTTTTAAAAGTAGAATTATTGAAACGAATGCAAGGACGCGTCGCGCAAAATGGCAAGATTATGTACTAAAGTTCATTACTGGATTGTCTGGGAGGAAGATGCTCCTTATCCATGACAATTGACAAAACATGTCGCATTACTAATTATGGGATAATTTTGCAATGCCTGTTATTTTGGATGATTTTTCAGTAAGTTGAATATCTCTGTTGTAGAGGTTAAAGGAAAAAGTAAAGGGGTAGCTGAAGATCAGGAAGAAGCATTTCATTGCCTTATGAAACGTTGAGCATGGAGAGTCATTTGTATCACAATTCGCTGAAAGGCTTTGAACTTCTAATGCCTTAAGTTGCTGATTATGAACTTGCATATTGAATCAAGAGTATAGCACATGAATGATCATGAATATAGCACATAGCCATCCTTGAATATTTTAATTTACTTGCATTTTTCATAGATATGATAAAGTAGCATGTTCGGATATTGAATCAAGAGTATAGCACATGAATGATCATGAATATAGCACATAGAAAAGTAGTAACAAATTTTAGCCATACTTTGATAAGCAAACATACACAAACATGTCCACACAAAACAATTACTCATGTCATCAGAATAATAAAAGATGTCCAGCATCCAATTACATCATTTATCATATTAGCATCATCTATAGTCGATTGGTAGTCCTAGTAACCACATGAGCTAGGTATTGCCACCTCCTTTCAATAAAGCTTTTTATGAATGTGAGATCAAATGCTCCTGCCACCAGAGTGTTTCGAAAGCCTACAATAATAATTTAAAAAATATATTAGTAAAAGAGGGTTGCAGTTTCTTTTAAATGGAGTCTATTTTGTCTTATTACAAAACACTTACTTTGAAGTTCATGTTGTGTAGGAAGATCTGGAGCGAATGATAGTTTCGTGTACTGTGTAGTTTCCACACAACCTGTGTTTAAACCCAACATATTATGAGTACCTTTTTTTTAATTACATATTACCAATAGTATTTATTATTTTGTAGGTCGACGATTTTTTAACCATATCTGTTGTCTTTTTTCAGTATAGTTGCTACAAGCACATGATTGTTTGCCTTAGCCTTTGACCAACTGAGCATATGTTGGGTTAAATGCTCATCCCATACTTGAACAACTAACAAATTAAACCTACAATTAAATTAAACCATGGTGGTGCGGGTTGCATGTGGCTCCGAGAAGGTTACGGCGAACTATCTCCCGACAACTTTGGCGGGCTCTGCCCGTTCTTGGCTGATGAATCTCCCGAGAGGGTCGGTGCACTCACAGGCGGAGTTGTGTGGCCAGTTCGTCACCAACTTCCAAGGCTCCTACGCCTAGCCAGGTGTGGAGGATGACCTCCATGCCCTCGAACAGAAGAGAGGGGAGTCGTTACGCGCGTTCATCCGGTGATTTAGCCATTGCCGCAACACGATCCCCAAGATCTCCGACCAGTCCATCATCATCGCCTTCCGGAGGGGAGTGCGAGACCGCAAGATGCGGGAGAAGATGGCTACCCGTGATATCGCCACCATATCCGAGCTATTTGCCTTGCCGCACAAGTGCACTCGGGCGGCGGAGGCGCGGGAGCGGACGGCTGGAGCGGACGACGTTCACGGTGGAGGCGAGGCCAGAACCTCAAAAGGTCCTGGTTCCGCAAACAAGAAAAACCATGAAAGGTCCCGGTTCCGCAAACAAGTTCGGTCAGGTCTTGGCCGCCGAGCTCGGGCACAAGGGTGTCAAGCCACGGCGGGACGATCGCCGCGATCGGTAAGACTACCGTCGGCAGGAAAACAAGGGTAAGGTCTTCTGCCCCATCCATAACACTAATGCGCAAGATTTATATAATTGCCAGGTTGTGCGCGAGAAGGTGGAGCAGCGGCTCAGGGAGAGCCACCCTCGTCACGATGACGACAAGGGCGATGACTCAGCCCCGCTGCCCTTCCAGCAAGCAGAGCATAGGGTGGCCTACATTAACGGTGGTTCGGTCACCCACGCCTCCAACTCGAAGTACAAGCTCCTGATGAGGGAAGTCTGCGCCGTCGTACCAAGCGCAGGGGCGGCTAGGTTGTTAAGGTGGTTGGAGGAGTTGATCACCTTCAGCCACACCGACCACCCTGTGAGCACGGCCGGCCTAGGGCACCTTCCAATCATGGTTTTACCCACGGTTTGGAACGTGAAGCTCGGGCGCATGCTAATCAATAGGGGAAGCTTTATCAACCTCCTGTCCCCCAGTGCGTTCTGGGCTCTTCAACTCCCGGAGCGGGAGTTACGCCCGGCACTCCCCTTCTACGGAGTCACCCCGGGGGCTGGGTCGATGGCCCTAGGCCAAGTCTGCCTTCTCGTTACATTCAGAAACGTGGATAACTACCGCACAGAGTTGGTGGAATTCAACATCGCCGACTTTGACCTCCCCTATAATGCTTTGCTTGGCCGACCCGCATTGGTCAGGTTCATGGCGGCCACCCACTATGCCTATATGGTGGTGAAGATGCCGGGACCCATAGGTCCCATAAGCGTCTAGGTGGACAAGCCAGAGGCCTTGCGCTGCGACAAGCAAGCCTTGGACCTAGCAGGTGCCACCTGTGCGAGGCAGATTAACGTCACCTCTTCAGGAATCCCTTTGGTGAAGACCCATGCCTCGCCCGGTCCGCCCGGCGAGGTTAAGGTGGTTTCCTTGAACGAGGACGAGCCCGCGAAGACCGTCAAGCTGGGCACCAACATTGACGCCAAATAGGAAGATGCGCTCGTCACCTTCCTCTGGTCTAATGCAGATGTGTTAGCCTGGCAACCGTCCAATATGACTAGGGTCCCCAAGGAGGTGATCGAGCACAAACTGGCGACGCCCGAGGTGCGCCCAGTCCGACAAAAGGTCCGGCACTAGGCCCCCGAGTGATAGGATGCCATCCGCGAGGAAGTGAAGAAGCTGTTGCACGCAGGTATCATCAGGGAGATCATTCTCTCCGAATAGCTTGCCAACCCCGTGCTCGTCAAGAAGTTCAACGGGAAGTGGCGAATATGTGTCAACTTCACCAACCTCAACAAGGCCTGCCCGAAGGATCCATACACCTTGCCGCGTATCGACCTGATCGTGGATTCCACAGTGGGGTGCGAGCTGCTGTGCTTTTTGGATGTGTACTCCGGGTACCACCAGATCAGCATGGCGAAGGAAGATGAAGAGAAGACCATGTTTGTAACCCCTATGGATATTTATTGCTACATTTGAATGCCATTTGGATTAAAAAGTGCTGGTTCTACTTATCAGCGTGCCATGCACGCCGCTTTTAGACCACAGGTCGGGCGGAACCTCGAGGTCTACGTCGACGACCTGGTGGTGAAGGATGAGAAGAGCGAAGGACTGATTATGGATTTGAAGGAAACCTTTGCCAACCTCAGGAAGAATCACTTGAAGCTCAATTCCAAGAAGTGCGTCTTCGGCATACCCTCTGGGAAGCTATTGGGATTCCTCGTGTCCAGTCGAGGCATTGAGGCCAATCCCGACAAGATTGCGGCCATCGAACACATGAAGCTACTAACTAGACTCAAGCATGTCCAGTGTCTGGCTGGTTGCTTGACATCCCTCGGGCGATTTATCGCCCGTCTGGGAGAAAAAAGTCTCCCCTTGTTTAAGCTATTGAAGAGCACCAACCACTTTAAATGGACGCCTGAAGCCCAATGAGCGTTTGAAGACCTGAAGAAGTACCTCTCCTCACCCCCGGTACTGATCACTCCTACTCCCAGCGAGCTGCTGCTCCTATATATCGCGGCTACCCCGGCGGTAGTGAATGCGGAGTGGCGGAGAGGGAAGGTGCCCAGAGACCAGTCTACTACATCAGCAAGGTGTTGTCTGATGCGGAGACCAGGTATCCGCAGGCTCAGAAGATGCTCTATGCTGTTCTGGTGGCGTCCCGGAAGCTCCGACACTACTTCTAGGGACGGGGAGATCACAGTGATCATAACCTACCCACTTGGAGAGATACTCTACAACCGAGAAGCCGAAGGTCGCATCGCCAAGTGGTCGGTGGAACTAGGTGAATTTTGCCTCAAGTTTTGCCTGCGCACTGCCATTAAGAGTCAATGGTTGGTCGAGTTCGTCGCTGAGTGGACTCCTTCCACCCTTGAAGCTGAAGAAGCACCCATGCTCACCCCGTGGACCCTGTTCTTCGACGGCTCTTTCTGGGTCGAGGGCGCGGGGGCTCAGTTTGTCCTGGTCTCCCCGACAGGGGACATCCTCCGGTACCTGATCATCTTCGACTTCAAGGTGACCAACAGCATCGCCGAATATGAAGGGTTGCTGGCGGGGCTACACGCCGCCGCCGCGCTCGGCATCCAGCGTCTGCACGTCAGGGGCGACTCTCTACTCATCGTCAACCAAGCACGAAAGTAGTTCCAGTGCTCTGATCCCACGATGGCCGCCTACTTGGCGGAAGTAGGAGGATGGAGCGTCACTTCGACGGGCTGGGGTACAACCATATCCCTCGACACGACAACCACTAGGCAGACGAGCTTTCGCAGATCGCCTCAACAAAGGCTTCTATTCTGGTTAGTCTTTGAAGAAAGGCTTGCCCAACCGTCCATCGCTGCCCCCAACTCCGGCGGGGCCGATGACGCCCTTATTCTAGTCCACCCCTCCGAAAGGAGTCTTGCAAGACCGTCTATCTTTTCCCCGGTCTCCGGCCGGGGCGATAGTGCCCAACCGTTCATTGCCACCCCGGTCTCCAGCGGGGCCAATGACGTGTCGGTTCCGGTCCAAGTCTTTGAAAAAAGGTTTCCACGACCGTCCATTGCTACCCCCAACTCCGGCAGGGCCAATGGTGTGGCTGTTCCATCCTCCAATTTCGGGCAGGGAGGCGACACATCTGTTTCGGTCCCCAACTCCGGCAGGGCTGACGGTGCGGCTGCCACATCCCTCGATCCCGTGAGGGGAGGTGACACATCTGTCTTGGCCCCCGACTCCGGCGGGGTCAACGATGTGGCTGCCACATCCCCCGGTTCCGTGTGGGGAGACAACGCACCCGTCTCGGCCCCCAACTCTGGTAGGGCTGACGACACGGATGCTACATCCCTCGGTTCCGGGAGGCGAAATGGTAATACCGCCAAGGCGGTACTGGTGGAAACGCCCGGCCAGGCGGAGTACCCAGGTGATCATCACGAGATCGCCACACTTGATCGGGGGGTCAGTGGATGGATCCCATCCTGGCCTTCCTATGTGATCAAGTTATCCCCGATGATGATGCTTCGGTTGAGAGAATTGCATGCAAGGCCAAGTGCTATACTCTGATAGGTGGGGACCTATATCGCCAGAGTAGAAACAAAATTCTCCTGAAGTGCATCACTCGGGAAGCAAGAAGCAAGATGCTCTCTTATATCCATGGAGGCATGTGCGAGAGCCATATGTTCAGTCAGACACTGGTCGGTAAAGCTTACCGCGAGGGATTTTATTGGCCTACTACCCTCTAGGATGCTTGTGAGCTGGTAAGGAGTTGTGAGGCGTGCCAATTCCACGCCAAACAGACCCACCTTCCGGCCCAAGCTCTGCAAACCATCCCGCTCCCACGGCTATTCGCGGTATGGGGGCTAGATATCCTGGGTCCGTTCCCGCAGGCCACAGGGGGCTTCACCCACTTATTCGTCGCCATCGATAAATTCACCAAATGGGTTGAAGCCGAAGCAATGCACGCCATTACGGCCTCCACTGCCGTTAGGTTCATGAGCGGGATCTTCACTCGTTTAGGAGTTGCCAACCGCATCATCGCCGATAATGGCACCTGTAACATTCCAATTTTTGAGTTTTTAATTATTAAATGTTATTTTATTGCAATTTATGAATTTTGTGAATTTTCTGGATTTAATTGGATTTTTTGGGATTTATTGGAATTATTTTGAATTTATATATATTGCCTTTTGTTAAGAAATAATTATAAAAAGAAAAGTTTAAAATAAAGTTTTGCCAAAAATATTTTATTTAAATCTAGAATGTCTCAAAATATTTTTGAGATTTTTCTTGGAATTTTTCCGATATTTTTACTACCCTAAATAAATCAATTTATTTTCCTAGATTATTTTAAAAAGAAAAACCCGAGAAAATCTCCGTGAACAGTGTTGGGCCCGGCCCATTTACTGTGCGGACTGAACGGTAAATCGGGAGGAGTAATATTGACCGTTGGATCGGGATCCCAGGGCTAGTATCATGCCACGTCAGTGAAGTAAACCCTAACGTCTCCCCACCGTTGGATCGTCATCATGCGGTCACCCTTGAATCTTACCGGTTCGGGATTTCTCGATCTATCGGGACCGTCCGATCATGATCGGAGGGCGGTACGTCATCGTGCCCAAGTCGAATACCAGCGCCGCCGTCTCCGAGTCCAACTCCCCGCCGCTGTCGGACTTTCCTTGTTTAGCGCTCCGTGCCGGGTATATAAGGCACCGGACCCCCTTCCCGAGACTCACCTCGAGCCGCCACACAATTCCTCTGCAGCATCGTCGCCCGAGGAGCATCGAAGCCGCTGCGAAGGGTCGCCGTAGTTCCGTGGAGTTGCGCTGCGTTTTTCGTCGCCGCCGGTGACTCATCCGCCGAGGCAAGGCCAGATCCGAGTTGGTAAGGGTAAGCCTTAGCCGTTGGATCAAGATCATAGGGTCTAGGATTGGCCACGTCATTTATAAGCACAGTGCACGGTAGGGGTAAGCGTCGACCGTCAGATTTGGATCGGGCAGTGGATATTAAGCCACGGGGTGGATTTAACTGGAGCCGTTAGATTAGGATCCAAGGGTCCAGATTTTGCCACGTTTTATCCGTACAGCTCGGGCGGGAAAAATCGGAAATTTCTTTATAAAAATAATTCGATTAATTCGGATTTTATGATTTTAGGGATTTTTCAGGATTTTAAAACTTCAAAGTGCTATAACTTTTACATACGAACTCCGATTGAGGTGATTCAAATTCCTAAAAATTTGTAAAATTGACATCATTCCAATGGTAATTTTTAAATGAATTTTTGAGTTTATTTGTTCTTTGGTTTTGGTGTTTATTTGTTATTTCTTCTCGATTCGCGTAGACGTTGATTTGTGCAAGGCTTCGGAGGAGGAATTTGCAACTCAAGAATTAAATTCAGATCGAGACCAGGAGCTTAAGCAAGACAAGTTGTGCTTTGATCATATTGCACCCATGTTTGCAAAACTGCTATTTTGATTTACTTTATTGCATGATATTTTATGCGTACAAATGATTTCAACTTAACTTTGGGATTAGTTAATGTACCCTTTTGAATTACACCCTACCTTGCTATTTGTATGCAATAATCCACTTGTCACCTTAGGTTGGTTCATTATAGTTGGTTAATACTAAAATCAACATGGATGGTTAGACCGGAATAGAAATGCTTAGCCATGCCACGTCATCACATGTACATGAAATGTTGAGTATAAATTTTGACTAATGGGATATGGAACAATGATGATAACTTGTGTGTCATGTGTGGTCACACAAAGAGATTGAGTTGTTGTGGCGAGGAGGTCACACAACGATGTTGATTTTTGAGTAGCACGTGGTGCTTGGTAACCAACCGGAGGTTTAATCATTTTAAGATTGAAGCAAGTGGAAGGGGCAAGTGTGCCAGGGTGGGCTCAGAGGAGCTGAGGGTATGTGTATGTCTTGCTTTAATCAATCCTAAGGACATAACCTTGCAAGCCTTTGACCTGAGTCTATCATGCAACCACATGTTCATATGGGGCAACTTAGTCGACTAATTTGCAAATGCTTAACTTGAGTGCTATCGTGGTGGTGTGAGACCCGGTGGTGGTAACCATCCATGCTTGGGAGTGGCTCACATGGCGCAAGAGGGGGCCTGTTAGGTGGTGTAACCTTGATGTTGAAACCTTAGCGGTAGCACCGGGTTAAGAGGATGCATTGTAAAGGCTTTGTTATAATCGCTCACTTGTGTGGTGCATGGTTGTATCATGTGGGTAAAGTGCATAACCTCCGCAGAGTGTAGAAACTATTTGGATAGCCGTGTTTCACCAGATTGAGCAATGCTCGGGGATTACAGTCAATGGGTAGTTAATTAAAATGGATAACTGGAAGGGATGGCAGGATGCCGTGTGGATAATGGAACTTGATTTATGATGAAAAACTTGGGTTTATTTGAGAATTGCTGAATCTATTTACTTGTTATTATTTGTTTTACTGTCTTTTAATCTATGTACTGTATGTGTTCTTAAATGCTGCTTTATTGCAAATGAACCCTTAGCCTTTCCTTTGGAATAAGCCTGCATATAGCTGTGATAGAGTTGCATTTTGTGTACAACTTGTTGAGTACGTGTTGGTGTACTCACCCTTGCTTAACAAACCAACAAAAGTGGAGGAATCATCGTCGTTATTGGAAAAGGACTTTCAGGTGGACGCGTGTCACTAGGCCAATCCTTGTCAGTCACCTGTGGTGTGCAGATGGCACATCTACGTCTTCTACTGTTTTTCCACTGCATTTATTGATGTTATCTTTCAGTCTAGCCCATGTGGCTGAATAATTGTAAGTGATCATAAGATCGTACACTAGATATATTTAATAAATAAAGTCTTATTATTCTTATCGTTGTGTATGATATGATGCTTACCGATGTTAAGCTGTGTGCACTAGCGATTGATCCTAGAACTAGTGCGGTAAAACACAGTGGATTCGAATTGGTGAATTCGGGTCCTCACAGAGGTGGTATCAGAGCATACTAACTGTAGGACTTGGCCCTAGTTGGTAGAGTGTCCAAAACTATTTTCTAAAAGAAAAACCACAATTTGATTAATACAACACTCTCAACTCATCTTATTCTCTACTCCTTACCTTTGCTGAAGTCTACCTTAAATTTTTCGGAGTGGCCATTTGAAGATGGAAGACTTATCTAATTTTTCTTTAAATAGATGAAGAGGACACAGTCATACGTAGAGTGCGAGAGAGGCTACGCGACAGAGCTCTGGAGAGTGCTCCAAGTTTTGGGAGGTTTCGCCAAGCCAACGTATCAAGGCCGAGATTGGATCGTCAACGGAGCCACAAGAGGAATGGTGTGCAAGCTGTTAATTTACGCCAGAAATGGTGAGAGAGCAAGCCAACCTATCAGCATCATGGTGAGAAGAGCCACTTGGGAGATCGGTATTCAGGAGGCATCACGACTCGCTCTACGGAGGATCTGCTACGACTACTACCATGAGCTGGAGGACACAATGTTCAGACTCCACCCCATGGTTCGAGATTCATGGCGTTCGTACGTCACACGAAGGGAGGATGCTACTACAGTGCACTTAGCACGATTAACGGCTGTTCAGGAAGCTCATGCCCATGACACCGACACGGAATTAAGGACGGTCTATGAAGCACTTAGAGTTGCGGAGAAGGAACTACACGAGACCCGAGTAGCTTACGAGGAGAGAATCATGGAGCTCGAGGAGGCATTACAAGAGAGAGGTCGCTACACCATCATCATCGAGGAGATGAAGTCGAGTTCGAGGAGCCAGCGCCACCATTATGGACATCGAAATCGATTCACGCCAACAGGATACCCACCGAGGAGTTCTCGTGGAGGATGGCTCGAGGAGTGAGAGTCTTAGTTTAAGTTGAGACTCAAGTATTGAGTCGCGTCAAATAGAATAGTCTTACCCCAAATGTAATAGACGTTAAGGTTGAGTGTTTAGTTTGGATTTTTATGCTTGCTGAGTGTGCAGTATGTGTTGCAAAGCTTTTAGGCTTTTGTAAGCAACCATACCAAGTTAATTAATAAAGATATAAAGTTTTGGGTTTAACCTATTCTCAAGATTAGGAATTCTTACATCTTATCTATGCTACTTCTATCTTTCCTAACCTAAAAAAAACAAATCAAGCAGATGGTGAACACTCGTGGTAACAATGGAGCTTCAGGAAGTGGCCTTCGTCGGAATGATGAGTTCAATGATGGAACGCCACTGCAGCCATCACCACCAGTAGATGTGCAGAATTTGGGAGCTTTTATAGCCGCGCAAACTCAACTTATGCAAACCATGATGCAACAAATGCAGAACATGACCAATCAAGCCATAGGCAACACTAATATACATCAAGGCAACAATGGGCCGCGTTCTCATTCTAAGTTGTCGGATTTCATGAAAACCCGTCATCCAACATTCTCAGGCAATGCTAATCCTTTGGAGGCCGATGATTGGTTAAGGACCATTGAGAGAAAGTTGCACATCACGCAATGTGAGGGCAATGAGAAGGTGTTGTATGCTTCGCACCAGCTAGAAGGGACTGCCGCAGAATGGTGGGAGAACTATTGCAAAGACATGAAGCACCCCAGAAATTACTTGGGAAGAGTTTTCACCGCTTTCAAGATTATGTTCCGGAAGGAATGATGGATCTTAAGAAGGAAGAGTTTAGGACTCTGAAGCAAGGAGGCCAGTCAGTGGCAGAATACTTGAACAAGTTTACGCAGTTAGCACGTTATGCGCCGGAAGATGTGGCCACAGATAAGGCTAGATAGTCTCGTTGCTTGAAGGGTTTAACCGGGATTACGGTGGACTGATCACCCACAATTTCCGATTTTCAGGAGTTAGTCAATAAGGCTTTGATCCTTGAGGATAAGCGTAAAGAATTGGGTGAATATCGAAGCGGGATGGCTAGTCGTGCAGACGACCTAATCAACTTAGGTTAAGGATGACACCACAACAGCTTGCGAATTCAACCCCTGGACCAACAAGACATCAGCACCGCTATCTCGCCCTACTAATCGAATTTTCAAACACCAAAGACCAGAAACAATGCACCAAAGAGAAGTCAAGAAACCATCGTCAAGAAATGTTTCTCTTGTAACGAATCAGGACATTTTGCCAACAAGTGTCCGAAGAAAGGAAATGTTACTCCAGTTCACTTTAACTTAGGAACTACCCCAGCTAAAGCCCCAGTGATAGGAAGTAATCAAGTACCAGTGCAATCAGGAGTATCGCTGCAAACATCGGTGCATGGAAGGATTAACCATATCACTGCAGAGGAAGCTCAAGGAGCAACAGGGGTTGTACTGGGTAAGTTTTTGGTTAACTCAAGATCAGCCTAGCTTTTATTTGATTTCGAGCGTCGATTCGCTCGCTCTCAAGTTTTGCAACGAAGAATGGATTTGTTGTTAAGAATCTTAAGTGTGTGCTTTTAGTTCAAGCCCTAGGATCTGAATTTCGATCTAACCTTGGGTGTTTGGGGGTTAAGTTGCTTATGAATGGAATAGAGTTCCTAGCAAATCTCATCCTACTAAATACCCAAACCTTGGATGTTATTCTGGGAATGGATTGGTTGTCCAAGCATAATGCTGTTTTGGATTGTGGACAAAGGATGGTAACCCTAGAGGGCCCTGGAGGCAGGAAAGTGGAAGTGCGTGCTACCGCAGTTCATGACGGTCAGTTAATAGTTAACAGTGTGAAGGTTGCTAACCGAGAGGAAGTGCCAGTGGTTAGAGACTTTCCGGAAGTATTTCCTGAGGATTTACCAGGCATGCCGCCAGACCGAGATATTGAGTTAGTACCGGGAACAGCACCAATAGCGAAGAGGCCGTATAGAATGCCAACTGATGAGCTAGTCGAAATGAAGAAGCAGATTGAGGAATTGCTCAAGAAAGGTTTCATTCGACCTAGTTCTTCCCCGTGGGGAGCGCCGGTTCTATTCATTAGGAAGAAAGATGGGAGTCTAAGGATGTGCATTGATTGTCGTGCACTCAATGGAGTGACGATTAAGAACAAATACCCTTTGCCTCGGATTGATGATTTGTTTGACCAGTTGAGAGGAGCAGGAGTTTTTCCAAGATAGATCTGTGATCGATATCATCAATCAAGATTCGGAAGAAGATATACCGAAGACAGCATTCTCTACCCGCTATGGACATTATGAGTTTACAGTTATGTCCTTTGGGTTAACCAATGCTCCAGCATATTTCATGAACATGATGAATAAAGTATTCATGGAGTATTTGGATAAATTTGTGGTTGTCTTTATAGATGATATCCTTGTGTACTCCAAGTCAGAAGAAGAGCACGCAGAACATTTGGAATTGGTTTTGGAGAAGTTGCGAGAACAATAGTTGTATGCCAAATTTAGTAAATGTAACTTCTGGAAGAAGAAAGTGGAATTCCTTGGCCATGTGATAACCGCTAAAGGAGTTGCCGTGGACCCAAGTAAAGTGGAAGCTGTAATGAATTGGGAGCCGCCAAGACAAGCTACCCAAACCGTAGTTTTCGGGAATGGCGGATATTATCGTCGGTTCATAGAAGGATTCTCAACGATTGCGAGACCCCTTACACAATTGTTAAAGAGGGAGAAGAAGTTTGCATGGACGCCAGAGTGTGAAAAGAGTTTTGAGGAGTTAAAGAAGCGATTAACATCTGCACCGGTGTTAGTATTGCCAGATGTGCAGTGTGGCTTTGACATTTATTGTGATGCGTCAAAACAAGGACTTGGTTGCATTTTAATGCAGAATGGCAAGGTTGTAGCCTACGCATCGAGGCAATTGAGGCCACATGAAGGAAATTATCTGATGCATGATCTGGAGTTAGCAGCCGTAGTGCATGCTCTAAAGATATGGTGTCATTATCTCATCGGAAATAGATGTGAGATATATACGGATCATTAGAGCTTGAAGTACATATTTACCCAATCAGATCTTAACATGAGACAGAGGAGATGGCTAGAATTAATTAAGGATTATAATGTCGGAATCCATTATCATCCCAGGAAAGCTAATGGTAGCCGACGCTTTGAGTCATAAAGGCCACAAAGTAAATTGCTAATAGTCGACAAACAACTGGAGTTATGTGAGGAATTTCAGAAGTTGAGATTAGAGGTTGTGCCACAAGGATTTGTAGCCGCTTTAGAAGTAAAGCCAACCCTAGAGGATCAAATTAAGGAAAAGCAAAGTAATGATGAGAAGATCAGTAGGATCAAGGCTAAGAAGGAAGAGGGTTTAGCCGAAGATTTCTCGATAGATGAGCAAGGAACCATATGGTTTAAAGGTTGGATTTGTGTGCCAAATGAAAAGGAACTTAAGCAATTGATTCTTGAGGAAGCACACGATTCTAAGTATTCTATTCACCCTGGGAGTGCCAAGATGTACCAAGACCTTAAGAAGAAATTCTGGTGGCCGAGTATGAAACGTGAAGTAGCTGAGCATGTTGCATTATGCGATGTATGTCAGAGAGTAAAAGCGATGCATCAAAAGTCCGCGGGACTGTTGCAGCCATTAAAGATTCCTGAATGGAAATGGGAGGAGATTGGTATGGATTTTATCACAGGGTTGCCCAAGACTCAAAGAGGTTATGATTCCATATGGGTCATCATTGATCGGTTGACTAAAGTTGCTCACTTTATTCCAGTGAAGACAACTTATTCAGGGGATCAATTGGCAGAACTATACATGTCAAGAATTGTATGCTTACAAGGTGTACCTAAGAAAATCGTATCGGATCGAGGTACCCAGTTTACCTCAAGATTTTGGGATAAATTGCACGAGGCAAGGGGAACTCGTCTGAATTTCAGTACTGTTTATCATCCATAGACAGATGGTCAGACAGAGAGAGTTAATCATATTTTAGAAAATATGTTGAGAGCTTGTGCGATATCATACAGTACGTCTTGGGATAAATGTTTGCCATATGCAGAGTTTAGTTATAACAATAGCTACCAGGCTAGTTTGCAAATGTCACTATTTGAAGCCTTATATGGTCGTGCTTGTCGTACCCCGTTAAATTGGAATGAAACGGGGGAGCGTTCGGTATTTGGGCCGGAGTTGCTTAGAGAGGCTGAAGAGCAAGTTGCCATGATTAGGGAAAGGTTGAGGACAGCACAGTCAAGGCAGAAAAGCTACGCTGATAATCGTCGTCATGAGTTAAGCTTTGAACCCAACGATTTTGTGTATCTCAAAGTAACTCCCTTGAAAGGTGTGAAAAGGTTCTGCGTTAAAGGAAAACTCGCACCTAGGTATGTTGGACCATTTAAGATCTTGAGCCGCCGAGGAGAGGTTGCGTATCAGTTAGAGTTGCCCTAGTCTTTAGTAGGAGTCCATGATGTGTTCCATGTGTCGCAACTTAAGAAATGTCTCAGGGTGCCAGCAGAACAAACACCAATAGAAGCCATCGAATTACAAGAAGACTTGACTTACAAAGAGCAGCCGATTAAGATTCTGGACGTAATGGAGCGAAAGACCAGAAATAAGTCCGCTCACTTTTGCAGAGTACAATGGAGTAATAATTCAAACAATGAAGCGACTTGGGAGAGCGAAGAAGATTTGAAAGCAGAATTCCCAAACCTATTCTCTAGTCAGCCCTGAATCTCGGGGTCAAGATTCTGTTAAGGGGGGAGGTTTGTAACATCCCAATTTTTGAGTTTTTAATTATTAAATGTTATTTTATTCCAATTTATGAATTTTTTGAATTTTCTGGATTTAATTGGATTTTCTGGGGTTTATTGGAATTATTTTGAATTTATATATATTGCCTTTTGTTAAGAAATAATTATAAAAAGAAAAGTTTAAAATAAAGTTTTGCCAAAAATATTTTATTTAAATCCAGAATGTTTCAAAATATTTTTGAGATTTTTCTTGGAATTTTCTGATATTTTTACTACCCTAAATAAATCAATTTATTTTCCTGGATTATTTTAAATAGAAAACCCCGAGAAAATCTCTGTGAACAGTGTTGGGCCCGACCCATTTACTGTGCGGACTGAACGGTAAATCGGGAGGAGTAATATCGATCGTTGGATCGGGATCCCAGGGCTAGTATCATGCCATGTCAGTCAAGTAAACCCTAACGTCTCCCCACCGTTGGATCGTCATCGTGCGGTCACCCTTGAATCTTACCGGTTCGGGATTTCTCGATCTATCGGGACCGTCCGATCATGATCGGAGGGCGATAGGTCATTGTGCCCAAGTCGAATACCAGCGCCGCCATCTCCAAGTCCAAGTCCCCACCGCCGTCGGACTTTCCTTGTTTAGCGCGCCGTGCCGGGTATATAAGGCACCGGACCCCCTTCCCGAGACTCACCTCGAGCCGCCGCACAATTCCTCTGCCGCATCGTCGTCCGAGGAGCATCGAAGCCGCTGCGAAGGGTCGCCAGAGTTCCGTGGAGTTGCGCTGCGTTTTTCGTCGCCGCCGGTGACTCATCCGCCGAGGCAAGGACGGATCCGAGTTGGTCACGTCACGCCGCGTCGGATTCGCAAACTCTTCTTCGCCGGGAAGCACTAGAACGCCGTCGGATTGGTCGTCGTCCCCATCTCCGGGAAGATTTCGCCGCCGCCAGCCATTGCCGTTCGGGAGAGATATTGGCCGTTGGATCGTCATCGCACGCCCGGAGATCGTCCACGTCGCGGAGGAGAACAAAGGCATCGCCGCACGCTCTTTGCCGTCGGATTTGAATCGTGTGGTTACGGTCAAGCCGCGTCGCCTTGTGCACAGTGAAGTACACGGGTAAGCCTTAGCCGTTGGATCAAGACCGTAGGGTCTAGGATTGGCCACGTCATTTATAAGCACAGTGCACCGTAGGGGTAAGCGTCGACCGTCGGATTTGGATCGGGCAGGGGAAATTAAGCCACGTGGTGGATTTAACCGGAGCCGTTAGATTAGGATCCAAGGGTCCAGATTTTGCCACATTTTATCCGTACAGCTCGGGCGGGAAAAATCGGAATTTTCTTTATAAAAATAATTCGGTTAATTCGGATTTTATGATTTTAGGGATTTTTCAGGATTTTAAAACTTCAAAGTGCTATAACTTTTACATACGAACTCCGATTGAGGTGATTCAAATTCCTAAAAATTTGTAAAATTGACATCTTTCCAATGGAGATTTTTAATTCAATTTTTGTGTTTATTTGTTATTTGGTTTTGGTGTTTATTTGCTATTTCTTCTCGATTCGCGTAGACGTTGATTTGTGCGAGGCTTCGGAGGAGGAATTTGCAACTCAAGAATTATATTCAGATCGAGACCAGGAGCTTAAGCAAGGCAAGTTGTGCTTTGATCATATTGCACCCATGTTTGCAAAACTGCTATTTTGATTTACTTTATTGCATGATATTTTATGCGTACAAATGATTTCAACTTAACTTTGGGATTAGTTAATGTACCCTTTTGAATTACACCCTACCTTGCTATTTGTATGCCATAATCCACTTGTCACCTTAGGTTGGTTCATTATAGTTGGTTAATACTAAAATCAACATGGATGGTTAGACCGGAATAGAAATGCTTAGCCATGCCACGTCATCACATGTACATGAAATGTTGAGTATAAATTTTGACTAATGGAATATGGAACAATGATGATAACTTGTGTGTCATGTGTGGTCACACAAAGAGATTGAGCCAGGAGGTCACACAACGATGTTGATTTGTGAGTAGCACGTGGTGCTTGGTAACTAACCGGGGGTTTAATCATTTTAAGATTGAAGCAAGTGGAAGGGGAAAGTGTGCCAGGGTTGGCTCAGAGGAGCTGAGGGTATGTGTATGTCTTGCTTTAATCAATCCTAAGGACTTAACCTTGTGAGCCTTTGACCTGAGTCTATCATGCAACCACATGTTCATTATGGGGCACTTAGTGACTAATTTGCAAATGCTTAACTTGAGTGCTATCGTGGTGGTGTGAGACCCGTGGTGGTAACCATCCATGCTCGGGAGTGGCTCACATGGCGCAAGAGGGGGCCTGTTGTGGTGGTGTAACCCTTGATCTTTGAAACCTTAGCGGGTAGCATCGGGTTAAAAGGATGCATTGTAAAGGCTTTGTTATAATTGTTCACTGTGTGGTGCATGGTTGTATCTTGTGGGTAAAGTACATAACCTCCGCAGAGTGTACAAACTATTCGGATAATGTGTTTCACAGATTGAGCAATGCTCGGGATTACAAATCAAGGGTAGTTAATTAAAATGGATAATCGAAGGGATGGCAGGATGCCGTGTGGATAATGGAACTTGATTTAGGATGGAAAACTTGGGTTTATTTGAGAATCACTGAATCTATTTACTTGTTATTATTTGTTTTATCGTCTTTTAATCTATGTATCAGATGTGTTCTTAAATGTCGCTTTATTGCAAATGAACCCTTAGCCTTTCCTTTGGAATAAGCCTGCATATAGCTATGATAGAACTGCATTTTGTGCACAACTTGTTGAGTACGTGTTGGTGTACTCACCCTTGCTTAACAAACCAACAACAGTGGAGGAATCATCGTCGTTATTGGAGAAGGACTTTTAGGTGGACGCGTGTCACTAGGCCAATCCTTGTCAGGTGGACATCTACGTCTTCTACTATTTTTCCGCTGCATTTGTTCAAGTTATCTTTCAGTCTAGCCCATGTGGCTGAATAATTGTAAGTGATCATAAGATCGTACACTAGATATATTTAATAAATAAAGTCTTATTATTCTTATTGTTGTGTATGATATGATGCTTACCGATGTTAAGCTGTGTGCACTAGCGATTGATCCTGGGACTAGTGCGGTAAAACACAGTGGATTCGAATTGGTGAATTCGGGTCCTCACAGCACCCAATTCACCAGCGCAGTGTTCCTGGAATTCTGTGAAAAGATGGGCACCAAGGTGTGTTTTCCTCCGTGGCCCATCCGCGAAGCAATGGACAAGATGAGCGCGCCAACGCGCTGGTCCTGATGGGCCTCAAGACCAGGGCATTCGACAGGCTCCGCAAGCGCGGAGCACGATGGGCGAAAGAGCTTCTGATGGTGCTGTGGTCTGTCCGAACCACACCCAGCCATGAGACTAGGGAGACTCCTTTCTTCCTGGACTACGACGCCGAAGAGGTACTGCCCTCCGAGCTCTCCTTGGGCTCGTCGCGCGTATCAGCCTTCAATGAAGAAGACCAGGAAGATCGGCGCCAAGACGACATCAACTTCCTGGAGGAAGTACAAGATCAGGAGGCACTGCATGCTGCCCGGTACCAGCAAAGTCTCCGACGCTACCACGCCATCCAGGTCCGTGAGAGAACACTGGCAGTAGGCGATCTCGTCTTGCACTGATTTCACCGCAGGCGGGCTGCGACAAACTGTCTCCCCGTCGGGAGGGCCCCTTCAAGGTGGTCTCTGTCTCTTGACTCGGGGCAGTTCGTCTAGCCACGGAAGACGGTCGGGAGCTGGTGAACTCCGAGAATATAGAGCTGCTGCGGAAGTTCTACCCCTGAACTCATCTCACATGGTTGTCATGAGTACTAATATCCCGACGGCTCCTTGGCAATAACGTGGACCCCGGCCAAGGCTTAGGCCCGAGAAAGCGCTCAAGAGTCTGTGTGTGGCACTTGTTTTATGCAAAGTTCCGTCCACCATTTGCCCCACCTCTAGCGACCTGCTCCCTAGCCCCGCAGTTCCCTGGCTTGGTCCCACAAAGATGGCAAGGGCATAAGTTCCTAATGTCGATGGGAAAGTGACAACCTGGCGAGCAATGTTCAGCATGTTGTAAGTTTTCCGTGGCCTCACCCCGGGTCGGCTAGTAGGGTGTCATACTCTCCCCTAACTGATCTTGAGCTCCACATGCTCAGTATGCAGTCGATTATTACTTTGATTTATTCAACTTACTTATGCCTATAGGATTTGTGCCACACTTGGTTGTCACGAGTACCAGTAGCCTGATAACCCCTTGGCAACTCATTTGGACCCCTAGCTTCAGGCTGAGCCCGACAAAGGCGAAGGTGTGTGTGCTGACACGATGCATCGCAGCCTATGCTCCGCCCACCATGGTGCTTCGCGGCTATGTTCCGCCCACAATTTGCCCGCCTCTAAGCGACCTGCTCCCAAGCCCCGTAGTTCTCTGGTCCAGTCCAAAAGGATTGCAAGGGTCCCTTGGAAATACCGTGGACTCACAGCTTCTGTGCTGAGTCCGGACGGGCGTTTAGCAGGTGTGTGTGGCACGGTGGTTGCGGCAATGCTCCGCCCACCATGGTGCTTCGCGGCAATGTTCCGCCCACCATTTGCCCCGCTTCTAAGCGACCTGCTCCCTAGCCTCGTAATTCTCTGGTCTAGTCAGTGTTCAAAAATTCGGTGCTTGGCGACGATATTGCGGCCGATATTGCGGTTGGCGGCTATAAACGCAATGAATTCAGCCCTTGGCGGCCTGTTTGGCGGTTGGGCCAAAATTGCGGTCCTTGGCAGGTCTTGGCGGTCCTTGGCGGGTCTTGGCGGTCCTTGGCGGGTGTGGCGACTGGCACAAAATTATGAGAGAGACTATTTTGATCTACTGTTTACATGACCTGATGACCATGATTGAAAGATTCATGTCGTCGCCCACAAAATAAGGTACACTAAGTCACTAACATAGTACTTACTACTTAGTTTATTAGTTGATTAATTGAGTAGCATGTGTTTTAGTATTTTAGTTTAATATTCTACTTTAATATTTGATGTCTTGCAATTTGCAAACAACTACAAAAGAAAACTAAAAATTTTATTCATAATAAAATCAATAATATATATGAATTATATTAATTCTCGACCACCGAGGGTCAAAACGCCAAGACCCGCAATTGCACCGCAAATACGGTCTTGGCGCTTGGCGGTGCCTAACCGCCACGAATCCGCCAAGCGAACTCTTCAACATTGGGTCTAGTCCCTGTAAATTACAAGGGATTAAGCTCTAGATGGTGATAGGAAAATGACAACCTAGTGTGCTCTCCCCGCCCACTCAGTGGCAGGGATTTAGGCTTTGTGCGCCTGTTTGCCTGTTTATTCCTAATAAGCGTGGTTTAACCTTCGCTCGTGTTTGGAGTGGCTCTGTGTGATTGCAGAAAAAACTCCTAATAATCGATCCATCCGGTCGCCTAGAGGGTCCGTGTAAAATGCTTGGGGGCTAGTCGCTTGGTGCTGAATCAAACAAGTCACGAACAAGCGCGCGCAAGGGCAGACAACAGGTAAAAGCAAGGTACTTTCATTCATAATGGCCGAAAGGCCTACGTGCATCTTTACACAGAAGAAGAAAGGGAAAAGAAGGCAACAAAAGAGGTCACCGGAGCTACTCGTCGGCGATCTCGATGTCACCGACGTTGTCCTCGGTTCCTTCCTACACCTCGGCATCGGCGTCGACAAGCGGAGGCACCCATCTCCATCAGCCCAGCGACATACTCCGCCGCCTCACGCACCTGCGCTGGTGCCTGGGCGGGGTCGCACTCCACCCTAGTGACGGTCGCCATGGGGTCAAAGGAGTCATCGCAGCGAGTGCAGCACATCAGGACGAAGCCCGCTGTGGCGATCGCAACTTCCCGCCCCTCCCGGGCGGAGTGGTCTATCAAGGTGGCAGGTAGGTCGGCAAGGGCTTCGACGATAAGGGTGACGCTGTGGGCGTAATGTACCACTGATTCTTCCAGTGGACCGCTCACTGTCACCCCCATCGGCCGCAGGCTGCTGACCATGTGCTTGAAGGCGGGGCGGAGCATTTCGACGAGGTTGCGTAGTTTGCGGCCCATCTCTACGCTCAACGCACTGCACTTCTTCTCGGCACCCTTCGCCTACGCCTCAGCGGCTTCGGCTCGAGCCACCAAGGACGTCTTCTCCGCCTTCACCAACGCCAACGCCAACTCCTCCCGCAGCGACACCTCTGCTTGTCATGGAGGGAAGTTGCCGCGGCAAGTTCGGCGACCAGGTCGTCAAGCCGAGTGGTGAGCACTGAGGGAGCGGCCGAGCGAGACGCAGCAACCCCGGTGTGGGCCGCTACCTTCTGGCCCAATGACTGGGCAGGTGGCGATGGTGGGGCAACAACCCCGGTGGTAGCAGACGGCGTGGTCATCCGACTACCAGTACCGCCTTGAGGGTCCGCCCTAAAAACACATAGAAGAAGGGTCAGCGCCAGCAAGCAGAAGAACATGTCAAAGAAAAAAAAGCTTATGTGGCAGAAGCGCCCAAGCGATCAAGAAGCGAAAGCGCGAGCCCACTTTGGCCCAACATGGCGCTTATTTGCACCAACGCCGACGCCGACCACGGTGCCGTGTCGAGGCGAGGGGTGGTGACGCTGTGTCTTTCCCGGTGGAAGGCGCGGCGGCGCCAGGAGAAGACCCAGCCCCCGCCGTGCTCGAAGGTGCGGAGGGGCTGGAAGAAGAAGATATGCCCGCGGCGTAGGGTCTCTTCAGGTCAGGACCCGAAGCGTCGGTGATGACCGGCCGTTTCCCCGCGCTCCGGTCATCAACAGGAGCCGGACTCCCCCTTATCGTTTGGGGGGCGCGAGGTGGTATCACGGCCCTTCCGGTGGAGTCCATCGAGGGGTAGCATGCGATGATCACGTGTCGCTCTGTCGGCGGTAGTCGACAAAGTGGCTGGGCTTCGGTCGGGAAGCCTAGGCTACTCGGCATTTGCAGTAGCAGCCCAGTCACCTAGGTCTCGACCCCGGCGACGCTCAAATTCCCAGCGCCTGGCAAAAGACAAAAGACATCAACCATCTGTTGGCGACCACGAAGGAAAAGCAAGCAAAAAAGGGGCGAAGACTTACGGCCTGGGTACGTGCGGGTCAGGTCATCATCGCTGGTGTATCGCCAGCCACCGACGATGTCGTCGCAGATGGGCTAATCATTGGCCACGGTCCCTCGACAACCGCCGCCGGATCGCTTGGAGGCCCACAACTGGTCGATGCGGGCCACCATGGACCGAAGTTCTGCCATCTCCTCGACGAGGGAACCCCAGTTGTCGATGGTGGCTGTCGGCGCAGATGACAACTCCAGGACGTCAAGACTGCTATCGCCAGCGATGTACAGCCACTCATTCCGCCACATCTTCCAGGTGGTCTTCATCTGGAGGGAGATGTAGCAGGAGGCCGAGCCATCACGGAGGCGGAAATGGCAACTCCCCACGACGCCACAATTGGTGGAGCCACAGAGAGTGTAGAAGTATTGAAAGAGAGGAAGATTCAGCATCACCCCCACGAACATTTCGCAGAGATATGCGAAGGTGGAGAGGATGACGATGGAGTTAGGGGTGAGGTGAAGATGGTGGATTTCGTAGAAGTGAAGGACGGTGAGGAAGAACTCAGAATAAGGCGGCATCAGGCCCGTCGCCAATGCCCAGGCGAAGGTAATCACCTCCCCGGGGTTGCATTTTAGCGAGACGGTGCCCGCCCTGAGTCGGAGGGCCCTTTCGGAGGCTAGGCGAAGGACCGTCCCCAACCGCGACTCATCCATCACCAAAGGGGGAAGCGGCTGAGTCATGCGGCCAGAGTGCAATCTTTGTGCCGTGGCGGCAAATAAGCTCGCAATATGGAAGCAGAAGATGAAGGAAGCAAGAAGCCTAAACAACAAAAGTGTGGATCGTGAAGAGGCGGACGTGCCTATTTATAAGCCGCGCCTGGCGTCAGGACGTGAGGAGTTGCGTCCCCACGAGCCGACGGTCCGCAAAAAGGTCATAATGACGTGGGATGACAAGACTCGAAGAGTTGCGGCGGTTGCAGAGAGAATCTGTACGGTTGCATGTACAGGAGTGGGCCCCGTCCAGGAGCACGCCAGAGTCAAAAGAATATCTCTGAAATCTTCAAAGGTGCGCTCCAGGGCGGATCTGGGGCTACTGTCGTGTATTCTACATCGGGGTACTCTCTCCACCAACCGTGTGCGCAAGACATGGAAAAAAGAAAGTCCTGTACAAAGGACTCAACCTGCTGAAGAAAGGCTTGGCGGGCGACCAGGACATGTGGCCACCCGACGAGCAGTCGGGCGACCAGGTCCCAACCCCGGGCAACCAGGGCTTGATACCCGATGACCAGGACACGTGGCCACTCGGAGAGAAGTAGGACCAGGCCACGCGGTCGTCCGACGAGCAGGCGGGCCCATTGTCAATCATCCACGCAGATAGGGCTAGGAGGCTTCCACCCAAAGCCTTCCCCAGGATCGCTATGTATCAGGGTCATTAAATGCGCATGGAGCCGTTATAATGTGCCTGGGAGCCATTAAATAGGCGTTGCTCCCTGATGCTATGATGACCTGTCCCTCTGATTGAGCCAGCTCCACCAACTCCCGTTCCATCTACACCGCCTAGGGCAAGCCGGGGAGAAGCGTGTACCAAGCGTTCGTCACGCAGCGTCCGAACCCCTCCGAAGACAGGTAGTGTCCAGCAACGGTGTAGACAAAGAGACTTAGAAGGACAGTAGCGACAAGACTTGACACAATCAATGTAATTAATGTAAAACCACTCCCTCCACTGTCCTAACCAGTCCCGGGAGTATATAAGGGAGCTAGTGTGCATAGGGCGAGGGGGTCGGTCGATCCGTTCACAGCAGAGAAGAGATCCAAAGCTTGAATGATCGGATGAACTAAGAACAAGCGGTACACTAGAGCAACACGACCTTGAGTAGGACGTAGCGCTGTGACCAGCATTGGGGGCCTGAACCTGGGTAAATCACTGTATGTTCTTGTAGGATCGAAATATACTAATGTAGCAATCAGAGGGGGGGTGAATGATTGCGCGGAAGCTAAAATCAAAATTTTCTTGATTCACAAAACCCCCTAAATTAATTATGAAATATTGCTGTCGGTTTTAACAAAAAACAGATTAACAGATGTTCACTAAAACCATAATTCCTGAAGATCCAACAGTCGGATTGACATGAAATTTTAACTGTATAAACTAGATTCAAATCCGAAATTAACTCAACAAGAATCACCTCAATCGGATATATGGATCTAGAGTTATAACCTTCGCAAGTTGACTATATCAATAGAGACGAAAATTGATCTAACCTTAATTACGAGATTAATCAACTTCCCTTGATGACGCCTAATCGCATTGCCGCCAGAACTCCGAAGTTGAATCCAGCCACAAGAAAATCACCAAGAGAATAACTAGTTGCCAATCTTCTTCACGCCGCCTTTAATTATGCATGCAAGTCTACGACAATGAACCGACTTCAATTGTTCATGCAAACGATGAAATTCGGTGCTTCCAAATCACTCATGCATGCACGCCACAAGGAATTTCTAGTCGCCGCCTCCAAGCCACAACATGCATGAACCTTCCAAATTAAGATGACATGAGTAGCCTTTTTCTTCACGCCCCGCTTGACCACAAAACAATTGCCAATGAACTCAAACTGGAGACCCTTTGCATCCAGACGCTAGAGAGCCTCGTTGGACATCCAAAGAATGCAGGAACGAGACGCTAGGAAGGTCACCAATAAAGATCCAAAGCCGCAAAAAAGCAATCGCTAAAACTTCAACAAGACGGCAGACACGTCACTGACCAACGGAGAAGCAATCTTATCGCAGGGGAAAAAAACTCTGTTGCATGAAAACGGCTGAACCTCCAGCCGCCAGAGAAAAAGTCTAATTTCATTGATTAGGTTTTCCAGGGTTTTTATACAACTCAAACCCTAACACATGTATGCATATCCACTTGGCCCAATAACACATGGCCCAATATATGCATACAACTCAAAATTCACACATGCACTCGTACGGCCCGCCTGCCGCACTCACGTGACTAACTAGCCTTCGTGTGCACCGTTCTCTAGCCCAAACGTCCCGCATGACATCCTCGACCACCAAGACCTCGATTCCTTCCTCAACCTAGTCCCAACCTCGCCTCCATGAACCTAGTTCCGTCCCATCATCGACCACGTTAAGCCTCGAGCAACACCTACACACTAATAAACAAACAACGATCCGAGCACAAGTCCACGACTTGACTCAAAATCAATCCATGCAACCACTCACATGAGTGCATTGCATCAAACAAAACCATCATGCTATCACCAGTATAATTAAATGAACATCTGAGCACAAGTCCACGACTTGCCTCAAAATCAATCCATGCAACCACTCACATGAGTGCATTGCATCAAACAAAATCCATCATGCTATCACCAGCATAATAATCATATCAACATAGCACATGCACAAGCACCACACATGCTATAACCAAAGTCACTTAATAATGCCAATTTCATCATTCAACCAATTTTTCATCACATGATCTCACAATCTCCCCCTTGATGAAAACATTGGCAATACCATTTGGACCTGAACATTGGCATTCACCTCACAAGAACAGATGTAAGAAATTTTGTTTATAAAACAAAAAGACAAACAAGGTGACCGAAAGACAAAGAGAGAAAATCTCCCCCTACAAAGAAGAAACAAAATCTCCCCTTATTTAAAAAGAAATCTCCCTCTATGACAAAGAGAAACTCCCCCTAACAGAAAGGAGAAATGTGTGTGTGAATGTGCAATGTGTAACCAAAAGTTGTAACAAAAAAAATTCTCCCTTTGATTCCAAAATTCTCCAAACTTCTCCCCCTTTGACAATGGATTCATCAAGAATGCAAAAAGAGAACAAAAGAGAAACTCCTCCCCCTTTATGTTGTTATTTTCCCTTTTTTTATGTACTGGGCATTATGAATCATGCACAAATGGAACAACTTGATCACCAAGTCATGCTATCAACAGTACTTGCACCCTCAAATCTACACATAAACAATGTAGAGTAAGCATAACTAGAAATCAAGTACTATTAACGATTTTTTGCATGGCATGATCTCCCTTTCTCAACAATCTTGAAACCTGAAAACATTGAATTTTTGTGCACTTTATTTGTGCTTTGAAAAACTGATTCATTACTTTGATTGCAACAATAACAATTGCAAGGAATTACATGCACCATCACCTTACTTTTCAACCATGCCAAGCAATCACAAGCTTAAGGTTTCATGGTTTCGCTCATACACAACCTCTTCCAAGTTCATATCAAAGTGCAATGATAAGGCCTCAGAAAGAAGAAGTGCGACGAAGACATAACCTTGATCTTGCTTTTATCAACAATCACTTTTTGAGCTTTAGCACTTAACTTTCATATTTAGCAATTTTTCGAGTAGGATCAAGATAGCCAAGAAAGTTCAACCATGACAAGATTTAATTCAAGTTGTCATTCTATTTAAAAAGTCATGACACAAACTACACCATATATGTATAAATCGGAAGTTGCAAAGACTTTGTAGCATAAACATGGCTTCAAATGACATATGTGTGTGAAATACAATGCTCAGTACTTTTACTATTTTTCATTTTTTTGTTTTTCATTTAAGAAACACACGAAATAAAAAGCATGTTACACAATATTACAAAAACATCAAAGAACTCCCCCTCAAAACAACCATCTTAAAAACCTTCTACAAAATTGTCACCTGAAGGGAATTATTTTAAAAAACAAAAGACTGAAAGAACAAACCTCCCAAAAAGGCAACCAAAAAAAATTTCACCAATAACCAATAACTCCCCCTCAAATGGATAACCAATGAGATCAACAGAGAGGAGATGATGATATACATGTGCTTGAGTTATCATGGTATGTTCAATTAAGCATAAGCATGAATCATGATAAGTGAATTCAAAGCATGAAAGGCATGATATAAGATATAACATTATTGAACATGCCAAGGGATACATATGAGCATATGAACAAACATCTCATCTTATGTCACAAATATATATCTGTGAGTATAAAAGACATGAGTGTATAAAATAGCTCACAAAGAAGATGAAGAATTATTGCATGTGCTTCTTGAAAACCATCTCAAGGAAGAGAACCATCCAAGTCTTGACCCCATCTTGCAAAAGACCAAGATCCACTAAGCTTCTGTTCTCCAACCCAATCCTGAAAAGCCTACATAGCACAAGAAGATGTCGAGGCCTCGATCGGGCTAGAAATAAAACATTTGGGAATCCAAAGATCGAGACACACGACGAGTAGGCACAACACGAGTATTCTTGTTCACAAAATCAGATTTGCCCTTTCTCGTGTTTCTTGCAACAAGAGGTGTTTGCATCACCCTAGGCACAAAATGAGGAGTGAAATGTGCCTTCCTGAAATTAGACCTAGCCTTAGCCTTTTCTTTCTTTTGTTGTTTGGCTAGCCTAAAGCAAAAATCTACTAAGTGTCCATCTCTACCACAATGAGTGCAAGTGTACTTAACATGATGTTTAGCATTAGAAACAGAAGTAGCTTTTGCATTCATCATAGTAGAAGATAACACACCAGCAGACTTGAAAATAGTTTTCTTAGGCTCATTGACAATTTCAAATTTTCCACTTTCAAGTGTCTTCACAACAGTTGGAGCATGTGATTTATGATGAGCATAAGAATCAAAACCTAAACCTTTGTGATGAGTGCTAACTTTTGATTGATCCAAAATCATATTTAGGTTTTTCTTTCCTGTAGTGAAACATTTTAACGATTTTTCCAAGTAATCAACCTTGCGAGAGAGAGTTAAACAATTATTACAAGGAACGTCCACTTTTTCTTTTTGCTTACGATAGTTTGAGCATGAAAGAACCTCATGAGTGAGCACAGTATCTGTCATTTGAGAAACCCTAGCATTTGCATCATGCAACTTCAATTCCAATATAGCACATTTAGAACAATGAGTTGAATCATGCAAATCAACAGTTGAACAGCTAGCATTTGTCATATGTTTCTCATTTTCTTTCTTTTCAGCATTGACTTACTCTAACAAAGAAACATGTTCTTTTCTAAGCAAAGTAAGCTCATCAGAATTAAATCACATGATTTGCAAGCATCATCATCAGAATCAAAGATTTAAGTCTAGCAATTTCAGCATTCAAAGATTCCACAAGAACATCATGTTTATTAATTTTCTTGTTGCGTTTGTCAAGCAATTTTCCAAGACGAACAACAAAGCAATAGTTAATTCATCGTAAGAAGGTTCTACCTCATTGAAGTCATTTGTCATGATCGCCCGGTGAAGCTTACATCACTCCTAGCCATGAGACACAACCTGTCAATTCATGTTTGCTTGGAGTTGTTGTGTCATCTTCATCGCTCTCGTAATCTACATCACTCAAATTGACTTGTTCAAGAGTGGAAAGGACCCGTGGACAACTTTGTCTGTTGATGAAGCTCTTCTTCTTTATATTGCTTGGAGAAAACTTCTTCTTCTCTTTTCTTTTGTCATTGTCCTCCTCTCTTGATGCTTTTCCTGCAAATTTAGGACAATTTGGACGAATATGGTTGAAATCACCACACTCGTAGCATCTTGGAGGGCCACCACCAACTCTCTTTCTCATTCTCACATTCTGCAAAGCTTTATTAAAACGAGAAGAGAGTGATGCCAAGTCTTCTTCCTCGAAATTCCTCAACTGTTCATCGGTTAGTGAAGACAAGAAAGACAAGGCAAAACTTGAAGAAGCATTATCTCGAGACATGCTAGATTGAGAGGTTAATGCAATTGATTTATAATCAGTCCTCCTAGCAAGAACATCCAATTCATGAGTTTTTAGTTTAGAGAAACGAACATCTACAGTAAGGTCACTCATGACAGTTGATTCTCTAATTGATGTAACTTTCATTTCCCAAATAGACATGTCTAATGTACCAAGCAATTGTCTAGCATTAGTAGCCTCATCAAAGTAAACTCCAACAGCACGTAAGTTGCTAAGAATCTTATTGAAACGTGCAAAGAAATCATCTAGTGACTCACCAGGCTTCATCTCAAATCGCATGTATTCTTTCTTGTATATATCTTGACGAACCTCTTTGATAGTGTTTGAACCCTCATGATAATCACAAAGAGATTTCCATACCTCATATGCAGACTTGAGATGGATCACGCGGTCGAAGTCACTTCTTCCCAATCCTTGGATGACCAAGTTTCGTGCTCTACTGTTTGCTTCAACATGTGCTTGATTGGCTTCATTGACTTGATCATTCTCAGGAACCCGATATGGCTCAGATACCTTCTCCCGCATTGCAAAGCCCCGAGTTTGAATGTACGCCCATCTTCGCTTCCAAAACTAAAATCAACACCATCGAAAACACAAGGTTTTGTCGAATACCTATCCATCGCTACGGTTTCTAATCACCTGTTAAGAATAATTAGAAAAACCTTGCTCTGATACCACTTGTAGGATCGAAATATACTAATGTAGCAATCAGAGGGGGGGTGAATGATTGCGCGGAAGCTAAAATAAAAATTTTCTTGGTTCACAAAACCCCCTAAATTAATTATGAAATATTGCTCTCGGTTTTAACAAAAAACAGATTAATAGATATTCACTAAAACCATAATTCCCGAAGATCCAACCGTCGGATTGAGGTGAAATTTTAACTGTATAAATTAGATTCAAATCCGAAATTAACTCAACAAGAATCACCTCAATCGGATATACGGATCTAGAGTTATAACCTTCGCAAGTTGACTGTATCAATAGAGACGAAAATTGATCTAACCTTAATTACGAGATTAATCAACTTCCCTTGATGACGCCAATCTGCTCGTCGCCAGGAACTCCGGGAGTTGAATCTAGCCACAAGAAAATCACCAAGAGAATAACTAGTTGCCAATCTTCTTCACGTCGCCTTAATTATGCATGCAAGTCTGCGGCAATGAACCAGCTTCTAATTGTTCATGCAAACGATGAAATTCCGGTGCTTCCAGTCGCTCATGCATGCACGTCACAAGGAATTTCTAGTCGCCGCCTCCAAGCCACAACATGCATGAACCTTCCAGCCGAAGATGACACGAGTAGCCTTTTTCTTCACGTCCTGCTTCAGTCACAAAACAATTGCCAATGAACTCAAACCTGGAGACCCTTTGCATCCAAACGATAGAGAGCCTCGTTGGACTTCCAGCAGCCGGCTGGGAACGAGATGCTAGGAAGGTCAGCCAATAAAGATCCAATACAAGAAAAAGCAATCGCTAAAACTTCAACAAGACGCGGCCGACGTCCTGACCACCGGAGAAGCTAACTGATCGCTAGGGAAAAAACTCATAGATGAAAACTACTGAACCTCCGGTAGCCAGAGAAAAACTCTAATTTCATTGATTAGGTTTTCCAGGGTTTTTATACAACTCAAACCCTAACACATGTATACATATCCACTTGGCCCAATAACACATGGCCCAATATATGCATACAACTCAAAATTCACACATGCACGCGTACGGCCCGCCTGCCGTACTCACGTGACTAACCAGCCTTCGTGTGCACCGTTCTCTAGCCCAAATGTCCCGCATGACATCCTCAACCACCAAGACCTCGATTCCTTCCTGAACCTAGTCCCGAACCTCAGTTCCTCCACGAACCTAGTTCCGGTCCTGTCATCGACCACGTTCACCCTCGAGCAACACCTGCACACGAATAAACAAACAACGCATCCGAGCACAAGTCCACGACTTGACTCAAAATCAATCCATGCAACCACTCACATGAGTGCATTGCATCAAACAAAACCATCATGCTATCACCAGCATAATTAAATGAACATCTGAGCACAAGTCCACGACTTGCCTCAAAATCTATCCATGCAACCACTCACATGAGTGCATTGCATCAAACAAAATCCATCATGCTATCACCAACATAATAATCATATCAACATAGCACATGCACAAGCACCACACATGCTATAACCAAAGTCACTTAATAATGCCAATTTCATCATTCAACCAATTTTTCATCACATGATCTCACAGTTCTTGAGTTTCCTGTCCTGCTCATCCCGAGAAAAAAGTCGAGAGTGAGACATCTGCAAAGACCCCCTCTACCGAAACTCGGTTATACACTCAAACCAATACTGTCTACCATAAACATGCCAACAGCTACTCTAGTCAAATTCGAAATTTTTAACCGCGTCACTAAGGAATCACTGTAAGTTATAGATCCTCATGACTGTCAAAGATTGCAGATCGTCTCGTCACCTCTAAGGTATCTACATGTAAGGGGCAAGGATGCCACGCGCCGAAGTGCTAGCGTCGGCTGCACGGTTTTAAACGAATGAGGTGTGGCGGTTAGGGTTTTGAGAATTCCAAATTCCTATGGTATCTCTTAACCCTAAAGACACCACCTTTCCTTTTATATGCGTGCTTCACAATGGGTTTCTATATTAAAGGTCCATTAGGAACTTGAAGCTTATTAGAACTCACATCGTCATTCGAATTAAGTACCAACCCTTTAAACGTGTGACCCTATAGGTTCTCGTATATTTGGATATGGCCAAAGTACTCTTACTCCACCATTAATGGTAGCGGTCCCTAGTAGAATACGCTAATTCCTAAGTATATGTAAAGGTTACATCGAACAAACCTTAACAATGCTTAGTTATATGCATTTTCCTTTGCTTCATGACATCGGTCCATCTCAAGGCCATTATGTGCCATCCTTGTTTTGTTTGCTCAACTACTCTTTCTCGATTACGTAACTTAGAATCCTCAACTACGATTAACTCTTTAACCTCAAACAGTATGGCTATGTATATCTAGAATCCGACTAGTCGAGAGGCCTATAGATATCTCTCCTGATGTATGGAGAGACAAATCTCATCTTGATCGACTATGCCTTACGGCATGATTCACGACAAACCTGAAAGCCACCTTTATAACTACTTTGTTACGGAGTAGCGTTTGGCAACCCTTAAATAAGTCATTACACATCTCGAATATATGCGTCAACCTCAAGTCTAATAATATAACATACACATTGTATATGAGATCAACTGATAACATGTAAGATTATAATGTTCTCACATGTTCTCTGTTCTCTGACTTGTTCATATTATTGGTTTGATATATCCATATTAATGACTTGTGAAATATAGTTATCAACCAATACATATGCTAGCCTATTCATACGTGTATTCATATGTTTACCGACTAAAGATCACTTATAGAGTTTCACAAATAAGTCACATACTTACTAATAAATAATAATGCTATTATTCAAAGAATAAGATAATAAATTATAAATATAAAAAATATAATCATTTGAATAATTGCCCCTCATGGTATATCTCTAACGCTCTTCGTATCGGCCTGACTTATTCAAGAAAATATATTTCCATCTTCGGCTTGGTCTTCTCGTGTCTTTTTCTGCCTCTGCGCGGGATTTTTTCGTCAACCAACGAATCTTTTCATAACTGTTAAATATTCCTGTTTCAATCTTTTAAAAATCGGCTATCCTTTCTCTCTGGTCAAACCATGGCCGATTTTTAGCGTTTCTGGACGCTTCCATATTGACTTGTCTACCTGACTTTCGCAAACTCTATGCTGATGGGACAGACTATTTTGTCTGTCAAAAACTCTATGCCGATGGGACAGACTATTTTTTCTGTCAAAATTAGGCGGCAACAATAATTCTTATTTTCTTTGGGGGTGAAAACAGATCGGATTTTTCCTGCTGATCCGGGACCGAATCCGATCGGGACTAAATTTGGGACGGATGTTAGATATCTAGTCGGATCTGGACCGGATCTGGATATTTAAATCCAGATCCGGGATCGGATTCGGAGCACCTAATATCTGAAAAAACTGGGACGGGATCCAGATACCGGATACTAGTCCTATCCGGATATCCAGATTCTATTGGGCCAAGCCCAGTTGCTCAAGCGGCCAGCCCAAAGACGTGCGTAACTGCTAACCGGCAACCCTAACCCTAACCTTCCCGAGTCCCATCCAATGCAGAACATCGAGCCCTTGCGGTCTTCTCCCCGGTGCCCCTAGGCACAGCTTGCAGTGATGCTAGGGGCCTCATCCGCGCGGCGCCCTACTACTGGTCGCCGCCGGCGATGGCGGCCGCCAATGTAGGCATCTCGGATGCGGTGCTCGTGTCGTCCGCCACGGGGATGCTTGGGCTCCTCTACATCAGAGATGGTTCCAACCAAGAACTGTCTGTGGTGTAGCCCTCATCACAAACGGTTCCAAACAAGAACCATCTATGATGAGGGTTACATCACAAACAGTTCCAAACAAGAAACGTCTGCGATGAAGATGCATCACAGATGGTTTTGTTTGGAACCGTCTGTGATGACTATTTTCGCAAACGGTTTGCAAACTATCTGTGATCACTGAAGTTATCACTGACAGTTGCTCACAGACGATTCGTAAAACTATCTGTGATGACCCTTATGAACCATCTGTTATATGCCTGTGTGTAGTAGTGTATAAGATTGATCTTCTTCGTTCTTGAAACTATGCACGCTCATGTCGTGTCATACAAAACTCTTATCTAACTCGAGGTTGCTACGCATAAGAAGATGTATCAGAATATAACAAGTGGTATCAGAACCAAGACCGGATTAATTAAATTTGTGAGAATGTCAGTAAGGCGTCAAGTGATACTAAATCAAGATTGATATCGATGATGTGGAATCAAGTGGAGAAATTTGATGACAGAGAAAATTTTAGGAATTTTTTTAAATAATATTATTTTATTTCGAAATTGCGACATTAATACGCGTATTTAAAAAATTGTAGAAATAATATCCGGTCGCCAAACCGTTTGGCGATAATAGGGTAGTCGCCAAACCGTTTGGCGATAATAGGGTTGTAGCCAAACGGCTTGGCGACTATACCCTAATCCCGCATTTTGAACCGGTGACAGCCAGTTGTCGCCAGGTCAGGGAGTGGTCGCCACACCGCTCGGTGACTATTATATAGTCGCCACACGGTTTAACGACTACTAGTAGTCGCCGAGCGGTGTGGCGACTACTAGTAGTCGCCGAGCGGTGTGGCGATAATAACTGAGTAGTACTCCGGCCTAAGTACTCGTATTTAAAAAATTACAGAAATACCCTATAGTCGCAATTCCAAATTGACATACATCTTTGTCTCAATAGTCGCAGTTCTGTCGCGGATTGAAATTGCGACTCAAATCAAATCACTCGCGGCCACGAAACCATGGAAATCATGGCCACTTAAGGGTTTCGCAGCATTTCATGACGTGCCGGATGCATCCAAAAATACGAGAAAAATCAAGGGCGACCTACGCAACGCGGGCTACCACTAACGTATGGGCCAGATTGCCAGACGTTGCCCCGATAGGAAGTTACGAAAATCGAAAAAGGCACTCGCGGCCATGAAACCACAGAAGTTACGATGTTGAAGAAATTTCAAATTTTTTATGGGGGTTCCTGATAAATCAGTGATATTACCATAAAAATTTCAAATGATTTTAAGATGTGAGGAATTTTTTAAAATTCAAACAATACAACTGTCCTGATAAAACGCTGGCCGACAAGTTTGAACCGAATGAAAAATGAAACAAACCACGTTAGAAAAATTTTAAGGGCACATACACCGAAAGTTGAGATGATAAAATAAGCAATAGATTAGATTATATTACAAGGGCATTACAACAGTGACGAAATTGCTTGAGGAACTAACTAAGGAAAGCACCGCTTGTCATGGTGGAACAAATGATCGTTCGCCTATCCGGTTCAAATTTGAATGATGTCCGACATTTTCTGCATATTACCTGACCCGTGTTTAATTTGCGATTTGTCATCGGACACCGCTCAATCCCTACTATGAAATAACTCCATGGGGATCCGTAGTTCTCCCAGCTGTCGCCGAATGGGTGGTCTATGCCGTACGTCTCGGGTGTATAAGACATAATTTTTTGGTCTTTTTTATGTGGATTTCTACCCTCCCATATGGGCATGTCATCCCGATTCCCAGCGTCCCCTATGTTAATACCACCCGGGTTCCCGGTTGGTTTGCGCAACGCGTCAATGATTTGTTGCATGGTGCGGACCTCGGCCGGCTGCTTCCCGTTGTCCCTGCTTCTTCTAGAGGAGGAACCCTCTTGCACCTCTGGTGTGTTGGCTGTTGGCGGAGACATGCGGAGACGCCTGCTCTGTTTCGGCTCGCACTCTACTATATGGTGCAGGAGGTGTGTGTTGGGCTTATCGTTGGACAACCGGAAGCGTGCCCTGCAGTCAATGCAGTATGCCCGCTTTGGTCATTGAATAACACCGTAGGCGTACTCAGGGTCTGGCTTTTCTGGGCGGTAGTGGCACCACGGAGAGGGTTGCTCCTCCCAGTTATCCCATACAGGAAGTTTGAGATGTGGGTGGTACGTCTCCGGGTCCACCCAGTTGAAGTAACCGCAGCATTCATCCTCGGCCAAGGGGCACCGGTAGAATCTTCGGTCCTCTAGATCATCGTGGCAGGTATCAACCACTGCCTGCAGGCCATGTTCGCAAAAGTCGGGGCTTTCGGGCGGCCCTGTAGGAGGTTTCTTCTTTGACTTGAGCAAATTCGCAAGTTTCCTTTTGAACTCTTGTGTGCGATGAACTGGTTTAGAACTACTACTTTGTGAGTTTAACATGAGTATGTCGCATGAAACTCACCGATTGGTTGGCCCTTGCCCACCGCCCTAAGCTCTAGTCGATCTAGAAAAGGACATATCCCGCGGCCTCCCACCGGTGAAGTTCTCGCCAAGCGGGTAGGCGTCGTGGCGCTTGGAGAAAAAGTGAGTCACGTCGTTCCGCCCGCCGATCCATTGGAAGAAGCAACACCGTCCTTGTCCGAGAAAAGAAAGAACGATGCATGAAATGGTAGTGTTACCTCAGATTGTGTGGACACCAAGAGGTTTACCTCAGAGGTGCGGCCACAAGAGTGAGCGGGTGGCCGCTCTCCATGGGTAGATTGCATCATCTTATTTGGTAGGTTGCAATCGATTTGGGTCGGGCAACTCCGCATCGACGCCATCGCATCCGGATATTCGGGCGGATGACTTCGCCATAAAGAGGCGATGGTAGAACGACATTGTGCCCTAATTTGTGTAGATTCAGCCGACGTTTATTCTTTGGTTTGGCTGTGTTGGATGTCTACCCCTCGGCCCTGTTTTATAGTGGTGGTGAGAGGTTACTCCACACAATTACAGCACTTGTCCATTTTTATGGCCTAGCATCCTCTGTGAAAAGCTGCACGACGTGTGACCCATCATGAAAGCTGCACGACCTGAGACCTTATAAGAAAAGCTGCACGACCTGTCACCCTCTGTCAAAGGCTGCACGATGTGTCACCCTCCGCCGAAAGCCGCCCCAGCACGAAACCGCATGTTGTCGTTTCAATTTGAAAAGCGGGATGCAGCGTGTTGTCATTTCAGTTTGAAAAGCAGGGTGCAGCGTGTTGTCGTCTCAGCCCGAGCAGCGTGGTGCAGAGTGTTGTCGTTTCAGTCTGATAAAGGTAATAGGTGTGTGACAAAGCTACTAGTTGATGAAAGGATTAACTAAGGACATAAGATTTAAATTACAAAAAATGCGAATGCAATTGTTCGTGCAACATATTTCAAACGATCTGCACATAAATTTTTCTTCCGCAAACACCCTTCGTGAACTAGTCGCGCAGAAAACTGAACTAACTAAGCCTATTCAGCGGCCTTTAGAATTACTCGTGTAAATACAGATGTTGGTGTGACTAGCTTTGGAACCCAGTTTGGACAGCCATATCACACTTAAAATATTCTAATTAAAGCCCGCTAACATGTAAAATACGGATATATGAAGATATGATATCCGAAACCACTTGAAATACATCTCGTGACTAACTCGCCCCTCTACACGAAATGAACTACTTCGCAAGAATAGAGTACAATACAAGAACGATAGCCACATACACAATCTTCTCTAACCATTTCATATGATCTAAAATGTGCTCCATCTTGAACATCAGCATGTTCAGCCTCTGCTCAAGCATAGGGTCCATCCTCTCCTCCATAGAAGGCTGCTACATCCTCTGTGGTACAATGGTTGTAGGACGCTCCCTCGAGGTGTCCATGGTGTCCGCCCACTGGAAATATTGGCACCCTGCAGCCTACGTGATGAGGTGAACAAGCTTTCAGGTCATGCGAAGGAATGAGATATCTTAGAACAACTACACAACCTGAATAGAAGAAATAGTGTGCACAAGAAGGAATCAAACTAGCTTTTCACTTACAGAGAAAAAAGGGCACTTGTAGAACACTCGCCCATTATTTTCCTCAGTGTTGGAGTAGAACACATTAGCTTGCACTTGGCAGTTAGGACATTCGACCTGCCTTGCATTGGCAAGTGCACGAGCCCTCCGATTTCCAGAGGTCGTCGTTTGAGACATAGTCTTTTGAGGCAAGGAACGGGATGAAGACGAGGATATTTGGTAGCGGAGGTGGTATGAAAGCTCTTCGATTTGTGGAAGGATTGCGGGGTTCCGGGGAAGAATGCTCAACGAGAAACTGAGGTGCTTTCGGCTCTCCCCTCGGAAAGTCCTCTTGTAGGCACGTCCCCCCTCTAGACGAGGACGTCCCCAGGCCCCGCCCGATCCACCTATGATGAGCACGTCTCCCCTTTACAGGGACGTGCTCGCCTCCTCCAAGAAGCCTAACGAGGACGCCCCCCCGCCGAAAGTACGTCCCCAGCCCCCGGCGATCCACGTCCGACGGCACGCCCCAGGCTTGTATGATCTACGTCTTGCATGATCTTACGTCTTGCATTTTAGTTCATTAAGTGTTTGCATTTTAATAGTTATAATATCGAATTCAAGATGCAAAAATTGTTTAGATTAATAGAATTAATCTAAACATCAATTTGCTATTTGATGTATATGTGAATAGTATTCATTTCTTAATTAACATTGCATAAGATTTTGTTTGATGTATATGTGAATAGATTTAGCGGTCTAGGAAAGCTGATAGCAGCGTGCTGTGGCCTCACCCGAGAAAGCTGTTGTGTGCAGCGTGTTGTCGAATCGATCTGAAAAAGTGGGGTGCAGCGTGTTGTCGAATAGGTCTGAGAAAGCTGCAACGTTCGCATTGTCATGTCGCATTGATATCGGAAAGGTAAAAAAAGCATGAACATCACTATTAACATTGTAAAACAGTACGAACAAAGTAACAAAGCGAGAACAACACTCTAAACAATGTAGAATAGTACAAAGTAAGAACAAAAAGAGGACAACAACCTATCAACGGTCCCTAGTCGGCGCACCTCCCACGACGACCCTCTTGACCCACGTCTTTGAGGCCGTTGCATCGTCAAGAGGCGTGGGTGAAGCTCCTGCGATGGTCCCTTTGCTCTGCGATGGCCCCGCCTGCCCGTAGTCGGAAGGGCTGTAACGCTGCACCGGTCGACGGTCTCGGGGAGGCAACGTGTACCCGTAGGTACCGTAGTCCCGTCAAGCTAATCGCCGGTTTGCTGCGTGCCTGCGTTCTCGCTGGAGCAGGGGCGCGTGGGTCGGTCTGCAGGGGCTGCGGGGTAGGCGCTTGCAAAGGCAAGTCTAATCGTGTACCAACAAGAACCGTCCGTGAAGAAGTCCACCGACGTGGCTCGAGGAGGCGCCGACCGAAGAACTGCTCCTCCACCACCCTCAACGAGCTCGCACGTTCGGATAATAGCTTTTAATTGTAGTTACTTGATACTAATATGAAACGTAAGTAGCTCGACTTACCTGGCGTGGGCACCATGGTGGGAACGCGCGTCGCCGCCACCGACCTCCACCACGCTGGGCCAGAGGCAAAGGAGTGTGGAAGCGCACCGCCTCCAGTGTAACGAGGAGCCGGGTCGGTGTGGGGTGTGTATGCATGCGCGCGTCTCGCTGTGGCACGATCGGTAGCGCCAACGTGCCGACAAGAACCCAGCCCACGATCTCGCCAAAGCCGGTCACCACGCCGTCCTCAGGGCCTCGCCATCTCGCCCAAATGAGATGGCAACTCCGTCTTGTAGCCTGGACAAGACACTGCACCCGTGCCTGTGGAGCTCCCTAGCGTGGTCCACCTGTCACACACGACAAACTGATATGCATATGGACATAACGTTAGGAATACATAAAGTAATTTACAAAATTAAGACTTACCATGGCGTGCGTGGCCGCTCCTGCCTGGCCTGGGTACAAGTCAGCCACGCTAGGAGCGTACGCGTGGGCCGGAGGCTGGTCCACCAGGAGGAGACGGGCACGCGTCCGGGGCACGTACCAGCGCAGGTACTGCTGGTAGGATGAGTCATCGTAAGGTGTGGCCTCATCGACGACGTGCTGCTGCGCCTCGGCCCACTGCGCGAGCCACGGCTCCATCCTCTGTACCAAGGTGGGCAGGCTCTTCGGAGGGCCATGGGTGTGGACCCTGAAAAGAAATCCAAATTATTAGACATACGACGTAACTATTTATCATATTTTTGGTCGGATAACTCACGTGTGTACCGCCTGCGGCACACGATCCCCCCAAGGAACAGGACCGCCGTCAGAGGTCGAATCGTCGGAGGACTCGGCGCGGCAGTAGTCCTCCACGAAGACGCCGAGGACGATCTTCCTCGTCGTCAGCCAAGACGCTCGTCCCTATAGCAAAGCGCCGAGCCCACTCGGCGCGGCTCATCCCGACACGGCCGGCTATAAGGGTCCTGTGATCACCGCTCCGCCGCAGTGGTCGAACGCCTGCGGAAGGATCTGGTACGCCGAAGGCATTACCTACGCCCCGCCCATCGTGGCGTGGACAGAAAAAATATGTAAGCATTACGCGATCGCAAATGAAATTTGACAAATGCAATTCAAGAAAATAATTACCCGTCGCCGAAGTCCAAAGCGAGCCCACGGTCGGCCGACGATCTCGCCGCCCGCACATCTCGGCGGTAATCGTGGGAGGACTAAGGGTCGACCCATCGGGAAGCGCTCGAACGACCAAAGCTGGAGAAGTAGAGGCATCCCAGTAAGGTTGGCGGTCTTGCCCAGCTTCACGCACGCGTCGCAGAGGGTGTGGTACGTGCCGGCAAGAACTGCTGACCCCCAAGACAGCAGCGGGACCTGGTCTGGCTCAGCAGCGTTCGCGATAGCCCGTGCGTAGGCTATCCACCATGCGTCGACGCTGTCGCCGTGTGTGGTCGTGAACATCACCATCCCGAACAACCAAAGAAGGTAGGCCTCCAAGTGTCAGGCCACCTGGTAGTCCGTGGGTTGCGCCGCCATGTGCTGCACCTGTCACAGTTAATATGTAGTAATATGTTAATAACGTTACAAAAAATTAGAAAAACATTTACACGCATAAGCACTCACCTCGAACTGGGCCAACCACCTCCTCAACGGCCCGTGCTTCTTCCTGCCGACGGGTATCGCTGGGTCAGTGTGAGCCACTCCGAGGAACCTCTCCTCCAAATCAGCCTGCCACCCCGCAGGAGCCACCGAGGGTCTGATCGGTGCCCAATGACGGCAACCTGTCAAGATGGCGACGTCCCCGCAGGTGATCACACTCACCGAGCGGCAAGCAGGAAAGTGTGCGTCTCCAGGCGCCAGCGGTCCACCAAACAAGACAGTAGGCTCCGGTCGAACAGAAAACGCCGTGACCGCTCTGGACCGTCCTCGCCGCCCTCCGCCGGATCCTCAACCACATCCTCAGCTGAGCCCTCGATCATCCGAGCGACCGGAAGCAACCCAGCACGTGCCAACCTATCGACAGGAAAAAATAGTCATAGTATTGAAATATTAGTTAAACGAAATGCAACTGTGCGAGCAATGAAACATGTAAATGTAGTGCAACTCACCGGGTGTAGAAGGCTGGGTGGAGCCACCATACCCTGCCGGGCACACGGACCCGCAGCAGAGGCACCTTCTCAAGCCCCTCTGTGGTGTGGACGAACGCACGGTGCCGTCGGTCCAACGAAGAGTCAAGGAGTGACTCGGGGTGCGCCATCCCTTCAAGTAAACAGGAAAAAAGTACGGTTAGTAATATAAAACAAAAGACTGAGGAGTTCGACATAAAAAAAGAAACGACAAACATATCAATACAAAAACATGACAAAACGTACAATCATAGTTAAGCATTGTTAAGCACATTGATCTTACACAGTGAAATACAAATTACATAATTCACTACATAAACATGACGGAAGGTCCAATATACCCGCAAATACCTAACATAGGATAAAATGATACATATTACACAATTCAATACACATTACATAACACTACGGGCATTATGCTGTTTTGTGCCCAGACTCACCGTGACCGAGAACACCTCCTAACAGGCCACCCACTTCAGATTCATCCATGTCATTGCGACGCGCTTAGACTGTGGATCGCCCACCGCTTTTCCGCACACCTCCGCAAATTTGCATCCGGTAGACATATGCGCACATCTCTGTTAATGGCAGTGAAATCACCATGTGCTCGAAAACCACGGAACTCACCGACCATGTATTGACAAAGATGACCCTTTAGGTAGAAAGGGACACGACATGCACGTGTTCATCCCAATTTGCCCACAAGCCGCGATCACATGCGAGCAGGGAATATGAAGAAGTCTTGGCTTGTTGCAGGTGCATTCACACCATCTAGTGGCCCCTTGGCCTAGGTTAACCTCGTGTGTAATAACCGCTGTGTCGGTTCCCAATCCCCTTTACATCAAGAGTCACTGCGGTACTCGGTGACTCGGCTACGCACCATATGGTGAGCTTTCTTGTGCGCTCTCCATGTAGGCCATCATCCGCGACAAGACGGGCGCTTGCAATGTCGTGGCATGAAGTACCTCCGCGATGCCTTTTTTGGAAGTAGCCAACGATGCCGTGCAACATGCCTTCCAGATGGCCACAAGTAGTTGCGACGCAGCCTCGATGACCCAATTGTAAACCTCGCTATATTCGTTGTCATGACACCGAACCTGCTCAAACATATCGATTAGCACAATAACTCTAACTGCTCAATAAAACGGCTATGTTAATTTAGTATACTAACTCGGCGCCCCAAAGGTCATCGAGCAATGCCCACTTCTCCAATGCCCGCTTATCCAAAGGAGAAACACTTAATGTTTCTTGACGATCGTCTCCTCAGATTTGGAGGATCGAGCGGTCCAAGGGGTGATAGCCTTTTGGGTTGTCAATCGTTCGGCGTTGCTGGTTGCTTCTTCAGCTCTTCAATCTGTGCGGTAGTGTGCTTATCCAACTTGGCCAATATCGCGTTGAACTTACGTGCCTGGTTCTGGTTGCATAACCTCTTAAATAGGTTCATCAGCTTCTTACTCTTGAACTGCCTGAAAAAATTTGCTCCCAAATGCCTCATACACCACTGCTCGCATGTCACGCTATGGAAAAGGCTCATCAAGGTCCTCCTCAGAGAGTCTTAATTGCCAAATGATACCTTTATGACGGTCATGGATTATGCACACGTTGGGCGATCACTTAACTACCCCGAACTTCAAATGTCCGAAAACCACGCCCAACTATCCTGTTCTCACCTCAACAAATGCAAAGGCCAATGGAAGTATGTGGTTGTTCCCATCAACCGCAATGGTCGTTAGAATCGCCCTTGTATTTCCCAATGAATGTACCATCGACGACAAAGAATGCAGTAGTACCGAATGACGCAATGCAAGGACCCAATAAAAAAAGCACGATTTAAATATCGAGACCCCATTACCATCCGCTTCACTTTCTTCAAAAGTCGTATGCGTGCAGATTGGTTTCTTCAAGACATTAAGCACACGAGGTAGGTTACAACACGAAGCCTCATATGTGCCAAACCTCTTCTTCTAATGCCTTTTGCTTCGCACGCTAGGCCATCGAGTAACTTATCCGATACTTAAATGTTCTCAAGATTGCTTTCAATATAAGAACACTCAATGTCCCGCTTCTCGATGATCTCATTGAACATCACGCTAGCAATTACAAACCGATTCAAGTTATGTGTTTCACCGTAACATTTTCTAGTCCGCATGTGTGCCCATCTACTCGTGGTGCAATCCAAAATGTCTCGCGCTTCGCTTGTATGCATGTACTGAATTCACATCCTTCGTTCTCGCACTTCACTGTGTATCTATCTCGATCGACAAAACAACTCGAACTCTCTCACGCGATAGTGCCCACAAATTTCACCGCCAACTTCAACTCGTAATTATTTGCAAAAATTTGATTCAGTATTAACGACATTGCTAGCATACTCTTAACGCGACTCATGCCCCCACAAAACTTCCATACCACCGCCGACGATCGGGATCGCCAACCGCAGAAAATGAGGTAGGGGTCAGTGAGAAATGGGACCACAACTGCGCTTTGCTCAAACAGAGGAATGAGGTCGAGGAGGTTTATGGTCTGAGCTAGGAGACAACGGACGAGACCGAGGATTATATCGTTCGAGCCCCGAGAAGGTAATGTACTCTACTCCAGTCACCTTGCGGTGGTGATTCCTGATATTTGTGTGTACAAGAGAGGATTACAGCTCAAGCTTGACGATGCTAAGTCTAGACTTGAACTCCCGTGTGTGTGCGCTGGGTTGTTCTATGTCCTTCAGTGTTTACAAAGCTTCAGACTTATACCCATTCTTCTTGCAACGTTCGGGAGTAATTCTCGGATCGTGGCCTTCATGCACATTGACAACGGTGGTAATCAGACCGATCCGATCCCGCTACCAAGACATTACTTCATGATCCCACGCTTCAGAATCGCCAAGTGATGACGTGTCTGGATCCAAGGGAACGTTATCGACTCGAATCATCCTCGAGCTCCAGTCGCGGGGACCCCGAGCTTGAATTTCCGCGCCCTAGGTCGAGCAAATTTCGAGTTTGATCCGAGTTAGTGATCGAGGCCTTCCGAGCTAGGGGGCCGGTTGATTGTCTGCTGACCAACCAAGGGTTGCCCGGCCCCCGACAGCTAGCCCCCGAGGCTTAAGGTCGTAGGAGTACCAAGGACGACCTCGAGCCTCACCCAACAAGTCATTGGCAAGAACCCTTGCAAGGTCTTGGAACCTTGTTCGAGGTCGAGCGAGATCGCAAAGTGAAACCCTGTGTGAGACATCCGCGACCTTTGATCTCTCCGGTGGTACGGATGCCAACAATGGCGGACACTGCAGAAGGCTTCGAGTCCGCCGCCCAGCCTTAATTGCGCCTGCCTAATCATGCCAGCGCGCTTTTGAGGCGCCAGAGGAGGTTATATCCCAACAGCCGTGGAAGACCCCGAGCTTTGGATCATCGCCTGAAAATTTCGCGCCTCCTCCCAAGCCTTCACCCGAAAGGCATCGCTTTTCCATCTCCATACGACGTTCGCCATGGCCTGCTTAGGAAAAGCACCTTGTCTGGTCGCGAGGATGAAGGAGCTCGAGGCCCAGGGCTGTTGGATCGTGACTGGCGGCTGCCGGTGGCGAGACCGAACCTCATCCTCGAGATGACGAGATCGTCTGCACCGCATCATTCCCTTCGGATGCGGACCCGGAGAGCTTAATTCGCCGACGCCCTCGACAAATGCCAAATTGAATTGATCAACTTGGTACCCAATTCCATCCTCACCCTAGCCATCTTCTCCCATCTATGCGAGGGGTTCCCGGGATTCTTCCCACCCCTCGCTCTTCTTCCGCCATTCTCTTCCACTCCGGAAGGACCCCGTGGTCGGGTGCCTCTATTTCCGGCGTGGTCCTGCTCAAGTGGGCCTTGCCCAAGATCACTAGTCGACTCTCTTGGTCCATGGTCGAAAATCGGTTCTACCTCAAGAAGGGGGAGAACGGAGGTCGCGATACGAGGGAGCCGCCACATCGGGAAGAAAGAGACCCCAGAGACCGAGGACTCGACGTTGACGCAGGCCATCGCCGCCATCCACATTTGCGCCACGCGTGGCCTCACCAACAAAGCGATCGCGAATGACTTTCATGAATCGGTGTCTCCCCACGGAGCGAGTTACACCCGTTCTCCCAGATCAAGGGACGCGACGATTCGACCCGAGAGTTCATCTGGTAAGGTCTTCAAATTTCAAGGTTTTTGCTTGAGTTCGCACTTCTTCCTCCTCCGATGGCCCTTGTTTGTGCAAATAAGGAGTCCTGGTCGCGCCAGATGCTGGAAATGTTCGAAACCGCGATGAGTATACTCTTGACAACTCGTCTCAAGAACGCCTTGCATTTAAAGCCCGAGGCAAGCCTTCCCGACCTATAGTCTCATCCAACATTTGTATATCTTTGCCTAACCCGTGCTTGCTTGTAGGATCATCAAGAGTTGTGGGAGACGACTTGAGATCGCTCCCTGCCCGACGAGAGCAGGAGCAAGAAGGGGAAGAAGAGACTCCCCCCAACCGAGTGACCGCCGAGACGAAGAGGCCCCACATCGAATGGGGTGACTGCGCCATGGTAAAGACGATCATAGCCAAGTTCCGAGCTCGTGCCCTTGGCTTCTGGCCTAACAAAGTTTCTTTCTTGGCAAAGAAGCAAAGCGCGCTGCCGCCACTGCACCATCGAGCTCCCTTTGTCTGGGGTGATCAAGGTCGGTCATCCGGCATGGCCATGGCAGCGGTGTGGGCTCATCGCGAGCCGCCTCCCTGCACTGTGAGGAAGGAAGTGGAGTGCCCCGAGCCTGGGCAACAGGATCATCACCGCCATCAACGAGGCAGAGGCCGACGACCTGTAAGACCCCGCTATGCAACCCGCTCCATCCCCTTGTGTTTTTTCTGCCTTAGTGCCTATCCTTGATTGCAGACTCGAGCGCCGAGACACGAGCTTGCCCACTCGACAATGCTCGTTGTTCAGTATGCAGTCCGAGTCCGAGGAGGAGGCAGACGCCACATGCCGGCCCCACGCCGGTCTTCGGGTCAAAGCGCGCTCTTGCCGGGCCTCGAGCCGGGCCTGTGTTGGGGAGTTCGACGAAGGCCCCGATAGTCTGGGACGAGGTGGACCCCAACCCGCGATCACGAGGATTACAAAGACCTGGCGAGACGGGTGCCTCTTGCGGTCGCCGATCCTCCCGAGATCGAGGGAGACATGGGTGTCCGGGCCCTCAAGTCGCGGCATTGCCGATCGCTGGAGGCCGTGGTCACCAAGTCCCCGAGGCCCCGCCACCAAGATCGTGCTCGAGAAGCGAGACCGCGATTCCCTAGGCCACGGAGAGTGACCACGACAACGGGAGGCACTCCGATGACCCGGCTTGCGAACTTCCAGCCCCCGGGGGATACAATGTTCCACCCCCAGGGGTTGGGTCGGGCCCGAAGCTACCGAGCTAGCCGGAACCCCGACTACGGAGGTCGGGCCCGAAGCTACCGCTACCGTACCTCTGGCCGGGGGGTCCGACCCGGCAGCCGATGTGGGAAGATCCCAAGCCGCCCACGCATGTCGTCTCGTAGGCCCGGACAAGGTGTGCCGCGGTGATTGAAGAAGGCCCACTCACGGGACTGGGCAAAGGTTTTGAGATCAACACACTGCCTTGACGAAATGAATGAGGAGTTCTCCAGCGCGACGCGTCGCCGACAACCGACTCCGTGAGGTAGGAACTTTCCTTATATGTCCTGTAATATGTTAAGTTGTGTGTTCTTGACAACTTCTTACCGATCACTTTCCTTGTTTTCAAGGCGACAAGTAACGTGATTCGAGGGCTTCAAGGTCTCAACGAGCACGCCGACGTGTTCGCCAGATCTTGAACGCCATGGAAGAGAGGAGATCGAAGCGCCGAGCTCTGCAAGACCATCGAGGCCGACGCGCAGAACTCGAGCGGATCAACTGGGAGCTCAACGATCTGCGTCGCACGATGGTGGCGCTGGAGGTGTCCCATGCCACCGAGCTCGAGAGGACTAGATCCTCCGAGCGCGAGCATGGGTTCAAGGCGCAAGAGCACGAGCGCGCTCGAGCGACCAAAGCGCTCGAGGCCCTTAATGCGGAGCGCGCCAAGGTCGAGCTGCTGGAGAAGGCCGCTGCGGAGTGAACTTCTTCAGACTTGGTGCTCGAGACCCTCCACGCCAGGGTCGAGGCCCTCGAGAAGGCCGCTGAGGAACAAGCCGTCGCCGCGGCCCAGGCGCTTGTTGACGAGCGCGCCAAGGTCGTGGTACTCGAGGAAGCCGCCAAGGAGCAAACCATCGCTACGACCACGGCGCTTGCCGACGAGCGTGCCAAGGTCGAGGCATTGGAGAGGGCTGTTGCCGAGCTATCATCTTCAACCAAGGCGTCTCCCGAGCTAGAGGCCAAAGTCGCGGGCCTGGAGGAGAAGCTTGGACGTGCCAGCAGGGCGGCGAAGACCGCCCAGACCCAACTCAACGACGAGCGTCGCCGAGCTACGGACGCAACCAAGGAGGCCCTCCTGCAGCAAACCGAAGCCTCGACGCTGCGGACCAGAGTCGCCGAGCTCGAGCAAGAGAAGCTTGCACGCGAGATGGAGGATTTGTAGCTCAAACATCCTCGATCCTGTAAAAACACTTGATGTTATCAACTGGTTTAGACTACCCTTTTTTGAAGTGTGCCTTTCTTGTTTGCGATCGAGATCCATAGGTCGTTTGTAGATATTACGTCCTAGCCCAGCCCCCGTTGGGTCCAAGGTCGAGCAACGCCGACCTTGGACACAAGTCTAAGACGAGCAAATGACCATGACCTGCAGAATAGAGATAGAGTGCTCGCGAAAAGAAACGCAACAAGCGAACTCGGTGAATAAATCACCAACTCCACGACCACGACCATGCGCACACTCAATAGCTAAAGCTGTGGGGCTTGTAGTTCAAACCCGGACGTAGGGGTGAGCTGATTGCGAAGAGTTTTGGCTTACGTTGAGCTCGACCACTGGGGGGTGAACGTAAAGCTCGTGATACCCAGACTAGGGGGTGAATGCGAAGGTCGTGCTCGAAGAAAAATTACGGAGATGCTCATAATAAAGAAAAAAGACATGAATGGTAGAAATCGGAGAATATCCTTTTATTGAAGTTTTAAAGGTATAGAGATTTACACATAAAACTTGCGAAGTTGATCTATGTTCCACGAGCTAGAGAGCTCTCGCCATCGGGCATCGCTAGCAGAAGCCCGTGCGATCTGCTGAAACGACTCTATAGGGGCCCTCCCACCGGGATAACTTGTTGGTGTTGGATGATACCGAATCCGCCTCGTGGCTAAGTCCCCAACAAGGAGCTTCCTAGGTCGCATCGACCGAGACGCATGTCTGCGAAGAGCTTGGTGTAATGCGCTGATCGTAATAAAGGCACGGCATCTTACTTCTTCCGCGAGGGCAAGGTTAAGAGACCGTTTACTCGGGTTGACGTGGTCGACTGTCGACTTCTGGCGGAGCCCGCCGTTACCTCGAGGAGGCGGGGCTTCCGAGACCAAACATGAGCCGAAGGGTGTGGACCTGTTGTTTCTACCGATCGCGGGTACGAATAGACCATAAGGCGGTGGGAAGTTCGCCCACCTGTGTCTTTCAGTAGCGCTTGAGCTCATCTCAGAACTTCGCTTTTGACGCTTTGGACGATCTGTCTGTTGGCGCGCTCTGCCGCTCCGCTGTTCGAGGATGAGCCACCGGTTAAGCACAATTTGGTGCCCATGTCTTCACAAAATTCCTGGAACAATTCACTGGTAAACTGAGTACCATTGTCAGTGATAATTCTGCATGGGACCCCATACCTGGTGACCACGGACAAGCGGAAAAAGCGAACGGCAGCACGAGTAGTGATGGTGAAATCGATTCACCTCAATCCACTTGGTGAAGGTGTCGATACCACGAACGAAATTTTTCCCCGGTTGTTCGGGAAAGGGGCCGAGGATATCCAAATTTCTGTGTCAAGAAAGGCCAGGCAAGTGGAATGGTCTGAAGGGCGTAGGCCAGCTGGTGCATTTTTCTGGCGTGAAACTGACATGCTCGGCAGGTTCGGACAATATCCCGAGCATCTGTAATGCCGTCGCCAAGAATACCCCATACGGAAGGCCTTGCCGACCATAAATCAGCACGAAGAGTGCGCCTACGAGACTCGAGTGATGTCGTTGAGTAGGTACTTACCTCCTCCGTGGAGATGCACCGAGTCGGGATGCCCGGACACATTCCGGCTCAGAGTTTGCCATCCACGAAGCTTGTACAAGCTTGCTCGACGCTTAATCTCGCTTCTATTAGCGGGGTCGGGGGCAGCAGTCGCCTGCGTCAGAAGCCGTATGGGCTCGGCCCATGCGGGAATACCTTCCACCACAAAGAAGCACGACCTCTCGACGGAGATAGACGGAGCCGCCGCGTCTCGAGGATGACGCGGGGGTATCTCTTCGCCGGAAGAGCCGAGCTTGGAGAGAAAGTCGCACTGGAATTGTCCTTCCTAGGGACATGCCCGAGCTCCAAGTTCTGGAACCACTTCTCCATCTTGCGAACCTCGCCGAGATACCTTGCCATTGCATCCCCCGAGCATTGATAGTCCTTGTTGTACTGGTTGATGACTAGCTGGGAGTCTCCCTTCACGACCAACCGTCGCACGCCCAAGGACTTGCAGGCTCGTAAGCCCGCCAAGAGAGCTTCATATTTCGCCACGTTATTGGTCGCAGAAACCCAAAACGAACCACATACCTCAAGCGTCGCCGCTGTAAGGATAAGTATCCGGCCCGAAGCGTTTGAAAGACCTCGAGCCGTCAAGAACATGATCCAGGCTTTCTTCCTCGCCTCGAGCTCGAGGCGGGTTATGACGTCTGCTCGACCACGGTCGGCGAGCACTTGTGACTTGATAGCTGTTCGCCACGACCGGATGTCAAACGCCGCCCGTTCCATGGCCCATTTGGCTATCCGCCGCCGCTTTTTGATTCCGAGGATGTCACCGAGCGAAAGTTGCTCGACGACCACGGAATGCGCTCGAAGTAATGTCGAAGCTTGCGCGAGGCCATGAGAAGAGCGTCATGCGGTTTACGCACTTGCGGTAACGCTCCTTTGGGCCATGTAAGACCTCGTGACATAGTAAATCGGATCTTCTTTGCGTCCCTGCTCGTAACTAGGACAAAGACTTACGGCTTGGGCGGTGGTACGCAAGGTAGAGCAAACAACCTCTCGCCAGTCATGGAGTTGTAAGGAGGGGTGGGGATGATAGATATACCTTCATCTCGTCAAAAGATCGCTGTGCTTCTGGAGTCCATTCAAAGCCCCCGTGCTTGTGCAGGGTCTTAAAGAATGGGAGACCTCGCTCGCCGAGCCTCGAAATGAATCACCGAGGGCGGCCATGCGGCCGGTGAGGCTTTGCACTTGCTTGATCGAGGTCGGGGGCTCCATCTTCTCGATGGCCTCGATCTTCTCTGGGTTCGGACCAACCCCCGAGCCCCCGATCATGTAGCCAAGGACCTTCCCTGATGCCGCGCCAAACACACACTTTTCGGGGTTAAGCTTAATTTTGTACCTGTTCAGGTTTGCAAATGTTTCTTCAAGGTCACGGACGTGGTCACTCCGGAGAGGGCTTTTGACGATGATGTCATCCACGTAAACCTCGAGGTTTCGCCTAATCATGCTCGAAAGTCTTGGTCATCGACTTTGGAATGTTGCCCCGCATTGCGCGGACCAAATGACATGGTCGTGTAGCAATAAGTGCCGAACGGGGTGATGAAGGTAGTCTTGCTCTCGTCGTCGACCGCCAGCTTGATCTGGTGGTAGCCCGAATAAGCATCCAAGAAGTTTAGCATCTTGGCGTTGGCGGTGGAGTCGGCGATCCGTCGATCTTGTGGAAGGAGAAGTTGTCGCCAGGCGGGCGAGTTCAACCCGTATGATCGGCGCACATTCTCCACTTGCCACCCTTCTTACGCACTATGACCGGGTTGGCCAGCCACTCGGAGTAGTCGATCTCGCGGATGAAGCCGGCCTTCAGGAGCTTATCAAGGTTTTCTTTGATGACCGCGACCTTCTCCGGGAGAAGCGGCGCGATTCTGGCGCCGCAGTCTAGAACCGGTTCGACACAGAACTTGTGCTCGATCGCCTCCTCAAGCGCCAGCATATCTGCAGCTCCCAGCGAATATACCTTTGTTGGCGCGAAGGAAGGTGACGAGCTCGAGTTCCTATTTGGGACTCAGCTCGGCCGAGACGTGGACACACACGATCGTGTCGCCTTCCTCGGCGGCACGGCCTTTGTTGCTTCATTGGCTGAATCGCCGCTCTCTGCCGGCGTTCTTCTCCGTCACCTCACGGACCTCGGCTGAGGTAGCATGCCGGCGAAGCGCCAGGCCTTTGTCTCGCAGCCATGTGCGCTGCAGTCACCGTGTGCAGTAATGATGCCGTTGGGGCCTGGGAGCTTCATGCACCGATGACCGTAATGATTGGCCGCCATAAACTTGATGAGGGCAGGTCTTCCGAGAATAGCGTTGTACAGGAGGTCGCCCTCAACCACCTCAAAGGTGATCAGCTCGGTGCGGAAGTTGTCCGAGCCGCCGAAGGTGACAGGCAAGACCACCTGCCCCAAGGGAGTAGTCGAGCTCCCAGGAACGATTCCGAAGAAGGGAATGGCGATGCTTTTGATCTTTGACCGGGGAATCTGCATCCGGTCAAGTGCTTCTGCCTGGAGCAAATTAAGAGAACTGCCTCCGTCGACCATGACACGCCCAACCACTGTATTGCTAATGGTCGGGGTTACGACCAAGGCGGTCTTTAAGTCTCGGGCCATACCTTGTAAGGCATCCTCCGGAGAAAAGGTGATGGTGGCCCCGGCCCACTTGCAATGCTGTTCGATGGGCTTTCCAGCTGCAACCTGATAGATGGTCCAGGCAGCAGCCTTAATCTCGCGCCTAGACTGGTAGGTCGCCGAGCCGCCGAAGATGACGTCAATCCGGCGCTCGCCCTGTTGGAATTCCAGGTCGAGGTCGCCGTGCTCCGACCCGGCGTTCACCCTTTCGGGCTGGTCGTCATCCTTCGGGAGCACGGGCATCTCACCACGCCCGTCATAGAAGGCTTCAAGCTTTCCTTGCCAAGCCCGCAGACCGCAGTCATGGCGGCCTACGGAAACAGTGAAATTTCACCTCGTCGTACCCTGGCCGCCCTTCGGCCCCCTGCGGCCGAGCATCGGTCCTCCGAGGTCCATGCCGCCGGCCTTCTTTCTGGGGCTGGCCCTGCGCTTGGCGAGACTGAGACCGACCTTGACGAGGTCGGGTCCCGTCCCGAGTCTGATCCCGGACCTCGAGGACCTCACGTTGGCCGTCCGGTGAGACGATGACCCGCGGCAGACCTCCACCGGCCCTGCGGTCACGCTTCCGCTTCTTGGCGCGGGCGTCTTGGTCGGCGCCCTTGGAATTGGATGTGCCAGCCTCAGAGTGGTTCAGACCAAGCTTACCTTGGTAAATGTCGCGCTTCAGCAGAGACGGCGTCGTCGCGCCAGCACCGTTCCGCCATGCGAATGGTTTGTTAACGCCGAGCCTTGTCGTGATCTCGAGGTCTTCGTAAGGCGCCGGTCGCGAACGCCGAACTTGAAGGCCTTGATGACTGCTTCATCAGAGATGCTCAGAATCAGGTTCCTCGTGCGGATAAACCACCACACGAAATCACGAAGAGGCTCGCTTGCCCCGATGACGCGATCCGGTCCTTCTCCCTCCACGCCGCCGTATGACTCGGAAGTTGGGCGAGGGCGCTCTGGATTTGGCGCCACGACTTGAAGGAACCGGGCTTCTGGTTGAAGAGCCAGGTTCGGGCAGCGCCATCCAGAACGGTCGGGAGAAAGTTGGCCATGACCAGCTCGTCACCTCCGGCCGCCAAAATGGCAGTCGAGTAGATGGACAGGAACTCTTCGGGATTCCTCGTCCCGTCGAAGCACTCGATCAAAGCGGGCTTGAACCGAGCAGGCCAGCGTACACGACGAAGGTCGTCAGAGTACGCCACGCAACCGTAGGCGGGGACGGGTGCACGCCGGGAGCGATCGGGGCCAACGAGATCTCCACTGCTGTTCGACTCCGAGCTAGGGCTTTCTTGACGACCCGATCTTCGGCGAGATCGGTCATGGTGCCGAGCACGGGAGTCGCCTGGGAGGTATCGCAGCGGTCTGTCTTGACGACGCGCGGGCGGAATGTCGGGGGAAAGTCCCCGCGACCTGCTGTCAGTTGGCGTGGAGCTCGCGTGGCTCACCTCGCATCCAACCCTACTCGGGTTAGTAGCCGCAGGACAGCGATGCGGTGGCGTCGGGGTCTCGCCCCGAGGGTGTTCTTGAGACGACGGCGCTTCGCCTTGGCGGATAACCACGGTGCGCTGTGATGACGTGATGAGTTGTCGCCGCTTCTCGGGAGGGGTCCTCGGCGGTGACTTCGGTCTTTGCGGAGGAATGACCTCGGTTGAAGACGATCGAGTTCTTCGCCAAGGCCCGGCCGAAGAGCTCCGATTTTGCCCTATCGGGATCAGCCATGATCCGGGCGATAGCGCGAAGGCGCTCCCCCGAGGGAGGGAGCCTCTCCTGGTCCTCCCGTCGGAGCGCGGTTATGGCCTGATTGATCGCGACGTGGACCATCCGACGAGCATCCTCGGGGGTTTGTGGGTCGCGACCCTCTGCCGCTGCGTCCTCACCAGGAGCGTCCGCCACTTAAAGCGTCTTTGCGCCGACGGTGGCGGGAAGGCGAGCGAGGATGCGGCCGGACTCCGCGTCCGATCCTACGCTTGAAGAGTGTCCGTCGATGGTGAACGCCATGCTCCTAAGACCTTGGAGTTTTTCCGACGAATGAACAAAGCAATCGGGCCCCACGGTGGGTGCCAGCTGTCGACGATCGGGATCGCCAACCGCAGAAAATGAGGTAGGGGTTAGTGAGAAATGGGACCACAACTGCGCTTTGCTCAAACAGAGGAATGAGGTCGAGGAGGTTTATGGTCGGAGCTAGGAGACAACGGATGAGACCGAGGATTATCTTGTTTGAGCCCCGAGAAGGTAATGACTCTCTCAGCCACCTTGCGGTGGTGATTCCTGATATTTGTGTGTACAAGAGAGGATTACAGCTCAAGCTTGACAATGCTAAGTCTAGACTTGAACTCCCGTGTGTGTGCGCTGGGTTTTTCTATGTCCTTCAGTGTTTACAAAGCTTCAGACTTATACCCATTCTTCTTGCAACGTTCGGGAGTAATTCTCGGATCGTGGCCTTCATGCACATTGACAGCCGGTGGTAACCAGACGATCCTTGCAGCACCTGCATTACTTCATGATCCCACGTTTCCGTAACTGCCAAGTGATGACGTGCCCGGGATCCAAGGGAACGTTATCGACCTCGAATCATCCCGAGCTCCAGGTCGCGGGGACCCCGAGCTTGGAGTTTCCGCGCCCTAGGTCGAGCGGCCTCGAGTTTGATCCGAGTTAGTGATCGAGGCCTTCCGAGCTAGGGGGCCGGTTGATTGTCTGCTGACCAACCAAGGGTTGCCCGGCCCCCGACACCAGCTTTGTTTTTCCTATTCCACTCGGGATGGGTACATCCGTTGCCCCAGTACTACTGTGCATTTCATCATCATCTTCTCCCCCTTCCTCATCTTCATCGATGTCATCATCACACTCTAACATTTCAGCTTCATCTTGCATCGCCATATGGTCCACCAACTCCAATTGATCAACAAGTTGCTCGATTTCCTCCCCTTCATCTGCCCGACCTTCCGCGTTTGCTGCATCCCTGTTATCATCCTCCGCTGCTACCTCAACCGGCACCACTTCACGAACTTGTTCAATCAGAGCCGACGTCTTGCGCCGCACACCGCTAATATTCATCTCTTCTCTAGGGCATGCCTGCACCAGCATTACACATTCAAGGCTAGATCCCTTGCACCACCTTAACCATTTCTACCACAAGTACGTCCGATCTACTTTCTTCAACTCCCACAGAGCCGGGTCACCCTTACTACGCGTGAATACGGTTTGAATGGTAACAGAGTAAACACTTGGATCCAGGGAAAAATATTTGGTCAACCAAAGCTTTATATCACGGATGCTAACTCTATCGGAGAATAAGTGTTCCACCATTGTGACTGCAAAACTGCTCAAATCAACACCATTTTGCCCAATTTTTATTTCACCATCGGCATAATATACCCTAAATTTCACTGCATCCGACATTACTGCGACGACATAAACAAAATTGATTTTTAGATCACCACTAACGTTTAATATCACTAACTAAACAAAATTAATTTTATATCACTCCTAACATTTAATATCGCTAACCTAAACTAAACAACGCTAATATACTATCCCGCTACCAATACTACAATAATACAATACACATCTAATATCACTAACCTGGAATATCTAATATCGCTAGTTACCAAAAAATATTAACTACAACGACAAAATTATATTACACATGTAATATAGCTGACCGAGAATATCTAATATCACTAATTAACAAGAATATTAACTACAATGACAAAATTTTATTACACATCTAATATAGCTAATTCACAAAAATATTAACTACAACTAATTAATTATATTACACATCTAATATTACTAACATTGAATATCTAAATCGCTAATATTCTCGCTAACATTGAATATCTAAATCGCTAATATTCTCGCTAACATTGAATATCTAAATCTAAATCGCTAACATTGAATAGCTAATTCATAAAAATATTAACTACACAACTAATTATTTATAGTAGCCACTATCAAATTAAAAAAAATTACACATCGACGATTTTACCTTCTTTTTTCTTCTTCTTCTTCCTTCTTCTTCCTCTTCTTTCTTCTTCTTTCTTCTTCTTCCTCCTTCTTTCTCCCTCCTCTCTCTCTCTTCCCCTCTCCCTCCCGAGCGCTCGCTCTCTCTCTACCGTACTCTCTCTCTACCGCGCTCTCTCTCTCCCTCTCTCCCTCTCCCTCTCTTTTTCTCGTCGTCGCCGCCGTCGCTCTCTCTCTCTCTCTTCTCCGAACGAACGAGCGCTCGGTCGAATCGTTCATCGCGCGGGAGTACTAGTCAGTTATTATCGTCACACCGCTCGGCGACTACTAGTAGTCGTTAAACCGTGAGTCGCCAAGCGGTGTGGCGACCACTCCCTGACCTGGCGACAACTGACTGTCACCGGTTCAAAATACGGGATTAGGGTATGGTCGCCAAGCCGTTTGGCTACTACCCTATTATCGCCAAACCCTTTGGCGACTACCCTATTATCGCCAAATGGTTTGGTGACCGGATATTATTTCTGCAATTTTTTAAATACACGTATTAATGTTGCAATTTTTAAATAAAATAATATTATTTTAAAAAAAATTCAAAATTTTAGCATGTGGCAATGTGTGGTGAAGGATGTCCTTATCCAGTAAGAGTTGATCTCTGCTCTTGAAGCAGATAAACCAGAAAAGACGTCCACTGTAGGCTGAAAGATGATGGAGTGAAATGATGTTGGTACAATCCGTATATGTCACTCCGATGAGGTAAAATACACAGTGAATAAGGATAATTCGTTGAAGAAACTATGGAAGTACTTAGAACAATTATATATGGCAAAGTCACTAACAAGCTGGCTGGTGCTAAAGCAACAACTGTACAGGTTGCATATGGATGAAGGTACATGGTTTGTTGACCATCTCAATGTCTTTAAGAAGATTATCACACAACTGATTAGTGTGGATAAGAAAGTAAGGAGAATGACAAGGTCGTCATACACTACTACAGGAATGTATATCACAATCGGTTCTTTTTCATCATCAAAGTCAGTTTTGGAGGTGATACAAAGTCATTAGACAATGATGAGTAGGCGCTATCACAGTCGGTGTTCGCCCGATTATGGTAAATTAATATCACAATCGGTTCTGAGCTAGAACCGATTGTGATGGGACGAGGGCTTGGGGCTTTATACATCCTCTCGAATCAGATTACAAAGTATATATAAAACACAAACATTTTACAATATACATCACATCACAATATATATCATAGATTACACACAATATGCATATACATTCACAATATATATAACACAAATATTTTACAATATACATCACATTCGTTCATAATATAGAACAAAAACAAGTTAAACAGTCAGTAATATTGCATTCACATGATATAATATTATTTACATATGGACTAGTAGGAGCCTGTCGGGTCTCTAAACCTATTGTCCTCTATTATAACTTCCTATTTGATGAGGACATCCCAACCAAGGATATAACCGCTGGTTCTTCTTCCCCTACGACCACTACTTCGTTCCCGACCGTCGTTGTTTCGGCTGCTATCTCGTCTACGACGCCTGGAGGGCTTAATCCGGAAGCAAGGCCTTTCCACCCACCTTTGCTGGACCAACACGTCAATGACATCCACCAAGGACAGCCCACGCGCCAAGGAAGGCCCAACATCAAGCTCAATTCGTCTCCGATTCCAGTTCGGCCATCCAGGAGCAGCAGCACTTCAAACAGACGCCACGGCCACATCCGAACTCCGTTTTCAACGTTCGACCACTCGTTTGAAAGGTATCGAGATCACCTTTCCAAAGGATCTGGCCACACTTCAAAATTCGTCCTAAAGCGACAGGAAATCATAGAACAATCTCACGGGAATTCGTCTCCGAGTCCGGTTCGGCAATCCAGGAGCAGCAGTACTTCAAACGGACATAACTTGAGCTCCCGGACTCCGTTTTCAGCGTACGACCACCCGTTTGAAAGCTTAAGAGATAAGCTTTCCAATGGATCTAGCCCCACTTCCAAATTTGTCATGAAGCGATGGGAAATCACAGAACAATCTAACGGGAATTCGTCTCCGAGTCGGGTTCGGCCATCCGGGAGCAGCAGTACTTCAAACGGACATAACTTGGACTCCCGGACTCCGTTTTTAGCGTACGACCACCTGTTTGAAAGCTTAGAAGATAAGCTTTCCAATGGATCTAGTCCCACTTCCAAATTCGTCATGAAGCAACCGGAAATCACAGAAGAATATCATGAGACAGAGTTTCCAAGTGCTGCGTCACCTTCCTTTTGGGCCTATGGCCCATGTATCATAGGGTTTTGGTGGCCACCACTGTTTTGGCTGCCCTACACCTCCTGGCCGCCTATATATATGTGGCCACCACCTATCTTTTACGCTTAGGTTTTGTTGTGTTTGGTAGACCCCGTGTGCGTCCCTCCTCGTGCTTGCGCGTGTCGACTAGACCGCCCGAGCCGAGAAACAGAACCTCAACTTGTTTCTTTTGATTTCAATACTATCTTATCAGATTGCTTCATGCTTTGTTCTTGCGGGTTCTCGATTTCTTGCAGGAACAATTGATCGTTTGGATCTTGTATCTGTGTGGATTGGCATTGCGATTGTGAAGCTCCCAACCTGCTGGTAGGAAGCCCTAGATCGGTACCATCAACACCCCCAAATCGACATATCAACATCTCACCAAAAGATCGGGATCACCCGTCCTCATCACTATTAGTACCACTAGTATAAGTGGTCTCGTAATTTGTTGAGATTTTTACTTTGTAAGCTCTTGAGAGGTATATCAATCTTCCACAAAATAGAAATGTGTTCACTAATTTAAGTTTTAAAATTTGTATTTAAAAGGTGAAGTGTATTATTATTCAGGTACATATACCTTAGGGAAAAGATGTGCACCGCCAACCACAACCAGCATGTGATACATGATGTAGAAGCAACACAGGTCGTCATTGCCGTGTTGATAACACTGTGACCAAAGAATATAAAATTAAGAGATGAAGAATAGATGCTAGAAAAAATTAATCCTATGCTAGTCACTTGTACCTTGAAGTACTTTCACTCCAACTGGTCGCCTTGTTTCTAATTGTGCCGCCCTCCTTCAGTGACATAAGACAAGAAACCACTACATACATTAGAGAGATGCCATTGAGGCAAAAAAAATGAATGTGGTTAAATACAGAAAGTGTTAGGTTAGAGAAATGTACTTACTTCCGCAAAACAGGCTTGATCACGTAGGCCATCAGTCTCTTCTCAAGAGAGTTAAAAGTGCTGACTTTGTTTTTACTCGGACCGAGCACGAGTAGAACCCAATGATTGCTTATTAAATGGTATGTGGTGCAAGAAAATAAGCTCATATACGGTTTAAATGCGTACAAGTAATTAAAGGGTAAAGTACTACTTACTCCTTGTGGTACGGGAATAGAATGAAGTCCTTTTTCGACTCAGCTTGAAATGCCTGCTTGATGAGTCGGCAAGGAACTCTGATTGAAGCCTAGCCAAGGTCACATACACAAGCATGGGGTCAATGATCCCGACTAGGTGTTGTCCCGTTACAGCTCGCTGCCTCATTATCGTACAACTCGTATTGAATGTTAAAAAACATAATACAAAATCCTATAAAAGTCATAGGCTCATGCTATATAGTGCGATACTCATAGTGTCTAAGATCGTACAATAGAAATATTGATGTCTATCAGTTGGTACAAATGGAACAGATCCTCAAAACTGACTAGAAATGTCCCCTCTTGTCAGGACCCAAATTCACCAATTCGAACCCACTATGTTTACCACACTAGTCACTGGATCAATGTTAGTGCACACAGCTCAACGTTGGCAAGTATCACATCATACATAGTGATAGGAATAATAGGACTCCATTTACTGATATAACTAAGTGTATGATCTTATGACCAATTTACATTATTAAGCCATGCAGGGCTAGAATGATAATAAAGACTAAGACAAATGCAGCGGAAAAAGTAGAAGACGCTGGTGACTCATTAGTTCACCACAGACGACTTACAAGACTTGGGACTAGTGACTCACATTCTCCTGGAATTCCTCCTCCAACAAGGTGATGACTCCTTAATTCTTGATTTGTTGGTGATGGCAAGGATGTGTACAAAGGCACTCAACAAGTTGTGCACTGAATGCAATCCTAACATAACTATATGCATGGCTTATTCCAAAGGAACGACTAACACGATTTATTTGTAGTAAAGCAGCATTTATGAACAAGTATGGTACATTGATTGAAAAAACAGTAAAACAAATAACAGTAATAGATAGATTTAACACTTTTCCATGTAAATCAAGTTTCCAATCCTAAGTCAAGTTTCATCCTTCCATGTGGCAACCTGCCATCCCATCTAGTTTACATTTTATCAATTAACCCTTGACTGTAATTCCAAGCTATGCTCAATACCGTGAGCATAGCTATCTGAATAGATTTACACTCTGCAGAGGTTATGCATTTTACCCATATGATACAATCATACACCTCACAGGTGAGTGATTTTAACAAAGCCTTTATAATACGCTGCCTTAATCCAGTACTACCCATTGAGGTTTCAACACTGAAGGGCTAAACCACCACAACATGGCCCCATATTGCACCAAGTGACTTCGTCCGTGAACCCGGACTCACACCACCACAAGTAGTACTAAAGCTAAGACATTGCAAATTAGTTAGCTAGGCTGCCCTATAACAAACATGTGGTTGCATGATTGACTTAGGTCAAATACTGACAAGGTTAAGTCCTTAGGGTGATCAAAGTAAGACTTCCACATACCCTCTGCCCATCGGCCCACCTTGGCACACTTTCCCCTTGTCACTTGCTTCAATCTAAGTGATTACCATCCTAGTTGATTAGTAAGCACCATGTGCTATCCACAAGTCGACATCGTTGCGTGACATCCCTCATCACAACAACTCAATCTCATCATGTGACCACACATGACACACAAGTTCATAACATTTTTCCATATTCCATTTGCCAAGATTAATAATAAATGATTCGAGTATATGCGATGACATGGCAATGCTAAGCAATCTATTACAATCAACTATAGTGAACCAATCTAAGGTGACAAGAAGATCATGGCATACAAATGACAAGGTAGGGTATAGATCAAAAGGTATAATAGCTTTGTCCCAATTTAGATTGAAAACATTTGTACACATGAAATAATATGCAATATGGTAAGGCAAATTAGCAAGTTTATAAGCATGAATTCAACATGATCAAAGCATAACTTGCCTTGACAAAGGTCCTGGTCTTGCTCTGGAATCTGACCTTCAGTCGATGAACCCTTCTCCGATGCGTCGCACAACTTAATGTCTATGCGAATTGAGAGAGAAAAAAATACCCAAAATAGAGAGAAAATAAACTCCAAAAATCAAACAAAATTTTCCATTAAATAAATCTTAATTTTACAAATTTTTAAAAATTTGAATCACCTCAATCGGAGTTCGTATGAGGGAGAACGAGCTCTCGGAAGATTCAAAAATCACAAAAATCTGAAAATTAAAAAATCAAATAATGTTCGAATTATTTTTATAAAAGAAATTTATTTTATTGCATCATCGTGACATCATACTAAAGTTAGCCCTAACCGGAGCCAACCGAGGCATGACACATGTCCCTCGGTCCATGGACTTAGTCCACGGACCTCTTCGGTCCATGGTGGACTCGGTCCACAAGACCGGATCCCTCTGACAAGCGGGACCCAGCCCATGCTGACTCAACGCCAATGTGAGCGCTCACGTAGATGCCACCTCAGTGACACATCACTAGATGTATCCACGTGGCCACCATGCGTCGACGAAGCATCAGGTCACGTCAGACGGTGGTAGGGTTTGGCACCTACGGACGCATCTCAACGTAGCGAAGCTAATGACGCGGTTGGTTTCCTCACATGGCCACTGGGACAGCATCGGCGTGGGTGTCTTCCTCGGCGATGATGACCTTCCCAGTGAAACGAAGGTGTGCACGAGAAGCTTTGGGCGACCGCAAACCAGATGCGACTGGTCTTGACCTTCGTGGTGGCTTGATGGCGGCAAATCGGCAACTTCTTCTTCATAGCGATGCTTCGACAAAACCTCCGATTGAGGCAAAACGACGGTGACATCTGAGGTTCCGCCTTGGGGCTTCTGCTGCTTTGGACCTTACGCACTCGATGCTCCCCACATATTGTACCGAGACCCCGAGATAACTCCGATTCGGTTGCGAGTCCATGGCGGCGCCGGCGAGATCTCGGGACAGTGTCCCACGCAAATACACAAAGACAACGACGTGATGTCGTCCATGTGTCAGCTCCAACGGTGACAATTTCCTTGGCTGATCTGATCCTAACCACACACGCGATACGCTAACGGTTGAGATCTACTAGAGTCCTGAATCGGTACGCAATGCTCGCCACCGTCCGATCCAAATCACTGGCTAAGATTTGATGATGGAGTTTCCTATAGCGGTCAATCTTAAGTGTCCATCTCTGATCTCACAGCTGCACTTAATGTGGAAAAGGGGCTGATGTGGGCGCTTCAATTGGAATCCAACGGTCACAGGGAGGGCTTCTAGAAGATGGGCCATGCGGGCCAACGGCCCATAGATCCATGCCGACCGACATGAGCCATGATCACACAATGCTAGGTTTGGCCCAGTACTATTCACTGAATTTCTTGCGGGTTTTTCTTTTTAAAATAATTCCAGTTATTAGCTTAATTAGTTTTAGTCAACAAAAAAATCAGGAAAAATCCAAGAAAATTCTCAAAAATACTTTGAGATATTTTGGACTCAAATAAAATATTTTTAGCAAAACTTTTCTTAAATTTTATTTGTACTTAGTTTTCAACTAAAGGCCAATATACTTAATTTAAAATAGTTTCAAATAAATTCCAAGAAAAATCCAATAAATCCAGAAAAATCATAAAACACCCAAATTGCAATAAAACAATAACAAGGATAATAAAGGGAATTTTTTGGGATGTTACACATCTAAACCTCACATTAAAATCGACATGACGCTCGGCTTCATTCACCTTATGAATGTACCATCCATGGAGTAAATGAGTCCACTTGCCTAGAGCATTTAAGTTCATTATCTAATTAGGTTAGGTCCTAATCCCATTCAAGGATATGTGGTTCAGGCAAGTTTCTAAGTTGTTGTACAACTCCAAAGAAAATTTCGGCAGCATCTCCTCACTATTCTTCAAATACACGTCTCGACAATAGGTCAAGAGGGTTTGTATCCAGAGAACACGACAGAGATAATATCGAAACTTTCTCTGTAGTCGTACAACAGCTAATTAAGATCTTTCTCAAATCGCATATCCTCGAACTGTCCAAAAAAAGTGGACAATTAAAGACCGCTTGCTTATAAATATGCCATTGCAGCATATTTATAAACAAGTTCCCTCAAGTGGGAGATGTAAGTTATGCAACTTAAACTCTAGCTTTGATATTACAGCAATATTAATGGAATGTAAAGTAAAAACTATTTTAAGGATATTAACAGAACATGATAAATGATGGTGAAACAATACTTTGTACCATTAACAGGAAGTCACCAACAAGTTCAAGGCCATGATTTCTATTGCAATTATTATGGTAAGCAATATGCAATGAAAAAAACATATACCTTTGTAAGTCGTAAAGAATGTTTAGATATGAGTCTTAAAGAATGTTCAGATATGGATGCTTTGAAATCTTGATGTTTATTTATGCTATTTCAGATACGAGCCTTTGGATCTAAGAGGATGATATAGGGAAATGATGAGGTACTTGAATATAGCTGAGAATGTCTTATGGAACATGAATCCTTCTCAGAAGATTTGTCTCTATGGCATTGTGTTGCATTTTCTGGTTAAAGCCAAGGAAGTATGTATCTACTGTCTTTTACCATTCCTTTTGTTGTGTTAAATGATGAATTGGGTTTATCATTCCTCTTTATTGGAGAGTATAAATTTGGTTTTCGAGGCTGTTATTGATGCTTGGTTTGTTTTTTAATGGAACACAGTATCTTGTTGAATTCGATAGACCTTTTCTAGTTTCAACACTCATAAAGCAACAAGAACCTTCAAGATCATGAGATCGTGCCATCATCCAGCCAATACTACAATTTATAATAACATGATAGAGTCCCGTAAGTTGTTGCCCTGTGTAAAATTAGCTAGTGCTTTGCTATCCTTGATGCTCCAAGATGGCATCTATCCTAAGGTTTTGACTTTTACATCTCTCCTAAAGGCAAGTCTGGTTAAGTGCAAAACTATCAGTACTCACTATGCATTTTTTTAATTAATACACAACTTATTCCTTTTTCTGAGTTGATTTGAAGTTTTGGCGTCATTTACTCAGTCCCAGGTCTAGTTTCTCCATGGCAGGTTATACTAGCAAGAAAGGTTTTGAAGGGGCACTGTATTTGTTGGACATAAGCATATTTGAAGGAACTAGAAGTGAAGGCGCAGTGCACGCCACGCCAACCGCCACTGAGTATTTGTTTTTTTAGGGGTCTTTTGCTAAAAGGATTTGCATGTACACTGTTTGTATGTAAATTTGGAAAGTTTTTTGTAATTTTCTGGGGGCATCTATGTCGAATATCCAAATATGGGATATGGGCATGCGCCATAAAGTCAAAAATCACGTCACGTACAAACTTACCAGTATTAGGATATTCTGTGTATCTCTAGCCCGAGTTTGTAGGATAAGGTATACGCGAAAAGGATATCCCCCTGCTAGGGAAGTTCCGATCCTACTCCCGATACAAGGAGATCTACTTGAATATGCTCGACGGTTATGGGAACTCAGATGCGATACAGGGATAATAACGGCAATAGGACTCCTCATTGACTACGATTCGGTACTCTAGCTGCTATATAAGGACCAGGGAGGACGTCGTCCAGGGAACAAGTACACGAGGAGCCCACTAGAAGCCAGAAGGAGCCATTACGACCCTAAGCGATTTAGCAATACAAGCCATAGTTTAGCCATCCCCCAGATTGATAGTTCTTCCTTGTAATCAGGGATACCCCCATCAATCTGTAACCTCTTCATCGATCTCAGTCACCGTCGACATAGGAGTAGGGTATTACTCATCAACGAGGCCCGAACTTGTCTACATTGTGTGTTTCTGATTGCGTACTTGATCCTGCATATCTTGAAGGTACCAGAGCATAAGTGTGTTATCGATCACTAACCTTCAACAGCTGGCACACCAGGTAGGGGCCTTCAGCTTTTTTTGTAGTTTAAGCATATTTTCAACACATGCCAACGCTGGAATTCTCGACATCAGCCAAGCCCGCCAATGGGCTCTAAGATCATCTTCGGAACCATGTTGTACCGATAGGGTCCAACCAATAACCTCGAGCACATCGGCTTCATCAAGTCCTATACCAAGGACCTATGCCGAGAAGTGTGCTTCATCGAGTTGGACCCTCTGGAGCCCAGCGTCCTCAAGTGCGTGGACACAGAGAGTGATAGCCAGGAAAGGTACAATTGTCGGAAGTTCCCAAGAGAGGGACCCTGGAGCAGAAGCCATGGGTAACCAGGAAGGTCAAATTCCTCCGAGCACGCCCCAAGATCTTGGAGCAGTAACCGCTGCAGCACATGCAGCCGCGGATATTGTTGCTCCTAGCACGACGGACCATAGTTGTTACCCAACAGCCGCAGCCGCAGCAGGGATTGCAGCCAGGTTGTCAAAGCACCTCAACCTGGACAATCCAATGACACCTCACCCGCAGGTGTCAGGATTCTAGGGGCAGCAGGCCCATTGGTAGCGTGATCACAATGGTGCACCCGACCGCACCCTAGGGACAGCGTCCCATCAGAGCCACCCCAGCGACGTCTTTAGTACTCTTGAAGCCAACGTCCAGTGCGCTCACATGCTGTTAAAGTCTCTTCCACTGTTGGACCCGGCCAACCCTTTGACGCTGGTGTTCGACCAAATGAAGATGCTACTCGATGCAAAGACATGTTCGATCGACGAAAGCAGCAACTCTAGGTTCGGCAACAAGCGGCAATCAGACCGCCCCACGACGATCAGCGGCAAACAAGATCAGCGGTGGCTAGTTCTAGCATCGTGTTTCCAGGATGGTCCACTCGAACCCCCACTAGGGATACCCTAGAGACCTCCGAGATCGAATGCTGCATGATCATCGAGATTTGCGTGATGTTCTAGGAGATCAGAGGGAAAAGCGGGGACCACGAAGACCGCAAGAGGTGAGACAATGAGTCCTCATCCTCGAGAGGTCGATCTTCGACGCGGCTTCCGCGCCGAGGCAAATCTTCGCCCTCGAGGGACCGCTCACTACCACAACACAGGTTCCCCCCCTCGGTAAGATGTGCACAGAGGACATCGCCAGATGACCTCGGAAGATGACAATGAGGGGTGCAAGGCGTTTACTGAAGCACTACGCGTGGTCTGATGGCCAGACAAGTTCAAGCCTGGTCTAGTCGAGAAGTATTCGGGGAAGATTAACCCCGTTGAATGGCTGCAGATCTATACTATGGTTATGAGAGCAGCCGGAGGCAACGAAAAGGTGATGGTCAATTACCTACTCACCACTCTTGATAGGGTAGCTAGGTCTTGGCTACTAAACCTCTTGCCTCAATCGATATCGTCATGGGCCGAGTTGCGGGCACAGTTCATCGCCAATTTTCAAGGCACGTATGAACACCTCGGGACAAGCAGTGACTTGCATCGGTTGGTGCAGGAGCTAGGAGTGTCGCTGCGTAGCTTCATTCAACCATTTAGCGACAAAAAGAACCTGATCCCCGATATCTTAGATGAGGCAGTGATTGTTGCCTTCGAGAATGGGGTGAAGGATGTAGATCTGAAAGGGGAACTCGCCACGCAGAAGATCAGAACCACCAAGGAGCTCTTTGAGCTAGCAGATAAGTACGCCATCCGCGCCGAAGCTTGAGACCACCTCGATAACCCGAAGCTTGGCAGCGACAAGACCGAGTAGTCCAAGCAAGGGGCGAACAAGAACAAGAACCGCGGGGAGAAGCGCAAGGGCGACTCCACTGTGGCTGTGGTCGAGAGGGGCAAAATGCGCAACCTAGCGGACAACAAAGGTCGAAGCTGTGGAAGAGACAAGTACTACCCCGTCCATCACTTGGACAAGCACGACTTCGACGAGTGCCAAGTGATCAGCAAGAAGGTCTAGGAAAAACTCAGGGCCACCCTCGCTGAGCGAGGCATCGAGCAGGCTGAGATAAGCCCGAGGACGATGAGTCCGAGTATTGGGGAGCTGAGCATAAACTAGCCCATACTTTTGGGTGGTCCGCCACATACGAGTCCAAGAGGTAGTATAAGGCAGTCGAGAGAGAAGTCAATCTGACCACTCCGGCTCTTCCCTGATTCCTCAAGTGGTCAGAGGTGCTGATCACGTTTGACCAGTCAGATCATCTGGCTTCGGTCCCACATCCAAGGTGATACCCTGTGGTGGTCGAGCCTTCCATTGTAAACATCAAGGTTGCTCGAACCTTAGTCGATGGAGGAAGCTCGTTGAATCTCATCTTCACGAAAACGCTGGATAACATCACTACTCCAGAACAGGTCATCACTACTGGCTCGTTCACGCCATTACTGCTGGTTATGGGAGCTGGCAGTAATTGGTCGGCAGTGATACTCGGGGTTATCACTGCCGGCTCTAGAACCGATAGTGATAATAAATATCACTGCCGGTTCATTGTACAACCGGCAGTAATACTCGACTATCTCTGCCGATTTACACTAGAACCCGGCAGTGATATTCGACTATCTCTACCGGTTCACACTAGAATCCAAGAAGGATATATGTATATCTCTGCGGGCTTATACCAAGAAAGCGGTGATATATGTATATCCTTGCCGGTTCTGAAACGAACGGCGGTGACAACTAAATTCGAAAAAATTTGTAGATGTACTTCATAGATTATGTACCTATGTATAAAATTGAAGGTTCAAATTCAATACATATCGGGACTTACAAAAAAGAAAATTACGAACAAGTTTCAACTCCCGCTCCCATGTAGCCAGATCCCACAGGAGCAATTATCATCGGACTACACAAAGGGGAAAAGCTCAAGGTAAGATTGAATAAATGTGATTGCAAGTCGGGTCTTCCATGTCCTTGGAGCATGAGAAATCACACAGCCACCTGCAAACATCGGTGTTCACAGTGTGATTCAGCTCAAAGGACATGGAAGACCCGACTTGCAATCACATTTGTTCAATCTTACCTTGAGCTTTTCCCACTGTGTAGTCCGATGATAATTGCTCCTAGGGGGATGCTGGCTACATGGGAGCAGGAGTTGAAACTTGTTCAGAATTTTCTCTTTTTTGTAAGTCCTAATATGTATTGAATTTGAACCTACAATTTTATACATAGGTAGAGTAATCTATGAAGTACATCTACAAATTTTTTCAGAGTTTTCGTGACTTTTATTAGTTAGTGTGCATGGTGTATACACGGGAAGCCCTGTGTGCACATGATATGTTGCCTTCAAATATGTAGTATATAAAGCGTCGTTAGATCATAATTAAAATATATTAAAGCATCACAATATTTAGTTTTTACAATAGTCTGTTTACAAATGTAGTGTGAGTACATCTCGTTCACTTTGGTTTTTCAAATGACTCAAAGAGAATTAAAGTTGCTCATGGAACTCACCGTTTGGATTGATGATCTGATCGTGAACGAATCCAGCGATCTGCTCTTGAATTGCTAAAATTTCTGTTAGCAGTAACTTATTGGTTCTCGTCTTGGAGCGCTGTTATTGAAGAAAAGAGAAATTTAATTAATGATGATAGATATTAAATGAAAGAAAAGTAGGCATCAATGTGTAATTATATACCTTGGCTTCATTATAGCCGACACTCTCCGTGACAATTGCATGTATATTTGTACATACGTAGTATGCACATAAATTATTTCCCTGGTCCTGTCTCATGCATAGAAAGTCTTTTATTATTTAGAAATCTTTCTTGTAGGGATGATGCCGACGACTTTTCTTGCAATATTGTAACACCCCGGCGCTCGCCGCGCCACGGATGCTACCCAAAACTCTAAACACTCAACAAAAACTCAATAGAATTGTCTAAAAACAACTGCTAACTCTAAAACCAGATTAAAACTAAGTCGGCAAAAAGTTCAAAATTTCGGCATGACCTTCCTAGAAAGAAGGACATCCACTTAGCAGACAGAAAGCAATAACAGTATAAATCAATCATTCAATCACGAAGAGACATTCTAGCAGGTCCTTAGATATCAATCACACCTCCGCTAACAAAAGATAAACTACGCGACGACAAATAACATATTACAACCCCACTAAATACATTCGGGTTTTATGCATTAATTAAATGCGATGGCGACCGAAGTCGTGCACGTGCTTCTACTCCCAACCCAAATGAGTCGTCGCAAGGTACCTAAAACAGAAACAAACAAGCGTGAGTCCAAGACTCAGCAAAGTGCAATCAAACATAAAAGTAATGAATTCGATTAGAATACAACGACTTCAAAACATACAGTAATAGTTCCTTTACTTGACATCCTTAAATAAAGGGAGCAATTTGAATTCATATAACTTCAAAACGCAAGAACACGAATACTTCATCAATTGCTATAACCATTACTTAATTGACATTATCCAGTTAAAGAAGCAGAAACTAACCCTACTTACCACATCCAACTCGGAACATAAACAAACCTTACTCATGCCTCAACAATCATTTCAGGATGAGTCCACGACTCAATACTCAACCTGTCATTTCCATTCTCATCAATTAACATTTACCAATTTCAACACACAATGCCATGCTTTTATGCTCTCATCCTTTTCTCATGAATCATAAAATGAATGCACCATGCATGCTCATAATGCACATTGTCATAGCGTATAACCCAGATAGTGAGTGCACACCGTCGGTGTGAACCCTCTCATTCCCAACCACCCGTGGGCGGGCCTACTCTATCGACTCGCTCCCATCCGTGGATGGGACTACGAGGTAGGACTTTTGTACTCACTACGTGTGAGTACAGAGGCCCACATCATCATGGGTCGCCTCTTCTGTAATGAATGCGCAAATGCAAATGACATGTTTATAAGCACAACACAAACATGAATATAACACACACATTACCAGTTAATCACTTTATCCTTTTCATCAATATAACCACACTCATTTGTACAATACATAAGGCATTGCAATACTAGAAATTTAATAACTTACCTTCCCATTGCTAACATCCATCCATCCTCATTACCATGATAACAACAACTTCTAGATATGCTATTAAACATATCCAAATCATTAGAAATTTCATACCCTTATCGCAAGCAACCATTTAACACCCTAAAAACGCTCTAGGGAATGCACTTGCCTTTTTTTACCGATGAAGAATGGAGTGGCATAGGGTTGAAGCCACTCCCGACAGTACCGCCTCTGCAATTAAACAATAATCATCCAACTCAACTTTATGCACACTCGGAACAAGCGACAAAAGAAAACAACTCTTTTGTATATTTGACTTCTTCAAAAACTAATGTGCATTAGTACTTTGATGCAGATACTAGGAATTAACCAAATTCAAAGAAATGAAAGCTCCATTTAGTTTAATAGATACAGAACAAAAACACTGATGTCCTTGAAGTCATTTATCACCTAATGCCTCCAGCATAGTCTACAAGAAAAGATTAGCGCCTTAACCTGTAACCTAGCAGATTTTTATGTCTCCACTTCATGCACCTCCTCTCCTATTCCATCTACCTTAGAAATTGGCGCTACCATCTTGCTGCTAATAAGCTCTTATTTGCTGCTCAGGTAATATCGAAATTTAAGGCCAAAAGGCTGGAAGGAGGTCAGGGCTAATCATTTGCCTCTACTATGTTTGCTTATCCAGCTACATACCAAATATCACAAACATATTCATAGCTTCATTATATACTCGAAGGATGTAACATTCCGGTGACATAAAAACAATTGCACTACACTTGAACATTCCTTTAAAAGCGACTCACATGATCAAACCTCTATCTTTGCATAGAAGTTTCAGATTGGCATCGATGCAAACCATCAAGGTTAAAGAATAATATGGCATAACACCTAAACTCCAAGGTGAGCTAGAGTAGGCATGCAAGCACAGCACCACAGATCAACACAATCACCATAGATCAAACATTTCAGATTTATAGCTACTTATTGACTAGAAGTTCTACTAGTAAGCCACAAATGGTTCAAGCATTCAAACACCATTTCTAATCTCTCCCATCCTCTAACCAAAATCATTTCAAAATCAGAAACCCTAGCTAGGCATTATCACAAACACCATGCGTGCAAACTAATCCCCAAGAAGATATACCTCCCATTTCACACACCAAAGAAGAGGAGGAGGCGGCCGAGCATTTGGGCCGAGGCGCACGCGGCGAGGAGAGGAGGGCGCCGCCGAGCACGCCGGGAGGCTCGCGCAGGCATTCTTGCGAGGGCGTGACTCGGCCAAGGCACTGCCGCCGGGACGCGGCCGAGTGAGGAGGCACCGACGGCCGGAAGGGCTGGGAGCGCGGCCAAGGCAAGGCCATGGGAGCCCAGGTGGCAGGGAGGCGCAAGGAGGGGGGTAGCGTGGGCGACAAAACTTTTAAACCTTAAATCAAGAAAATGAGAACATCACCGGCCAAAAAAACTGGAAAAGCGTTTTGCAGTATTACAAATATCGTGCGAATGCCCTGTGAATGATTTTAAATAGTAATTAACCTTAAATACAATAGAATAAAATATTACTGGAGCAATAACGTAACAATCGAGTTTACCTGTTCATCATGTCCCAAAAATTTTGATACAGTTTAAGTTATTTTCTCAGCGAGTCTAAGAAAAAAATCTTGCTAGCATCTAATTCGATGACGAGGAGGACCCAGTAATAACTAGACATATATGTTAATATAGCCTATTAGTCCCACATCGTGTCACGCAAAAATAGTAAAGCAATATTAGAAGTAAGGTAATACGTACTTAGAGTTATGGGGTAAAACTACGGAGGTTTTGTATTGCAGCTTCAAGAAAGTATTAGATAAATAGTCTTCAACAAACTATGGACTCTGTCGAATGATTTTCTCGTTGACAAGTCCCGGATCGAGAAATTCTAAATTGTCATTGCCATTTGTTCTACATATCTGTATCTCCATTCTACATATATAAAAAAGAAGTTAGACATATAGTTAAACGGTACAAGAATATACAATAATATAAATAGAGACTTACAAAGTCCACAGTCTGAGTATTGCTGCGTCCAGAGCATCTTGCTGGTACAACATATACAATTTGCAGAACTCTACCCAGAAGATGTTATCCCCATTGTGAAAATCCGATTCTTTGTATCGACCGAACGCCTGCACTTTTCGTGACCGCCGCATGTATGTATCGATGGGCGTGCCGCAATTGTGTTGTTAGGTTGTCTAAATGAGCTGGTTCAACCAGTGGTTGCCCCAAAAAGAACTTCCACCTTAGACCTAGCTCATGATCACGAAGTTGTTCAGCAGCATTTTTTTCAGCTTGCGACATCAATGCGTCAGCACTAGCCGTCTTCAAGTATTGCTTTCTGGAGATGCGCTCGTAGTCCGACATTTTGGAAGGTTCAGAAGCCCGCCCTATCTCTTTGGCTTTTGCCATACTCAAGAAAAACTTCTGCGCATTAGCATCGACTTTAGTCTTCTCAGGTGATGGCGCCTTTTTGAAGTGAGATGTTACGCAGGCCTTTATTTCCTTTTTTTTGTTCTTCTTCAGTCCTCTCGGCCGGTAATTTCTTCTGAGGCTGTGTTGACTTCACAGATGACCGAGATTTGCTACAAGACGATACGGACTTCCGAGATGGTGCTGATGTTCGATTCTTCTTATGTGCCGACGGAGGAGTTGGACTTTTCCTGGCTAGTGCCGGTGGAGGAGTTGGACTTTTTCTGGCTGGTGCCGACGGAGGAGTTGGACTTTTCCTAACTGGTGCCGGCGGAGGAGTTGCACTTTTCCTAGGCGACAGGTCTGCGTGTGGAGAGTGCGGCTGATCGTCATCATCGTCGTTGTCGGCCTCATCGTCCGAGCCAAACATAATCAAGCTCTTGCGCCACGCGAGGAAGCCATGCACATTTTCTCCAAGTTTGTTTTTTCCGTCCTCGCCAGGAATCTCTACCTCCATTTTGCGATATTGTCGGACTACACTGTCTACTTCGACCCTAGCGAATCCCAGCGGTATTGGGCAGCAGTGCAGAACCTGCGAGGAGCCGCATGGCCAAGCCCTACCATCAGCCACCTTGATGGTAATGCCATGTGCGGACAAATGCAGCTTGCACGATGTCGGTTCTGTGATGTCATCCACTAGAAAATGGAGTCCATGCTCTTCCGGAATCCCTGTGGACGCGCAACTGCTCCTACGAACACCGTGACTGAAGTTCCGAGGGCTGTCATCAAGTGGCGGTCGTGAGCTGAGAGCTTTCTGTACTACTTGCTCCACAACTTTATCTAGCTCCGCTCTCTGTTCCGCTAACGCTCTTACCACAACATCTTGTATTTGATGGTCCAGTTGATCTTCTCTTATTCTTTTCGGCCGCTTGTACAACGATGCGTCAGCTTGGAAGCCTTCTTTCCACGACACCAAACCAACTCCTCGGGTGCACCCAGGATGCTCCTTGTTACCCAGGGTAACAGTCAGCTCGTCATTCTCCCTTCGTGGCCTGAAAAAGCCTTGGGAAGACTGCACGTGAGCATCTGATATTTTACGCGACACTTCCTAGGCTCTATCGCTCCTGAAGCTCAAGCTGCCATCTTCCGAGACAGAAGCCCCCCTCCCAAGCAACCAGTACTTCGATCGTTCACTCAACTCGGCCATCGCAGGAATGACACCCTGCGGGTTAGCTTTTCTTCGCACCTATCCCATGCAGGTATTTTCTTCACGTAGCCACTAGTGTGTGAGGGTACATATTCTTATCCGCGTTAGCCTTGTTCTTCTGACTCACTATCTGGGCTTCTTTAGAATTCTTGTACGCCACAAAGTCCTCCCAAAATTCCCTTATCTTTGGATACATGTTAAAATTTGGCGTTTCATTCTTCTTCACATAGTTCTTATTTACTATCATCTTCCAATTCTTCCACGATGTGCACATGATACTTAGTGCACGTTTCTTTGCAACCAACTCAGACCCTTGGGGGAACTGGAATACTTCTTTTAGCTTGTCCCATAGCAAGTCCTTCAGGTCATCGGGAACCACCCACTGATCACCTCAGCGGCCGATCCATGATCTATAGCTGATGGGCACATTATCCCTAGCAAGTACTCCGCAGTTGTCTGTCAGACGGGCCCTAATGCCGACGCTGGTATAGCGAGTTCCCGACCGCCAAGAGCTCGACTATATTGTGAACACCCTTAGGCATCTTGTTCGGACCACGACTGCAAGCGCCGCCTTTGTTCATCAGACGTTTGAGCCTGCAATTGGATCTTGTTATTAGTCGTTTGACCCTACAATATTTTGGGAATCACAACGTACTAATCTAATGAAGATAAGTTCATTTGGGACTTCAAATGCCCAAGACACTAAATAAGGTTCAAATACCATAACACTAAATAAAACGTGGACATCAAACATACCATTCAAATATCTAGATTTAGGGTTCAAACATCATCTTCTAAATGTGCCAACATTAGAACACTAAATAAACATATCATTCAAATACCATATTTAACAAAATAATGGGTGTCATCATCTTCTAAACATATCAAAACACTAAATAAACATATCATTCAAAATGTGCAAACATATCATTCAAATACATACACATATCACAAAATATACATACACATATCACATTCTTTCTCGCCAACAGAATATTATTAATATGGCAATAGAAAACTAGATCCATTCAAGAAAACATACAAATATTTAAAAGATACATGCATTTTCCTTATCATGGATCTGCAGCAAGTGAGTAATACCACACACACATGAAAGTGGTCCGAATCCAAGCAATAACCAAATATGAATCAATTCCTCACACGTGCGTTGGACTTAGAGGTGACACCCATACTCCACTTAAGTGTATGCTCACTGTCACCCAAAAGTCCCCTGGAAAAACTCTCGTGGGCACCCAAAAATATGAATCGATTTCTCACACGTGCGTTGGACTTAGAGGTGACACCCATACTCCACTTAAGTGTATGCTCACTATCACCCAAAAGTCCTGTGCACGGAGTATTGACTAAATGACCCTCACTCAAATAAATATGAGCCACATAGTTGCACCGTACACACTTACGCGTCCATGAGAGTTTCGATTCCATTCCGAATATCCATACTGGGATTGAAACCAACACATCTAAGCATAGCACTTGTCGTCCATCTCAGAACCTTGGTATCGCCCACACTCGCCAAGGGAAGCGTGAGCAATAGCCAAAGAACGCATTTACCGCCCAAGATTATCGTTAGATAGTTGAAGACAATTCCAAGTACCTGGATATGTGTCTAGTGCTAGTTCACAAGATCAACACCTAGCACCCACATATCCTGCACTCGAGATGAATCATAACATATACACATGAAACTAAGCAGTTGTCACAGTATTAACATAAACTACAACTGTTACAACTACTTACTATTACAATTAGTGGCCAACCGACAAAATATTACAAGTCCAAAGTATAATGCAGCGGAAATAATACACATACATTTATCTTTCCAAAACAAATATTTACAACACATGTATACATCTTTCAAGAACATATACAAAGAACCAAATTGAAGTTTACTTTTGGCTGCAATATAAATAACCATAGAGCAAAATGATCAAAACAGCACATGATTCCATACTGATTCATAATAACAGATTGCATCATATAGAATGAATGTAGTATCAGTGATATCAACAAGGGTAGAAAAATGAACAAGACAACTAGCATAAAGCTCAACTTGTTTATTTTGAGTGTTCTCAGATGTCGGGTTGCCTAAAGGCCCTCCTCGCCACAAGGGACAAGTAATAGACTAATTTGTGACAACCTTACCTTAGTTATTGATTTACTTGTTGACAGATTAATAACAAATCTACTCAATTGAATAATATATCACATAGTTTTTTATATCATGCATATGGAATTCTCATAGTGGCAATCTTGAATTCAGGATTAATATATCAAAAGAGTTAACCAAAAGATCAAACACAAATGCCCAAAAACTCAATGATTAACAAACCACAACCAAAATTTAAACAACAGGGCTGGGTGTACACAACAATGGAAGTATATGCTTCTATCATGCCATTTACTCCTATAAGTTTAAAAGATTACATGATCCTGTTGAAACATCACATTAACATAAATAGTAGCTAAAAGTATAGAGGCTACATGCTAGGAAGTAACTAAGTCAAATGCAGAGAATCAATAAAGGACATCAAGTGGCAGTACATCATAATTTTTGTGTGTTTGTTCGTGCATGAAACTCAATATCAACAAGTAGAAAAATTCGTGAAAAATAGGCGAGCATAGTGATACAAGGGCAAAGTTACAATAATTATAAATGCACGTTCAGATTTGTTCAAGAGTACCATGTCCATAGCAAATTCAAGATGATGATACTCCATTAGGTACAGTTGAATTTTGATACTAATAAGTAATGATGTTGAGTTTTTTTACTGTGAAGCATTAACATATTAATGGAAGCACAATGAAGAAAGCCATATATCAATAAGCAGTAACAACTACCTTTTTTACAGTGAAGCATTAACATTGCCAATCAAGCATGTAGTTTTTCGAATACAAAAGATGTAGATTGCCCATGTAAAAAAGAATAGATTGTCACAAATTAGTTGTCACAAATTGTCTATTTCAGTCCTAAATCCTCACTGAACACTATCCCACATCCCACATGCTAGGTCCCCAAGCCAAAATTGGCTAGCCCCTTAGCATTCATCTGCACATTCACATGAAGCATCACTGGAACCCTAAGTGCATTTCATTCGCCAGAGCATTTCATTCCATCAGACAAAGCTACCAAATTGTAATAACGAAGAAAATACAGAAATCACTCATTTCATTCCATCCTGTGCGGCCTTCTACCTTCGGCGGCAACGGCGGTGGACGGAGGCGATGGCGGCGGTCAAAGATGGCTGAGGCGGGGAGCCGAGGTGGCGGGGATGGCCGAGGCGGCGGCCGGAGGCGAGCGAGATGACGCGGCCCGAGTCGAGGCGGCGGTCAAAGGCGAGCGAGGCGACACGGCCCGAGTCGAGGCGGCAGCAGGGAGCTCTGACAAGAGTTCACAGCGGCGGTCCGAGGCACGGCGGCAGTCCGAGGCACGGCGGCGGGGAGCTCCGAGGCGACGGTGCTGTAAAAGTGAGAGGAGGGCGCGGGGTAGGGTAACTGAGAGGAAGGTGGCGCGTTTGATTTTATAGGGGTGGACTATCACTGCCGGTTGGTCACAACAATCGGCAAGGATAATATCATCCTTCGCCATAAATATAACCGGCAGTGATACTTTTTATCACTGTCGACCCACTCCACAAACCGGCAGTAATAGTAGAATATTACTGCCGGTTGGAGATACACCTGGCAGTGATAGTTATTGTCACTACCGGTTCATACAAGAAACCGGCAGTGATAATCCATATCACTGTTTGTTACATGAACAACCGGCAGTGATAAGCTGGTCTCTGGCCAAATAATTGAAACTTTCAATTTATTTCAATTCAATGGCTCAGTACTATGGGATTTTTGAAATCCTATCAAATTTGATCCAAATTCTCTAAAATTTTTTGGAGGCATACTATAGGACATCTAATATTTTATTTAAATATTTCCCCAAATTTTTATTAGGTTCTAAAATTATAAAAATCAGATTGCTAACTATTTTAATAGTTTTAATATTTCAAAAATCAAATAACGCTTGCAAATTGAACACAAATGCAGTCAAATTCACATAAATTCAAGTGAAGTCAAAATCACAAAAATCCAATTGCAATGATATGCTAGTCTCCGACCAATTAAGTGAAACTTTCAATTTAATCAAAAGAAAGCATAACCTCAATTTCCATTATTGCATATATTACATTAATTGTTACATATGAGAAAATAAACATGTCGTTCATACAAAAGAAAGCACATTTCATTACTACAACTAAGCTACGATTCGACCTTCGTTATGATTGCGGCGTATGTACGTAGCTTCGTCACTCTCTTCCATGGTACTTAGGTCAATGTCCTCTCTAAAAGGGGGAAGCTCATCGAATTAGTTGTACTCTTCCTCGTCGACAACATTCTCAACTCCGACAATCCTTCTTTTTCCTAGAATAACCACGTGGCGCTCCTTGTTAGCCGGGTCTGTTACAAAGAAGATTTGTGTAACAAAATTAGCAAGTACGAATGGTTCATCTCTGTATTTGACGAGTTTGAGGTCCACGGTAGTGATACCGTACTTGTCGATATTCACGCCCCCGGGAAGTCTGACCCATTGGCACCGAAAGAAAGGGACCTTCAAAGGTCCATAGTCAAGCTCTCAAATCTCTTCTATGAATCCGTAGTAGGTTTGCCTATTTCCATTGCTGTCATAGGCATCTATAGAGATACCGCTATTTTGATTGGTGCTCTTTTTATCTTGCGCTCTTGTATAAAATGTAAATCCATTTATGACGTATCCTTGGAATGTCCAAATTGTAGTTGACGGTCCCTGAGCCAACACTTTCAATTGACTGCAGTCTGTCTCCGTACGCATGATGTGTCTACGCAACCAATCGCCGAAGTTATCTCTGTGCTCTCTCGCGAGCCAAACCTCTAACTTCCCTGGGTTTGTTTTGGATAGCACGTTCTTGTGAATGTTCACATACGGGGCCACCATAACTGATTGTCCCAAAACAACGAAATGTGCTTGTGTAAATGAAGCTAGATTGCTAGTACGCATCGATTTCTCGCCATCGTCCATTTTCGTAGCCTTCCTCATACCGAGATCTGAGCACACCAATCGGTTTGAGATCCATATAATCGACGCAGAACTCAATGACCTCCTCGGTTCCCCGACCATCGGCAATGCAAGCCTTCCTACGATTTTGGTTACTGAACATATTTCTTTATAACCCCATGAATCTCTCGAAGGGTACATCGATGTAGAAATACGGGACCAAGAATCTGTATCTCTTTCACAATGTGAACAATGAGATGGGCCATAATATCAAAAAAAGATGGAGGGAAACACATCTCAAGCCTGCACAGAGTGTGGACCACGTCTTCCTATAGCTTATCTAGTTTTAATGGATCGATGGCCTTCTGTGAAATCGCGTTGAAGAATAAACACAACTTGATAATTGGGTCTCAGACTTTCTCTAGCAGAACCCCCCTAATTGCAATTGGAAGCATCTGTGTCATCATCACGTGGCAATCGTGAGACTTCATACCAATTAACTTTAAGTCTTTCATTGAGACTAGTCTCTTTATGTTAGCAGAGTAACCAGATGGAACTTTGACTCCGTGCAAGCATTTGCAAACGCTAATTTTCTCTTTCTTGCTCAAAGTGTAACACGCTGCGGGAAGGTACTTTTTGCCTATATCCATTTCTTCGTGATGCAGCTCCTTCCTCAGTTTCATATCTTCGAGGTCCATCCTTACTTGAAGTGTATTTTTCATTTTGCCAGGTATGTCCAGTAAGATACCAAGCAAGCTATCATACACATTCTTCTCTATGTGCATAACGTCGATTGTGTATCGAACTTCCAGGTGATGCCAATAAGATAGGACCCAAAATACTGATTTCTTTTTCCATAAAAGAGCCTTATCCCGGGAAGTCGGAATAGATGTATTGCCAGCTCCCTTTCCGTGAATAATTGTAAGATCCTTTATAGCGGCAAATATCTGTTTCCCAGTGTGATTCTTCGGAGCTAAGGCAGACTCCTTTGTCCCATCAAAAGCTCTCTTATTATTGCGGTATGGGTGATCCTTGCGGAGAAACCTACGATGCCGCATGTAAGCCATTTTTCGGCAATTCTTCAGCCACCGACTAGTCAGATCATCCAAGCCTTTGGACGATCCGTTGAAGCCTTTTGTCATCTGGCCCGACAGGTTGCCAAGAGCATGATAATCATTAATGGTTACGAACAATAATGCCCGTAGAATAAAGTTTTCTCTTTTATACTCATCCCATACCCGTACACCATCGTTCCACAATATTAAAAGATCTTCAACCAATGGTTTGAGGTACACATCGATATCATTGCTAGGTTGCCTGGGCCCTTGGATCAATAGTGGCATCATAATGTACTTTCGCTTCATGCAAAGCCAAGGAGGAAGGTTGTAGATGCATAAAGTCATCGGCCAAGTGCTGTGACAACTACTCATGTTGCCAAAAGGATTCATCCCATCTGTATTCAACCCGAATCTTATATTCCTCACATCATATGCAAAGTGCTTTTTATATTTTCTGTCGATGTTCCTCCATTGCCCAGAATCAGCAGGGTGTCTGAGCATTCCATCCTTTTTACGCTCTTCGGCGTGCCATTGTAGCAATTGGGCATGCCTTTTGTTCGCAAACAATCGCTTTAGACAGGGGATTATAAGGAAATACCACACCACTTTACGGGGACACCTCTTCTTCTTACGCCTCACCCCGACATCTTCGTTCTCGATATCGTCGTTATTGCCCTTATACCGCTTTGCTTTGCAAACAACACAGGCATCCATGTCTACAAACTCATTGCGATACAATATGTAATCGTTTGGACATGCGTGTATTCTTTGTACTTCCAGTCCCAATGGGCAAACAACCTGCTTGGCCTGGTACGTAGTTGAAGGCAACACGTTACCCTCTGGAAGCAAGTCCCCCAAGAGAATAACAGCTCAGTAAAGCTCTTATCGGACCAACCATTGCTTGCCTTCAACTGCAATAGTGAAAGCACGGTATGCAGCTTTCTGTGCTCCTCCTTGCAGCCTGGGTACAATGGCGTTGTAGAGTCCTCTACCATACGCTGGAATTTTTAAAACTCCCTTTCACTCGTGAAGTCCCCCTCCCCATCACGCAGCATTTGATCTAGATCATCTTCGTGGCTATCAATGAATGCATCTTCCACCGCCATCATAGCGTTGTCTCTGTCATCTTCATCAATGTGTTGCCCTTCATGTACAATATCATCTTCATCAATGTGTTGCCCTTCATGTACAATATCATCTTCACCGTGCTCGGTCCAACAGGTATAGCCAGCCTTGAAACCCCTTCGAAGCAAGTGTGCACGTATCGACTCTATGTTAGAAAACAGCTTCTCATTTTTGCAATCAACGCATGGACAACAAATATAGTGTGCCAATTTCTTCGACTTGTGTGCTGCAGCCGTATTCAGAAAACAAGTCACACCATTAAAGAACTCTGGACCGCAACGGTCCGTGTGATACATCCACCTTCGGTCCATCTACTGTTAATTATATCGAACTACATTCAGTATATCAATAAACATACCAAAATAATTTATTCTTTACATTAGTCATGCAGTGCTAATTAATTAAAATGATAAACACATTATAAGCACATAACTGTAAATAACAAAATAATTGTAAATGATTAGATTTACAAATACATCTAGCAATTTGGCCTATATTAAGATACATAAAACCTTTTTCACTATTTAAATATCCATCTAGCATTTCATTTTGTTATGTAGTGCTATTAAATTCAATTAATATACATCAAACAAGCATAAAATTGAATATAAGGATATATTTCAAAATAATTATGTATCTTGCAACTTTCATTATTGGAAAATCCATCTACCATTTTTCATTTTTAAATATTCAACTAGCAATTCTCACTATTTATAATTCATCTAGCAATTTTACTATTTAAATATCCATATACCAATTTTTCATTATTGAAAAGAATTACAGCTTATGCATAATTGTCCATCTAGCAATTTTCATTACTTAAAAAAACACTACATCACTAAAATGGATAAGAATTATAATTTATTAAATAATTTAGCTATATCTTAATTTGAGCACTACCGACCTAAAATGTTCACACCATACAATCAGCAATTATCAACATCTAAAGCAATATATAAAGTAAAATTTTACTACAAATATAACATAGATCAAGTCAGTAATTAACCTCGAAAAGAAATATGAGACAAATTTTAATACAATTTTTCTGCAGCAACTCGCCAAGGTAATAACTACAGAGCAAAATAGAGCTTCTTTTTATTCTGCTCGGTCGGAGAAGAAGTCACCTCGAAGAAAAAATACAAGAAAAATATTAACACAATTTTTTGGCAGCACCTCCCTAATAAAATAACAACCGAGCAAACAGAGCTCCTCTACATTCGCTCGGCCGAGAAGGTGTCGGTAGGGGTACGATATATAAATATCTTATCACTGTCAGCTCTGCGTAGAACCGGTAGTGATAACGTGAAATTAAGCGGGAAAATTCAGAAGGGTGGGAAAATACATATCACTGCCGGTTAAAAGACTAAAACCAGCACTAAAAGTTATATCACTGCAGGTTATAAATGGAACCGGCAGTGACATATCACTACCGGTTTTGGGTGTAAACCAGCAATGATAGTCTGTTATCACTGCCGGTTGGTAATACAAACCGGCAGTGATATGTCAGCCCTTCCAACTGCTGTGTCAATCGTCGCGCTTGCCCGTTCCTCTACCGCGCCAACCGTTGCGCTTCACATTCCTTTGCCAATTGTTGCCCTTCCCATTCTGCCTCTATATAATGCCCATTCCTTAATCTGAAGCACCACTCCTCACAATCCATTACTGCTGCAAGAATGGCCCCCCAAGAAGCGAGCACATATTGGGCAAAGCCCCGCTCCGTCGCCAAAGAAGGAGGAGAAGAAGGAGGAGGAGGAGGAGGGCAACGACAACGATAGCGACGCGGCGAGGTCCTGCGGCGTTGGGGCAAGACCAACTCCGCCATCGAATCGGATTCGGAGGAGGAGGAGTACGAGCACCGCCGCAACTCCGATCGGTCATCAGGTGGCAGCTCCGGCGACGAGGAGGAGGAGGACGATGACGACGACTTTTGGATATAGGGTTTTGCGCCATTTTGGGTTTCAAACTGCTAATAGTCGTTGGCCTGTTATATTTTGTATATATAATTAGGACTAAATATGTAATAATGGACGGTATAACTAATTATGTTTTGTAAATGTTCTGTGTTTTAACTAATACATATCCCGCAAATTACAAATTTTTTAAATGTTCTGTGTGAGATAATTTACAAATTTTTAATATGTTCTGTTTTTAGCTAATTATGCTTTGATATGTTCTGTGCGAGAGAAATTACAATGTTTCTTATGTTCTGTATCGAACTAATTATGGGGAACAGTAATATTACTACCGGTTCTAGAGTAAAATCGGTAGTGAAAATGGTCTTATCAGTGCCAGTTTGTAGGCGAACCGGCAATGATAAATCACTACCGGTTTTACATATAAACCGGCAGTGACATCTTCTTATCACTGCCGGTTCTCTATAAAACCAGCAATGATATTGCCTCCATTCCTGCGTGAAATTTATACTATTCTTATCACTGTCGATTGAAGTTAGAACCGGCAATGATAATATTATCATTGCCGGTTGAATTTAGAACCGGCAGTGATAATATTATCACTGCCGACTCAGACCTACCCGGCAGTGATGGGGGGTCGCGGATGAGGCAGTCTGTAGTAGTGCATGGGTATTACCCGGACGGAGATAAAAGCCAGAGTCGAGCCATTTCACGGCATAACTCCATGCTCATTGGCTACCTCATTGGGTCAGATCGAGTTGTTAGTCACATTCGGCATGCCGGACAACTTCCATACTGAGAATATCCTCTTCGACGTAGCGGATTTTGAAACCACGTACAATGTGATCCTGGGCCGCCCAATGCTGGCCAAGTTCATGGCGGAAGTGCACTATGCGTACCAAGCAGTCAAGATGCTAGCGCTAACGGGAGTCCTCACAATCAAGGGCGACCAGTGCACGGCGGTCATATGCGATAAGAAGAACCTGGAGATGGCTGAGCATCTCAACCAATCTGCAGCCAGTGCCGACGATGAGAGAGCTAAGCGACAAAAACCCGAAGGCAATAATCAGGCTTCCACGTCCAATAGAGCCGCCAACGACCAAGTCGACAATGGCAGGAAGGCCAAGAAGATCTACGATGAGGTCAAGGCGGTGCCCCTCGACCCGACAGAGACATCCAAGGCGGTTAAGGTAGGTGCCAACCTCAACCCTAAATAGGAAATCGAGCTCATCACTTTCCTTCAAGCAAACCGCGACGTGTTCGCATGGCAACCGTCCGACATGCTCGGGGTCCCCAGAGAGGTGATTGAGCATCGATTAGCCATGGAGCCAAGCACCAAACCTGTGGTGCAAAAGCAGCGCAGATTCACGGAGGATCGAAAGCATGCCATACAAGAGGAGGTCGACAAACTCCTGACGGTTGGTTTCATCCGAGAGGTCCACCACCCAACGTGGCTGGCGAACCCAATACTTGTAAAGAAGGCCAACGGCAAGTGGAGGATGTGCGTCGACTACATCGACCTTAATAAGGTGTGTCCAAAGGACCCTTTCCCTCTCCCTTGCATCGACCAAATAGTGTATTCCACTACAGGTTGTGAATTACTAAGTTTTCTAGATACCTATTCGGGTATCACCAAATTAGCATGTCTGTGAATGATGAAGAGAAAACAGCCTTTACTACTCCTTTTGGTGTATTCTATTATATGAAGATACCCTTTGGTTTGAAATATGCTGGTGTGACGTATCAATGATGTATTCAAAACTGCTTAAAATCCCAAATAGGACACAATGTAGAAGCATACGTTGACGACATCGTAGTCAAATCGAAAACCAGGGGCACTCTGGTCGGGGACCTCGACAAAACATTCGACAACCTCAAGAAGTATCGGATGATGCTTAACCTCGAAAGTGCACGTTCAGTGTTCCGTCCGGCAAACTTCTCGGTATCTTGCTGTCTAGTCAAGGCATCGAGGCCAACCTACACAAGATCGAGGCAGTAAACCAGATGCACCCTCCACGAATGTTAAGAGAAGTACAAAAGCTCATAGGATGCATCGCCTCCCTTAGTCGATTCATCTCTCTAATGGGTGAGCGAGGTCTACCTTTCTTCAAGCTGCTCAAGAAGCACGATAACTTCGAGTGGACTAACAAGGCTGAAAAAACCTTTCAAGATCTAAAAAGATGTTTATTGTCTCCGTCAATTTTGGTTTCACCTAACGAAAAAGAGGAGCTTTTCGTTTACATTGCAACCACTCCCCAAGTAGAAAGCACGGTCCTGGTGGTCGAACAGGCTTGCCTCGATAAAAAGACCAAAATCCAGAAGCCAGTGTATTACATGAGCGAAGTCCTGCACGGAGCCAAATCGCAATATCCACAGATACAGAAGATGATATATGCTGTCTTGATGACTTCCTGAAAGTTACGGTATTACTTCCAGGCGCATAAGATCATGGTGATGACCACGTAACCGCTGAAGGATGTGCTACACAACCGAGAAGCAACAGGATGGATCGTGCAATGGGCAGTCGATCTCAACGAGTTCAGGTCGATTTTGCACCAAGGATAAGAGTCAAGTCAGGGATTATGGCAAATTTCATCACAGAGTGGACCCACGTCAAGGAGAAGGAAGCCAAGGCGGTCGACGACCACTAGACCATGTTCTTCGAGGGATCACTCACACTCCAAGGCTCGGGGGCTGGCATCATGCTAAGATCTCCGACAGGTGAGGAACTCAAATGTGCCATCCAACTCGATTTTCAAGCTTCGAATAACGTTGTAGAGTACGAGGGACTGGTCAACGGGCTTCGGATAGCTGCGGCACTAGGAATCAAGCGATTACTTATGAAAGGGGACTCACAGCTAGTCGTAAACCAAGTGCAGAAAGTGTACGAGTGCTCGGATGACAACATGGCAGCATACTTGAATGAGGTCCGCAAGGTGGAGCACAAGTTTGAAAGCCTCGAGGTAAGGTACATCCGGTGAAGTGATAACGCCGCCACCGACGAACTTGCCCGGCTCGCTTTGTCCCATTCGCCTGCACCCTTGGGAGTATTCATCAAGAAACTGTAACATCCTAAAATTTGGTTATTTTTAATTTTGTAATTTATTTTGAATTTTTGAGAATTTATTTGAATTTAATTGAAATTTCTAGAAATTAGTTTTCTCTGGAAATTAATTTAATAATGAAAAGCTTTAATAAAATATAAGTGGAAATATTTTATTTCAGTTCAAAATGTCCTAAAATATTTTCTGGAAATTTTCTAGAATTTTTCTGATATTTTAATTGCTTCAAATAATTAAAATGGATTTCTGGAATTATTTTAATCGAAAAAGTTTAGAAAAACGGATGAACAGTAACGGGCCGAGCCCATTACTGTGCGCACGATCGGAAACCCTAAAAGCCGCCGTCTCTCCACCGTGTGATCTTGATCGTGCGGTTGCGATTCACCCGTGTCGTTTTGTCGGCCGCGCCGTTGGATTGCCGCGTGGACGGACGGATATGCGGCCACGTCGCTTCGTCTCCAAGGAAAGGAAGCGCCGCCGTCAGCCGTTACTGCCGAGCACTTCGTGCGATGAAACCGTCGCCGTGATCACTCCACCGCCTCATTAACTGGCGCGGTGTATAAAGCACTCTCTTCCGCACCTGTTGAGCCCTTTCACGCATCCCAAGGACCACCGTAGAGAACGCACGTCCTCGCCGAAGTTCCGTGACATTCCGTCGTGCTTTGCACCCACTCCGGTGACTCTCCACCGTCGCCGCACCCACCGGAGTACTCCTCGCGTTGAGCCGCACCAAAGGGACTACTTCTTCTCGCCGGAGTCAAACCGGAGCGCCATCGGAGCCGTCGTCTTCTTCAACTCTAGTCACTTCTGCTCGCCGCGTCTTCGCCGAGACTCCGAGCTTCGTCGACCGTTCGATCACTGCTCAACGTCCCCGATTCATCCACGTCGTCTCTCAACCGGTAAGTCTCATCTTCTAACCGTAGCCATAGATATGAAGATGAAGGGCTAGGATAGAGCCACGTGCCCGTAGCTGGGATCGCCCGCGTGTGCTTCAAGATGAGTTAGTAGTAGCCGTTAGATCTTGGATGTAAGGTTATGATTTAGCCACGTAGTCATGATACAGTAAACCTCATTATAAATTATCAGCCGTTAGATTCCGATCGTATGGATCTTGTTTCGCCACGTAGCGTTGATAACCTTAACCGTTAGATTCGTTTTAAATAGCTTAGATTGATTCGATCTGGATCATTGGATTTTAGTTGAACGGTGTCGATGCGTCCGTGGGTCGCGCGCCGGAGTAACCGCGTCGCCCGTCTCGCCACAGAGATTTGGATTTAATCCCGGCCGTTGATTTTGAAACGGACACTCGGGATCGCGCCGCGCGCCGGGCCAATCCCGAGTCGACGCGTGTACACGGGAACCGAGGCGACAGAGCCGTCGTTGCTGTCAACGTCACCCGATTAATTGCCGTCGTTCGATTTTGATCCGATGGTCATGGTTGAGCCACGTGTCAGCACACCAGTAGTGATATGAAGTGTCGGTTCAATCTTGGCCGTTGATCTTATCGCACGAATCTTGGCGTTTGACCGAGTCGGCTGCGTTATTATTTGATTTAATCTCTGTCGTTAGATTTTGATCCTGTGAATGAGATTGTGCCACGTGTCACAACCACAGTAACTCGAGTCGAAGCGTCGGATTAGATCCAGCCGTTTATTTTGAATCGGACGGTCAAGAATAAATTAACCTCTCGGTTGATATTTCGTCGCCACGTGTCACGACTAGATCATGACACGTGTCATGCTGACGTCAGCAGTGGGGCCCACTTGTCAGTGTTGGCACGGTAGATGCTGACGTCAGCAGTGACGTCATGCTGACGTCATAAGTCCAATTTCCTTAGAAAAATAATTCGATCGAAAATGTTTTCGGAGCTAACGTCATTAATGGCAATGCTGACGTCATAATTCCGGGATTTTCCGTATAAAAATAAATAAAGAAATTCGGTTTATTCTTTTTGATTTATTTTAAAACTTCAAATGGCTATAACTTTTGCGTTTTAACTCCGATTTGAGTGATTCCAATTTCTAAAAATTTGTAAAATCAAGATATATTTATTATTGAATTTTGTAAAATTTTTAGAGTTGAATTTGCTCTCTAGAAAATATATTTATTGTGTGTATGTTGATTTAAATTAGACGATGATTTGCCGGAGACTTACGAGGGGGAATTCTTAGAGCAAGATCAAGCTTCGAGTCAGGATCAGCAACTTTTTGAAGCCAAGTTATGCTTTGACCATGTTGCTCCTCATTTTTGAAATATATTTTGTTCTAAACTATGCATGCTAATTCAACTAAAAATGGATTTAATTATTTTGGGTGAATTAGCTAATCAACCAAATTGTTTATGCCACCTTGTTATTATTATTCATATGCCATGAATCCTTGATAATCTAAGTTCTGTATTATTAGTTGGTTGATAATAATGTGCCAACACGGGAGGCTAGACCGTGAATAGTTGCTTAGCCATGCATATAACGTGAACCATTTTATTTGGAATACAAAAGCAACATTGACTAAAGAATAGTGAATGCCTTTTCATGAAAGGTAGGTCTACATGAAAGATGATTACGGGCATGTGTTGCACCGCTAAATAACCTAGGGTGGAATTGATTTAGACTGGGGCAAGTGGACCGAGGCTTCGTGCCAGGTGGGCCTGTATGGCAATTGGTGGGTTGAGTGATGTGAGGGCTGTGTGGCAAAATCTGAGAGAAGGAAGTCTTGCCTTCGTCAGTTAAGGACTTTACCTTGCAAGCCTTTGACCTGAGTCTCTCGTACAACCACATGTCTGAATGGGAAGACCTAGCTTAGTAGGGTTCTGATATCTTACCTTTGATACCTCGGGGTGGCGATTACACGGGTAATCAGACGGGAGCGTGCTCTTTGCTGCTTGGTACCCTATCCAACGGTGTTTGCTACCCTATACTTCGCTCTAAGTGAGGGAAGTGATAGCGAAGGCAACACGGAGAGGTTCTTAGGCTAAGATAGAAGTCTCTGAAAAGCTTTGTTACGGTTAATCACCTTTGTGGTATGCGACTGTATCTTGTGGGTAAAGTGTACAACCATTGAAGAGTGTTAAAACTGTTCGAATAGCCGAGTCCATGGTACTGGACAATGCTCGGGGATTACAGTCAAGGGGTAGTGTTTGAAAATAAAATGGGATGGATGGCTGCGAGCCAAAGCTAATGGTGAAGGATGATTAAGGTCTGTGTGTCCAAAATATTGTGAAAAACAATTGAGATACTTACTATGATACTAAGTTTTACTGCTTTGAACCTAAGTAAATAGTAATTTGAAATATTGATGCAAATCAATATAACCAATCGAGCTTTTCCCTTGTAATAAGCCTTGCATGTAGTAAATAGATTTGCATTTTGTGCATGACTTGTTGAGTACGGTGTGTACTCACCCTTGCGGACAAACTTACCAGAAGAAGAGACTACGCATGCTTATGAAGAGGAGTTCGTTGAAGGGCCGGAGAACTAGGGAAGCAAGCCTTAGTCAGAGCACCTGTGACAGGAGATGGAGCACTACGAAGATTTATTTTTCCGCTGTTAAACTTTGTTTACTCTGATTATTATAAGCCCTGTGTGGCAGACTATTGTAAGGGACCGTAAGGTCGTACAACTCGTTTATATACAGGTTTGTAGTATTTATTTAATATTCCGCTGTGTATGACGTGATATACCATGTTTAGCCTGTGTGCACTAGCGTGATCCTGGACTAGTGCAGAATACACAGAGTGTCCGAATTTGAAAATTCGGGGCACGACAGAGGTGGTATACGAGCATACTGACTGTAGGACTTGACTCTAGGTAGACTGGTCGATTAAGAAAAGGTTACTTTCTAAAGGTTAAAATTGCACAAGATTATGAATAAAATCTTGACCAATCTTTTTTTTCTTAATCCGCACCTATACTGCAATTTTTTGTTATTACTTTGTGATTTTAAAAATCTAGTTCTAATGAGGTGTATTTTGGCAGATGAGGAGGATTCACACCTTTGGCGAGCGCACTGGCGGTTTCTCTGCTGAGCTGTGGTACCTGCTGCAGTTTCTGGAGGGTTTCGTGAGGCCGATCTACCGAGGTACTTGTGGTTCGGCTTTGGGTTGACGTCGCTCGATGTGAAGGTTACCGCTCACGCGAGACGGGAGAGCCATCGTCCTATCCACGCTACCTCAGGAGGTCACGCTCGAGGTCGGCATCCAGGAGACCGCATGCCTTGCGATGCGGCAGATCGCCCGCACCTACTCAGTCGAGCTGGAGAGCACCGTCTTTCGTCACCATCCGCGCTGGGACGACCGTTTCGACAGGGATCCGAACGACGACGATGACGCTACGATCACCCACTTGGTGAGATACGTCATCGCCCAGGAGGAGACCTTGGACGAGATAGTCCAGGAGCTGCAGAGGGCCCGTGACGAGATCGCGGGGGTTAGGGCCCAGCTGCGGGAGGCTACTGAGGGCCTAAGCATCTACATCAGGAGGGTGCACGAGTTGGAGGAGATCCTGGAGGGTCCAGAGCCAAAGCCGGAGCTTGAGCTGCATGATCCCGACCCCGAGGAGCCCGAGCCTGAGCAGGAGGCGCCGGCGGGAGGCACTAAGATGAGTGGCACCGGTCGGTGGTGCTGACCACCAAAGACCGCAGCAGCCCGGCCACCGAGTCGGTGGGCTCTTTGTTCTGCCAGCCAGGGGCACCAGACCGTTTGCTCCTATGCCGCAAGACTCCACCGCAAAGATCCACTGGAGGACGCGCACTGGATGGCTCGACGACTAGAGAGAGTTTTAGTCTTTGCCAGAGTCGACTCATGTATTGAGTCCAGTTTATCGAGTCAGTTTCTTGAGTCCGTCTTTAGAACGGTTGGATGGTTGAACTTTATCAGTTGTTATGGTTCCTTGTGTTTAACAATTTCTATGTTTTCTTAATGTGTATGCGCCGCAATGCCCGTAGGCACCTGTGAGTGGCCATATCTTTACAATATTGAATAAAAGTTGTGTGTTTGAGTCAAATCTTCTCCCCGCATAAGCTTCTTGTATACTTGTCCACTCTATTCCCTCTTTTCTTAAGTCTTTTTGTTCTTCAGATGGTGAATACTCGTGGAAACCGTGGAGCGGGAGGAAGCGGATCACAGCAGGATGGAAGCCAAGGCAATGCAGTAATCCTCAACCAAAGACCACTGTGGATATGGGAAACTTAGGAGCATTCCTGACCGCTCAGACTCAACTCATGCAGACGATTATGCAGCAGATGCAACAGATTGCGTAATCATGTCTGCGCCTCACAACAACAACCAAGTCAGACACCACGGACATCGGCCTAGGTCATCTCGATTTCATGAGAACAAGACCCCCAACCTTCTCTGGGAATGTGAACCTCATTGAAGCTGATGACTGGCTGCGCACCATTGAGAAGAAGCTGCACATATCCCAATGTGTAGGCAAGGAGAGGGTCTTGTATGCCTCTCACCAGTTAGAAGGAACAGCCATGGAATGGTGGGAGAACTATTGTGCTTCCCACGAGCATCCTCAGGAGATCACCTGGGATGAGTTTACTATAGCCTTCCGCCAGTATCATGTATTGGAAGGGATGATGGAACTCAAGAAGGAGGAATTCAAATCCTTGAAACAAGGAGGCCAAACTGTGGCTGATTATCTCAACAAGTTTACCCAATTGGCACGCTATGCACCCGAAGACGTAGCCACGGACAAGGCTAGACAGTCCCGATTCATGAAGGGACTCAACTCTGGACTTCAGGTAGGACTGATCACCCACACATTTCTGGATTTCCAAGAGCTTGTCAACAAGGTGCTCATTTTGGAAGATAAGCGCAAAGAACTGGATGACAACCGCAAGCGTCGCTTGGCACAGCAAGGAGGACGCTAGGGTCAGCAGAGACCGAGGGTGATACCTCAACAGTTTACTAGGTTCCAGCCAGGGAACAGCGCAAGAGCACCATTACCTACATAGTGACCTACTGGTCAGAATCCGCAGACACCGGCAAGAGTAGTCGGCCAAGCTGCAGTAAGTCCATCAATGGCAGGAAGACGCTGTTACAACTGCAATGAAATGGGGCATTTCGCCAATGTCTGTCCCAAGAAGGGAGGAGTTACCCTTGTTCGTTTTAATTTAGGGAATACGCTTGCAAGAACTCCTGTCCAAGGAGGAAGCAGAGCACCTGCTAAAGCTGGAGCTGCACCTCAATCAGCTGTACGAGGAAGAGTCAACCACATCATGGCGGATGAAGTTCAGAATGCCACAGACGACATTGGGTAAGTTCCTGGTTAACTCAGTACCAGCTACCATTCTGTTTGATTCAGGAGCTTCTCATTCATTCACTTCTCAAGTTTTTGTCATGCAAAATGATTTGGATATGGTTAAACTTAAGAATATGCTTATAGTCCAGACCCCTGGATCAGAACTCCAAGCTAAAGTAGGATGTTTTGGGGTAAAACTAAAAATAAATGGAATAGAGTTTCAAGCGAACCTAATCATACTAGATACTCAGACCATAGATGTGATTTTGGGAACGGACTGGTTATCCAAGCACAAGGCAGTGCTGGATTGTGGACGAAGAGTAGTAACAGTCGAGAGCCCAAATGGCAAGAAGGTAGATATTCAAGCAATTACTGTTCAGGATGGTCAGTTAATGATTAATAATGTGAAGGCTATTGAAATGAAAGATGTTTCAGTAGTTAATGAATATCCGAATGTGTTTCCAGAGGACTTGCCCGGAATGCCACCAGACAGGGATATATAGTTTGTTATTGAGCTTGTGCCTGGGACAGCTCCAATAGCCAAGAGACCCTATAGGATGTCTACCGAGGAATTGGTGGAAATGAAAAAACAAATAGAGGAATTATTGGAGAACGGTTTTATAAGGCCAAGTTCGTCACCGTGGGGAGCCCCGGTGCTATTTGTAAAGAAGAAAGATGGAAGCTTTAGAATGTGTATAGATTATCGTGCACTTAATGAGGTGACGATAAAGAACAAATATCCATTGCCTAGGATAGATGATCTATTCGATCAGTTAAGAGGAGCGGGAGTCTTCTCTAAGATAGATCTTCGATCCGGATATCACCAGTTAAAGATTCGGACAAAGGATATACCAAAGACAGCTTTCTCGTCTAGGTATGGTTATTATGAATTCACGGTCATGTCCTTTGGACTGACTAATGCTCCTGCATATTTCATGAATATGATGAATAAAGTATTCATGGAATATTTGGATAAGTTTGTTGTCGTGTTCATTGATGACATCTTAGTTTACTCCAAGTCGGAGGAAGAGCATGCTGGACATTTAAGGATGGTTTTGGAAAAAGTTAAGAGAAAATCAGTTGTATGCAAAATTTAGTAAGTGTGACTTCTAGAAAAAGAAGGTTGAGTTCTTAGGTCATGTAATGACTGCCGAAGGAGTGGCTGTTGATCTGAAGAAAGTGGAGGCAGTATTACATTGGGAACAACCAAAGTCAGTTACTCAGATCAAAAGTTTTCTTGGTATGGCAGGATACTATCGCCGGTTCATTGAAGGATTTTCTTCAATTGCGAGACCTCTCACGCAATTGCTTAAGAAGGAGAAAAGTTTATGCGTTTCTTTCGAGAGTCGTAAAAGAGTTTCCAAGAGTTGAAGAAGCGTTTGACTTCGGCACCTATCCTGGTGTTGCCGAATACTAAGGATAATTTTGACATATATTGTGATGCTTCGCGTCAGGGGCTTGGATTTGTACTGATGCAGAATGGTAAAGTAGTGGCATATGCGTCAAGGCAGTTAAGGCCACATGAGCAGAATTACCCGACCCATGATTTAGAGTTAGCCGCTGTAGTGCACGCTCTTAAAATATGGCGTCACTATCTCATCGGAAACCGATGTGAAATATATACCGACAACAAAAGTCTAAAGTATATATTCACTCAATCAGACCTTAACATGATGCAGAGAAGATGGTTGGAGTTAATCAAGGATTATAACATCGGAATTCACTACCATCCAGGAAAAGCAAAAGTGGTGGCAGATGCTCTGAGTCGGAAAAGCTATAGCTTGAATTTGATGATAGCAGAAGAACAGACTGATTTATGTAAAGAGCTTCAGAATTTAAGATTGGAAGTCGTACCAGAAGGGTATTTGGCTACATTGGAGGTTAAGCCAACCTTAGAAGAGCAGATCAGGGAAGGTCAAAAAGATGACGAGAAGATTAATTGAATTTGATGATAGCAGAAGAACAGACTGATTTATGTAAAGAGCTTCAGAATTTAAGATTGGAAGTCGTACCAGAAGGGTATTTGGCTACATTGGAGGTTAAGCCGACCTTAGAAGAGTAGATCACGGAAGGTCAAAAAGATGACGAGAAGATTAATAGAATCAAATCCAAGATGGATGAAGATTTAGCCAAGGACTTCAGAGTAGATGAGCAGGGTACCTTGTGGATAAAGAACAGAATCTGCGTACCCCATAAACTGGAATTGAAACAGTTGATACTGGAAGAAGCGTACGATTCCAAGTACTCGATTCATCCCGGTAGTGCTAAGATGTATCAGGATCTAAAAGAAAGATTTTAGTGGCCAAACATGAAGAAAGAAGTAGCTGAGCACGTAGCATTATGTGATGTGTGCCAAAGAGTAAAAGCGATGCATCAGAGACCAGCCGGACTGCTACAACCGCTAAAAATACTGGAATGGAAATGGGAGGAAATCGGGATGGATTTCATCACTAGGTTGCCAAGGACTCAAGGTGGATATGACTCTATATGGGTTATCGTAGATCGGTTAACAAAGGTTGCACATTTTATACCCGTAAAAATAACCTATTCAGGAGACAAGTTAGCAGAGTTATATATGTTGAGAATTGTTTGCTTGCACGGTGTACCTAAGAAAATAGTATCGGACAGAGGTACTCAATTTACCTCAAGATTTTGGATAAGCTGCATACAACTATGGGCACCCATCTGAATTTTAGTACAGCATACCATCCGCAAACAGATGGTTAGACCAAAAGGGTTAACCAGATACTTGAAGATATACTAAGAGCTTGTGCATTGTCGTACACCACATCATGGGACAAATGCTTGCCATATGCAGAGTTTAGCTATAATAATAGCTATCAAGCCAGTTTGAAAATGTCGCCTTTTGAAGCTTTGTATGGTCGACCGTGTCGAACAGCTTTGAATTGGAATGAGACAGGAGAATGTCATGTTTTTGGACCAGACGTACTTTTAGATTCTCTAGTCAGCCCTAAATCTCAGGATCGAGATTCTCTAGTCAGCCCTGAATCTCAGGATCGAGATTCTGTTAAGGGGGGAGGTTTGTAACATCCTAAAATTTGGTTATTTTTAATTTTGTAATTTATTTTGAATTTTTGAGAATTTCTGGAATTTATTTGAATTTAATTGAAATTTTTGGAAATTAGTTTTCTCTGGAAATTAATTTAATAATGAAAAGCTTTAATAAAATATAAGTGGAAATATTTTATTTGAGTTCAATGTGTCTTAAAATATTTTCTGGAATTTTTCTAGAATTTTTCTGATATTTTAAATACTTCAAATAATTAAAATGGATTTCTGGAATTATTTTAATCGAAAAAGTTTAGAAAAACGGATGAACAGTAACGGGCCGAGCCCATTACTGTGCGCACAATCGGAAAGCCTAAAAGCCGCCGTCTCTCTACCGTGCGATCTTGATCGTGCGGTTGCGATTCACCCGTGTCGTTTCGTCGGCCGTGCCGTTGGATTGCCGCGTGGACGGACGGATATGCGGCCACGTCGCTTCGTCTTCGAGGAAAGGAAGCGCCGCCGTCAGCCGTTACTGCCGAGCACTTTGCGCGATGAAACCGCCGCCGTGATCACTCCGCCGCCTCATTAACTGGCGCGGTGTATAAAGCACTCTCTTCCGCACCTGTTGAGCCCTTTCACGCATCCCAAGGACCACCATAGAGCACACATGTCCTCGCCGAAGTTTCATGACATTCCGCCGTGCTTTGCGCCCACTCCGGTGACTCTTCGTCGTTGCCGCACCCACCGGAGTACTCCTCGCGTTGAGCCGCACCAGAGGGACTACTTCTTCTTGCCGGAGTCGCACCGGAGCGCCATCGGAGCCGTCGTCTTCTTCAACTCCGGTCACTTCTGCTCGCCGCGTCTTCATCGAGACTCTGAGCTTCATCGACCGTTCGATCACCGCTCAACGTCCCCGATTCATCCACGTCGTCTCTCAACCGGTAAGTCTCATCTTCTAACCGTAGCCGTAGATCTGAAGATGAAGGGCTAGGATAGAGCCACGTGCCCGTAGCAGGGATTGCCCGCGTGTGCTTCAAGATGAGTTAGTAGTAGCCGTTAGATCTTGGATGTAAGGTTATGATTTAGCCACGTAGTCATGATACAGTAAACCTCATTATCAATTGTCAGCCGTTAGATTCCGATCGTATGGATCTTGTTTCGCCACGTAGCGTTGATAACCTTAACCGTTAGATTCATTTTAAATAGCTTAGATTGATTCGATCTGGATCGTTGGATCATAGTTGAACAGTGTTGATGCGTCCACGTGTCGCGCGCCAGAGTAACCGCGTCGCCCGTCTCGCCACAGGGATTTGGATTTAATCCCGGCCGTTGATTTTGAAACGGACGCTCGGGATCGCGCCACGCACCGGGCCAGTCCCGAGTCGATGCGTGTACGCGGGAACCAAGGCGACAGAGCCATTGCTGCTATCGATGTCACTCGATTAATTGTCGTCGTTCGATTTTGATCCGATGGTCATGGTTGAGCCACGTGTCAGCACACCAGTAGTGATATGAAGTGTCGGTTCAATCTTGGCCGTTGATCTTATCGCACGAATCTTGGCGTTTGACCGAGTCGGTTGCGTTATTATTTGATTTAATCTCTGCCGTTAGATTTTGATCCTGTGAATGAGATTGTGCCACGTGTCACAACCAAAGTAACTCGAGCCAAAGCGTCGGATTAGATCCAGCCGTTTATTTTGAATCGGACGGTCAAGAATAAATTAACCTCTCGGTTGATATTTTCGTCGCCACGTGTCACGCACGAGATCATGACACGGTCATGTCGACATCGAGAGTGGGGCCCACTTGTCGTTGTTGGCACGCAGAGATGCCGACGTCCAAGAAGGACGCCATGCCGACGTCATAAACCGATTTCCTTAGAAAATAATTTGACCGAAAATGTTTTCGGGCTGACGTCATAATTCCAGGATTTTCCGTATAAAAATAAATATGGAAATTCGGTTTATTCTTTTTGATTTATTTTAAAACTTCAAATGGCTATAACTTTTGCGTTTTAACTCCGATTTGTGTGATTCCAATTTCTAAAAATTTGTAAAATCAAGATCTATTTATTGGTGAATTTTGTGGAATTTTTACAGTTGAGTTTGCTCTCTGGAAAATATATTTATTGTGTATATGTTGATTTAAATTAGACGTTGATTTGCCGGAGACTTACGAGGGTTAATTCTTAGAGCAAGATCAAGCTTCGAGTCAGGATCAGCAACTTTTTGAAGGCAAGTTATGCTTTGACCATGTTGCTCCTAATTTTTGAAATATATTTTGTTTTAAACTATGCATGCTAATTCAACTAAAAATGGATTTAATTATTTTGGGTGAATTAGCTAATCAACCAAACTCTTTATGCCACCTTATTATTATTATTCATATGCCATGAATCCTTGATAATCTAAGTTATGTAGTATTAGTTGGTTGATAATAATGTGTCAACACGGGAGGCTAGACCGTGAATAGTTGCTTAGCCACGCATATAACGTGAAGAATACAAAAGCAACATTGACTAAAGAATAGTGAATGCCTTTTGATGAAAGGTGGATTAATGTTGGTATTGAAACTAGAATGTAGAACCTGTGTGGGTCTACATGAAAGATGATTACGGGCATGTGTTGCACCGCTAAATAACCTGGAGTGGAATTTGATTTAGACTGGGGCAAGTGGACCGAGGCTTCATGCCAGGTGGGCCTGTATGGGAATTGGTGGGTTGAGTGATGTGAGGGCTGTGTGCCAAAATCTGAGAGAAGGAAGTCTTGCCTTGGTCAGTTAAAGACTTTACATTGCAAGCCTTTGACCTGAGTCTCTCGTATAACCACATGTCTGAATGGGAAGACCTAACTTAGTAGGGTTCTGATGTCTTACCTTTGATACCTCGGGGTGGAAGTTACACGGGGGTAACTGTACGGGGGAGCGTGCCTGTGCTGCGGCTTGGTACCCTATCCAACAGTGTTCGGCTCTGAGTGAGGGAAGTGATAGCGAAGGCAACACGGAAAGGTTCTTAGGCTGAGATAGAAGTCTATGAAAAGCTTTGTTATGGTTAATCGCCTTTGTGGTGTGCGACTGTATCTTGTGGGTAAAGTGTACAACCTCTGCAGAGTGTTAAAACTATTCGAATAGCCCGAGTCCACGGTACTGGACAATGCTCGGGGATTACAGTCAAGGGGTAATGTTTGAAAATAAAATGGGATGGATGGCTGCGAGCCAAAGCTAATGGTGAAGGATGATTAAGGTCTGTGTGTCCAAAATATTGTGAAAAACAATTGAGATACTTACTATGATACTAAGTTTTACTGCTTTGAACCTAAGTAAATAGTAATTTGAAATATTGATGCAAAGCAAAATAACCAATCGAGCTTTTCCCTTGTAATAAGCCATGCTTGTAGTAAATAGATTTGCATTTTGTGCATGACTTGTTGAGTACGGTGTGTACTCACCCTTGCGGACAAACTTACCAGAAGAGGAGACTACGCCTGCTTATGAAGAGGAGTTTGTTGAAGGGCCGGAGAACTAGGGAAGCAAGCCTCAGTCAGAGCACCTGTGACAGGAGATGGAGCACTACGAAGATTTATTTTTCCACTGTTAAACTTTGTTTACTCTGATTATTGTAAGCCCTGTGTGGCAGACTATTGTAAGGGACCGTAAGGTCGTACAACTCGTTTATATACATGTTTGCAGTATTTATTTAATATTCCGCTGTGTATGACGTGATATTATACCATGTTTGGCCTGTGTGCAATAGCGTGATCTTGGACTAGTGCGGAATACACAGAGTGTCCGAATTTGTAAATTCGGGGCACGACAGAAACTCTCCAAACCATCTGTCTCCTCTCTGCGAGAAGCAGATGCTGCCCAACTCAACCAGCAACCTAGTCGAGTCAGCGAGGCAGAACTTGTAGACACGAAAGATGCACTACTCAAACGCGAGCTGACCTGGATGACACCATTCTAGGCCTATCTCGAAGGTCAAGAGATCCCTGACGATGTTGCCTCAGCTGAGAAAATTGCACATAAGTCCAAGCTGTACGCATTGGTAGATGGCAAGCTCTATCGGAAAAAGAGTAACAAAATCTTGATGAAGCGCATCACTCAAGAAGAGGGCAATAAAATATTGTTCGATGTTCATGGAGACATCTGTGGCAACCATGCGTCCTATCGTACCCTGGTTGGGAAGGTTTGCTGGTAAGAGTTCTATTGGCCAACTGCCCTCCAGGACACTTGCGAGCTGGTGAAAAGGTACGAAAGCTGCCAATTCTACGGTAAGCAAACTACCTGACTAGCCCAAGCCTTGCAAACTATTCCTCTATCTTGGCCCTTCTCCGTCTGGGGATTAGACATCTTGGGACCATTCCTGAGAGCCCAAGTAGGTTACAAGTTCCTGTTCACAGCAATCGACATGTTCACCAAGTGGATCGAGACCGAACCCATCAGGAACATCACCTCAGAAGTAGCCAAGAGGTTCATGAAGAGCATTGCTACTCGATTTGGCATCCCGAATCGAGTAATTACTGATAACGGTAGCTGCTCAAAAGCGCCTTTACGCCTTCGCAAGGCGGGAATCAAAATCGCTTCGCTTCGCCGCCATCCTCGTGAGTAATATCAAGTCAAGCACGCTAATGGCATGATCTTGCAGGGAATCAAGACCCACGTATTCGATAGGCTAAAAGCTTACTCGACCAGGTGGGCAAGAGAACTTCCCTTAGTGCTATGGGCCGTTCGAACATAGACTAGTCGAGCCACTAGTGAAACTCTGTTTTTCTTGGTCAATGGAGCAGAAGCAGTGCTCCTGACTGAGTTAACATTTAAATCACCTCTAGTGGAAAACTACTCAGAAAAGGAATAAGAGCTGGAGCGAGCGAGCGACATAAATCTACTTGAAGAGTACAAAGATCAAGCTTCCATTTAAGCGGCCAAGTATCAACAAGCCCTGCATAGGTACCATAGTATGAAAATCCAGGAAAGAGAACTCGATGTTGGGGACTTAGTATTGCGAAAGGTGTAGAAATTGGAAAATCAAAACAAGTTATCACCTAATTAGGAAGGCCCCTACGTTGTAGTCGAGGCTACTCGACCAGGATCGGTACGACTATCTATAGCTAATGGCGTGATACTTGAAAACTCGTAGAACATCGATCAGCTAAGAAAGTTCTATGCGTAAAAAAAAGAGTCGCACAGAAAAAGAACAAATAAGAAAAAGCAAACATCCCAGGTAAGTAAAAGTCCATTTTATTTATAGTATTAACAAAAATCTTTCTATTACATTCGTAGAACAAGCTACCCTACAGCTACTTGCCATCGAAGGAGTCCTGCCTCCTCTTTTGCTCGCTCATAAGCAAGCTGCTTATTGTCCCCGGGAGGGTCCAGCGACCTCGCTGGAGTGGGCTTGAAGAAGCGGCGAGCGGGCGTCGACTAGTTGATGGCAAAGGATCCACCTCCTGTAACACCAAATTCCCCTGACCACCATCGTGATGGTTTAGAGGGCGAGTAGGCGACGGACCGATGAAGCTGCCTTGAGCTTCACCTCCGCCGCTGGGGTCGGCGGCCTCACTTTTTTCTCCTCCGGTGTTGTAAGTGGCACCCATCCTTAAGAGAGGAGCGGAGGTGGCATGGTATTGTGGGGAGGCAACGCGCAGCTTGCTTGTCACCTCATCCTCTTCAGGCCATACCTCCCTCTCGATGGCCTCCCAGTCGATCTTTTCCTCCTCTTTTTCGGGCCAAACCCCTTTTTTGATTTTATCCTAGTTGATGACATCATCTTCGTCCTCGAAAAGGACGATGACAATATGCCGAGAGGGCCCCGCAGCAGGAGGCAGAGGAGGGACCTCGATGGAAATCTCCTGAGGAGGGGCCCCCTCGAGGATCTCCAAGCAGGGAGAAGAAGGCGACGAGGAGGCCATGAAAGCGTCCGAAGATAAAAAGTTTTGCAATTCTGAAGGAAGGGAAAAGTGGTGCTAAGAGATTGCGTGTCCCATCTACTTATAGCCTCAAAAGTGCGTCAGTCCAGGCGTCGCAAGCCAATAAGGGTCCGAGTTAGTTCCAGTTTACGAGGCATATCAGCTGTGCCCTCACATTAAATGCGGAAGCCAAAAAGATGCCGAGTGATAAAGGCGTAAGTGAAAACAGCGCTAAGCCTGATCATTGCACTTGGGTGCTCGGGAGCTCGTGCGCTCAGACGTACGGTCAAAGAATATTGGATGTGATGCTTATGCCCAACTACCGCCTTAATGGTCTATTCAAGTAGAGAGTCAGGGGCCATGTCACGCTACCGCTAAAGCATAAAACTCTGCCAAGTACACTCGAGGGCTCGACCACCACAGTGTACAATCAAGAGTTCTCTTCAAAGGCATTCATGCCTACTTGAATCATCGAATAAGAGGTCAAGGACTAGCATTGCTAAAATTCTCACCTCAACTTGGCCCCGTCCTCGATTCGAGATGCTCATCGAGTAAGGGATTAGGAGTCATGACAAATGCACGAGACTAACGCTCCACTGACACCTCGATCCATCTATCGAGTAGAAGTCGAGAACAGAGTCGCAGCATAATGTTGACTATACTCTACTCCCCACCTGATAGTCTCATCGAGTAGGGAGTCAGGGGCTACAAATAACTCGATATACAGTATACTGGTAACCCGACACCTTGTTTAATTTTTGCCCTTTGTCAGTTCTCTTTTAATTGATACGGCTATTGAGCAGAGCACATTGTAGGCGAAAATTTTTATTTAATAAACGCGAATCCCTTTGCATGCATTTACTCGACTTCGTGCTCAACCGATTAGTGAACAAAGCCAAAGTATGGCCAAGCCTGAACCCGACGACGAGTAATTCTATACTACGTGCAAATGAGCACCAGATTGTTAGACATCTAATGCTCAGTGATCGGCAGGAAATGAGGCCTCTAGTCAGTTCTAAATACACTGCCCGATAAAGCTCAAGTTTGCTACGTAGTCTAAGCCATACGGTCGATAAAGGCTGGCGAAGGATCATGTAATTCTTAATGTTGTCTACACCGTACAGATATTATGCACAGCCTCTCTAAGCGCAAGCTTGGGGCTCAGGAATTTAATAGGATTTTGTCTTGTCTTGTCCGTATGTACAGACATTACATCAACCATCGACTTAAGGGCTTTGCTCGTCCTCGCTATCGAGAGATATTTCTAGCCCGTCCACAAGCCGCTCGGCCAGATCTTGAAATGAGTTGACCAGGTCATCAACCTTGCCCTCCTCACAAGCGAAACCATCCTCCAGGCACGAGAGGTCTAGTTCCGGGTAGTGGGAGTTCACCATGGCAAGCAAGGACGATGTCGCAAGATGAGCCAAATTGGTCATGTAGTGGAGAGTCCTCGACTACAGAGCAGCTAATTCCGTGTCTGTCACAGCCTTCTCCCCCTCGACCTTCTTCAAGTTCGCTTACGCTTGGCCAGGTCGGTTCTAGTCTTGGCGCACGCGGTATCCAAGGAATAGTTCCTGGCCTTTAGCATCTCTGCCTCCGCAAGCAGCTTCTGCTCCCTGGCCTCAAACTTGGTCAGAGTTTCCTTTTGCTTGTTCACCCCTATGTCGGTCCCAGTCTTGAAAGCTTCCAGCTCCGCTCAGAGTCTCGCCAGCTTGGCGTTTTTCATTCGGATGACTTGCTGGTAGGAAGCGGTGAGTCGCTCATTCCACTGCTCGGCTTGCGTGCAGAACGCTTTAACGCACTGCAATGTCTATGAAGCACGCTGCTAGAAGGTGGTCAAAAGAAGTTAAAAAAGCAGAAGGAGGGAAGACAAGCTCAAGGTAGAGGATCGGCTAAGTACATTTGCATACCTTGAGATCTGCTTCTAGGGTCGACCAATATTCAATGTGGGCTGGAGGAGGCAGTTGAAGTGAGGACGAGGCCGAGGGAAGTGCAGCTAGTGCATTGAGGGCTAGTTCGATCGTGTCTATGTCCATTGGAGGCAAGGAACCATCGAGGGCCATGGCAACCTTTTCCGGTGGCTGCGAGGTGCCGTCCGAAACCAGTTCGATCATGCTGGGTGGTGGCAAGGAGCCATCAGTGGCACCCTCGGTGGTGCTGTCAGGCACGCCCTTTCTGCAAAAGAGCTCTCATATGACATCTTCCAAGGAGATAGAGGCACAGGAGAGCAACGAATAAGTGATCCTACCTTTTTGTTTTCAATACCGCTCTCAAACAACACTACGAGCAAGATTTTTTCGGCAACAGCTCAGCCCTGTGTAACATCCCAAATTTTAGCCTTCTTATTTTAGTTAATAGTGTTTTAATACAATTTGTGCTTTTTGTGAATTTTCTGGATTTATTGGATTTTCTGAGATTTATTTGGATTATTTTAAAATAAAAGTATATTACCTTTTGTGGAAAACTAATTATATATTACCTTTGGTGGAAAACTAATTATAATTAAGTAAGTTTAAAATAAAGTTTTGCCAAAAATATTTTATTTGAGTTCAGAATGTCTCAAAGTATTTTTGAGATTTGTTTTGGAATTTTTCTTGATATTTTTACTGCCCTAAATAAATCAAATGATTTTCCTTATTTATTTTAAATCAAAAACCCCGAGTAATTCGCTTGAACAGTGTTGGGCTTGGCCCAGCACTGTGTGCGCCCGTCTGAGCGCTGTGCGGCCTGTTGTGGCCCGATTTCTAGAAGGATCACCCGTGGCCGTCGGATTGTCATCTAACGGCCTTTATCAAGCGCGTGCGTCATGAAACCCTATCGCCTCGCCAGCCGTCCGATCAGGATCGCGCGCTCGTTGTTTGCCGGGCCAAATCCAAACCCTAGCCGTATCCGGCCATTGATTGCGCTGAGCGGGTGAGATCGTGCCGTGCCCGGACTTTTCCATAGCCGTCCGATCAAGATCCTGTGGTCATCCGTTGTCGCCTCGATTCAACTCCGAAGTTCGCCGATTTCAGCGCCACAGGTCCGTGGAGATTCCCGAGCCCGTCACGCCTCCCGAGGGATATTTATGACCGGCGCCCTCCGAGAATCACCGCAACTACCGATCCTTTTCCTGCAAGCCGACGTCCGTAGAGCTCGGAGGTTCACGCGCAAGCTCGCCAGAGTCCGAGAGCCTTCGCCATGCCATTAACGCCGTTGGACACCTTCTTGCACTGCGTCGAAGCCAGATCCGAACTCGTCGCCTCGTGCCGCACCCGTTCCGCCACTTCTTCATCGCTGGAGATCGCCGCAACGCCGTAACCGTGGTCATCGTCCCCAGCTCCGGTAGCCCTACGCCGCCGTACCTCCATCGCAGAGTTCGAGCGCTGCCAACCGTCAGATCTTCTCCGAACGCGCCAGATCAAGCCACGCCACTCGGTGAACAGTGATCCGCTCGGGTAAGCAATGACCGTGAGATCTTCCGTGAACGGGTTGGATTGAGCCACTTCGGGTGCGGTAAGTAGCGCTAGCGTCGGTAAGTTTGGGCCGTCCGATTGTAGATGAGCGCCTCGGATCGTGCCACGCCGCTGAATAAATAGTGACATGCTCGGGTAAAAGTTCATCGCTCGATTGAAGATGGACGCCTCAGATTTAGCCACGTAGGCGTGTAATCGGTGGTCGTTAGATTGGTTTTGAACGGTAAGGATTTCGCCACGTAGCAGCATCGTAACAGTTCGGATCAGGGCTGACATCAGCCGACACAATAATCGGATTTTCCTTTTCAAAAATAATTTGGAATATTACTGATTTTCCAATTTTATGAATTTTCAGGAATTTGAATCTTCCGAGAGCTCGTTCTCCCTCATACGAACTCCGATTGAGGTGATTCAAATTTCTAAAAATTTGTAAAATTGAGATCTATCTAATGGTTATTTTTGTTTGAGTTTTTGAGCTCATTTTTTCTCTGTTTTTGGTATTTATTTGCTATTTCTTTTAGTTTCGCATAGACGTCGAGTTGTGTGAGGCTTCGGAAGAGGATTTCGCAGCACAAGATCAATTTCCAGAGCAGGACCAGGAGCTTAACCAAGGCAAGTTGTTTTTTGATCATGTTGCACCCATGTTTGCAAAGTTGCTATTTGGTTTTACTTTAGTGCATATTATTTCATGTGTATAACTGATTTCCAACTTAGTTTGGGACTTAGATATCATACCCTTTGAACTATACCCTACCTTGTCAATCGTATGCCATGATTCACTTCCCACCTTAGATTGGTTTATTATAGTTGGTTACTAATAAAATCAACATGGGATGGTTAGCTCGGAGTAGATTGCTTAGCCATGCCACATCATCACATGTTCATGAATCACTGATTACTAATCCTGACTAATGGAATATGGAACAAAGATATGAATTTGTGTGTCATGTGTGGTCACACAAATAGATTGAGTTGTTGTGGCGGGGAGGTCACGCAACGATGTTGATTTGTGGATAGCACGTGGTGCTTGGTAATCAACTGGGTTTAGTAATCACTTAGATTGAGGCAAGGGGTAAGGGCAAGTGTGCCAGGGTAGGCCCGATAGGCAGAGGGAATGTACAAGTCTTGCTTTGATCAACCCTAAGGACTTAACCTTGCGAGCCTTTTGACCTGAGTCAATCATGCAACCACATGTCTGTTATGGGGCAGCCTACCTGACTAATTTGCAAGGTCTTAGCTTGAGTACTATCGTGGTGGTGTGAGTCCGGGCGTACGGAGGAAACTCACATGGCGCAAGAGGAGGGTCCTGTTGTGGTGGTGTAACCCATCAGTGTTGAAACCTCAGTGGGTAGTACTGGGTTAAGATGATGCATTGTAAAGGCTTTGTATGATCATTCGCTTATGTGGCGCATGGTTGTATCGTGTGGGTAAAGTGCATAACCTCTGCAGAGTGTACAAACTATTCAGATAGCCGTGCTCACGGTATTGAGCAATGCTCGGGAATGACAGTCAAGGGGTAGTTAATTAAATGGACAACTGAATGGGATGGCAGGATGCCATGTGGATAATGAAACTTGACTTAGGTGGAAACTTGGTTTACTTAAGAATCATTGAATCTATTTATTGCTATTATTTGTTTTACTGTCTTTTCAATCTATGTATTGTATGTGTTCTTAAATGCTACTTTACTGCAAATAAACCACATAGCCAATCCTTGGAATAAGCCTTGCATATAGCTATGGTAGAAATGCATTCTGTGCACAACTTGTTGAGTGTTTTTTGTACTCACCCTTGCCATCAACAACTCAACAGTGGAGGAATCATCGCCTGTGTTGGAGGAGGATTTCCAAGTGGACACGAGTCACTAGGCCAAGCCTTATCAGTCGCCTGTGGTGTACTGATGAGTCACTACGTCTTCTATTATTTTTCACTGTATTCATCTTATTTTATCTTAGCCTTGCCCTGCGTGGCTGAATAATTGTAAGTGATCATAAGATCATACACTAGTTATATTAATAAATGAAGTCTTATTATTATAATCGTGGTGTATGGTGTGATGCTTACCGATGTAAAGCTGTGTGCACTAGCGTTGATCCTGGGACTAGTGCGGTAAAACACAGTGGATTCGAATTGGTGAATTCGGGTCCTTACACCCTGGTGGTCGCCCTTTCAGTCGGCCCAGCTGGTAGGGGCGGTGGCGCCGGTAGATTAGTGACCGGAGAAGCAATCTGCTCACGCAAGGTAACTATCAACAAGTGATTCGGACTACCAGTATGGTAATTAAGCGGTAATAGTCATTCTACCTTTTCGACTATCTCGGTCGATGAAGGATCTTTTTGGGGTGACGCCTGCGGAGCTATAGCCAAACGTTGTGCGTCGACAACCAAGGTGTCCCGCTGTTCCTCCAAGTGTTGCCGAACTACATCAGCAGCGATCTCATAACACCCAAGTGATCGATTGAACGTCACCTGATTGGAAGTTCTCAATACCCAGCGGTGTTTCGATGGCGGTGGAGGTGATGGTGATGCTGGACTCCCTGGTCGAGGAGAACCTGTCGCCTCCTGCTCCTGAGATGCCTCGACCTCACTGAAGGCTAGGGCAAGCGCCGTGTCCTCTGCGGACAAGCCCGCATGGCCTGCGCTGGATGCATGCCTGCCATCTTGACCAGGCTCATCGTCCAGCTCTTTGGCCCCCTCAAGCAGTTCTCTATGCTCGTCACACTCGACCTCATGAAAAAGATAGAAAGAGTTAAGTCCTGATAATTGCTTCAATGCGGCAACAATGGTATGTGCTCCATACATAATACCTTCAGTCGAGGGTTGGCAAGAGAGTAGGCCTCTTTGTCGTAGGGCCCAGGTGATGATTCATGAAAAATTTTGCCCAATCGAGCAGAAATATTTGCATCTGACAAGACTGTTAGTTAGTAAAACGGTTCGTTTCCCGCCATAGGGCACGTTGATCGTCGAAAAAAGCAGAATGATGACGCTGCATTCGTCGTAGTGCCTAAGACGCAGGCAATAAATGCTCCTACCACTCAACATTCAGTATCTCTAACAACATTTCCAACTCCGCTCAAATTCGGGTTGACTGGCCAATACCAGGCAGCGCAAAGTTACCCTAAGGACTCGAGATAGGCTTGTCACTGGGCACTCGACCCCGCACAACCTACTCGATACTTAGCAATTCTTAACTCGCCCGAAGTATTCGACCAGAAGCAGTCAAGGCATTACTCGACCAAACCAAGTTAACGGTAATTGACCAAGCACTCAACGGACCCTCCGCTGAGCGAAGTTCAGGGGCTACTGCCGAATATCCAAATATGGGATATGGGCATGCGCCATAAAGTCGAAAATCACATCACGTACATACTTACTAGTATCAGGATATTTTGTGTATCTCTAGCCCGAGTCTGCGGGATAAGGTATACGTGAAACAGATATCCCCCTGTAGGGGAAGTTCCGATCCTACTCCTGATACAAGGAGATCTACTCGAATACGCCCAACGGTTATGGGAACTCAGATGCAACACGGGGATAATAATAGCAACAGGACTGCTCATCGACTATGATTCGGTACTCCAGCTGCTATATAAGGACCAGGGAGGATGTCGTCTAGGGAACAAGTCCGCGAGGAGCCCACCAGAAGCCAGAAGGAGCCATTATGACCCTGAGCAATTTAGCATAGCCATATATAAGCCATAGTTTAGCCATTCCCCAGATTGATAGTTCTTCCTTGTAATCAGGGATACCCCCATCAATCTGTAACCTCTTCATCAATCTCAATCACCGCTGACACAGGAGTAGGGTATTACTCATCGATGAGGCCCGAACCTATCTACATTGTGTGTTTATGATTGCGTACTTGATCCTGCATATCTCGAAGGTACTCGAGCATAAGTGTGTTGTCAATCACTAACCTTTGACAATCTGTTAAACTAAGGAAATTTTGGAAGGGTTTTTTTATGGGCCTTTTATGCAAAAGAAAACAAATTTTAGCAGTTTTATGGGGGTCTCCCTGTAAAATCCCAGGTGTTCGGAGTGCCCTAACGCAAAAGAAACATACCTAGATGTATTTTTTGAGGGTCTTTGTGGGGAAAAATGATTTGTAGAAGTTTTGAGGGTATTTCTATAAAAATCAGATCTAGATGTAATTTTCAAAAACTCATGGAAAAACGATTTTAGAATTCCCAAGTGGTGCAAAAGGAAACAAATTTTGACACTTTTAGGGGGTATCCCTGTAAAATCCTAGGAGTTCAGAGTGCCTCACTGCAAAAAAAAGGGCTCCCAAATGTATTTTTTAAGGGGCATTGCAGGGAAAAATGGTTTGCAGAAATTTCCAAGGTGTTCGCACAAAAATTACATATAGGTGCAACTTCGAAAAACACATGAAAAATTTGCACAAATAGGAAGCAAATTTTGGAAGTTTGGGGGTTTTCTCAAAAAAGTATGCACCTAGACGTAATTTATGAGGGCCTTTGTGCGAAAAAGGAAAGAATTCAGGGACGTTTCTAGAAAAAGGACCATGCCAGGCAGCCAGCCCTGTGACAAGGCCATGCATCGCCACCACATGTCACACTTGGAAAAAAGTGCGGCTAATGTAGGTGTCGGCGCGAGTGGAATCAAACCCACAACTTCCCGTATAGCAATGCTGCACATTACCACTACGTCAACATGGCTTTGCTTCACAGAGACGATGATAAAATACTTAAGGCATACAAACTAGGGCGTAAACAAGCGATGAGCCATACAAACGGCGGACGCATGGATGCACATGCGCGTGACGCGGCATAGTGGCGTGTGGCCACGTCGGCCCAAAATTGATGTGGCCATGCCGAGCGCATTGGAAGCCCATGGTGTTTTTTTTAATACAATACTCAAAGAGGCAAATAAAATGGTTGCCTTCCATAAAATCGATCTACTCTTCTTTCCCAAAAAAATGTTGAAGTTAAGACTCATATCTGAACATTCTTCACAGGGTCAGATTCATGTTGTTGAATATATTGTTCAAAGCCAGGATATGTATAGGCTGATTTACACACAACAGATGGGTAGATGACTAACCACATGGAAAACGAACAATTCCTGATACTTGAATTGCACTTTTGTAATAGCCGAGTTATATATGTATGGAGTACACAATAAGTTGAATAGAATCAATAGCCGGCACATGAACTTTAACGAAATCAAAATCTTATGGGGAAGTCGGAGACGACGGTGGGATAGGCGCGAGCTCGAGGGTGACCGGGGGAGCTCATTGGCGACGACGGGAGGGGGAGCTCATTGGCGACGACGGGAGGGGGAGCTCAGCGGCGACCAGCTAGGGTAGGAGGCGACGGGGGCTGTAGGTCATATGGGTGATAGGGGTTGCGGATCCTGTGGGTGACAGGGGAGATAGCTACGGACTTCGCGGAGACCGCAGGGGCTGCGGGGTCCACAGGGACAACAGGCGACGGCGGCTATAGGCGACGGGGAAATCTAGGGTTAGGATGACATGGGGGTTGAGCTTTAATTTGTCAGCTGCGGGGGAAAGAGTGATGACCAAGTGACCAGGCATTAAATACTGGTAAGAGCAGTACCTCTGTCGGTTCTATATAGAAACTAACAACATTAAATGACAATCACAATTGGTTCTTCATAGAATCGACAGTAATAGAGTGATGACCAGATATCTCTACTTTCTTTTGGTTTAGCCTTGGTTCATTTTTGTCTGTTTTTCCATCATTTTCGTCAATTATATCTAATTGAGATTGCTATTATGTAGGTATGCTAGAGAAGATACACACTATCTACTCTATATATATGACATGATGAGACTAAGACTACAAAGGGAGTCAACATGTGGAAATGATCTTCTCCTAGAGGTGAAACTTCTTCACTTGTATTTCTTTTGGTTTGGAGCTGATTTGTTGAGTTCATAGGAGTGAGTATGGTTTGCTATTATCTGTCTCCCTGAACTTCCTGATAGAGAAAAAATAGGACAATCACAGTCAATTTTTAATCCAAATTAACAGCAAAAAAAAGCAATCACAGTCGATTTTTAATCCAAACCAATAGGAAAGCAATCATAATCGGTTCCTAACTGGAACCGATTGTGATGATGAAGGAACATATTGTGATGTGCTCTATTCATCACAATTGGTTCCTAAATGAACTGATTGTGTTAATTCAATCATCATAATCAATTCTAATTAGGAACCGATTGAGAGGATGTATTTGATCAAACAGAGAGAAGTCCGAATTTTCAACAAGTGATCAAAGAGAAAAAAGGCCATAACTTTTTAAAACATAGTTGTTGAAATTATTTGAAATTTTGCAAAAACATACTTTGAGATACTTCATAGCTTTTCCAAAAAGAAATTTTAAAAAGATAGTCAGCATTGAGAACACATGTCAAATTTCACTTCGTAGGCATGATTTTTGCTTAAAGAGTACAAAAGCCAAAACTTTTTAAAATAAAGTAGAAGTTTTTTTTTTGAAAATTTCCAGAAATGAACATTCAACTACTTAGAAGCTTTCCCAAAAATAATTTCCTCGACAGGTATTTCCTTCCAAAAGATATGGCAAAATACACTCAGCAGGCATCAAGAAATGACAAAAAATCTTGTCCGAGTGGTGAAACTCTCAAAATGATAGAATATGACCTATATGGGTCAACACTAGTTTTTTGACTAGTTTCAATATAAAATAACTCAGCTGACATAAAGGAAAATATGACATGATGTGAATGTAATTAAAGAATGATAATTGAATGAATGAACAACTCAATTGGTGTTGAAAGCAAATTAGCTATCACTCATCTGATGTATGTTACAATATTCCATGTCACATGGCAATCTTACAACAATACCAAAATAAAATAGACTTGTTAAATAGTAATGGACATTAAACCAAATAAATGGTCCAATAAAATGAACAAACATTGCAATAGTTCCATCATTTACAATACAACCCTTCTTGATGATCTACATGCATGTAATTTTTCTATGTGTGTCATCATCATCACTAAGACATGCCCCATCTACAAACAGAGGTATTTCATTGAATTGGTTGTACTATTCTTCATCTACGATATTTTCAACTCTAACAGTCCGTCTCTTCCCATGAAGGATGACATGCAACCTTAGATTGGTCGAATCACACACGTAGAATACTTAAGTTGCTTGCTTCGTAAGGTCAAATGGTTCATCTTTGTACGCGAGTCTATTGAGATCCACAAGAGTAAAACCTTTCTTGTAAATCTTCACTCCATGTGGAAATCCCACCCACTTACATTGGAACAATGAAACTTCGTATATTCCGTAATGGAGCTCCCAAATTTCTCTGATCATCCCATAGTAGGAGCTAATTGCAGTTGAGAATTCTCTTTTCGAGTGATCATTGGACAAAACATCTATACTCACATCACTATTTTGAACAGTACTATTTGTATATTGACTTTCTATGTAAAAGGTGTAGTCATTAATGTCATACCCCTACCATGTATGTACATTAAATCTTGGTCTATTAACTAACTATTTAACATACTCACTAACGGAGCCCTTCAAACTTTTCTTTGAAACATGTGAGAAATCAATCATTGTGTTCTCATATGATGGAATCCTCATCCATATATGGATTCTCTTCCTGTAATATCAACTTGTGCTGCTCGATTTATGGATAAACTTCTGTGCTATGTTGCAAGATTGTCAAATGATCTTTATAATTTGTATCAAACCGTAGACTCATTAATTTGACCCAATAGCTTTATAATATGTATCAAACTCTAGACTCATTAGTTTGAACCCAATAGACTCATGATGAGATACAGGAACACCAATTGCTTGCCTTTTATCTAGATAGTCCACGCAAAACTCAATAACCTCTTCAATCCCATAATCTTCAACAATACTACCCTCAGGTTTTGACCGATTCCTCAAGTGTGATTTTAATATACCCATGTACCTCTTGAACAGATACATGTAACATAGAAATGTGGGTCCACATATCTTAAACTCTCTAACAAGGTGAACAACAAAGTGGACCATGACGTTGAAGAACGACCAGGGGAAATGCATCTCAAGAAGACATAGAGTTAGCGCTATCTCACTCTACAAGTTATCTAGCACATCAGGGTTAACAACCTTACAAAAAATCACATTGAAGAAATAACATATTTTCGTGATTGCCGAACTGACATCCTCTGGCAGAATATTTCTTATAGCAATAGGGAGCATTTGAGTCATTAAGACATGACAGTTGTGGGACTTCAAACCAAACAATTTCAAATCATTCATGGACACAAGCTTCTTAACATTTGCAGAGTAACTCGATGGAACTTTAATGCCTTGGAGACACTTGCATAGGTCTTGTTTCTCCTTGCACAAGGTGTAGCATGCAACGAGGATGTTCAGACCTTTTCCATCCTGCTCTATCAATGCAAGCTTGGGCCTGATTCCCATGTAGGCCATGTCGCAGTGAGCATTCACACCATCCTTGGTCTTCCTAGGTATGTTCAATAGGATGCCAACCAAATTATCACAAATATTCTTCTCAACACGCATGACATCAATACAATGTCAAACATCTAACTCCTTTTAGTATGGTAATTCCCAAAATATCGACCTTTTCTTCCAAATGGTCCTGGGACAAATAGATTTACGACTCTTTCCATGCTAAATATCGATATTCTCCATGAGTGAATATACTTGCCTTCCACTCATAGGCTGCGAGGCCGAACAAAATTCCCTCTTCCTATCAAATTTGACATCCATCTTACGGTAACGATGACTTCGATGTAGAAACATATGGTAACCCATGTACACAGTTTTTTTGGAATTCAGCAGCCACAAGCTCTCAGTCTTCTCTTCACAAATAAGACACGATTTGGCTCCCTTCGTACTGTAGCTCACGAAAGTACCAAGGGTCAAAAAATCATTTATGGTGCAAAATATCATAACTTGTAGGGTGAAGTGCTCTTTTTTGTATGCATTCCACACCGTGACCTCCTCTTTCCACAATTTTTCCAAATCCTAAATCATTGGTGCAAGTTACACATTAATATCTTTTCTCGGCTGTTTGAGTCCTGAGATTAGCAACGACATCATGATATACTTCCGCTTCATGCACAACCAAGGAAGGAGATTGTAGATACACAGTAGAACTGTCCAAGTGCTATGATGACTGCTTATATTACCAAATAGATTCATTCCATCGGTACTCAATCCAAATCTTATGTTCCTCACCTCGGCAACAAACTGCTGATGTTTCCAATCGATGTTTCTTCATTGAGCCGAATCAATGGGGCGTCTCAGCTTACCATATTCCTTTCGAGATACATAATGCCAACAAAACAATTTTGTCTCTTTGGGATTTACAAATAACAGCTCCAAACAGGGAATGATGGGTAAGTGCCACAATACCTTGGTCAGTGCCCCTTTAATATCCTCTTCACCACCATCGCCTTGGCTCTTACGCTTCTTGTTATTATGCTTCTCCTTTTGTTTGTACCAGGGTACACCACAAACTGGACAAACGTACAGTTTCTTATGCGATTACAGTACAAGATGCAAATATTTGGACATGCATGTATCCTTTCTATTTCCATTCCCACGGGACATAGTAGCTTCTTCACTTCATAAATACTTGTTGGCAACTTGTTTTCCTTCAGAAGCACATTTGATAGAATAGCTAAAAGTGCATTGAAACATGTATCAGTCGAACGATATTTTGCCTTTAGTTCAAACAAATGCAAGAACCGAACCCAACTTGGTATATTCCACTTTGCAACCCAAGAACAATAGTTTTGTATCATCTTCAATCAAGCTTTTAATTTTTTCAAACTCTCTTTCCATGTAATTTCCCTCCACATCTCATAACATTTACTCTAAATTATCCTCCTCAAACATATCACGCTGCAACTCGTGATCGGGTTTGACCATCTTTTTATTGCATATCAGACACGTACTACTTGTCTCCCCTTGATAGATCCAATACGTGTAATTCCTTTCGAAGCCACGTTAAATCAGGTGATCTTCAATTTGAGCTAAGTTGTTAAATCTCCTGAGATTGGTGCGATCAAAGAAATTATAATACATAAAGTTTACAACCCTCTTCACCATGTCTTTTTCTACAATTTTTTTGAACTCCTTAACACCCCTTCGAAATTCAGCACTCAAATGGTTTTTTGATACATCCTTTCTTCATAGTCCATTTGCAATTAAACTATACACAATAAATTAAGAAAAACTAGAGAGACAGCTAGCCGTTTCAATTATATATTGAGACATTATTTAATTACCTTTGTAAAATAGAGAATGGGTTCTGACATATATAATTTTACTCCCAGTACTTTCTTCCGTACATAAGAGCTTTTCTCTACTATTATAAAGCAGCAGTTGGTGGTCGGTCCATTCTTCTGCGGGTCCCACTCTCCAGCCTCCAACCCCCTCTCAGTCCACACGTACACAGCGCTCTCCGCCCCCAATTCTCCTCGCGCCGCCCCCAGCCTCCTTGTCTCCTCGCCCCCAATGAAGGCTCTGTCTTTCCAGAATGCTCCACGCGCTTCGGTTTCCCCGAACGCTCCGCCGAGCCAGGCCCTCCAGGCCATGCCACCACCGACGCAGTAGAAGGAGTCAAGGAGCGGTGCCTCCGCCTGTGGGGAAGGCCACGGGGGAGGCCGGATCTAACGATGGTAGATCCGTCACTGTTGTCGCCACCTCCATCGCCCGACCGCTCCTCTTCCTCGAGCCCATATTTCCTCACTCATGCTGCCACCTCGCATTGCCAGAGGCTGGATCCAGCGACGGCCGGATCCGGCCCCATTGTCGTCGCCCGATCGCTTCTCTTCCTTGAGCGCATGTCTTATGGAGCCCTCGACCCCACACACCGTCCTCCCTCCCGTTCCTCCCCACCTCGCATAGGTCACCGCCTCGCCACCATGCGGTCTCGCCCTCGCCTTCTCCCTTGCTCCCTTCCCTTCTGGTTCCTTCCCTATTGCCCCTCCTACTCCCTGCTATGCTCCGCACCAAACAAGGAGGCCGGGTTCAGTGGAGCTCCTAAACCTTCCCCCTCCCGCCGATTAACAGATCTGGCCCTCACTGCTTCGCCTCGCCATGGCGCAGCTCACCCTGATATCCTCTGCTGTGACAAGGAATAGATCTGTTGGATTTGGGGTTTCCCGTTTCCATGTTCTCGTGCGGGTTTGGGTGGTTGGATCTGCATCCGCTGCGTTGAGGGTGGCAAGGCTCCCATGGATCTTCTTGGCGGGACCAATTATTGTGGATTACATGATCGGCCTTGCTTTCGTGAACCACCATTTTCTGAGCTATTTTCATGGGTTCTTGTTGCTATGAATCGGATAAATGTGCTACGAAGTTCAATGTTTTCGAAAGAGATCTCTGAATTGAATTCTAATTCTAATAGTGTTTATTGCTTTGTGGCGTACGAGGCTCGGTGGCTTTATGTATCAAGTTGCATGCAGGAGTTCGTAATGTATAAAATTTTCATAGTAAGAGCGTTGTCTATTCTTAGAGTTGATCTGAAAAGGTGGAAATTATATGAGATTCCGTACAGGTTTTAGTGTACTTTTAACAGCGAATATGAATTTGAATGATTGCCTTCTATATAATTTTGTTTTGCTACTTCATGCAACTGATGGCATCTAACTCTGCTCATTGAAGGGTTTGAATTTTTTTAGGTCAAGAGTAATTGTGTCAGGTCAAAAAAAAATTGTACTCAGTAAGTTGTCAGGGAGCTCAAGTTTGATCTTTCAATTTGAAAATGTAATACCGTGTGTGTATTAAAGTTTCTTAGTCTAATTTGCACATTATTCTGTATGAAAGGTGTTTTCTTGGAACTTCTATGATTGTGGAATGCGATGAGGTTAGTAGAGCTGCCTACATAGCTTCAATTTGAAGTCTAGACCATTGCCTACTTAATATATAATTTGTTTATGCTGGAAATTATCCTAGCCACCTTTTGCATTTTTAAATTTAAGCAAAAATCATACTCATGCCAGTGCATCTTTGTTCGTGTGCTTTTGTATTGTTTAAACAAAACCAAATAGACATCCTAAGATCATCTCGTGCTTTGATGATGCTATATTTGTTGAGATGTTACAGTAGCTCAAAAACTACATCTACATATGTTATTCTAAGAAGTTGCAACAACACCAAATAGAATAGAGTAAAGAAAAGTAATAATCATCTTAGTAGAGAGCTAAACTTTTGGTTATTATTTGACCATGACTTAACTTTCTTGTATAGCTATTTCAAATTTTGTTTAATTTAATGATATTGTACCAGTTTTTTATGGTCTTATTTTCCATTGAAGGAGTTGCGGTTTTAAGCATAGAGGAAGCTAAGCAGGGATATGAAGAAAATAATGCTTGTGTGAGAGGAAAAAAATGAAAGTGATAAACAACTTGATATTGACCAAGCTCTTGATCTTACTCTCACGAGAATGTCTTGACAACACCTTCAATTGTGGGCTGCGAGGTTTGTGTATCATACATATGCACATATGTTCTTGTGAATCCGCCTCTTATGTAAACTATTAAAATTTGAGGCATTTTTTCTTATTTCCGGACCCTCCGCTTCTTCCACCTTCATGCTCCAAGAAGCCACGATCTTCGACAAAGCTCATTGGGTGTTCTTCTCAACTATATAAGTCTGAAGCTCCATCGAAGTCGACATTGAGCTTTCCCCATTTGAAAGTTATGCGAAATGAATCTTGGGGAAGGTGCAATGATGCCCATAAAGGAATTCGCCTCAAACTTCGTCAAGGTTGTGTCACCTAATAAAAGAGGATCTCTCCTCCACGCATGGGTACCGGATTGTCTCCAATCTGCAAGAGCGGCAGAAGTTGATTCAAGTATATCCTTCTTTCCCTTCTCTTGGCGGTGATGTAAATAACGAGGATCCAAAGTCCATCTTGCCGCCTCCTTGAATTCATCATCGGTTGGCACTTGAGGTGCAACTTTTTCCCTTGTTCAGATTTTAATTCATTTTGTAATCTCTACATCGCTAATTAATATCTGTTCTGCATGAGTTATTTCCTTATTTACTTGTTGGTTACCCAAATCGCCAATGTCCCACAGACTGCATCAGAGTTGGCTCTATCACGCTTCAAGATTTGATGAACAACGAAGGGAGTTTTGTCTCGGCAGTTCTTTTTAGAGGCTGATAATTATCCCGTTCTTTCTCTAGAGTGGACTGTTCAATAATCCAGTACATATACCTACCAAGTTGAATTCAGTTCATTACAAAGAGCTAGGTCCCGACAGTTCATATATTTGAGATCATTGCTTCTAAAAGGTTAATTTTTTTAACATTCTCATAGAAATTTTGATTTATATTGTCCACTCACTTTATTTAGTATTGAAATGCTTTCTTATACTATTTGGTTATGAAGATAGAAATGTTGATGTATATTGTCCACATCGCTTTTGTTAGTTTGTCCACATCCACGTGACCCAACTTCTCCATTGCTATAAATTAGTTGTTTCTATTTTTGAAAGGTTCCCTTAGCAGGAAGATGAATACCATTGCTTGTGTGAGGCTCATGAGAAGGCATCGGCAAAGATCGATGTGGAGGCCACCAACCTGCAATCGTGTTGTGATGGCGTGACCTCTCACCTCCTTTTCATCTTATCATCTTAATTACGTTTGGAAGGCTCCCCATACCTTCGTAACACTACTCTATGATATCCCACTACCAAGAACCTAATCGTTTTCCTATTTTTTCTCATCCCGCATGCTCTTCTTGCTCAGATTTGTTTGTCTCATGCTCTTCTTGCTTGCTTCTCTGCCGTGGCGAGGATGCACTATCTTTAGGATGTTGATCGGTCATCATGAGTGTGATCATGTGATAACAATTATTTTCCGCTAACATGCCCATCGAATGCATTGCTTAAGTGAGGTCCTTTTCTCGAGATATGTGCTTCGAATCCTTTTGACTTGCCACCATTTAAGCTTAGTAATTGTTGGAGATCAAGATAAATAAAATTCAAGGAATCACAATACTGATCTTGCCTTAATTTCAGATGTATTTTTATCCGCTCCATTCTTGCATCCCTTTTCTTACATTTGCCCTGTGTTTTTTTTTTCAAAATATTTTTTAACACTATAATGCTCCTTAGGGAGTAGAGCCAAAATCTTTTCGAAACAAAAAGCTTCGATTTCATGTGTCCCTTTTCCCTATTTTTATTCTACACCTTACAACAAATGTCATCGTGAAAAGGCACCGGTTTAGGCGGTTAAATTTTCTCCACCGAACAGAAACCAAAAAAAGTCATCTTATTGCTATATTGAAAATAATGGTTGTATGGCTCATAACTTGCATGTGGATTCTTGCAAGATGGTAAAATCAAATGAGGAAATGAGAGCTTCGGTGCCGAATTAACATCGAAGCATATTGGCTTTTGCCAAACAACATGGGGAAGGTGATTGCCATGACAGAGACATGAGATGATATGCAATGATGTCTTGATATGGTAATTTCATATGCGATTCTGGTTGTAGCTTGGTATCGTTGAGAACATGATTTGTGATACTATTTCGAGAAGGTAGTTTTTATGCAATTGAAGTGGTAGCTAGCATGTTGATGCATGCGCAAGTTATGCCTTAGTGCCTGCCAGATTTAAGGTACTCCCAAAGTTTAAGGTGAAAAGGAACATGGAATTTAACATTCTTCTCTAACCTGAGTGTACTATGTTTGATATCTAACTCTTACATTCCTGATCTTCACACACAGCTTTCAAGCGTGTCTCTAGGCTGGAGGGCATCATCCCCACACTGGAGACATCCTATGCGCTCGTCTACCTCGAGAAGCTCTGTGAGTTAGGGTGGTGTTGAACTGCAATGGAAGAGAAGGATGCCCACAAAGCCAACAAGTACCTGGAAGTCTAAAAACTTCAGAGAGGCTAAATAGTATCTTTTTATGAGCTGTTATGAAAGGGTGCAATAGGTACTTAGTGCTGTTCTTTGGATATGAAGTAGAAATAATCCTTGGAAGTTGATTATTATGTAGCAGCTTTGTTTGTTGTCTTGTATCTGAATAATAATATTGTGCATAGAGCTTTATTTATCTACTGTTAATAGGCGGTACGCCAACTAGAATAGATGAGGTCATATGCTTAGTTCTATATGTGTTATTAACAAGCTACCTTAATTAGTTTGAAGGCTTATTTTCTTGCTAAATTACCAAACTAACCTGAACTTTTTTAATTCAACATGGTTTTAACACATAAATGATTGTGAACTGATAAAAGGATGCTAATGACCCCAACATCGCCGTCTACACAAAGGCCTTCCTCGCAAAGATATAAATATTTGTTATTCATGTAAATATTCCGTTGCAACGCACGGGCACATGACTAGTAGTTCCCTACTCAAGAGACATACATTCAAAACATCAACAATGATATTGGATTACCAAATGCAGTAACTTGAAATCCTTTTGACTTCAATGAAAGATAATAAGGGTGGAAGCATTAAAAATTGAATGATCTTCAAGAAATTAACATCTATCTGTTGACAAGCTAAGTACGTACCAACAATGACTCCTAATCTCTAATTAGGTTAAGTCCTAATTCCATTCATGGACATATGGTTCGGGCAATTCCTAAGCTGTTGTACAACTCTAGTAAAAATTTCAGTAGCATCTCCTGGCTGTTCCTCAAATACACGCCTTGACAACAAGTCAAGAGAGGTATGTATCCGGAGAACACCACAGAGACGCTACCAAAACCTTCTCTGAAGTTGTATAGTAGCTTAGGAACTAGTTCAAACTGTCCAAAAAAACATGGACAATTTGAGAGCTTTTGCATATAAATATACTATTTCAGCATATTTATAAACAAGCACCCTCGAACGGGAGACATAGGTTACACAACCTAAACTCTAACATTCATAATATTACAGCAATAATAATTCTAGATTAACATGAGAGTACTACAAAAATAATTAAATGAATGTGTGCTTGTCAAATAAAGGGTGTGAAATCCGATAGGATACACACAATTCCAGTGCAAAATTGAAGGGGTTTATAGGAATGCTCACCTTTTGAAGAAAACCACAACTAAGGAAAAATTGAGGGAAAATCTCCTGAAGTTAGGGCTTTAACTTTACCCTCTTAACACCCAACCTTGAGGATTTCATAGTTTCTCACCCAAGTATTGCTTCCAATCAGTGTATGTGGTGTTTTTTAAGGCAACGATAGTTTTTTGCCTGTTGAACATCAACAGAGGAGAGTTCAGCCCAAGGGTATAAATAACCTAATGAGGTACATCACAATTGGTTCTTAGGTGGAAACCGATTGTGATGTTCATGAGCACATCACAATCGGTTCTCATGTTATAACCGATTGTGATGTGCCCAATAGTACATCACAATCGGTTCTAACTTGAGAATTGATTGTGATTATTATTAACACTATCTACCAAATTTTTAATCATAATCAGTTTTCCCTAAAAAGTTAAGAACTAACCTAAATGAAGCGATAGTGTTGTACCATTATGTAGTAGTGATACTAGCATCATCTCTACCACCGTCATGTGAGCAATTGGTGATGAATATTCTCATCAGGAAAAGCACTCTCAACTTCAATGAGGTAGTTGCATATCTGTTAGAGGCAAGATCCTTGAAAATATCTTTGAAATTTTCATCACTAGGTGATCAAGCATTGGCTGCAGTATGTATTGCAAGCAAAAACAAGGGTTGTAGAAAGAAGAAGGTCAAGAGCCAGGGCACACATGCATGCTATCTATGTGACGAGAAAGGTCATATGACAAAGGGTTGTCCAAGTTTAAATCAAATGAAGGGTGCACATTCAATAGCAGTAGTAAAAGGTAATTCAAATGTACTTGTCATTAGTCAATCGGATACTTCTCATTGATGGATATTAGATTTAGATTATTGCTTCCACATATGTTCAACACGGAAGGTATTTGACTAAGAATATCTATGCCAGGCATATAGAATTGTTCACTTCGCAATTTGCAAGGAGTGTGCAATTACTAAGATTGGAGATATATGATAGAGCATATCGCACATTGAACGGAGTTCGGTACATTCCTAGCATAAAGAAGAATATAGGTATACGTGAGGTAATTTGAACTCAAAGGTTATGAGATATCACTTTGAGGTCTAGTCCTACGAGTTACTTACAAAGAGTAAATGATCATGAAAAGTATCTAAAGCATTGGATGACTGAAAAATATAGTTCAGGAGAAAGAAATCATATCACCATTGGTAGGTAATAAGATCTAAACGGTAGTTATATGCCAAGGTAAAAGTGCAAGGCGTTAGGAAAAAGAAGACGTGGTTGGACCAACCACACGGTACAAATGAATAGGTAGAGCTTGGAGATGGAACAAACCTATGGCAGAAATGGTTCGGATGGCCAAGCCCGAACACTAACACATATAATGCGGTGATATGAATAAGCCCTTATGGTAGGGGCACTCCCAAAAGTGGGAGAAAAAATATAAAAGTAAAAATATAGAGCCGATAAATAGGAGCACAATGACTTCAACAAATAAGTGTCAAGGTGGTGATTATTAAGTATAATGACTCTTCTATACACTTTTAGGATTTGGAAAGGTCAAGAGTTCTAGATGAGTCTTAATAGGATTAGGATTTCTACTTTCTTTTGCAGTAGGATTCCTACTTCTCTTTGGAGGAGTACTAAGGAGGATATATAAATTCATAGGGTGGTTATGGAGAACTAAACCAACCAAGAAGCTACAAATCAACTCATCCAAAGCAAGATGCATACAAGAGGATTTGTAATATCCCAATTTATGTCATTTTTAAAATATTTTATGTAGTTTCGCAATCCAAAAATTTTCTCCAATTTATTCCTAATAAAAATTAATTAAAATGGGTGGAAAAAGATTTGGTCCTATTTCCCTTCTTGTTGGCCTATTTTTCCAATAGCCTAGCCACCTCTACTGCTTCTCTCCACACCTCAGCCTAATCTACGTCACCTCCACCCATCTCACCGCATAGCCTAGTTCGCTCACCTATCAGTCATCGTCCTTGCATAACTAAACTATACTCCACCAATATCGCTAAATCGATGAATGAACTCATTGTTATTCTTGCCTCCTCTGTGCATAAAAGTCAGGGCCCACTCCAAGATCCTCATAGCTAGGATCCCTGCATCCAAAGCCCTAACCCTAGCAGAAAATCTGATCCATCATTGCCTCTGAATTTGAAGATCTTCATTGAGCTGTTGTGAAGTTTCTCACCATATTGTCACCACTAGTGGCTCTTCACTACTACAGAACCGACATTTGCTACCGGCCCATAAGTACCGGTTCGGTACAAACCGGATCGATAGTTAGATCGATCCGGTTCAACGACTCTGAACTGCGGGAAGCGATCGAAGCGGTTCAATACACGAACCGCATCGATGGAATAACATCGATCTTGGTTCAGTGTATTGAACCAGTACTATTTAGCGGGAGCTAAATAGTACCGGTTCGTGACATAAACCGGTACTGATGTGATTACATCAGTACCGGTTTGTGCCTTCAACCGGTACTGAGTCCCAATTTAAACTTCTTCCTCCTCCCGCTCTCTGCCAGACCCAGATCATTTCAGTGCGCGAAAAGAACAGTGGAGCTTCGGCCAAGAGCTTCAAGGGAGGGGAGGTGCTGCCCAAAATTTCAAAATTTTGGTCATTTTACTCACAACCAAGGTAACTAAGGTTAGTAATATCATTCCTCACTTCATTTGGTGTTAAATGGAGCCTCTTTTTTGCTTGAATTATGAAGAAAATTTGATCTTTTCCCATGATTGATGAAAGATTATGAATGTAGAGGGAGGTGCTGCCCAAATTTCAAAATTTTGGTCATTTTACTCGCAACAAAGGTAACTAAGGTTAGTAATATCATTCCTCACATCTTTTTTTGTTAAATGGAGCCTCTTTTTTGCTTGAATTATGAAAAAAATTTGATCTTTTCCCATGATTGATGAAAGATTATGAATGTAGAGATCTAGATTGATCTTTTCAAATAGGATACAAAAACTTGTTGTGTAAGCTTAGAATTTGCTTGGATTATAATGTAGCTCGCATTTAATGTGTGGATCTAGCTTAAATTTAGGTTTTAGTTCCAACGATCGATGAAGGATGAGGATTGGTTGCACGTAGTTGGGGGGAGAATGGTGCATGAAAATCATGGAGTTTGGGATATTGAAATGGCGATAGTTATGTGGAAAAGAAGAAATTTAAATTCATTTGCGAATTAAAATAATATCAGAAATATGAATAGAAAATATAAAATGAGTTAAAAATTTGAGAAAAGTTTTCAAAAATACTTTGGAATATTTTAAACTTAGAAAAATTACTTCTAGTATAATTTTGGTTTTAATTTCCATCAGCAAATTATTTATGAAAACATCGTTAATTAAGCGCTAGAGATTTAGAAAAAAATAAAAATAAATGATTGAATAATAATTTGGAAATTTTTAGGGTGTTACAATTTCAACAGAATTTGCAAACAAAGCTGTCGTGCTTGGATTATTATTTAGCTCGGATTGAAGGTGTGGATCTAGCTAATATTTAGGTTTTGGTTCAACAATTCATTATCGGAAAATGAGCTAATAGTTATCTTGATGTAACATAATGTAGATGGACCGGCGATGGATGTACATGGACCGACGCTCCCCGGAGTTCTTGCAGGGTTTGCAAGATTTTCTTCGTCTTGATCGATGCACACACGACGTCGAGCTACATATGTTGTCCATGCACTGATGCAAGAATGAGAAGGAGTGGCCAAAATCCAGCCACCTTCACTTTCATTTGCTCACAAGAGGTTTCATGTCAAACTATACTGTTGGACCAAGCACAGTGAAAAAGAGATTATCAGAAGGCGGTGAAGAAGAAGAGGCGGACAACAATATCCCGGATATTTGGTCAACACCGTGTTCTTCGAAGATACATTGGGGAGTTTGGTGATGATGACCTAGACCAGATCTTTGCGTGATGGAGAGGAGAATACATCGATGAAAGACATGACGAAAAGTTCCAGCGCCTATGGGAGGACCACGGAACACTGTTGTACCCAAACTGTTGACAGGGCCATAAAAAGTTGCGTACCACACTAGAACTAATGCAATGGAAGGCGACCAATGGATTGTCTGATAAGGGATTCGATGAGTTGTTATGCCTCATAAAGAAGTTACTTCCAGAGGGGAACACATTGCCCGAAACTACGACGATGCCAAACAAGTTATGCGCCCTTTGGGGTTGGAGGTCTGAAGATACATGCATGTCGTAATGATTGTATCCTTTATCACAATGAGTATGAGGATTGGAAGCTTGTCCGGTGTGCAAAACTGCGGTATAAGACTAGGCGTGATGACCGGTGAGGTAGAGGGCAGCGAAGAAGAAGAGACCTCTGCTAAGGTGGTGTGGTATTTCCTATAACCCCGGTTGAAGCGTTTATTTGCGAACAAAGCGCATGCCGGATGATCTTGTTGGCACAAGGAAGACCGTAAGGACGACGGAAGGCTAAGGCACCTTCGATGGCTCCCGGTGGAGGAAAGTCGATGGAACATACCCGGACTTTCTTTGAGGATGCAAGGAACATAAGGTTTGGGTTGAGTACGGATGGGATGAACCCGTTCGGCGATATGAGCGGCGATCCAAAGACTTGGCCCGTGACTCTATGTATCTACAACCTTCATCCTTGGTCGTGTATGAAGCGGAAGTACATTATGATGCCATTGCTTATCCAAGGCTGAAGCAACCTCGAAGCGACATTGATGTGTACCTCAAACCGTTGGTTGAAGATCTGTTAACACTTGTGGAGCGATGGTGTATGTGTATGGGATGAGTACAAAGAGAGCACTTCACTCTCGTGCATTGCTATTCATAACCATCAACGATCGCCTGCACTTGGTAACCTATCGGGCCTATCTATCAAAGGATATAAAGCACGCATCCACCGCTAGAGGATCTTGACAAACAAGTACCTAAAAACTCTCGAAAGGTTGTGTACAGGCCACCGTAGGTTCCTCCATATGAAGGACCCGTTACGGAGGAAGGGTGAGAATTTTGATGGGATAGAAGAGAAACATAAGAAGCCCATGCATCGCAGTGGGACACTTGTATTTTCTTTGGTAAAGGATCTGAAAGTAGTATTTGGAAAAGGTCCTGGTAGCAAACCTGTCCCAGCTGAACAAGGTCACACAAAAGCCATTTGGAAGAAGAAGTCAATATTTTGGGACTTACCTTACTGGAAAGACTTAGAGGTCCGTCACTCACTGGATTTCATGCATATCACGAAGAATGTCTGCGTGAACCTACTAGGTTTTCTAGATATGTACGGTAAGTCAAAAGATACACTTCAAGCACGAAAGGACCTCTGACTATTGGGACTCGAGAACGACCTACATCAGGAAAAGAGAGAGAAAGGACAACATTACCTCCACCCCGCGAGCTACACTCGAGCAAGGAAGAGAAAAAAATATGATTAAGTTCTTGAGCAGTGTGAAGGTCCTTACGGATACTCCTCGAACATAAGGAGACTCATAAACATGAAAGAGAATAAAATCGTACACATAAAATCCCATGATTGTCATGTGTTGATGACCTGATTGTTCGATGGCGGTGCGAGGTATTCCGCAGATTGGGTACGAGGACAATCATAAAGGCGTGTCGTTCTTCAACGCGGTGTCGCAGAAGGTCATCGAGCGAATAAGGTATCTAATCTGCATGATGACATGGTTAATAGTCCGTTAGCCTTGAGATGATCTTCCCTCCATCCTTCTTTGATATTATGGTCCATCTCATGGTCCACATTGTTAAAGAGATTGAAATTCTCGGACTGTGTTCCTCCACAATATGTTCCTTTCGAGAGGTACATGGGTATCCTAAAGAAGTATGTTCAGAATCGGTCTCGCCTGTATATGCATTCTTGCAGGTGTCAAACCTGAGAGGAGGTGATCGAGTTTTGTGTTAGTTACATTGATGATCTGAATCCGATTGGCGTCCCTGTATCACGCCATGAGGGGAGGCTACGGGGAAAAGGGACTTTAGGGAGAAAAGAATCCTATAGCGATGATCTACTTGCATTTAAACAAGCGCATTTCACGGTATTGAAACAAGCAACTATAGTGGCTCCGTATATCTATGATCACGAGATGAGTCTACGCGCCAATACCAGAGAAGTCGAGATAAGTGGATCGCGATGGAGCAAATGGATCATTTCGAGCTTGGTTACAAAAGCAAGCTGTTGGGCAAGCGATGCAGACGATGAACAATTGAAACTCTTGGCTCGAGGACCATCCACAACAATCATATCATTTCAAGGATATGAGATAAATGGGTACACATTTTACACGACAACCCAGGATAGCAAGAGCACCAACCAAAACAGTGGCGTCCGTATAGATGCCTTGGACAAAAATGGAAAGATGGACACCTACTATGGTTTCATAGAGGAGATCTGGGAGCTGGAGTACGGGCCATTAAAAGTCCCTCTGTTTCGGTGCCAATGGGTCAAACTGACAGCCGTGGATATCGATAAGTACGGTATGACAACTGTGGACCTCAAGCAAGTGGCCTATAGGGACGAACCGTTCGTGCTTTCGCTAATGATGTGACATGTATTCTATGTGATGGACATGGACAACAAACCGAAAAAGCGATGAGAAGACTAGCGAGAGCGATCGCCAAGGCGCCACGTGGTTCTTCCGGTAAAAGAAGGATTGTCGGAGTTGGCGGCGCCACGGACGAAGAAGAGTATAATCGATTCGACGAGCTGCCTCCTTTCACGGTGGGCGTAGACATTAGTGTCTGAATGATCAGAGGAATCTCCCTACGACGCCGCGATCATAATGAAGGATCACTTGTAAAAGCAAAGTATGTTAGCAAATAAGGATTGCTTTGCTTTCTTTTGGTGTAATAGACTACTAACATACTAGTTTCTCATTCCTTTAGAGGTTTTCCTGTTGCTCCGTATTTTCTATTCAAATTGTACTAATATTTGACTAACCATATTGTTCAAAGTCCCTCTGTACTAATATAACAAGGTGACAATTTGCAATCGAATTATAAGAGCGCAAAAATTACTTTATTTCTTACAATCTTAAAAAAAAAGCTAATTGAACCTAAAGTGGTAAAAGTATTTTTAAAAATTATTTAATGAAACAATAGTTAAGCAGTAGATTTAAAAAAGAAATCTTAAAAAGAAAGGCTAAATGAATCTAAAGTAGTAAAAGTATTTTTAAAAATTATTTAATGAAACAATAGTTAAATAGTAAATAAAAAAAAGAAATCTTAAAAAAAAGGCTAATTGAACCTAAAGTGGTAAAAGCATTTTTAAAAATTATTTTATGAAGGGATAGGGGGCACGAGCGGGGCTCGAACCCGAGACCTCACGGATCGGGAGAGCCCGCACTCAAGCGCCTTGCGCTAGCCAAAGGGGAGGAAGATTTCTTATCAAGTAGTAAGGGCGCTAAATTGTTTTGAGTTTTATAAACCCTTCACATCGGTCCGGTTGGTGTATTCAACCGGACCGATAATCTAGGTTCTTGAGGTGACCCATCATCCCGTTGGTGTATTCAAGCTGGGGTGATGTGAATCATCGATCCCGGTTGGTGTATTCAATCGATGCGATGTGAGACATCAAGACGGTTGAATACACCAACCGGGACTGATGGTGCACCTATAAATCCCTCCCGCCACCTCCTCTTCCCCAATTTTTGCTACTCCCGCCATTGTTCCCCAATCTCCTCCTCCTCCCGCTCGTTTGCAAAGACCTCCGACGACCGGGACGCCTCCAACGACCCCACCACGCGCCGTCCTCCTCGCCTCCGAAGCCTTGCCTCCGCGCCTTGCCTCCGCCGCTGTTCCCCTCCGGCCTTCGCCAACCCTAGGGTTTGTGCCCTCCTTACCCGATGAGATCACTTGTCACTTGATAAAATAATATGTGGTTGGGTGTCGTGAGTGTAGGATCTAGCTTTTTGTTCTGTTCAGTAAATTTTGCTTGGGTTGCAACGACATTCCTGGTTGGTATCCTCAAGAGTGAAAGTGCTGGGAGTTTGTCTTTGCGATTCTAGAACTAACAGATGGTCTTTGTCGATTCACGCTTCTTCATCGATTCTAGAACTAACAGATGGTGCTGAAATCAACTAGGAAATATATAAGAAATGGGTCTTCTAATCGTACATGTCTAAGGGAAGTACATCTAGTGGCTTCTTTGGTATGGACCGTGTGGTCTCATATATGGAACCATGGAAGAGTCGGTGTATCTATGCAAAGGCGATTTTTGGTACATGTTCTCACTACTTCATAAGTTCATAGTTAATGTTACTGCTCGCTTTGGTTCTATCTACTGCTTTTTTGTGCGAATTGAGTTGAATTTAGGTTCAGGGAAGTACCTTTTTCATATGAATGTGATGGAGATGTTTGAGACATTTTGGTTGTCTCTAGAATATGGTTTTTTTTCCTTTGTTACCTTTGATTAGTACTTGTAATGTCATTTGTAATTAAGCTCTGTTAAGAAGATCCTTTTTAGATGGCATTACTTTATCTGTTGGTGTTGATTCAGTGAACCGATTGAGAAATTTGAGGGACTAGCCATCGAGCTAGAGGTTGTATTTCTTGATCTGGAGGCACTGATTTTATTCTCCTACTGCTGCTCTATGATGATTCAATTAAATGAGGCAATATTAATCTATTAGTTAGTGATTTCTTCTGTGATTCAGCACTGTTTAGATCATTGTGTCTAAAACTTCAACTTGGTTTTATTGTCTTTGTATGTGTGACATGCTATCATGTTATTAGTTCTGTTATGAGGCTTGGTTCGCGATGATATCTCCGATCTAATCTGGAACTTAGTTGTGAATAACTTTGGCTACTCTGTTTTAGTCCAAATTGGTGCTGTCCTACTATTCAGTAGCTTTTCATAGTCCATTGTTGAGTTCTAGTGAATCAAGTTTATTAAACAGTGCTTAATTGTATAGATTCACTAATTTCATATTTGTATACCCTGTGATATATTGCTGAAATTGGTGTTGGAGGGCTCATTTGGAGTAACCCATCAATTTATTAAATCTGAGAGCAATAGTTGCAAAACCAAACATGAGTACTATATTGTTTTGGTTAACTCGTTTATTATCCATGTTGGATGTCCTGTTTATATTTCTCTTCCTGATATTGTTATTCCTTCTATTTTTCCTCTTCCCTCTTCATAGCATACTTGTTGTTTCTAGCACATTGCATTGTTGTTACCTGTGCTTCATGATATTGCATTCTTTGTTGCTATCGTCATGATCCTCTATATGTACGAGCTATGAGTTATAGTTAGCGAGGCAGTGCCCAAGGAGGCAAGCGACTAATAACTTGAGAAAAATTATTATTGCTTTTTGTTCAATAAAAATAATTAATCATTTTATTCCACACTAATATGATTTTCAAAAATAAAATAAGGTTATAAATCTACAACTAGAATGTTAGTAGTCTATTACATCAAAAAAAGCAAAGCGATCATTCCATATCAACCAAGCACGTCACTTCATGGTTCGTCTCTCTACGTGTCTTTGGGCGCTCTCTGGCGCCATGCTTCTTGAACTTGCAAAGGTGGCCAAGCCGGCCAGGACCTTCTCCAGCGATCGGCAAGTTGATGTTGCGATGGGCTGCATAGAGAGACAGCATAGCACGTTGCGAGTGGCGAGCCATCGGCACATCGTGCTTGGCCGTTGGAAAGGTCGCTTGCTTGACCTTTTTGATGTAATAGACTACTAACATTCTAGTTGTGGATTTATAACCTTATTTTATTTTTTGAAAATCATATTAGTGTGGAATAAAATGTATATGTATCATGTGAATTATTTTAATTTCGGTGAATTTTGAAATTTCTATGTATATGTGAAGTTTCTATGTATATGTGAGATTTCTATGTATGTGTGAGATTTATATGTATATGTGAAGTTTGAAATGTATATGTATCATGTGAAATGAATATGTATCATGTGAATTATTCTAATTTCGGTGAATTTTGAAATTTCTATTTTTATTGATCGGTTTCTATGTATATGTGAGATTTCTATGTATGTGTGAGATTTCTATGTATATGTGAAGTTTGAAATATATATGTATCATGTCAAATGAATATGTATCATGTGAATTATTCTAATTTCGGTGAATTTTGAAATTTCTATGTATATGTGAAGTTTCTACGTATATGTGAGATTTGTATGTATATGTGTCCCTACAAAGCACAAGACTACTGGGTACTAGGTTGCCCAGCACAACTAGTGGAGTCGTTTGGCCAGAAATAATAACTTATGCGTTATGTATGAAAAATAACTTGCCTTTTATTATTATGGTTATGTATGAATAACTTATGCATTATGTATGAATAATAACTTGCCTTTTAATATCATGTTAGTTAATCTACTGAATTTTGTTTATGCTTGTCTGTTTGGTTGAGTTGGCTAATTAGCTGAATTGACGTTGCTTCACTTTGAGCATCTTCCATTCTTTCATATGTATAAGTATACTTGTCGATAGTATTTGGCCGATTTACATTAGGAACATCTTCGGCGTCGCCGCCCATCCTCTCTACCGTCTCTTCCCCACCGTCTTCCACGCCGTTTTAGAGTAGTACCATCAGCTTTATATGAAATGTGATCTATTTTCGTTAATTTTCAGTGCTTCTTCTAGCCTAAGAAACGACGATGGACGATGAAAGATTTGATCAAGAAGAATTTATGAGAAGTTTGATTTCGGAAGGTGATGGTCATGAGACGGCGGAGCCTGCACCCGCCCTCATGGCCGCCGAGGCCACCGAGGCCAATGAGGCTGCAGAGCACGATGAGACCGGCGAGGTAACAATCAGTCACGTTCATGATTGTCGGTTCCACTACCATGCTATGCCAACATCCTGACCCGTTCATGATTGTACCATGCTTTCAGATCGGTCAACCAGGCAGGCAATCACGTCAGCGAGGTCTAAGCAAGAAGAAGAAGGCAAGACATGTTATCACCGAAGTCGGTGAGGACGGCCGACCTCTTGCACCCTCGGGGCGCTTGGGCGTTCAATTGGCATCTGGCCCACGTTAGGGACCACGTGGCAATTAGCATAGCAAAATGGGATCAGGTCCCTCAAGATACGAAGAACATGCTTTGGAACGATGTGAAGGAGACATTCACCTTCACCCAAGGGACCGAAGAGAAGGTGAAGAGTTACACTCTCAAGAAGATGGCGGTCTCATTCCAGACTTATAAAAAGAAGTTGAACAAGGAGTATATCAAGAAGAATCGAACACCCGACTTCAACAAGCACCCAAAGTTGCAAGATCACTGGGATGCGTTTGTGAACTACAAGACTTCGGACGAAGGTCAAAGTTTGAGTGAGAAGAATAAGTTGAATGCACAGAAGAAGAATTATCACCACCGACTCAGCCCTAGTGGTTACCGCCATGCAAAACCAAAATGGGAGAAGAGGGAACAGGACCTGCTAGCGAAAGGTATCGCACCCGCAACAATGGATTGGCCCGACAGAGCAAAGCATTGGTTCTATGGTCACGGCGGCGGCCTTGATGATAACGGCAATGCTATGTTTGGGGAGGTGCTAAGAGATGTGGCCAGAAGGCTTGTACAGTCCATCGAGGAGTCTTCCCAGGGTAGCTTTGTGCCAAACAGGGAGAACGACGAGCTAACAAGGGCCTTGCAAAATCCAGAGCACCCTAGACGTACACGAGGCGTCGGCGTTGTCCCGTGGAAGGTTAGTTTCGCTCAGGACGCCAAGACCTATAGGAGTCAGGCGAGGAGCAAGGTTCGACAAACACAACAGCTTAGTACGCTTGAAGAACGCCTGAATCAAACAAATGAGAGAATGCAAGAAGAGATCCGAAGAGAGGTGCAGCTAGCCTTGAGCCAACAGCGCGAGATGGGCCAAGAACCTCCAAGTAATCCTAACACCATCAGCCCCTCCGGGCAGCGAAGCAGCTGCGCTTTTGGTGGGCTGCCAGAAGCGGACTTGGACAAGTATCCCGTAGACGACATCAGACAGCGGACACCTTGTGAGCTGCATATCCAAGCGCGGAACCTTACCTTCAAGGCGGCCGATGGCATGGCTCACCCATTAGAGCCGGGGCAGCTTATCCATGGCCAACAGATACCATCAGGATACTCCAAGGTCTCGGTGGAGGAGGTCGCATGGTACGAGGACCTTGACCTCGAAATTCTGGAGGTGACGGGACTCTGGCTAGGAGAGGCGTACACAATTTCATCTGTGGCGCAAAGCGGTACATAATTTTTGAGATAACATGGACGTGTCCTCTCCGCGAAGAAGCCCGAGAAGAAACCCATCTCCTCCCAAGAAGGCGTCGACTCCTACACCACCTCCTGCGCATATAAGCCTGACAAGAATCCCGTCTCCTACACCATCTCCTGCGCATATAAGCCCTGAAAGAAGCCCGTCTCCTCCCAAGAAGGCGCTGACTCCTACACCACCTCTCGCGCACATAAGCGCCAAAAGAAGCCCGTCTCCTCCCAAGAAGGCGCCGACCAAGGAAAACAAGCCAGCTCGGCCAGTAGCTCCCAAGAAGACAGGGTCCTCCACCCAATCCAAGAAGCTGGCTGAACTTCCGAAGCGGCCGTATGATATGAACGATGAGGAGACCAAAAAGATGGTAAAAGGAGAGGTAACTAAATTTCTTAAACCCAAGTCACCAGAGAAGAAGGTTCAACCTGGCACAGAAGAATTTTATAAAGGCTTAATGACTATTAAAAATTTGAAGGATAAAAAAGAAATGCCTCGCCAATCAAACTACGAGCGCACATTGAGTAAGGAATGCCCCAAGAAGAAGATGTCAGCTGAGGGGAAGGGTAAGAAGATGCAACAATTCTTCAATGAAACTGGCCTTAACGCAAATCAAATATTAGGCACGGAAAAGATTGAGTTTGCCCAAGTAAAATGGTTATTTAAAGTGGGCAGGTCATTGGTCAGGCATGAGGAGCTGCCCTAGCTAACAACAAAGAAGCGACAATTTCGTGAATGGTACTTGGACGCGACCAAGCATGGTCTACAGATGTTCGCTGTCAAGTTTAAGCAACAAGATTTTTTTCGCGGTGAAGGTGAATTTTTTGTCGAATGGGACTACATATATGATCTATACCAGACAGACGCCCTCAGCATGAGCTTGATGGGTTGCTGGACTCTGTAAGTGTCTTAATTATTTACAAAAAACTATCGTGCACTTCCTTGTACTATACTAACTTGCAAGCCTAACTAATTTCTTATGTAGCATGGAGATACAAAGATGCCGAAGGGATCGTATTTTCGACATAGGCTTCATGGACCTAGTAGTTATCAACGGGACAACCGTTAGAGACCACCCAAGTGAAACAGAGACTAACGTATTCAATGCGCTAATGGGTCAAAGATATAAGTCAAAGATATATCTAGCCTACTCATTTGAGTACGTGTTTTTAAATACCACCTCATTCTACTCCTTTTTCATAACATGATGTTAGAACTAATTAGTTATCTCGTTGACACATCTATGTATAGTTTTCATGGATTCTTCTTATGATCGAGCTAGATCGTAGCTCAATCACAATTATGGACTCGCAAAGGAGACCAGTTGAAAAGTATCAAAACTTTATCGACATGCTCAACCGGTATTAATTCTTGTTCCTTTCATTATCGTACTAGTTCTATTTCCTTCAATTTGAAACAAATTCTAATCATGTACAATTCGTAATCACATGTGTAGTGCATTCACACGGTTCCATGCTAAAAAGCGTATGTATTCAAGGAGAAATTTGACATTACAATTGCCTCTCGTGGTATGCGTATATCATAATGCTAGCTTTTAGTTAGTTAACTTAATTTCCTTGCATCCATTTCACGCTTTCAACTTTTTCCACCGCAGATCTTGACTCACCATTGGGTAACAATTTATCTGGCTACTATGTATCGAAGTTTATGCACACCCAAACCGAGCCGCCGACCACATGCTAAAAGGCAACAAGGGGTGAGTAAATATAATTACTAGCTTTAATGATGTATAGGTACTCCTTATATCTTGTACAAATTCAAGTATTGATTAGTTAATGACTTAACGATAGGTGCCTCAATATTTGGCGGAACAAGGTTCGGAACTCTCACCGGCACGAGTGAGAGAAATTCAAGAACAACTCGTCGGCTTTATTTATGATGAGGTCATAAATCCAAAAGGCGAGTTTCACTTAACTAAATTTTAACGGTGGTGCCCTTCGATAAGGACCGATGAACTATCGGGAATTAGACATCTACGGCTAGCAAGAGCGATGCGCGTAAAAGATCCCGATGAACAAAAGGAAAAAATACTAAAGTTGTAATTAAAGTTGTGTACATATATATTGATACATTAGACGATGAGCAGAAGAACAAATATGTGTACATATTTTAATACATTAGATGTAATTAAATTTGTTAATGAATGTTCAGTGATTTAATTATCAGGCAAAGTGCATGATTGATTATCTGTGCTTTTAATTAGTTGTGGTTTAACACACACACATATATATAATAGCTCTTTGGAGAAATAGACCTATATATATACAAAACATCGCACGGTTGGAGAAACCAGCAGATCGATGAGGGTTCATCGATGCGGTTGGAGATACCAACCGTCATCGATGAGGTCCTCGAGGGTTCTGACGGGCTGCCACGTGTGACTTGAACCGCATCGATACTCTATCGATGCGGGTGAAAACTGGACCGATGCCTTTGAGCATCAGTCCCGAATAGCCTGTACCGGTTCAAAAACCGGTACTAAAGCCTGTTTTGAACCGGTACTAAATGCCCTTTCCGTAGTAGTGCTTCATTGTCTTCGTCCAGACCATCATGTTCATCGTCGCATCTTCTACAAGGTGTCTGCCTTGACTTCACCGAAGCATCATCAGAGGGTGACTCACCATCGAGCCTAGCACCACTGTTGCTTTCGTCTTGCCACCACCCTCAATCGGTGAAACTAGCCATATCATGGGAGATGCCATGTTGTGTTCTCTCTGTTGGTGGTCTTCACGTGGCCATAACTGTTGTCACTACCACTCATCGCCATTCGCCGGTGACCCTAGGTCCTAGCACTACTACAAAATTGGCCTTTGATACTGGCCCATCGGTGTTTGGTTGAGCACGAACAGGACTAACGATTCAATGATCCGATTCAGCAGCTCTTGGGCTACGAGGCTACCTAGTATCGGTTCGTGTCACGAACTGGTGATAAAGAGCCTCGGCAGGCCGGCTAGCATAGGGGCTCATTAGTACCGGTTGGAGGCACAAACCAGTTCTAATGTTAGAGCATTAGAACCAGTTGGTGCCTCCAATCGGTACTAGGTCCCAATTTAAACTCCTTCCTCCCCCCACACTATGCAGCGCATGATAAGAACAGTGGAGCTTCAGCCAAGAGCTTCAAGGGAGAAGAGGTGCTGCCCAAATTTTAAAATTTTGGTCATTTTACTCGAAGCCAAGTTAACTAAGGTTAGTAACATCATTCCTCACTACATTTGGTGTTAAATGGAGCCTCTTATTTACTTGAAATATGAAAAAAAATTGATTTTTTCCCATGATCGATGAAAGATTATGAATGTAGAGATCTAGCTCTATCTTTTCAAGTAAGTTGCAAAAACTTGTTGTGTAAGCTTGGAATTTTCTTGGATTATAATGTAACTCACATTGAAGGTGTGAATCTAGCTCAAATTTAGGTTTTGGTTCCAATGATCGATGAAGAATTTTTAATCTAGACTTCGATCGACCAATTCTTTTAGTAGGTTGTAAAAACTTGTTGTGTAAGCTTGGATTTTGCTTGGATTATGATGTAGCACGAACTGAAGGTATGGATCTAGCTAACATTTAAGTTTTGGTTCCATCGATCGATGAAGAATTTTGAAACTAGATTTTGATCGACCAATTCTTTCAGTAGGTTGCAAAAACTTGTCGAGTATGAAAACCGAAGCAAATAATCATTTTATAGAAAAATATGTAATGAAATATAGTCCTTTTAAAAACATGTAATGAAATAAAATCATTTTAAAATATAATTGTCCTAAAAATAACAATTTCTATAGAAAAATATGTGATGAAATATTGTCATTTTAAAAATATTAACTTTTTAATGAAATTTCACCTAAAATTAAATTTATCCACCTAAAATTTTAAATAATTTTTAAATAAAGTAAATATTAGTTTAATTTGGATTTTGGGAAATGTTCAATAATTCATTATCAGAAAATGAGCTAACAGTTACCTTCAAGTAACATAATGTAGATAGACCAGCGATGGATGTACATAGACCGACGTTTCCCGGAGTTCTTGTAGGGTTTGCAAGATTTTCTTCGTATGGCCGATACATACGCGATGTCAGGCTATATATGTTGTCCATGCATAGACTGTAAGAATGAGAAGGAGTGGCCAAAATCCAACCACCTTCACTTCCATTTACTCGCAAGAGGTTTCATGTCAAACTATACCTGTTGGACCAAGCACGATGGAGAAGAGATTATACAGGAAGACGGTGAAGAAGAAGAGGCGGACAACAATATCCTGGACGCTGGCCAACACGGTTCTTTTGAAGATACATTGGAGGAGCTTGGCGATTATAACCTAGACCAGATGCTGCTTGATGGAGAAGGAAAATACATCGATAAAAGACATTATGAAAAGTTCCAACGCCTATGGGAGGACCACGGAACACCGTTGTACCCAAACTGTTGACAGGGCCATAAAAGGTTGCGTACCACACTAGAATTGATGCAATGGAAGGTGACCAACGGATTGTCTGATAAGGGATTCGACAAGTTGTTATGCCCCATAAAGAAGTTACTTCTAGAAGGGAACACACTACCTGAAACTTCGTACGATGCCAAACAAGTTGTGAGCTGCCCGAAGCAGACTTAGGCCACCATCCCTTAGACGACATCACGCAGTGGACACCTTGTGAGCTGCACATTGAAGTGCAGAATCTCTCCTTCAAGGCGCCCCACGACATGGCTCACCTAGTGGAGCCAGGGCAGCTCATCCATGGACAACAGATACCGTCGGGCTACTCCAAGGTCTCGGTGGATGAGGTTTGTTGAGGGTACAAGGACATTGACCTCAAAATTCCCAGAGGTGATGGGACTACGAAGCTAGGAGAGGTAGTACACAATTTCATCCTGTGGCGCAAATGGTTCATAATTTTTTGAGATAACGTGGATATGTCCTCTCCACAGAGAGACCTCCCGCACTCGGACCATGGCAGAAGAAGCTCGACTCCTACACCACCACCCGCACACATAAACCCCAAAAGAAGCCCGTCTCCACCACCCCCTAGCGGAACTCCAACTCCAACATCAGCCATGACAAGCCGGCCTACTCGGCCGGCAGCTCCCAAGAAGGTGCCGCCGAAGACAAACCAGCCTACTTGACCAGTAGCTCCCAAGAAGATGTGGTCCACTCAATCCAAGAAGCTAGCTCCACTTCCGAAGCGGGCGTATGATATGATCGAGGAGGAGACCAACAAGATAGTACAAGGTGAGGTAACTAAATTTTTTAGACCCATGTCAACGGAGAAGAAGGTTCAACCTGGTACGGAAGAATTTCACAAAGGCTTGAGGACTATTAAAATTTTGAAGGATAAAAAAGAAATGCCTCATCTATCAAACAACGAGCACATGTTGACTAAGGAATGCCATAAAAAGAAAATGTTAGAAGAGAGGACGTCAGCTGAGGAGAAGGCCAAGGAGATGCTACAATTCTTTAATGAAATTGGACTTGATGCAGATCAAGTATTAGGAACGGTGAAGATTGAGTATGATGCACAAGATGGCCATTTACACCAGGTGCATCATTGGTCAGGCGTGAGGAGCTTCTCCAGCTAACAACAAATATGCGGCAATTCCATGAATGGTATTTGGACGCGACCCAGCATAGTCTAGAGTCGTTCACCGTCAAGTACAAGGAACAAAAATTTTTCCACGGGGACAATGAATTTTTTGTCTAATGGAAGGTCATGTATGATCTATACCAGATAGACGCCCTCGACGTAGCCTTGCTAAGTTGCTGGACACTGTAAGTGTCTTATTTACAAAAATCCATCATGTACACCCTTGTACTATACTAACTTACAAGCCTAACTAATTTCTTCTTATGTAGAATGGAGATACAAAGATGCAGAAGGGAGAGTATTTTCGACATAGGCTTCATCGACCCATTAGTTATCAACGAGACAACCGTTAGTGACTACCCAATCGAAATAGAGACCAACATATATAGGGCGCTAATAGGACAAAGATATCAGTCAAAGATATCTACCCTACGAATTTGAGTTCGTGTTTTCATACCACCTCGTTTTACTCCTTTTTCATAACACGATGTTAGAACTAATTAGTTATCTACATTGACATATATATGTATAATTTTCACTGGATTCTTCTTATGAACGAGCTAGATCGTAGCCTGATCACAGTTATGGACTCGAAAAGGAAACCAGTTGAAAAGTATCAAACCTTGATCGACATGCTCAACCGGTATTCTTGTTCCTTTCATTATTATACTAGTTCTATTTCCTTCCATTTGAAACAAATTTTAATCATGTACATTTCGTAATCACGTGTATAGTGCATTCGCACGGTTTCGTGCTAAAACCAGGGGTGAATTCAAGGAGAAATTTGATATTACAATTACCACTAGAGTACGTATATCTTAATGCTAGCTTTTTAGTTAGTTAACTTAATTTCCATGCTCCATTTCACACTTTCAACTTTTTTCACCACAGATCTTGAGTCAGTCGCCGGGCAACAATTTATGTGGCTACTATGTATGTGAGTTTATGCACACCCAAACCGGAGGCGCTGACCGCATGCTAAAAGGTGACAAAGGGGTGAGTAAATATAATTACTAGCTTAATGATGCCTAGCTACTCCTTATATCTTGTACAAATTCAAGGATTGATTAGTTAATGACTTAATGACAGGTGCCTCAATATTTGGCGGAGCAAGGTTTGGAACTCTCATCGGCGCAAGTGAGATCGCAATCCAAGAACAACTAATCGGCTTCATTTACGATGAGGTCATAAATCCGAAAAGTGAGTTTGACGAACCAATTGTAAATAGATGGGGCCCTTTGATAAGGACCAGTGAACTATCGGGGTCGACATCTACAGCTAGCAAGAGCGATGCACGTAAAAGATCCTAATGAACAGAGAAGGAAAAGAAGGACTAAAGTTGTAATTAAAGTTGGTAATGAATGTTCTGTGATCCTGATGAATAGAAGAACTAATATGTGTACATATTGTAATACGTATTAGTTGTAATTAAAGATGTTATTGAATGTTGTGTGATTTAATTATCAGTTAATTGTGCATGATTGATTATATGTGCTTTAATTAGTTGTGATTTAACACGCACATATATATATTATATATATAATATATTTATTATATATACATCATATATAATATATATTTATTATATATACATCTCATCAGTACCGGTTGGAGAAACTAACCGGTACTGATAGGGGCCTTAGGGGACTCACGAGCTAGTGCCACGTGTGGCCTCCAACCAGTACTGATATTCTATCAATACCGGGTAAGGGAACCGATACTGAAGGCCAGTTCTGTAGCAGTGTAGTGCCACCACCACCATCATGTCACTTAGTCAATGCCACAGCAAGGACACATGTTAGCTGAGTCAGCTGTCACATCCATGCCACATCAGCGCCAAGTCATTCCACATGTTTATCATGTGTACGCCATGCAAGCCTAACCTAGATCGATTTTGTGGACCTAATCTAAACACGACCATTAGGTTATCTCACTAGTTATTTATTAACTTTTATTCATTTATACTTATACCATTGTGTATGATGTTGATGTTACATCTATGTTGCTATTGCGTGTATTAGCGTAATCCTAGACTAGTGCAACATACACAAAGGGTCCATATTTGCATATTCGGGTCCCAACAGAGATGGTATCAGGGCAATATCAACTATAGGTTTGAACCCTAGATAGTCTAGATGTTTCTAGGAGCTTCAAAATTAATTTCTAAAGAGAAAATTAACCTACAAAATTTTTGGAGTTCTTGACATACCTTGTCTCTCTTACTCATCTCGTGCTCAATTTTTCATTCTCCCCTGTTGGTTTTCATTGGTTTCTTACCCTTACTTTGTCTTTACTAGATGGGGCTGCTTCTCACCTTTAGATAGTGTGCTGGGAGTTATTGTAACACCTTGGCCTAAAATTCGCCTCAAAGGCCAGCCTACCATAGGGGCTGGCCCACACATGCATAGTATCCTACTTAAACTTTCGTCCTCATTTCATATCAAAGGGTTAACCTGGAAGTGCTATGTTTGGACTAAACAAATATTATATACTAATACAACTCACTTTAGATAAGCAATGTAGGACTAATTCCACCACTGTTGTGCATGCACATTCACATTAATAGGCTAGGTGTTACATTCACCTCGTTAAGGGCTAATGCCCTCGATAGCACACAACATACACAGCATGTAGCCAAAACCACCCCTCGGTATATGTCTGTGCGTTCAATGCTAGTGCATATGCTATATCATATGTCCACTCCAAGCCCACACGTGCCAAGCACATAGCCCACGCCTCTGTGCTACACGTGTCCGTGCAACAAAAGTTGATGCTTTGATACCATCTGTAACACCATAGCCCAAAAATCGCTCAAAGCCTAGCCTTCCATGGTGAGGGCCCACACATGCTTAGTGCCCCACTTATAATTTCATCCTCACTTCATCTAAAAGGATTAATCCGAAGATGCTATGTAAACCCAACACGCATTATACACCAATGTGGGACTATTCCCACCACAATTCTGTATGGGCCACAGAGGCCTTCATATTAATGGGTTGGGGAATCACGGTTATGTTACTAAACTATGGAGGATCCTGTAAGTGCTTGTTGGTTATGAAATACTACTTTATTAGTGAACCTACTAGAAACTGAAAGAAATGAGTTGTGGAGTGGCGTGCAAGATCACCATCTATGCACGAGAGAATGCTAAGGCTGTTAACTTTCACGGTTATGCTAGCAAAACCATTTGTGATTAGCTTTAACAAAAAGCATCTGTGGTGAGGTGTCTAACATAGGCTTTTCTGTAGTAGTGGAATTGACTAAATATTTTTTGAATATCTTTGTGAAAAGGGTGTGTCATGTGCTATCACATAAGATATTGTAGATCGCGTGGGTTGAACTATAATCAACAGGGGTGGTAAATGATTTAGACTAAAGCAAGTAGAAAGAGGCTGTGTGCTGATGGTTTTGTGTGAAACTGGGTTGGTGATTCTGCGTAAATCAATTAATATAGTTATGTGTGAACATATGTAGTAGATTGGAAGTCTTGTCTTGGTCAATTAAAGAATTAACTTTGTATGCCATTGAATTGGGCTAATTATACAACTACATGTCTAGAATAGGACGAACCTAACTCAGTAATTTACTGAGTATTGACATGTCATACCTCAAATGGATAGGCTAAGATGAGTGCTTGGGGTGAAGGGTGTGTGCTCCAGTGGTGCCACTTCTTGAACAATAATTGTTCTTAGTCCAATGGTGAGTCATTTCCATTCTTCTGCTCTGTGTGATAGGGGGATGGTAAAATCAGACTTGTCGTTGAGGGTCAATGTTGAGGAGGAGTTCCCAAAAGGTTTTGTTGTGACCTTCATAGTCATATGTCTAAGGAAGCATGTCAATTGCATGGTATAAAAATATCTTATCTTATGGGTAAAAAATATAACCTATACAGAGTGTAAAACTATACAAATAGTTGTATCCCTAGTTATCGAGAATTTCACACAAGGGTTATATTCTATTAAATAAAACTGGCAAAGGTAGCTATGTGCCCAAAAGGAAATGGTATAGGCCGTATGCCAACTTGAGAAAAACTTTGAATACTTATTATTGTTGTATTTTGTTTTATTTATGTTTTCAATCATTATCGTATTTAGTGCTTAAAGTTTGCTTTGTGTTAAATTAACCATATCAGCTATTCTTTGAGTAAGCCTTACATATAGGTATTAGATTTGCATTCTATGCACAACTTGTTGAGTGCTCAATGTGCTCACCTTTGCAATAACTATCAATCAGTTTGGAGAAGAGGAGTTCACAATAGGTCTAGAGGAGTGCCATGTAGATGCTGAATATTAGGATTTGAACCCAGTCGATTTCTTGTGACAGGTTGATGGATTTCTACTAAAGTTTATTTCCAATATGCTGTAGTTCTCTTATTTAGTTCTTGTGCCTTGCATGCCATAATAAAGTGTAAGCTCGACCATAAGGTTATCTCACTATTTATTTATTTATCATTGTTAGTCATTTGTTCTTATTCCACTATGTATGGAGTTGATATTACATCATGTTGCAGTTGGTATTACATATGTGTTGCACTGTGTGCACTAACGATGATAAACAAATTTGTATATTTGGGTTTTGATAGGATTATATACTAGGTTATTATTTAGCTCTTGATTCTTGTGTAGAGCAAGGATCTAAAGGTCTTAAAAGGTTGGACAGGGTTATTAGAGAGCAACAATACTTGCAATCTTTTGAGATTTTGCTTAAAGAATTTATAGTCAACTTTACCAAATCTTTCCTATTTCATCGTGATTGTGTCATCGTCATTATTTTGGTTCTCCCTACAATATTCATATTTTTTGTTCTTGAGACCATGCATGCTCATACCATATCTCACAGGTCTCTGATCTGATCTGGGGTTGCTGCGCATAAGAATGAGTACCAGAGTGTAACAAATAAGAATCTAGGGTTTGGGTTGGAGCTCACTACTGATGATGAAGATGAGGGAGAGGCATCGCCGAGGTCACCAGACCATCGACACTACCACAAAACAGCACATAGTGATGCCTTATTTGTGGTGGTTCATTTGGAAACATCACAAATACACTTATCAGTGGCGGTTATAAAATTCAAAATGGCGGGAAGCCTATTTGTGGCGGTTTTTATTTGGAACTATCACAAATAATTTCGGAACTATTTGTGGTGGTTTTTGGATGGAACCACCACAGATAATAACATAATCCGTGGCATTTTTTCTTCGAAACTGCCATTGATAATTTGTGGCGGTTTTAGGGAAAAATTGCCACTAATAATATTAGTATTTGTGGCGGTTTTCTGTTAAAACCGCCACTGATATTATTACCTGTGGTGGTTTTAATTCAAAACTGCCACAAATAATATTCCTATAATTACTCCCTGCAGCTACGCCATGGTCATCTTCCACCCCGATTCAAAACCTTACTAGCTGATTTCATATTTTGTTTTGCAAAGATTTTTGTGCTTCTACTTCCTGTAATTGTTCCAAGGTGTCTGATTCGTTCTCCTCTCTTCATTTGTAGTGGTGTCGTTGTAATTTAATGCTTAGACCTAGTTTAATTAAGGTATAGATGCAAGGTTTAGATTTAGTTTGTATTTATTTACCTAGCATTTTGTGGATGATGAATTTATTATCTTGCTTCATTAGATTAAGTTGTCTATCTTTTTTAAATGATGAATTATGATCAAGTGTATATAAAATTTATTTAATTAAGATTATTCGATATTAACCAAAAAAATAAATTTTAGTTAATATGGTAGATGGGTGATCTTGAAATTGGCTTGTATTTTGAAATGATGAGTTTATTATGTACCTCATTCGGAGCTTAAATTTAATTTTGGCTAGGTATGAGCATATATGAAAATGAAGTAATTAAGATTTATTTTTTAATTACCATTAATTTTTTACCATTAGCGTGTGCGTATACATCTTGCTCTATTAATGGCTATTGTTAGCCAATTTTTATCAAGTGTATATCAAATTTATTTAATTACAATTATTGGATATTAATAAAAAATTAAAATTTAGCTAATATGGTAGATGGATGATCATTAAGTTGGCTTGCATTTATAGATAATGAATTTATTATCTAGCACTTTCAGAGGATAAATTTAATATTGTCTAGGTATGAGCATATATAAAAATTAAGTAATTAAGATTTGTTTTTTAATTACCATTAATTTTTTACCATTAGCGCGTGCATGTACATCTTGCTCCATTAGTGGCTATTGTTAGCCAATTTTCATTAAGATTATTTGATAATAATAGTTGTTTACATTAATTAATTATTGTAGATGGACCAGAGTTAGATGTACAATGCGAACCATTACAGCCAAGAATATATAGATGGCGTTTCTTCTTTTCTAAGAGCTGCTGAGGAAAACAGCTTGCAAAAGAAAACGATGTACATACATTGTCCATGCATTGATTGCAAGAATGAGAAGATATTTTCAGACGAAGACCATATCCACTTGCACTTGATTCGGAGGGGTTTTGTACCTGGCTATACAAGTTGGATAAGGCACAGCGAAGAGAAGATCATACTTCAATGTGATAACATCGACGACGATGGAGCCAACAATATGGCATCTGACATCAATTATGGATTCGATGAGGATAGGTTGGTCGTCGATGACGACAGTAATCTGGCTCGAATGTTGTGCGATGCAGAAGAGAACTACACTAGTTAGAGAGAGTTTAATCAATTCATGGATGTGATGCAGGACTCGAAGAAACCTTTGTTCCCGGGTTGCAAGGAGGAGTACACAAAGTTACACACCATGCTTTTACTGCTAAAATTAAAGGCAGGCAATGGTTGGTCGGACAAAAGTTTCACGGCGTTGTTACATCTCTTAGCGGACATGCTTCCAGAGGGAAACGTGTTGACTAAAACCACATATCTAGCTAAGAAGGTTATATATCCCTTAGGATTGGAAGTAGAAAGAATACATGTATGTCCAAACAACTATACACTCTATCGCAAAGATTATGCAGACAGGCATGTATGTCCGATGTGCAAAACATCATGATACAAGCGTAAAGGCGATGACAGTGAAGGCATCGAGGTGAAGAATGGAGCTCCCGCTAAAGTGGTGTGGTACTTGCCAGTAATACCTCATTTGAAGCATTTATTTGGAAACAAAAAGCACGCCAAATTGATGTGATGGCACTCGGAAGAGCGTGAGAGGGATGGAAAACTAAGACACCCTACTGATTCTGCCCAGTGGAGAACCATCAATAGGCTCTTCAAGGAGAACTTCATAAATGAACCGAGGAATGTAAGGCTTGGCTTGAGTACAGATGGAATGAATCCTTTCAGTAACATGAGCAACATTCATAGCACTTGGCCCATGACTCTTTGTGTCTACAACCTTCCTCCTTGGCTGTGTATGAAATGAAAGTACATTATGATGTCGCTGCTTATCTAAGGGCCGAGACAACCTGGCAACGATATTGATGTATACCTACAACCTTTGGGGGAAGATCTTGTGACACTGTGGAATGAAGGTGTACAAGAATGGGATGAGTACAAACAAGAGTACTTCACTCTACGTGCATTGTTGTTCTGCACCATCAATGATATACCTGCCCTCGGTAACCTGTCTGGCCGTACTATAAAAGGAGCCAAATCATGGCCCCAGTGCCTGGATGAAACCGCTAGTGTGTGGCTCAACAACTCGAGCAAAACAGTGTACATGGGTCACCATAGGTTCCTTCGCAGAAATCATCCGTATCGCAATATGAAGAAACAATTCAACGGGACAAAGGATGATGGTTCAGCTCCAAGGCCTCTTCATGGGGAAAAGGTATATGATATAGTTAAGGATCTTAATGTTGTACTTGGAAAGGGGAGTACTGATAATACATCGAGGTCCCATACTGAGAGAGCATATGGAAGAAGAGATCCATATTCTAGGACTTGCCCTATTGGAAGGACTTAGAAGTTCGACACTGCATCGACGTCATTGTAACATCCCAAATTTTGGTTTATTATTTATTTAATATTATTTTATTGCAATTTATGATTTTTGTGAATTTTCTGGATTTTTTTGGATTTTTTGAGATTTATTTGAGTTATTTTAAATTAAAAGCATATTACCTTTTGTCAAGAATTAATTATAAAAAGAAAAATTTTAAATAAATTTTTGCCAAAAATATTTTATTTAAGTCCATAATGTCTCAAAGTATTTTTGAGATTTTTCTTGGAATTTATCTGATATTTTTACTACCTTAAATAAATCAAACTACTTTCTTTATTTATTTTAAATCAAAAACCCCGAAAATATCAGTATAAACAGTACTGAGCCGAAGCCCAGCACTGTGCGTGCACCGGCACAGCTATTCGGCCTGGTTTTTAGAAGAGTCGCTGCGCGCCGTTGGATGAGGATCCGAAGGCCATTATCAAGCTGCGTCAATTACTAAAACCCTAGCGCCGTGAGCCGTTTGATTTTCATCGGATGGTCTGTATCGAGCGATACCGATTAAGGAAACCCTAGCGCATCCTCGCCATTGATTGCCGATCGGACGGCTGAAGGCTGTCGTCTCCGATTCGAACTCAGCGCCGCCGTTGTAACCGATCCGGACACCGCCGCCGCCGTAGTTTCCATGTTTCTCATGCTGCCGTGGGGTATTTAAGGGCCAGGGTACCCTCCCGAGGTTCGCTAGAGCCCGAGCCGCCTTTTCGTTGCTGCATCATCGTCGGAGGAGCACTAAAGCCATCGCGGAACCTCGGCGGAGTGCCGAAGGAGGATTGCGCTGTGTTTCGTCGTCGCCGGTGACTCTTCTGCTGTGTGGGTTCCGAATTCGAGCTCACTTCGTCGAGACGTGTCGGATCCGCTACTTCATTCTCACCGGAACGCGCCGGAACGCCGCCGCCGTGGTCATCGTCTTCAACTCCGGTGGAACCTCGCCGCCGCATCTTTGTCGCCGAGCTCGAGCTTTGCCAGTCGTCAGATCTCCATCGGAGCACCAGAAGTGAGCCACGTCGCTTCGGAAACCAGTAAACCGTTCGGGTAAGTTTTCCGCCGTTAGATTAAGATCGTGCGATCGTGATTGGGCCACGTCAATTAGGTCAATAGGGTTTTGCTCGGATAAATGGTGATCATCCAATCGTAGATGAGCGGTTACGATCGAGCCACATCATTTAAGTCTACAGTACATCGCTTGGGTAAGCATCGGTCGTTCGATTTAGATCGGATGGTTGCCGTTGAGCCACGTAGGCGTAAAATCAGTAAACCGTTAGATTGGTTTTAAGCGGCCCGATTATGCCGCGTATTGACCGTCTTGACCGGCGCCATCTTGGCGTCCACCGGCGTCATAATTCGGATTTTTCTTTATAAAAATAATTCGGTTAATTCGGATTTTCCAATTTTAGGGATTTTCAGGAATTTGAATTTTGCGAGGGCTCGTTCTCCCTCATACGAACTCCGATTGAGGTGATTCAAATTCCTAAAAAAAATTAAAATTGAGATATATCTAATGGTGATTTTTTTTGGATTTTTTTTCTTTGGTTTGGTGTTTATTTGCTATTTTCTTCTCGATTCGCGTAGACGTTGAATTGTGCGAGGCTTCGGAAGAGGAATTGACAACTCAAGAACTATTTCTAGACCAAGACCAGGAGCTTAACAAAGGCAAGTTGTTCTTTGATCATGTTGCACCCATAGCTAGATTAGTTACTATTTTGATTTACTTTATTGCATGTTATTTTATGTGTATAAATGATTTCAACCTAAATTTGGGATTAGCTAATGTACCCTTTGAATTATACCCTACCTTGTCATTTGTATGCCATGATCTATTGTCACCCTAGGTTGGTTCACTATAGTTGGTTAATGATGAAATCAACATGGATGGTTAGATCGAATTAGAATTGCTTAGCCATGCCACATCATCACATGTACTTGAATCTTTGATAAATAATCTTGACTAATGGAATATGGAACAATGTTATGAATTTGTGTGTCATGTGTGGTCACACGATGAGATTGAGTTGTGGTGGCAATGGATGTCACATAGCGATATTGAATTGTTGATGGCACGTGGTGCTTGGTAACCAAGCTGGGGTGGTTATGATTTTAGATCGAGCAAGTGGCAAGGGCGATGTTGAGGTGGGCCCGATGGGCGGAGGGTATGTGTATGTCTTGCTTTGATCAACCCTAAGGACACCTTGCGAGCCTTTGACCTGAGTCAATCATACAACCACATGTCTGTTATGGGGCAGCCTAGCTGATTAATTTGCAATGTCTTTGTCTTGGTACTACCAGTGGTGGAGTGGTTCATCCTTTTTAATGAACCCAGATGGCGCAAGAGGGGAGCCCTGTTGTGGTAACCATTCCCTTCAGTGTTGAAACCTTAGCGGGTGGTACTGAGTTAAGATAGAGTATTGTAAAAGCTTTGTCAAGATTCTCTGCCGGCACACCAAAGGAAGTGTGCTAATGGCCAGGCACAAAAAGAGATTATCATGTCGTGTGGGTAAATTGCATAACCTCTGCAGTGTACAAACTATTCGAGTAGCCGTGCTCACGGTATTGAGCAAAGCTCGGGGATTACAGTCAAGGGTTTAGACTTTTGCAAAATAAAACTTGGGAAGGATGGCAGGTTGCCATAGAAGGTTAAATTTTGACTTAGAACTGGAAACTTGGTTTACTTAAGAAATGTTGAATCTATCTATTACCGTTATTTGTTTTTACTCTCTTTGCAATCTATATACTGTACTTGTTTATAAATACTGCTTTACTGCAAATGAGCCACTTAGCCTTTCTTTGGAATAAGCCTTGCATATAGCTATGTTAGAATTGCATTCTGTGCACAACTTGTTGAGTGCTTTATGTACTCACCCTTGCCTACAACAACATCATCAGTGCTGAAGAAGGTGTACCATGAAGAGACGAATGTTTAGGGTGCGAGCCCTATCAGTTGCCTGTGATATACTGAGGGGTTATCTACGTCTTCATTTCCGCTGCAGTTCAAGTTGTTGTTCAGCCTTGTGAGGCATTGTTAAGTAAGTTGACCATAAGGTCATTTAACTGGTAATAATTAGTATATAATGTCTTTTATCTTATTTTTGTTATGTATGATTGTGATATTCACTAATGTTGAGCCTGTGTGCACTAGCGTGATCCTGGACTAGTACAGTATACACAGAGGGTCCGGATTTGCATATTCGGGTCCCGACAGTCATGCATGTAAAGAAGAATGTATTTGACAGCGTGCTTGGTCTTTTACTGAATATTTCTAACAAAACAAAGGATGGACTGAAGGCATGAATGGACTTGGAAGATATGAAAATTAGAGCCGAGCTACATCCTCAAGACACCGGGAAAGGACGACTTTACCTTCTCCTAGCTTGCTACACTCTGTCCAAGAAAGAGAAAACAAACCTCTACAAGTACTTGCATAGTGTTAAAGTTCTATCCGGTTACACCGCAAACATCACGAAACTGGTATCGATGAAAGATTTAAAGTTAACTGGCATGAAGTCTCATGATTGTCATGTGATGATGACACAAATGCTACCTATTGCAATTAGAGGTATGTTACCTGACAAGGTCCGAGAGGCAATCATGAGGTTGTGTTTTTTCTTTAACGTGATTTCACAAAAGGTCATCGATCCCGTTGGCCTTTATGAACAGTAGGCTGATGTGGTCCAGATTCTATGCTAGCTAGAGATGTATTTTCCTCCATCATTTTTTGATATCATGGTTCATCTTATTGTTCACCTTGTGAATGTGATAAATATTTGTGGCCCCATATTCCTGTATCAGATGTACCTGTTCGAAAAGTATATGGGTGTTCTGAAGAAATATGTACGTAATCGATCTCGGCCAGAAGGCTCCGTTGTAGAAGGTTATGCAACTAAGGAGGTTATTGAGTTCTACGTCGATTACATGGATGAGGTCGAACTGGTAGGAGTGCCTGTATCTCGCCATGAGGGCAGGCTAGTCGGGAAAGGTGTAATAGGAAAGAAATCTACAAATTCTTACAATCATGTTTTGTTCGAACAGGCCCATTTCACAGTCTTGCAATAGTTAGTTGAGGTGTACCCTTATATGGACATACACAAGGATAAGCTACAGAGGGAAAACCGTGGACGATCAGAGGTTTGGATAACAAAAGAGCACAATTGTTTGTTCAATCATTGGTTTAGGGAGCACATGTCTAGTGAAGACACGAGTGTTACGTTAAGGTTGTTGGTAAATGGGCCTTTAGGTACAATCATAACATGGCAAAGATATGACATAAATAGATTTACATTTTACACGAGAGCTCAAGATAGCAAAAGCACTTAACAAAACAGTGGTGTCCGTATAGATGCCTACGACAACACAGGCAGTAAGAAGAGCAACTACTACGGGTTCATAGAGGAGATTTGGGAGCTCGACTACTGCATTTTCAAGATCCCCATGCTTCGGTGTCATTGAGTCCAACTCCCAAAGGGTGTCAAGGTGGACAAGTACGGCTTCACTACTGTGGACATCGAACATGTCAGATACAGAGACGAACCATTTGTACTTGCGAAACAAGTAACACAAGTCTTCTATGTAATCGACCCGGTAGAAAAGAACCGCCATGTAGTTCTTGAAGGAAAAAGAAGAATCGTCGGAGTTGAGAATGTCATGGATGAGGAAGAGTACAACTAGTTTGATGAGTTGCCTCCTTTCGTAGATGGCAGCATCAGGCTTGACAAAGAAGTCTCTAAAGAAGTTACCTATCATCGCAATGATCACAACGAAGGCCAAATTGTAAAAGAAAATAATTAGTTACGAGTAATGGCAATATGTGTCCATTTATTCAGTTAGGGGCGATGCATACGGAAGAATTGAGTCAATTGCAGAAAGACAAATCAATAAGCATCCATCGATGATAGGAAAAAAACTGCTCTCTCCACGTGAGACGAATGAAGGGAAAAATAAAACCAGCACGTTTAGGATTTTTATAATTTTTATGTAATTTATTGTAATCCAAAAATTTTTATGGATAATAATAACTATCGTCTAAAAATGGTAAAAAAGTTTAAAAATAATTTAATGATATTTGATAGCCCTTTAAATGGCTAAGTGTAGGGTTGGGTTATCTGTGGCAGTTTTTAAGCGTTATTTGTGGCGGTTTTTTTTTAAAAACTTCCATAGATATTGCCCCATATAAATACTAGCCCTAACTTGACCCTTCACCACCTCTTCTCCATTCTCCCACTCACCCGCTCCCATCGTCTTGCAGCACCGGCACCGCTCCGACATCGTCCCACAGCACCACCGTCGGTCACCGCCCCCTACAGCGCTGCCCCCACCGGTCACCTCCCCCGCCGGTCATCACCTCCTGCAGCACCGCCCCCTACGTCTGTGGGGGAGGACTCCAACAGCGACCCCGACAAGCGTCCCCACCATGTCGCTCTCCACGGCCCCCACTGCGCCGCCCCTAACCAGCAACCTCCCCCCACCAGTGAGTGCATTCCCACATTATTAGTTGATGCATTCCCACATTATTAGTTCATGCCCTTGCTAGTTTCTACCAAAGTATGCGCCGCCCCTAACTTGGTTGAAGTATGCATCTAGGTATGCTGAAAAGTAAGCGAGAAAGGTAGACTCGCATCATTTGTTAGTATCTAGATGTGGCAAACTATTCAATTATTCCGTCAAACTATAAGCGCACACCTGTTCTATTCACTATCTGAAATTTTTTGTGTCTGAAGAAGTAAAAAAATGAGGACTGCTCTATATTTAATACCGAGAAGAAGTTGTTATCAACCTCTTAGTGCCTTTTATCACCAAGTTATACTTTTTGGCAAAAGTATAGGATTTAGCATGCCTCACTGCCATGTGTTTGCATTTCGATGTTGTACCAAAAACTTGTTAATAATGGAGTTTCTTTGATGCTGGATCAAATGTATAGGTATCAACTTTTTTCGACAGAGAATCACAGCTAATTAGTGAAATTTGTTCCACACATGCTTTGTGACCACTTAAGCCTTTTCGGCAGTTTATAAAACATCTCGTCTAAATGCAAATTCTATGTAGATCAGACTAGAAATAATATTTAAAATGTGGACTACCATCATCTGGAAAAATATTCTTTCAAGTCGATTAGTCAGTTATGAACTTATGATTCTTTCCATCTCACTTATGATTTCTAACTCACATCAATATTTCCTATGGAAATGTTGCCCAATCTCAAGGCTGTAATGGAGGAGATTTCTAACTCGAGCCCAGGCCAGTATCTTAACATCGACCTAGTCACCGAAGTTGCTGAGGTCTCCACCGCTGCTGCAGATGATACTCTCGTTGCAAGACGTTGAGGCCGAGTAAAAACTAAGAAGCCTGAAGGCCAGTATACCATCTCAGAGGTCTCAGATGTTGGGGCCACTGTTGCAGCACCAAAATCAACAGCAAAATACAGGTCAACATACGGGAACATCGTAAGGCATAAAGTGCCAATCACCTATTTGGATTGGCACAAAGTGCCCTGCACCACCAAAGAGGATCTATGGACAGAGCTCAAAGAAATTTTTGAATTCCCCGAAGAAGCCCAAGAGCTTGTGCGTCGCGATGCGTTGATGACCACGGATGCGGCATGGAGGAACTTCAAGGTGAATCTGAATACAAACTATGAGAAGAAAAACCGGTCAGCCATCAGGGACTATCCAAAATGAGAGCCATAATGGGATGTGTTTGTGGCGATGAAACAAGATGAAGCAGCAAAGAAGTCCAGTGAGGACCACATAAACATTGCAAGGAGGAATACTCGCCCCCATAGACTAGGAATGAGTGGGTACATCGGTAAAATTCCACAATGGGAGAGGCAGGAATTAGATGCGGTCCGATTGACTGGCGCAAGTCCCTTGATTGGACTACCAGACCGAGTCAAGCACTACGTGCTAGCGAGGGCATCTATCATGTCTGGTGGGGCCCTATCATTCAAAAGTAGCGATGATGAAGTAATGTCGCAAAGAGATAAGAAGTTGTACGCCGAGTCCAGCTAAGGAAATTTCCACCCAGACAGGCAGAAAGACAAACTAACGGCGGCCCTAGGAAATAAAGATCTCCTTGGTCGGACACGAGGAGTTGGGGTCAAGGTTCCCTGGAGGATGGGATTCCCAGAGCACGGATACTCTTATAGGAGTCAGAAGAGAGCCAAAGAAGAGCGTGCCAAAAAAGAATTAGAAAAGATGAAGGAAAGGGTTCTTTGAGAACTACGAGGCATCATACAAGAACAAGTTCAACAGCAAGTACAACAAGCCTTGAGCCAGTCGCAAATCCACAACGTTCTCTCCAGCCCTACGAATCTGTTAGTGATATGCCCTAGAGGCGATCAAATGAGATGATTGTATCATACGTCTATGTTCATGTACTTATCAGTTCCATGAATAAATGTCACTCCTTTGTTCATTGAGTATGACTTAATTGTGAAACACATTGGTTATATGATATTATTCTAAGCGATCCTGGTCACATATCATTATGTGGGACAATAGTGATCGACCGGCACATGTATTGATTGATGGTAATGTTTCACATACCATAGATATGGAGATATCAAATCAATAATGTGGGCACATGTTAGAGAACATGGGGTTGGATAGACCGCTCCGAGACAACGATGAGATTGTTATCTTAGAAGTGCCATCGAGTGTAGTCTCGAGTGGTATACCTATACGATCCTTTGACTCGAGATTCTTATTGATTCTCGGCATGTGTAATTGTATATTTTGGGGCTATCAAAGCTTCTAAAGTGCAGGGGAGTTATAAAGGTAGCTTACGTGTATGCAATGAAACATGGCGTGAGATATAAGAGATCAAGATGGAATTTGCCCTCCTCGATAGCGGAGAGATATCTCGGGCCCCTCGGTGTGGATGGATAAGGAAAAGTGCATGGCCATGTCAAAGTGATTAAAGTGTTAATCACGAATTATATCCATTACATTGACGAGTGAATGGGTCGAGCTATCACAAGGATGGCACGCATCTTACCTTGAGCTTGACTGGTATCGCGTGGCAAAAGGATTGGTGTATGAATATATCAAGGTTCAGCCGATACGATCACTCTGTGCATTCGAGGGACAACATGTCCTGCTAGGAACCACTGTTGTCTGATGGTCTGGAAAAGAGGTTTTCAGGGCCATGGCCGTTTGCGCATGAACCTAACGGGTCACACACTTAACGGGTTGGATCATGTCTGATGGATTGGATCCATTGGTGGGTTTACACGGATTTGGATCCTCTGGCGTCTTAATGGACTTCTACTGTAGAAGATCCATTAGCGTGAGTCCTAGTGGGCTTCTATCGTAGAAGGCCCATTAGTGCGCTCTATATAAAGGGGGCGTGGGGCATGCAGCAATGAGGTTCTCCCCACCACGAAACCCTAGCCGTCGACCCTACCCTGCCGAAACCCTAGCCGTCGCGTGCGTGGTGCTAACACTGCCGACACCGGCGTTCCATCCTGGGCGATGTGGATACCGTAGAGGCACCGTTGCATCTGTCCTCGGCGCTGATCGGCGATCGGTTTCACCATCTCCAACTGCGCGTGCATATCTTCATCCATTGCATCGTGCACCGCGCGAGGAGGCGTCAAGAACTCAGCGATCACTTGGCGAGCACTCGGGCGATCCGAGACCACTCGGCAAGCACTCGGGTGATCTCGCAAGCACTCGGCGAAGCGATCGAGTACGTTCGACCACGTCTGATGCTTGAACGCAGGGAGGCTTCACCTACTCTACTTCCGCGCTAACGTGCTCCAAGGGTAATGATCCATGATCCTCTACCGCATGTATCTGGTTGAATCGTAGAAAATTTTGTTTTCGCCAGCGTAGCCTCGCGTTCTCCTTTAGTGGTATCGAGCCGATCTTGCGTTGTCTTGGATCGGATGTTGCGCATATGTTGATATCTTTGTTAGGTTAGTCACGGGTTGATGTGATCAATCGGTATAGGGTTCATGAGTGCGAGTTGGTAGTGCTCTGAGGCCAAAAGATTAGTTAGTGCTTTATCTAGATCATGTCGCGATTGTCCATACCTACCGGAAACACCATCCGGACTTCCGTGATGTGCCATCTATGATATTAGCCAACAGGTCGAGGCGGCGTCGCGCAACCTTCTCGAGGGCCTCACGCATCTGATGTATGAGTTGATGGTTCCACACGATCAAAAGATTAGTTCGTGCTCGTTCTGATTCATGCCGTGCATTACCCCTACCGGCTGGTAACACCATCGGGGTAGTAGCCCGTGCTGAATAGATCGTGCCAACAGATCGAGATCGGTGTGGTCGCCGCCTTCTCAAGAATCTTATGGAAATTGAGGCATTCTGATGGCTCGGAATCCATGATCCTCTACTCGCATGTATCCTGGTTGAATGCGTAGAAAATTTTGTTTTCGGCTAGCGTAGCCTACGCGTTCTCCTTTAGAATCATCGCAGCAGTTGCACGTCCACGCCATTAGTAGAACTGGATAACACCCATTATCCTATAGACGACATACAAGACCCCACACCTTGCCAGCTCAATATGCCCGTCATGAACATATTCTTACAAACTGGTACAGGAATAGCTTATCCATGCCAAGAATGGGGTGTTCTGCATAACTCCCCGATAGAACCAAGTTATGCAAAGGTCCAGGTAGACACGATACTTCCACAGTTTGCCGACATCGTGCTAGAAATTTTCTGCAATGACGAGGATACAATTCTAGAAAATGTCGTCCACTCATTTATCCAGTAGCGCAAGCGTGACATTGTTTGGGACCATCTAATGCCTACCTCTCCTGTAGTGGAACTCGCGCTACCGTCACCAACACCTAAGCGTGAAATGGCAATGAAGCAAGATGAAGCACCAAAGGACATGGCTAGTGTGAGTACTTCACAGGACAAACTTATTCCAACCCCTGATCTGAAGAAATGGCACATTAGACAAGCTGTATCAGCTAGATCAGGCGAAGCCAGAATAGAGTATGATGTTGTGCTAGCAAAAAGTAAGAGCAAGGCGAAGACTGAAGTACAAGATAACCAAGAAAGATTGGAATTCGAGCTGGGGAAGCCGTTAGTCACCCCTTCAAAGTTAAATAGCCTATCATTCATGATGCGGCGATTACATGCCTGGTACATGGAGCGATCCAACCAAGAGGTACTCCCGAAGGTTATCATTGCCCTTTTTTGAGAGGAACAATTTCACCATGAGGGATTTGGTTGCTTCATGATAGAATTCGATAACTTGCATAACTTGTTCTATCACGACGCCCTCGACATATCTTTTTTGAGATGCTAGTCATTGTAAGTGTATAATATATAAATCATGGTCTGCATTCATGTCATACCGATAAATGTCATGTCTAACTTTTTCCTTATCTATATATGAGATGATCAAACTAAGAAGAACCTAGGGACCAGTGGGATTCCTCGACCCGGGAACGATCTGCCAGGCCGAAATCACAATAGTACCAAAGGAGGTCGAGGAATACATATATAACACTTTGATCAACCTACAAGACAAGGAGTTTATACTTTTACCATACAATTTTAAGTAAGTTAGTTTCTCACTAGCTAGTTAAATTACTCATTGTTTTTGTTCTTTACTTTGATCTTAGGACTAATGACTATGGCATCATACACGTGTATGTAGCTTCCACAGGATTCTCGTAGTAATTACTCCAGAGAAGAGCAAGATGCTGATCATGGACCTGCTGGATAAAGATAGAAAAAACCATGAAAAGATGATAAGTCTAATGAATAATGCGTTCAAAAGATATGGTAAAAAGAGCTCAAGATACCGCCCATACCACAAATCCCTTTCAATCCGTACTAAATTTCCGGTATGCACACAAGCAATATTCTTATATCGCATTTCATAGTAAATAACTCCTTCAATGACATTTTAGTTTATTCAATTTTTACAGTATCACAAGCAGCCGCAAGGCATAAATTTATGTAGATACTTTCTGTGCCAATACATGAGTGAAATCTTAGGTTCTACAATAATAAACAATGACGTAGAGGTTTGTCATGCTTACATCACACATTGATTCACACCACTCAATTTCTACATACTCAGAGATTCATTTTTTCTATTTATAGCTCCTCAAGTTGCCTACAGGAGGACTACTTCCTATGGAAATCCAAGCCATTCAGGGACAGCTCGCCTACTTCATCATGAAGGAAATCAACACAAAAGGTGAGTTTCATGATAAAGACAACAATGATCCAATCATCCATACTCATTTTACACATTGTGTGTCTCCAACCGATACCGAAGACTAGTAGGCTTGTAGTTAAGAAAACTAGTTTAATATTTCATTATTTAAATTTTGTCTCATTACAAAGTGTAAATTGATGTTTCATTATGACTAATCTTATGCTACTTTATGTATACATCTGTTACAATGTGTATGATATATCTGTTCTATGTGTATGTTGTTTCAAAGGGCATGGTTAGTGCTGCCTGAGGCTAGCCCGAAATGACAATTTTTTATATTATTATGTGATGTTATTAGTGGCGGTTTTTTGGCTAGAATTGCCACTGATACTCCTAGTATCAGTGGCGGTTCTAGCAAAAAATCGCCATTGATACTGCGAGTATCTGTGGCGGTTCTATTGAAAAACCGCCACTTATACAAGATATCTGTGGCGGATTATGGATAGAACTGCCACAGATAACCATGTATCTGTAGCAGTTTGTGGCTAGAACCATCACAGATACATGGTTATCAGTGGCAGTTTTTGGCTGGAACCGCCACAGATAATGTATCTGTGGAAGTTCAAAAACCACCACTGATAATCCTCGATTATCAATGGCACTAAATCTATGGCGGTTTAAAAACCACCACTGATCACTACTGCGGATCGGGCATCCACAAGCGGTTCGAAACTGCTTTCAGAAGCGGTTTTCGAATTGCTTGTGGTTCGACACCACAAGTGGTTGGGAAGGTGTCCAGGCAGGCTCGAGTAGCCGCCACAACGGGGCCCTCCACAAGTGGTTTGTGTTACCAACTGCTTGTGGAGACGTTGTCAGCCAACGATAGGGAGGTGCCACGTGTGCTCTCTCCACAAGCGGTTGGAGTTACCAACCGCATGTGAAGAGGCTGACAACACAGTGTTTTCATTATATTCAATATAGAATATGTTTTGAGAGGGGATTTTTATATGGATTTTGACAATAAAAATAACTAAAACTACATGAGTTTTTTGATACAATTAAATATATATTATTCATGCGTACTCATTCAGATAATTACAGGTTCATTTACACAAAAGTACGAACTTAATAGACTAAAAAATAGACAAGTTGATGAACACATGAAATAATTATGAGCACACAGAAGCAACTTTTACAAGTTTTAAAGAATAAAAGGGTGAATCTTGAGCTCATTTCTTGCGTGCGTCGCTATTTGTGTCCTTGGTCGACGTTGATGTCAGTTCACCTGTCCTTATAGAAGGACAATCTCTCCAACCCTTTGTGTGGAACTCGCCTTTGGTGGATACAATCTCGTCAACAATAAAGCCGATGAGTTGTCCTTGGATTGCTGCAACCTGGTGCGGCGAGATCACGCCTTGCACATCGATGTTGGGCTGACAAAGCAGGAAATAAATAAATCTCTAGACATGTAATTAAAGTGTAAGTACTAAGAAATTGACATGTGCACACTACCTCGGTGTTGCTTGTCGGCACATCATCGTGGGTAATATTTTGCATATAGTGGCACACATAATAGCCTCATAAGCTGTTTCCAGCCGTCTGTTGTAGAACCTGCGATGAAATTTGAAAAGAAAACAATTATTGGGATGAAAAAGTGTTACGACATATTAATATTCTTTAATACGTACTCGAATGCTTATTTGGACATGAAATTCATTCTCGAAAGCTCCTTGTTGCTTCTTTCGGAACCTTGCGAATGCCCTGTGTGATGTGTTAGTATGAATAGTAATTATCAGAGTTCGAATTAGCAAGGTATTTCAATATAGTAAGGAAACTATCGTATATATATGTGCTATATACCTGTTTAGGATATCAATGATATATTGATATTTTTCCACCGGAGTCCTTTTTGAGTCTTGAACAATGATGTGGCTACTATCAAGCTTGATGACAAGAAGGATCCAATAAAACCTATTCATGTATTGCAACATATATGTAACTAGCTAGTAGTATTATCAATGCCTTGGAAAAGATAAGAACGAGAGGTTGTATATATACGTACTCAAAGTTGAAGGGTAGAAGTATGTACGGTTTGTAGTGCTATCCCAAGAATGCATCTAGAATGTAATCCTCAATAGCCTTTGGGTTGCATCCAAAGACGAACTCATTAACAATCTCTGGGTCGATGAAGCCCACGTTGAAGATGTTCTATTTTCTACATCGTTGTATCTCCATTCTACATAGAAAGGGATAAGTTATTAGAGTTGCAATTTTATGGTATGAGGAAGCACACGGTAAAGGTATGAGCTTGACATTTACAGGCACCAGCAGCTCATGAGAGACACGTTGATGGCGTCGCCATGGTAAAAATGGTAGAAGTCTTCAAATTCAAGCCATATGCTGTTGTCCCCGCGATAAAAATCTTCTTGTGTGATACGGAGGGGGAACATCGTTCTTCCTTGAGCGGACTCTGTCATGTACCATTCATGAAATTGCCACATCTTGGTTGGCAGATCCTTTATCTCATTAGGGTCAATCAGCTCTTGGCCCAACTCATATTGCCATCTGACTTTTGTAATTGGGAGATCATTTGTTAATCCAAGAGCTGCAGCTGTGGAACTGAGTCCTGCCACCTTCATAAATCTCTCGAGGTTCTCCTGATCTTGTTGCTGCTGATCTTGTTCTCTTTTCTTCATTGCCGCCGCCTGACTACGTTTATTCTTCCGTGTAGCCTTTATTATTGTCCGTTCATAGTTGGACGGCATAGGCAGTGGCTCTGCACGGCATGTCGCGAAGTGTTTCGCGGCTTTTGGATCAATTGGTACCTTTGGCTCTGGCTTCTTTTTTGCGAACTGTGCAGCCAATTCTATTTTGATAACCGCACCATTCTCCTCCTTAGTCCTATCATATGCCCTCTTTGGAGGTTCCTTTATTTTTTTCGATCAGCTGGACTCCGCCTTCTTGGGAGCGGGTGGAGGAGCCCTTCTGCTACCGAGCTTCTTCCTCGGAGGAGATGGTGGAGGCGTGGTTTTCCTGGGGGTTCTTTTTTGTTTGAGATGCTGGTGGTGGAGTAGGGCTTCTGCGTGGAGTGGGTGGTGGAGGAGGCGTGCTCTGTTTTGCCGACGAGGCATTGCGTGGAGGTGACGTTGGAGGAGGCGTGGATTGCTGTTGTGGAGACGACGCGTCCACACCATCTGGAAATATGATGTACCATTTGCGCCAGAGGATGATATTGTGGAGGGGCTGTCCAAGCTTGGTCACGTCGTCGCCTCCAGTAATATCGAGGTGAAGTTTTTCAAATCCGCTCAGCACCTCCTCCATCGCGACCTTTGAGTAACCCAGGGGTATCTCGTTGCAGTGGAACATCTAGCCCGGCTCCACCGGAAATGCCATTCCATAAGCCACCTTGATGAAGAGGTTACGTGCATCAACCTGTAGCTCACACTAGTGGCGAACCCTTATGTCATCCACGGGATAACGGGCCAGCAAGTTGTCCGCTTTAGGGGCCCCGGTGGATGCGCAGCTACTCCGCCGCGTGGAGGGGCTGATCACGGCGTCCGGCTGATTGCTCAGACCTAGTCCATGAAGCTTGCTGAGGGCAATTTGTACATGTTACGCAACTATGTCACCGATGCTAGCCTGGGTTACTTTGAGCTCTTGTTTCAATTGGTACATTTTATACGATTCTCTTGTTTTGCTTCTTTGCCGGCTCCTGTACGTATGCACATCCTTGGCGAAACCGTACTTCCACGGCGTTAGCTTGCCCATACCTCGTGTCCGTCTCGGGTGCTCAGTGTTTTGAAGGGCATGTGTTAGCTCATCATTCTCCCTGTCTGTCACCAACGTACCTGCCTAAGATTGCTTGACAGCTTGTATAATCTTTTGACCAGCCTCTTGCACTCCTGGTGCCATCACCAAGCTACCGTCATCTGCAAGGCTCCCCCTGTGACACATGAACCAATTGCGTAGGTGCTCTTCCCACAAAGCAGTAACCGGTGTGACATCCTTCATTAATTCTTGTTCCCGCTTCTGCCATTTCGATACAGCCTTGAGGTAACCACCGGTGCCAAGATGGTGGTGGTATTTCTTCATCTATGAATTAGTCTTATTCTTCTGACTGGTGGCCTGGCCTTCAGCTGACAACTTGTACTCCTCGAATGCTTCCCAGTGATCCGTCAGCTTAGGAAATTGGTTGAAGTCGGGTCTTTCTCCCTTCTGCACATACTTGCGGCTGAGAGACGTCTTCCACACTTGAAACGAGGTTGCCATCTTCTTCAAAGTGTATTTCTTGGCCTTGTCTTCAAACCTTTAAGGAAATGTGAAATTTTCCTTAATATCTTGCGAGCGAGTCCTTGGTAGCGAGGAACTTGACCTATTTTACGATGCTAATTGGGCGTGATCCCTCACGTGGTAACCGCAAGCATTGTTATGCGGCTCAACTCTTTGAAAAGAGGGCAACCGCATCCCCGTTGCTAACGTCGGTAAATATATGCTTTGTGGACGGCTTCTTGTTAGGTCGCCGATGCTTGGATTGGTTGCTCGATGTACCGGGCTTGAAATACACAAACATATGTATAAACGTGTCAGAGTGTATTATATTAATGAATTGCGATTAATTAACATGTCCACGGGGATTATATTCTTCTGGCTATACCTCAACCTCACCAGAACCAGTGTTACGGGACTCAGCGGCTCCAGCGTCAATGGCCTCATCGACTGCAGCCTCAACGGCCTCACCGGAACCAATGTTAGCCTCAGCGGCAGCAGCGTTAGCATCACCTTCGATGCTACCTAGCGCGATGGAGTCTAGCAAGAACTGTTCTCCCTCGTCAAAATTAGGGTCACCACGTCCTGGTTGTACCATCTATTCTAATTCTGAAAAAATATTGACATCAATATCATATCTTTTTGGATAGCAATAATGTGTTATTATGTGTTGACTATCAATTGTAAGGCTAGCTTAGCGATATTACATCACATTCTTGATATGCGATGTACAAAATTTTTGACAGCAAGACTATGACGTGCGGGTCTCCATGTCAAGAATATTTGGTGATATGGAGATCCGCACGTCATAGTCTTGCTGTCAAAAAATTTGTACGTCGCATATCAATAATTGTAAGGCTAGCTTAACGATATTAATTTGGTACTGAATTTTTCATGAAAGGTCACTTACATGTACAGGAAACATATATGTATTGTATGAGATTCATTTCTTCAAACAATAATATACTAGAAACCAACTTGATTGATCTCATCCACACGACAGGTACAAAAAATCAATATTACTAAATATAATGGAACATATTCAAGTGCAAATTTTGTGGAGTATTACATCACATTCAACTCTTGCTATATATAGTAAAGGCATTCAACTCTTGCACTATATCATATACCATGATCTCGTCAATCATCATCCAAATGAGCACAACATGTAAGATATATCATGATCTCGTCAATCGTTATCCAAATGAGCAGCACGTTGACAAGCCACCATGGTGAGCGAACAGAGGAAGCACCAAGAGAAACATAGCGATATACATTGATACAGGAAGCATCGTTGGGACATTTAGTCGAACACCTTGTGGGCAGCAGAATAGAGAGGGAGGAGGGCGTGCATAGCTATACCTCGGTCCTCCAGGGTGGAATGGCAGGGTGGCGTCGGCGAGGTGGCGTCGACACGGTGGCGGAGGAGGCGTCGGCGAGGTGGTGTCAGCGCGGTCGCGGAGGAGGCGTCGGCGAGGTCGAGTGGTGCGGGGGTGGAGTGGTGCCGGGGTGATCGGTGGCGAGGAGGGCGACGACGTCGACGAGGACGGCGCGCTGGAGGAGGAGGGCGAGACGGAGGCGCAGGGTCTCGACGGAGGCAGCGGCAGTGAGACACAGGAGGCGATCGAGCGGGGACTTAGAAAATTTGGCGTGTGAGAGAGCACGGGGAGTATAAGTCTATAAAGGGAACCCACTTCTACAAGCGGTTGGTATTACAAACCGCTTGTAGAAATAAAAATTAGAAGCGGTTGGTATTACGAACCGCTTGTAGAAGTGCTCTACAAGCGGTTGATATTACTAACAGCTTGTAGAGCGCATGGTTGGGCGGGAGTGGGAAAGGACCTATACAAGTGGTTAGTAATACCAACCGCTTGTAGATCACTTCTACAAGCGGTTAGTAATACCAACCACTTGCAGAAGTAATCTATTCAAGCGGTTGGTAGTACCAACCGCTTGTAAAAGTGCCGACCAGCTAAATTCAAAAGAATATGGTGCCCTTACTAGTTGACAAGAACTCTTCCTCCCCCTTGGCTAGCGCGTGGCGCTTGAGTGCGGGCTCACCCACGTGGTCGCGGGTTCAAGCCCCGCTCGCACCCCCTAGCCTTTCTTTCTTTTTTTAGCACTTTTGTTTCATTTCAGAGTTTGTAAAAATGCTTTTAGCACTTTTGTTTCGTTTCAAAGTTTGTAAAAATGCTTTTAGCACTTTAGTTTCATTTCAGAGTTTGTAAAAATGCTTTTAGCACTTTTGTTTCATTTCAGAGTTTGTAAAAATGCTTTTAGCACTTTTGTTTCATTCCAAATAAACACATAATACAGTAGAAGACCCGTGTTACATATACATAGTTCATACAGTAGTGGTACATCTTAAGTAGTCACGTACTTTGTCTTTACAAGTGTTCCTTCATTATGATCGCAACGTATGAAAGGAGCATCCATGTCTGTGTCATTCAGGAGGCTTATGTCGACATCCACCACGAAAGGAGGGTGGTCGTCGAACTGGATACTCTTCCTCGTTTGTGACATCCTCAACTCCAACAATCCTTCGTTTGGTTTGGAGAACCACGTGTCGCTTTGGCTTACTACTACAATCTTTTTGCTTGTCCTTCTGCTTCTTAGGTTTGCTTGACATGTCCATTATGTAGAAGACCTGTCTCACATCGTTCGCGAGGACGAATGGTTCATGCCTATAGCTGACTTGTGTGAGGTCCACGATTGTCATGCCGTATTTGTCGACCTTCACGTCGCTTGAAGTCAGTTTTACCCATTGGCACTTAAATAGAGGGACCTTCAAAGATTCATAGTCGAGCTCCCATATCTCTTCTATGAAACCATAATTTGTATCCACCTTGCCTTTGTTGTCTTCGGCGTCTATACGAACATCGCTATTCTGGTTGGTGCTCTTGTTATCCTAGGATCTTGTGTAGAATGTGTAACCATTTATCTCGTACCCCTTGAATGTCATGATTTCACTGGATGGTCCTCGAGCTAAACGTTGCAACTGTTCATTGCCTAACCCTTTGAAAAGGATGTAGTTTTGTAACCAAACGTCGAAAGAATCCATGTGCTTTAGTGTATCCAATCCTCAGACCTCCCCGGGAAATCGCGGTGTAGAATACTCTTGTGCTCAAGGACATACAGGGTGTCGGGGGCCGGGCAACCCTTGGTCGGTCAGCACAGTCAACCGGTCCCCTAGCTCGGAAGGCCTCGATCAAAGACTCGGATCAAGCTCGAGGCCGCTCGACCTAGGGCGCAGTATCTCGAGCTCGGGGCCCTCACGACTCTTTGTTTGGGATGATTCAAGGTCGGTGGCGTTCCTTGAATCCGCACACGTCATCACTTGGCGATTCTGAGCGTAGGATTGTGGAGTAATGCAGCGCTGTGGGATCGAGCAGTTTCCACCGGCTATCAATGTGCATGAAGGCCACGATCCGAGGAATACTCCCGAACGTTGCAAGGAGAATGGGTATAAGGCGAGGCTTTGTAAACACTTAGGCGAGGATAACGCAGCCAGACACACACCCGAGTTCAAGTTTAGACTTAGCATCATCAAGATTGAGTGTAACCCTCTCTTGTACACACAAACATCGGGAACCACCACCGCAAGGTGGCGGAGTAAACCATTACCTTCTCGGGGCTCGAACCGGGATAATCCTCCATCTCGTTCGTTGTCCCCTAGCTCCGACCATCGACCTCCTCGACCTCATTCCCTGTTAGAGCAAAGCGCGATTGTGGTCCCATTTCTCATTGACCCTACCTCATTTTCTGCGGTTGGCGATCCCGATCGTCGGACGTACCGCACCCACCGTGGGGCCCGATTGCTTTGTTCATTCACGGGAAAAACTCCGAGGTCTTAGGAGCATGGCGTTCTCCATCGGCGAACACTCTTGGCGTGGGATCGGACGCGAGTCCGCTCTGCTTCCCTATTTTCGCCTTCCCACCACGAGTGTGGCAAGACGTCTTCATGGCGGGCGCCCGGTGAGGACGCAGCGGCGCGCGGATCGCGACCCACAAACTCCCGAGGATGCTCGTCGAATGGTCCACGTCACGATCAATCGGGCCATTACGGCCCTCGGAGGAGGAGAGAGGCTCCTCCCTCGGGGGCGCCTTCAGCGCTATTGCTCGGATCATGGTGATCCCGATAGGGCAAAATCGGAGCTCTTTGGCGGGCCTTGGCCGAAGAACTCGGCCATGGCCAATCGAGGCCATTCCTCCGCAACACGAAGTCACCGATTCAGGACCCTTCCACGAGAAGTAGCGACAATTCATCACGTCGTCGAAGGCGCACCCATCGCCGCCACCGAGGCGAAGCGCCTTCGTCTCGGCAACACCCTCGGGGCAAGACCTCGACAGCTGGACGCGAGGTGAGCCACACGAGCTCCACGCCTGGCGGCAAGCAGTCACGGGACTTTCCCGACATTCCGCCAGGCGTCGCCGCGACAGACCACCACGCAATACCTCCCAGGCGACTCCCGTGCTCGGCATCATGACCGATCTCGCCGAAGATCGAGTCGTCAAGGGAGCCCGGGCTCGGATTCGTACAGCAGTGGAGATCTCGTTGGCCGCGATCGCTCCCGGCGTACACCCGTCCCGGCCTACGGTTGTGTGGCGTACTCTGACGACCTTCGTCGCGTATGCTGGCCTGCTCGGTTTAAACCCGCTTTGATCGAGCGCTTCGACGGAACCAAGAACCCCGATGAGTTCCTGTCCATCTACTCGACCGCCATTTTGGCGGCCGGAGGTGACGAGTTGGTCATGGCCAACTATCTCCCGACCGTTCTGGACGGCGCTGCCCGAACCTGGCTCTTCAACCAGAAGCCCGGTTCCTTCAGGTCGTGGCGCCAAATCCAGAGCGCCCTCCGCTCCAACTTCCAGAGCTGTTACGAGCGGCCAGGGAGGGAGAAGGACTTGGATCGCGTCATCCAGGGCAAGAGCGAGCCTCTTCGTGATTTTGTGCGGCGGTTCATCCGCACAAGGAACCTGATTCCAAGCATCTCTAATGAAGCAGTTATCAAGGCCTTCAAGTTCGGCGTTCGCGACCGGCGCCTTACCGAAGACCTCGAGATCACGACAAGGCTCAGCGTCAACAAATTGTTTCGCATGGCGGAGCAGTGCTGACGCGACGACGCCGTCTCATTGAAGCGGATTACGACCAAGGTAAGCTTGGTCTGAGCCACTCTGAGGCTGGCCCGTCCAACTCCAAGGGCGCCGACCAAGACACCCGCACCAAGAAGCGGAAGCGTGACCGCAGGACCGGCGGAGGTCAGCCGCGGGTCATCGTCTCTGCGGACAGCTAGCGTGAGGTCCTTGAGGTCCGGGCTCAGATTCGGGACGGGACCCGACCTCGTCAAGGTCGGCCTCGATCCCGCCGAGCCAGGCAGCCGAGAAGAGGGCGGCGGCTGGACCTCGGAGGATCGGACGCCGACCGCAGGAGCCGAAGAAGCGGTCGAGGGTATGGAGGCGAAATTTTGCTGTTTCCGCAGGCGGCCGGCCACGACCTGCGGTCTGCAGGCTTGGCGAAAGCTTGAAGCCTTCTATGACGGGCGTGGTGAGATGCCCGTGCTCGAAGGATGACGACCGGCCGAAAGGGTGAATGCCGGTCGGAGCACGGCGACCTCGACCTGGAATTCCAACAGGGCGAGCGCTGGATTGACGTTATCTTCGGTGGCTCGGCGACCTACCAGTCCAGGCGCGAGATCAAGGCTGCTGCTCGGACCATCTATCAGGTTACATTAGGAAAGCCCATCGAGCAGCATTGCAAGTGGGCCGGGGCCACCATCACCTTTTCTCCGAAGGATGCCTTACAAGGTATGGCCCGAGACTTAAAGACCGCCTTGGTCGTGACCCCGACCATCAGCAACACAGTGGTCGGGCGTGTCATGGTCGGCGGCGGCGGCTCTCTTAATTTCTTTGCGGCGGAAGCACTCGGCCGGATCTGATTCCCGATCAAAGATCAAAAGCATCGCCATCCCTTCTTCGAATCGTTCACGGAGCTCGACTACTCCTTGGGGCGGTGGTCTTGCCCGTCACCTTCGGGCGCTCGGACAACTTCCGCGACCGAGTGATCACCTTTGAGGTGGTCGAGGCGACCTCCGTGACAACGCTATTCTCGGAAGGCCTGCCCTCATCAAGTTTATGGCAGCTAATCATTACGGTCATCGGTGCATGAAGCTCCCAGCCCCAGCGGCATCGTTATCCGTCTTGGTGACTTCGAGCGGCACATGGCTGCGAGACCAAAGCCTGGCGCTTCGCCGCATCTTTGCCCAAGCAAGGTCAGAGGTGACGGAAAAAACGCCCGGTAAGGCGGCGATCCAACCAGCCAGGGCAACAAAGGTCGTGCCGCTCGAGGAAGGCGACACGACGAGTGTGTCCACGTCTCGGCGAGCTAAGTCCCAAATAGGAACTCGAGCTCGTCACCTTCCTTCAGCGCCAACAAAGGTATATTAAGCAGGAACTGCGCAGATATGCTGGCGTTCCAAGGAGGTGATCGAGCATAAATTCTGGTCGAGCCGATTCTAGACACAGGCGTCGAAACTCGTCGCTTCTCCCCAGAGAAGGTTGCGGTCATCAAGGAAAACCTTGATAAGCTCTCGAAGGCGGCTTCATCCACGAGATCGACTACTCCGAGTGGCCGCCAACCCGGTCATCGTGCGAAGAAGGGTGGCAAGTGGAGAATGTCGTCGACCATACGGGTTGAACTCGCCCGCCGAAGGACAATTTTCCCTTCCACGATCGACGGATCGTCGACTCCACCGCCAACGCCAAGATGCTAAGCTTCTTGGATGCTTACTAGGCTACCACCAGATCAAAAATGGCGGTCGACGGCGAAACAAGAGCGCCTTCATCACCCGTTCGGCACTTATTGCTACGACCATGTCATTTGGTTCTGCGTAATGCGGGGCAACATTCGGCGTTTGATGACTAAGACCTTCGAGCATGATTAGGCGAAACCTTGAGGTCTCGTAGATGACATCATCGTCAAAAGCCCCTCACGGGCGACCACGTCCGTGACCTTGAGGAAACATTTGCAAACCTGAACAGGTACAAAATCAAGCTCAACCCCGAGAAGTGTGTGTTTGGCGCGGCATCAGGGAAGGTCCTTGGATACATGATTGGGGGCTCGGGGGTTGGTCCAAACCCGGAGAAGATCGAAGCCATCGAGAAGATGGAGCCCCCGACCTCGATCAAGCAAGTACAAAGCCTCACCGGTCGCATGGCCGCCCTCAGCAGATTCATTTCGAGGCTCGTGAGCGAGGTCTCCCATTCTTTAAGACCTGCGCATGCACGGGCTTTGAATGGACTCGAGCTTCAACGATCTTTCGACGAGTGAAGCATCCAATTTACTATGTCAGCGAGGTCTTGCATGGCCCAAAGGAGCGTTATCCGCAAGTGCGTAAACCGCTGTATGCTCTTCGATGGCCTCGCGCAAGATTCGACACTACTTCGAGCGCATTCCGTGGTCGCCCCGAGCAACTTCCGCTCGGTGACATCTGTGGAATCGTAGCGGCGGACGGATAGCTAAATGGGCTATGGAATCGGGCGGCGTTTGACATCCGTGTCGTGGCGAACACTATCAAGTCACAGTGCTCGCCGACCGTGGTCGAGCAGACGCCGCAGCCCGCCCTCAGGCTCGAGGTCGAAGAGAAGCCCGGATCATGTTCTTCGACGGCTCGAGGTCCTTCAAACGCTCGGGCCGATACTTATCCTTACAGCAGCACCGGTTGAGGTATGTAGTTCGTTTTGGCTTTCCTGCGACCAATAACATGGCGAATATAAAGCTCTCTTGGCGGGCTTACGAGCACGCAAGTCCTGGGGCGTCTGACGGTTGGTCGTGAAGGGAGACTCCCAGCTCGTCATCAACCAATACAACAAGTACTATCAATGCTCGGGGGATGCAATGGCGAGGTATCTTGCCGAGGTCCGCAAGATGGAGAAATGGTTCCAGAACTTGGAGCTTAGGCATGTCCCTAGGAAGGACAACTCCAGTGCCGACTTTCTCTCCAAGCTCAGCTCTTCCGACGAAGAGATACCCCCCGACGTCATCCTCGAGACGCTGACGGCTCCGTCTATCTCCAATCAGGAGGTCGTGCTTGCTGTGGTTGAAGGTATTCCCGCATGTGCCGAGCCCATACACGGCTTCCTGGCACGGGGCGACCTGCCGCCCGACCCCGCTAACAGAAGCAGGATTAAGTGTCGAGCATGCTTGTATAAGCTCGTGGATGGCAAGCTCTACAGACGGAATGTCTCTGGCATCCTGACTCGGTGCATCTCCACGGAGGAGGGTAAGTACCTACTCAACGACATCCACTCGGTCTCGTGGGCGCACTCTTCAGACTGGGGCGATGGTCGGCAAGGCCTTCCGTGCAGGATATTCTTGGCGAGCGGCATTACGGGATGCTCGGGATATTGTCCGGACTGCCGAGCATGTCGATTTCACGCCGTAAAGGTACACCACCGGCCTCGCCCTTCAGACCATTCCGCTTGCCTGGCCTTTCTCGACCTGGGGGCTCGATATCCTCGGCCCCTTTCCCCAGGCAACCGGGGGGAGAAAGTTCCTGTTCGTGGCCATCGACACATTCACCAAATGGATTGAGGCTGAGCCGGTCTCGACCATCACTGCTCGGGCCGCTGTTCGTTTTTTCCGCTTGTCCGTGGTCACCAGGTATGGGGTCCCATGCAGAATTATCACTGACAATGGTACTCAGTTTACCAGTGAATTATTCCAGGAATTCTGCGAGGACATGGGCACCAAAGTGTGCTTCGCTTCGGTGGCTCATCCTCAGAGCAACGGAGCGGCAGAGCGCGCCAACGGACAGATCGTCCAAGGCATCAAAAGGCGAGTTACAGATGAGCTCAAACGCTACGGCACGACCTGGGTGGACGAACTTCCCACCGTCTTATGGTCTATTCGTACCACAGTCAGCCGAGCAACAGGGTCCACACCCTTTCAGCTCGTGTTTGGTACTGAAGCCGTCCTACCTCCGGAGGTAACGCTGGGCTCCGCCAGGGTCAGTCTGGTCGACCACGTCGACTACGAGCAAGAACGGTCTCTTGACCTTGCCCTCGCAGAAGAAGTAAGATGCCGTGCCATCGCTACGATCGGCGATACCCGCAAGCTCTTCGCAGACATGCGTCTCGGTCGGACGACCTAGGAAGCTCCTTGTTGGGGACTTAGCCCCGAGGCGGATTCAGTATTGTCCAAAGACCAACAAGTTATCCCCGCGGTGGGAGGGCCCCTATAGAGTCATTTCAACAGATCGCACGGGGGCTTACCGGCTAGCGATGCCCGATGGCAGAGAGCTTTCTAGCTCGTGGAACATAGATCAACTTCGCAAGTTTTATGTGTAAATCTCTATACCTTTAAAGCTTCAATAAAAGGATATTCTCCGATTTCTATCATTCATGTCTTTTTCTTTATGAGCGTCTCTGTAATTTTTCTTCGGGCACGACTTTCGTGATCCGCTCCTTAGTCAGGTATCACGAGCTTTACGCTCACCCCGGTGGTCGAGCTCAACGTAGTTTAAACTCTTCGCAATCAGCTCACCCCCCTGCGTCCGGGTTTGAACTACAAGCTCGGCAGCCTTGGCTATTAAGTGCGTGCATGGTCGTGGTCGTGGAGTTGGTGATTTATTCACTGGGTTCGCTTGCTGCATTTCTATTTCGCGAGTACTCCATCTCGATTCTGCAGGTCATGGTCATTTGCTCGTCTTATACTTGTGTCCAAGGTCGGCGTTGCTCGACCTTAGACCCAACGGGGGCTGGCTAGGATGTAACATTTACGAACGACCTATGGATCGCGAATAAGAAGCGCACACTTCAAAAAAGGTAACCCAAACCAGTTGATAACATCGAATGTTTTTACAGGATCAAGGATGTTTGAGCTACAGATCCTCCATCTCGCGCGCGAGCTTCTCTTGCTCGAGCTCGGTGACTCTGGCCCGCAGCGTCGAGGCTTCGGTTTGCCGCAGGAGGGCCTCGTTGGTTGCGTCCGTGGCTCGGCGACGTTCGTCATTGAGTTGGGCCAAGGCGGTCTTCGCCGCCCTGCTGGCACGCCCAAGTTTCTCCTCCAGCCCCGCGACTTTGGCCTCTAGCTCGGGAGACGCCTTGGTTGAGGATGATAGCTCGCAACTTGATCCTCTCAACGCCTCGACCTTGGCACCCTCGTCGGCGAGCGCCGTGGCCGTAGCAGTGGTTTGCTCCTTGGCGACTTCCTCAAGTGCCACGACCTTGGCGCGCTCGTCAGCAAGCGCCTGGGCCGCGGCGGCGGCTTGTTCCTCAGCGGCCTTCTCGAGGGCCTCGATCCTGGCGTGAAGGGTCTCGAGCGCCGAGTCTGAAGAAGTTCGCTCTGCGGCGGCCTTCTCCAGCAGCTCGACCTTGGCGCGCTCCGCATCAAGGGCCTCGATCGCTTTGGTCGCTCGAGCGCGCTCGTGCTCCTGCGCCTTAAACCCATGCTCGCGCTCGGAGGATCTGGTCCTCTCGAGCTCGGCGGCATGGGACACCTCCAGCGCCACCATCGTGCGACGCAGATCGTTGAGCTCCCGGTTGAGCCGCTCGATTTCCTGCGCGTCGGCCTCAATGGTCACGCAGAGCCTGGAGCGCTCGGTCTCCCTCTCTTCCACGGCGTTCAAGATCTGGCGGAGCACGTCGACATGCTCGTTGAGACCTTGAAGCCCTCGGGTCACGCTGCCAACCGCCTTGAAAACAAGGAACACGACGGTAAGAAGTTGTCAAGAACACACAACTTAACGTACACGGGGCATATAAGGAAGGTTCCTACCACGGAGTCGGCCGTTGACGCTGCGGCTGGAGAACTCCTCGTTCAGCTTCGCCGAGGCGAGCCGTGTTGATCTCAAAGCCTTCGCCCAGTCCCCGTGACCTAGGCCTTCTTCAATCATGGCACACCTTGTCGGGGGCCTACGGACGACGTGCGGCGGCAGCCCGAGATCCTTCCACATCGGTCGCCATGTCGGACCCCGACCAGAGGTACGGCAGCGGTAGCCGGCCCGACCTCCGTAGTCAAGGTTCCGCCACTCGATGGCGGGAGTTGCCACAAGAAGAAGATCCCACCCGGCCTCGGGGTGGAGGTTGTGTTCCCAGGTTGGAAGTTCGCAGCGGGTCATCGGAGTGCCTCCGTTGTCGTGGTCGCTCTCCGTGGCCGGGAACCGCGTCTCGCCATCAGCGCGGTCTTGGTCGGCGGGGCCTCGGGGACTTGGTGACACGGCCGCCAACGATCGGTGGCGCCATGACTTGAGGGGCTCGACGCCCATGTCTCCCTCGATCTCGGGAGGATCGACGATCATGAGGGTACCCTGCCTCCGGTCTTTGTAATCCTCGCCGATCGCAGTTGGGGGTCCCTTCGTCCTGCTATCGGGGCCTTGGTCGAACCCTCCGACCAGGCCCGGCTCGAGGCCCGGCAGAGGGCGCCTTTGTCGAAGACCGGCGCGGGCCAAAGCATGTGGCGTCTGCCCCTCCTGACTCGGACTCGCCTCAACAATAGGCATTGTCAGAGTGGGCAAGCTCGGGTCTCGAGCGCTCGAGGTCTGCAATCATGGATAAGCACTAAGAAAAACACGGAGATGGAGCAGGTTGCAAAGCCAGGCTCTTACCTGGATCGGTGGCCTCTGCCTCGTCGATGGCCGGCGATGGTCCTGTTGCCCCGAGCTCGGAGGAGGAATCCGCTTCCTTCCTCTGGTCTGGGGAAGCGAAGCTCGCGATGAGCCCGCACCGCCTGGCGGGGGGCTCGGTGGTCTGGCGGCGGCCGCTGCGCTTTGTTCTTGCCAAGTAAAAAACTTTGTTAGGCCACGAGAAGCCAAGGCGCGGAGCTCGAAAATTGGCTATGATCGTCTTTACCGTGGCGCGGTCACCCCATTCGATGTGAGGCCTCTTCGTCCCCTGGCGGTCAGCTCCGGTTGAGGGGAGTCTTTTCTTTCCCTTTTTGCTCTTGCCCTCATCGGGCAAGGGGAGCAGTCTCCGCGCTGTCTCCCACAACTCTTGATGATCCTACAAGCAAACACGGGTCAGGCAAAGACGTGCGCATGTTCGGATGAGGCTGTAGGTCGTGGAAGGCTTACCTCGGGCTTTCATCGCAAGATGTTCTTCGGGACCGGGTCGTCGAGAGTGTACTCATACGCCAGTTTCCCGAACATTTCCTGCATCCTGGCCGCGACCAGACTCCTTGGCCTTCTACGATCAAGAGCCATCGAGGAGGAAGAAGTACGAAGTCAAGCAAAAGCCTTGTGGTCAAGACCTTACCAGATGAACTCTCGTCGGTCGAGTCGTGGCGTCCTCGATCTGGGAGAACGGATGTAACCTCTTCCGCAGGGAGACACCCGATTCATGAAAGTTGTTCGCGATCGCCTGACCGGTGAGACCGCGTGTGGTGCAAATGTGGATGGCGGCAATGGCTTCGGCGTCGGCGTTGAGGTCCTCGATCTCTGGGGTCTCTATCTTCCCGATGTGGCGGCTGCTTCTTCAGATCGCACCTCCCGTTCTCCCCTTCTTGAGGTAGAACCGGCGCTCGACCATGGACCAAGAGAGTCCTGCCAGGATCTTGGGCGAAGCCCACTTGAGCCGGCCGCTGAAGTAGAGGCACCGACCACGGGTCCTTCCCGAGCTAAGAGGGAGAAGTAGCGGAAGAAGAGAGGCGTGGGAAGAATCCCTCAGAACCCCTCGCATAGATGGGAGAAGACGGCTAGGGTGAGGACGGAATTGGGTACCAGGTTGATCACTTCAATTTGGCAACTGTCGAGGATGTCGGCCAGGAATTCGCTCTCCGGGTCCGTGAGTCTCAAGAGGGAATCTGCTTGCGTGCGACGATCTCGTCATCTCGAGGACGTGGTTCGGTCTTGCCACCGGCAACCGCCAGTCACTGATCCAATGACCCTGTGGCCTCGAGCTCCTTCATCCTCGTGGATCGACAAGGTACTTTTCCCGGCTTGGCCATGGCGAAACGTCGTGTGGAGATGAAAAGGCGGTCTGCTCGGGCGAGAAGGCTTGGGAGGAGGGCGCAGAAGCTTTCAGGCTGATGATCCAAAGCTCGGGGTCTTCCACGGCGCTCTTGGGATTTAACCTCCTACGACGCCTCAAAAGGCGCGCCGGGCATGATTAGACGGGCTCAATTAAGACCTGGGCGGCGGACTCGAAGCATCTGCAGTGTCCGCCATTTGTTGGCATCCAGATCACTTTGAAAAATCAAAGGTCGCCAGGTGTCTCGCCTGGGGTTCACTTTGCGATCTCCGCCCGACCTCGAACAAGGTTCCAAGACCTTGCAAGGGTTGCCGCCAGCGACCTGTTGGGTGAGGCTCGAGGCCGTCCTTGGTGCTACTTCTACGACCTTGAGCCTCGGGGGCTAGCTGTCGGGGCCGGCAACCCTTGGTGGCCAAGACTGATCAACCGGTCCCCTAGCTCGGAAGGCCTCGATCAAAGACTCGGATCAAGCTCGAGGCCGCTCGACCTAGGGCGCAGTATCTCCGAGCTCGGGGCCCTCACGACCTGCTGTTTGGGATGATTCAAGGTCGGTGGCGTTCCCTTGGATCCCAGACACGTCATCACTTGGCAGTTATGAGAACGTGGGATCGTGGAGTAATGCAGGCGCGCGTGGCGGGATCGGAACGGTTTCCACCGGCTATCAATGTGCATGAAGGCCACGATCCGAGGAATTCTCCCGAACGTTGCAAGGAGAATGGGTATAAGACTGAGGCTTTGTAAACACTTAGGGCAGGATAACACAGCGCACACACACCCGAGTTCAAGTTTAGACTTAGCATCATCAAGATTGAGTTGTAACCCTCTCTTGTACACACAAACATCAGGAACCACCACCGCAAGGTGACTGGAGTAGAGCCATTACCTTCTCAGGGGCTCGAACCAGGATAATCCTCCATCTCGTTCGTTGTCCCCTAGCTCCGACCATCGACCTCCTCGACCTCATTCCCCTGTTCGAGCAAAGCGCAGTTGTGGTCCCATTTCTCATTGACCCCTACCTCATTTTCTGCGGTTGGCGATCCCGATCATCGACACAGGGCCACTACAGTTGATTGATTCAAAACCGTGAAATGTGCTTGCTTAAATGTAAGAAGATCATTGTATGCAATTGCTTTCCTTCCTAGGGTCCCTTTTTCCCGTAACCTTCCCTCATGGCGTGATATAGGGACGCCGATCGGATTTAGATCATTAATGTAATCCACACAAAACTCAATCACCTCCTCTATCCCATAACCCTCGGTAATGCATCCTTCCAGATGAGAACGGTTACGGACATACTTCTTTAGCACACTCATGTACCTCTCGAAAGGGAACATGTTGTGCAGATACACGGGTCCGAGAATACCTATCTCTTTGACAAGGTGAACAGTGATATGAACCATAATATCAAAGAATGCAGGAGGAAAGATCATCTCAAGACTAACCACACTTTGTACCACATCATCCTGCAGCTTACTTAGTTTATCTGGGTTGATGAACTTCTGTGAATCCGCGTTGAAAAAAGAACACAGCTTTGTGATTGTCCCCCGTACCCACTCGGGCAGTATGCCTCTCACAGCCACTGGGAGCAATTGTGTCATTAACATAAGACAGTCATGGGATTTCATATGTAAGATTTTATTCTCTTTCGTGTTTATGAGTCTCTTTACATTCGAGGAGTATCCGGCAGGGACTTTCACACTGTTCAGGCACTCTATCATGCTTTTTTTCTCTTCTTTGTTTAGAGTGTATCTTGCAGGATGTAGGAAATGTTGTCCTTTCCCTCTCTTTTCCAGATGTAGGTCGTTCCTCAGTTCCAAGAGTTTAAGGTCCTTCCGAGCTTGCAGTGTATCTTTCGATTTGCCGTACATATTTATGTACTCTAGCAGGTTCAAGCAGACATTCTTCGTGATGTGCATGAAGTCAAGTGAGTGACGAACCTTCATGACTTCCCAATAAGGCAAGTCCCAAAATGTTGACTTCTTCTTCCTCATAGGTGCTTGACCATCCTCATTCTGCACATGTTTGCTTCCAAGACCCTTTCCGAATACTACATTCAAATCCTTTACCATAGCAAACACATCTAGCCCACTACGATGCTGAGGCCTTGCACGAAGGTCTGGTTGCCCGTTAAATTTCCTACCTTTCTTCCGCAACGGGTGACTCGTAAGAAGAAACCTACGGTGACCCATGTATACAACCTTCCGAGAGTTTTTCAGGTACATAACATCCGTTTCATCTAAGCATTGGATGCAGACTCTATATCCTTTGATAGTTAGGCCAGATAGGTTACCGAGAGCAGGCCAGTCGTTGATTGTTACAAATAACAATGCACGTAGGGTGAAATACTCCCTTTTGTACTCATCCCATACCCATGCACCATCCTCCCACAACATCACAAGATCTTCAACCAATGGTTTCAGGTAGACATCGATGTCATTTCCAAGTTACTTGGGGCCTTGGATCAACAATGGTATCAAGATGTACTTTCGCTTCATGCACAACCATGGAGGAATGTTATAGATACATAGTGTAACAGGCCAGGTGCTATGGTTGCTGCTCAATTCTCCGAAAGGATTCATCCCATCGGTACTCAACCCAAACCTTATGTTTCTCACCTCATCTGCGAAGTCCGGGTACGTCTGGTCGATTTTCCTCCACTGCGAGCCATCTACAGGGTGTCTAAGCATCCCGTCGTCCTTACGCTCTTCTTTGTGCCAATGCATCATCTGGGCATGCGCTTTATTAGCAAACATACGTTTCAATCGGGGGATTACAGGGAAATATCACAATACTTCAGCTGGAGGTCTCTTCTTCTTACGCTCCCCATCTATTTCACCTGGATTGTCACGCTTCACCTTATACCGTGATTCTTTGCACACTGGACAAACATCCAAATCAGCATACTCATTGCAATACAGGATACAATCATTAGGATATGCATGTATCTTCTATACTTCCAATCCCAAAGGACAGACGACTTACTTGGCTTCATATGTAGATTCAGGCAGAGTGTTATCTTCTGGAAGCAACTTCTTCATGAGTGATAACAACTCATCGAATCCCTTATCTGACACACCATTTGTGGCCTTCCATTGCATGAGTTCGAGTGTAGTACGCAGCTTTTTGTGGCGCTGCCCACAGTTTGTGTACAAAGAAGTTTTGTAGTCCTCTAACATGCGCTAGAACTTCTCGAACTGTCTTTCATCTATGTAGTCTCCCTTTCCGTCACGCAGCATCTAGTCTAGCTCATCATCACCAAAGTCACCAAGTGTATCTTCCGCGGAATAGTATTGCATGCCGTCTGGGATACTGTTGAATCCACCTTCCTCTTCCTTGCCTTCTTCATCGTCTTCCTGGCTAATCTTCTCTACTTCGCCATGGTTGGTCCAACAGGTATAGTTTGGCATGAAACCTCTCATGATCAAGTGGTTCATAACTTGCAATCGCTGGGAGTGCTCCTTCTCATTCTTGCAATCTACACACGGACAACTTATGAAGCTGCCTGGAGTCAAGAATGCAACGGCCGCATCGAGAAAAGCCTGCACGCCATCAATGAACTCTCTCGAGCGACGGTCCGCATTGTACATCCATTGCCAGTTCATCTACACCAAGTTATAATTTCATTAAAAATTATAACAAATTTTGTTACAAAAATTATAACCTAACTTATAGTTACATTTAAAAATCTAAAGCTCACAGGCACCTAGATCTACCTTTGTAATTATTTTTTCCTTCTTGAGTCTACAATTAATGACCATATTTTTTCTTCTCCAACAAAAAAAGCACCACCTACACCTTCATCCAATTAAAGACCTACCTTTCTAATTATTTTTTATCCCTTTCTACCTTTGTAATTATTTTTTTATCCTTCTACATGTTTTTCTATTTTATTTCATACACCAATAATTACTTCCTTGCAATGTACCTAGATCTCCCCAACTTATTATGATATTTAAGATTCTAAAGTTAGCAAGCACCTAGATCTAAAGCTTCCAATCACCTTTACCTTGTAATGTTATATTTTGAACTAGATCTCCACCCTACATCTTCATACAACAACAAAAACAAGCATACAAAACAAATTTTGAGGTACAACTCCCTACAATTGATCATGGTCTTGCCTAAAAAGTTCTAGAGTGAACTAACTAAGAAACACCTTTCAACAAGAACAAATCAAGATTTCTCCACATCCATTGAAAAAATAGCAATATCTAGGTGAGAAGGATGTTGGCATGATGTTACTAACTTTGAAATAGTTAATTTGGAGCTAATCACCCGCAATTAAAAATTTGGACAGCACCTCCCCCAAGAACAGCGCTGGGCCCGCTCTTCTCTGATCGATCACCTCTGATGGCTCGTGGAGGAAGAAGGGTTTAAATGCGTTGGCGGGAGGGCTTCCAGAAGCAGTTTGAGACACGAACCAGTTCTGGATATTGCGTTCTAGAACCGGTTCTTCTCTCAAACCGTTTCTGGAAATCCAGAAGCGGTTTGAGACAAAAACCGGTTCTAGAACGCAATATCCAGAACCAGTTTGTGTCTCAAACCATTTCTGAAAGCCCTCCTGCCAGCGCATTTAAACCCTTCCACAAGCCAGCATTTAAATGCACTGGTGGGAGGGTTAACAGAAGCGATTTGAGACACGAACCAGTTCGGTATATTGCGTTCTAGAACTGGTTCTTGTCTCTAGAACGTAAGATCCAGAACCAGTTCGTGTCTCAAACCGCTTCTGGAAGCCCTCTCTGGACCATTGCCTACGAACCACCTCTGGTGCGAACATCACAACGGGTTCGCACCAAACCGCTTTTAATAGGCCGGTTGTGATACCCAGTTTTGTAGTAGTGGATGGCAGTTATAAACCACCACAGATGACCTTTTTCAATGTAGTGCGATGACGTTACAACCTAGCTCCTACTATAGTGGCGGCGCATGGCACGATCAATCATACTCTGGCTGTGGCGAGCGGCGTGAGCTCTCACTCCTCCAGCGGCAGCACGCGACCTCTCTCCGGTGGCGTGGTTTGAGGTACAAGGGAACGGGCTGCTCGTTTTGATGTAGTAGGGAATGGGTTAGGGACTAGGGTTGGCTGCAGGGGAATAGATAAAAGTTGGACCGAGCTGGTTGGAGCGTGCTGGTTGGAAGTGTGGCTTGCAACATTTGACTTGTTAGATAGCTATTTTCTGCACCTATTGTATACATAAGAATGAGATTAACTATCTTGGATATTAGAAACATAGATATGGACACGTTTCGAAAGACCATCTAGATGGTTTGATATTTACTCCTAGAGATATCTTTCACATTCTGCTGGTACAAGCAGTACATCTTGATTTGCATCATCTAGATCTGTTCTAAGAGCTAATTAAAATTAGATTCTTTTATTAAAAAACACAACACATATAATAGATTTGTTCAGTATGTACACGGATTTCGCAGAAAGCATTACAATTCCTTCGTTCCAAAAGAGATTTCAATTTTGCATAATTGCATGGCAACCTGAGGGAATCACTCATGTGGCGTCACACCAAATGATTCATGCACCCTCTTAGTGCGTATATTTATCCTTTCAAAATCATTGTTGACGCCACTCACTGGGAGCAACCAGAGATCTTCATCTTGTTGTGCATAAAAGGGAATGCTTTTCAAATAGGGAGCAGCTAGCCAACGGTATACATTTAAAAGTGCTTTCAAAGGTATAGCAAAGTTTCATGGAGTTTCAAAGGTGCAATAAGTTTCACATAAGTTTCAACGATGCAACAAGTTTCGCAAAAATTTTGGGTTCAAAAAAATCAAAGTTTCAAGAACATTTCAACATGACTTTTGAGCAAATTTTAACAAGTCTCACAAATTCGAATAAGTTTTAAAAGTATTCGAGGAAGTTTAAAAAATGAAGCAAAATTTTCATCAAGTTTCACTAGGTTTTAAAGAGTTTCAATGCATTTTTGAGTGTTTCAATGGCTCCAAAAAATATGAAACTTGATTGAAAAGGGAGTTTTCTGGAAGTTTCTAGCTTAGAAAGTCAAAGTTTCAAGAAGGTTTCAATAGATAATTTTTGTAGATTTCAACAAGTTTCTAAAAAATTCAAACAAGTTTCAAAAGGATTCGAGAAAGTTTCAAACATTCAAGCAAAAGTTTCATCAAGTTTGACTATGTTTGGCCGGTGCAAAAGTTTGGATAAAAATTCTAAAAAACCAAATAAAAATCAAACAAATTTGAAACATGTTCACATGCATGCCTACATTGGCTACTTGCCTCGCCACTACAAGCCATGCCATCGCTGGTTGCTAGCAGCCGTGACACCTCTTCACACTCGGAGCTCCTCTACCATGTCAGTAGAACGATGTGGCATGGTATGATGCACCGCCCACTGCCCACTAGTACAAAACACTACATCACTATCGGTTCCAAACAAGCATCACTGCCGGATATTGAAACCGATAGTATGGAGTCGACTATCACTACCAGTTCTAGAACCGTGTATGCGAACCGGCAGTAATAGTGTAAATCCCAAAATCACTCGGTAAAATTAAAAAATAAATTTATTTGCACCGGTAAAATTAAAAACAAGTCACCCGATTTTCGCACAAAATACGCACGCGTGCGGTTGCTAGGATTCAAACCCATGACCTGCTACTTCATGTGAACTCCCCTTACCATCTCACCTAACACACACTTCTCAACTACTATAAGATATATTTTCTTTTTATCCCTTCGTATCCGAAAGTTTCAACGATTATTTGGACATCTAAATGATTTTTAATAAACAAGTTATCAACTATAAAGTTGTAGATCTCATCGAGAGCTACAATTTTCATATAAATTTTATCTCCGTCCGACTCCGTATGTAAAAGTTATGATTTTTCAAAAATATTATCACTGCATGTTCGGATTCCGAACCGGCAGTGATACTATTATCACTACCGGTTCAGATTCTGAACTAGTAGTGATATTTCCTCCATTACCACTGCCAGTTCTTCTTAAGGACTAGCAGTGATAATAACTTACCACTGTCGGTTCTTAAGAAGAACTGGCAATATTGTATCATTGCTGGTTTTTTTAGAACCGGTAGTGATAAGTTACTATCACTGCTGGTTCTTCTTGGGTCAAGCATTTGTGCCGGTTTAGCTTATGAACCAACAGTGAAAGTGATATCACTGACGGTTCTAGCCAAACCGATAGTGATAGACCAGCAAAAAAGAGGTTTTTTGTAGTAGTGGGCGCCTCTGGTTGCCAAGCCCTCTCACGATTGACATCACTTGTTACTCATTGCGACCCTATCGCATTGCTCCTCCACTACGACCATCATCATCGGATAGGGAGATTTGATAGTGATTGGCATAATATACCCATCGGATTTGGGTGAGAAGACCCATGAGAAGGCATGGTATTTTAAGGTGTCCATCAAGGTGGTGGTATCCCCCTGTGGTGAAGCCCACCGATCCTAGTCACTGTAGTTGAACTAGGGAGTAACACCCCTAGATTCTCTATGAACTATATACTAGTCAAGAAAACATTAGTACACATAGTAAACGAAGACGACAGCATCCATATCAAGCATTTATTTAATTAAATATCAGACTTTGCAATATATGGCTCATAGGCCAATTGAAAACATAGCAGCTGAAGACAAAACAAAAGTAGTAGGCCCAACAGATCTGCCATATGCAATCAACTGGTGCAACGGCCTCGTTATAAAGATCCTCACCAGTGAAGTCATCTAAAAAAACAAATATAGCAAGATGAGTACATAGAGTACTCCACAAATTACACATATAATATAGTATTAATGCAAGGACAACGAAGAAAGGCAAAATAGGTTTTGTTGAGGGTAAAGCAACTTTTAATTTTACCAAGTGATTTTGGCTTCTGGGCCTGTTGTCTGGATTAGTCCCAGATTGTGGTTATGTGATCATTCAGAGATCGGGTTGGAGTCTAGGAGGCTACGGATCGTTTTCCCTGTCACTTGGTCACATCCAACCTTGGCGGGTTAAAGCTAGTTACCCTTGCTGTTCACAGCTAAATATCCTTGGTTCGTCAACCTACTGTCATGAAAATCGGGCCACCCCTGGCGTGTTCGCATTAACAACTTTACCCACAAGACACAATCATCTCATGTTGCCAAGCTATTTACACACTTTTTTTGGTGTGTGGCAAAAAAGACCATAACAAGGTTTTTATAATACATCATTCCAATGCACTCATGCCCGCTAAGGTTTCCATCACCGACAATGTTACATCACCTTGTGTCATGTGGGAATCTACACCGAGACCCACATTCAACCAAATAGCACAATCGATATTGGAACATTGGAAATTAATTCGTCAGGTATGTCCCATACCAGACTTGTGTTAATACGGATAGACTTTCAAATTAGTAGCTCACAGACCAGTCCTTAATTGACTAGGTGAGAATTTCTAAAACTTAAACGCAGGTCTCATGCTACACCACACCTACCTAGCAACCATTCTCATTCAGTCTAAACCATATTTTCACTATGCTTTGAATCATGATCATTTTTTATATCTTTCTATGGCACACCATTACCAAGGAATAACATTTATCTCAAAAGACTCTTTATTTAGCTTAAATTCCCAAATATCCAAATTCAGCTCAAAGCATGGCAAAGCCATTTTCTACAAAGAACTAGTAAATTAGCGAGATTTTCTAAGGTGACAAAAGGTATACGGATTACCAATGTCAAATGTGGTCATAAAAATTGGAGGAACTATATATTTAAACCTGGCATTTAAATTACATTGGATAAATAATGCAACAGCAAACTAAATCAAAATATTAATTTGAAATATGGGATAAACATGATCAGTGGTGTAACATGCTTTGGGCGAAGTGACGGTGCTTTAGATCATCGAATGTTACTCTTCTGGCACATTAAAAAATAAACATGAAAACAACTAAATACAAATAAAATCCAAATAAATAAAAATAAAATCCAAAAATAACAAACCTAACATAAATAGGTATATTAGGATACTAGATGAATTTAGGAAGAAGAAAGGAGTCAATCAAAGTTAGAATAGAAATGAATAGACTCCACAAAGATTTAATTCATGGAAAATGAAAGAGAAAGTACTATTCAGTGATTGTCCATATTTTTGGAATTTTCTTTCTGTAGAAAAATCTAGTTTATGATGTCGCCATGACATCACCAATGATATTTGGAATTTTCTTTCTAAATAAAATTAGTATCATGACATAGGCGTGACTTAGGCATGACACTAGCATAGCATTTTTGGATTCAGCCAAATTAGTTTTCTAAATGGAAATGTATTGTGTCACTGACAAATGGGCCCAAGTTTATGAGATTTCACTGATCCATCCTGGATGGGGTTCATGCCATAGTGCACATGTGCCACACAAGCTATGACATGGGCTCAGTCTTGCTTACAAGGCTTGTGTGTGGTGACTACATATTGTACATATTGATGATGTGGCAGCGGAGACACTGACGTGCCTCAGGGACCAATGGTTGCTAGTGATTTGTGGAACAAAATAGGGCGTTGAGGAGCGGGTTGAAGTGAGCATGGTGCAGGGATGCTAACATGCAACATTGCCTCACTGGGAAGTGACCGTGGTAGTCAGCGATAGGACCACGATGACGGCAATGTTCCAGTGGGGCTCCCATGAAGGCGAAGCGCCCGCAAGGTTGAACCTAGCGTGTTCATCCTTTTGGTGAAGATGGCTCCAGTGGAGGTTGAACGATGATGGTGGAATCGATGATGAGGTGTGATGGTGACCAATGATGAAGAGGATGGCCGATCTGACAAAGGATTTGGGAAAAGGTCAAATTGACCAAGGGGAAAAGTTTGTGGTGGCGTGGAACATGTTATGACACACTTAAGTGAGGTAATGGCTTACCGAAGGGTGGCGGCATGGTGAAGGATTGCGGTGGCTGGAGGTAAAGAGGATGACCATAGCATGGCAACATTTTGGTCAAACTAGAGGGAAAAGGATTTGGGAGTTGGGGAAATGAGATGAGTGAGTAGAGGCGAGCTCCTTTCTTCCCCTTGTAGGGGCTCAAGAGGTCTCGAAGACAGTGACGGTGCCGAGAAGTGCAATGACCAAGTGGAGTGAGTGCTGCATTATGACAAGTAAAGTGGATGAAATGAACGGGAGTAAGTGCGGCGTTAGTAGAGATCCTCAATGGTGTTAAATGCACATGAAAAAGAAGGGAAACAGTTCGTGAAGGACCGAAATTGACTATTAGAAGGGGGTGAATAGGAGCCAAATAAAATTTTTCTCCTAAAAAATCTCTTCAAAAACACTAGTGCTTTGGAGCAATCACTAGGTTCAAGAACACACAAAAAACAAAATGAATGGAGTAGGAATTTTAGCAACTCGGATGAGCAAAAATATTAAACTTGGTCGTCAAAAATTGTGAATAACATTAGATCTACTAACCCAAAATTGATGAAATTTGAATCATAGCAAAATAAGGTCCTTAGGGTCGTAATTCCAAAAGTAGTTTAAAAATAAAGCCCAAAAGAGAGATCTTTCTAGCTCAACATCCATGCTACACAAAAATAGAGCTATCATAAACTTAGCTATCAAGAAACATCAATAACTTTTGATCTACTCATCAAAATGTGATGAAATTTGAAACATAGAAAGAAAAGTTCTCATGGTCATGATTCCAAAAGGAATTTCAAAACAAAGCCCACATGAGTGACCTATCCGATTTAACATTCACACTACACAAAACCAGATATTTCAGAAACTTTCACCATAAAGAAACCTCAATAACTTTTGATCTGTCCATCCAAACTCAATGAAACTTAAACCATGACTAGGAAATGACCTTAGGACTTTTATTCTAGTAGGAATTGTAAGAATAAGCCAACATTCCTAACCTTCCATGCAAATGGTTCAAGCTACACCAAAAAATAGCAATTTCAATTCAAGAACACAGTGTTGCAAGCACAACTTGAGCAAAACTGAGTTCTAATAGATCTTGCTGTGTTGGGACATTATCTAGATGAGTTTCAAAACTTCTTAAACATCCTAGATCCAATAGAACTATAGCAAGTAGAACGAGAGGAAGCAAAGCTCAACTTGTAAGAAAGAACGAAGCAAAAATCCAAGAAATAAAATAAATTTTAGAACATAGATAAACTTGAATCTTACATTGCTTAGAGAGGAATGGTTACAAAACCACACTTCTAGGTGGGCGAAGCTCAAAGGAGTATAAGGAAACCAAAAATCTTTCTCTAAGGCTTGGCATCGAGGCATTATAATTCAAGCTCCATTTGAATTTAGTGATTAATACTTAATTAATAATTAAAGGCAAATCCAATTATTGTGAGACTAATATTATTACTGAGTTTCTCTTTTATTAATCTCATTTGGATGAAAGGATAGAATTATCAAAGTCTCATTTCAATGAAAAATAGAAATGTCAAGGGTATGCATCCAATCTTATTTTATTATTTATAAATGCATGCTTTCGATTCAAGATAAAGGGTGAACTCTACCATAATTTCAACCTTTAGATGTGCATAATGTTTCAATTCTATATTTACATGAATGCACACATTTTGGGGGGAGTTTGTGCTTTACCTTGAAGTTTCAATAGTATTGATCCCTTTCATCTTGCCAAATAAATTGTGGATCTTTACATTCAAACAAATCTTTGAGTATATAAAACTTATGTAGTTGTGGTATACTCATGTTAATATAGAATAAACTCTAAAGAAATCTCAAATTAAATATGTGCATATTAGTTCAAGTTATATATATATATATATATATATATATATATATATATTTAATGTAGTTGTAGTGCACACATTTAATGGAATTTATTATATGATTGATGGTTTCAATAGTATTGATCCCTTTTCATCATTCCACACAAATTGGATCATTACTTTGAAACCCATCAAATTACATATATGAAGCTTTTGTAGTTGAAATATACTCATAACAATTTAAATACAATTTAAATTGTGTTCAGTTATTGTTCAATCATCAAAGAACTAGATCAAAGGATCTAGGCTCTCTATCATGTGTTGATGGTGTACTTTGGTAATCAAAGGACAATCAAAAGTGCTTAAGTATATGAAACTTTAGTAGCACTAGAATACTCAAGACAAATGTTAATTTCAATCAATTGATTTGGGTTGTGGTCAATCATCAAAGGAGTAGATCAAAGGATCTTGAGGCATCCATTATGTATTAATAGAGTGCATTGATGATTGGTACAACTGTATTTGCTGGACTAATAATTTTCAATGAGTGTGAAATTGGTTAAGTTGAACTTTGATTAAGACTTCGGATGACATCATGTGTTGTTGGTAATCAAGTCAAGATTCAAAAAATAGGATGTCACCATGTGTTGATGAGCATTAAGATTGGATCCCAAAGAGAAGGAAGTTCATCATGTGTTGATGAACAAGACGAAGATCCGTACTTGAAGAAGAGATGAGTGTTATCATGTTAAAGCTCCAAGTGGATGTGCAAAAGGCAAAGATATAATTAGCATAGGGTTAAGGATGTGTTCTTAGTCATTTACCGGTCTCGGTGTTTGGATGGGCGACCGGGTTGCTAGTTAGAATGCCCTACTATTAAGAGGGGTCGAGTTTTATAGGTTGAGTCTCATTATGTGTTGATGGCTCAATCTTGTTTGTTCTAGCTCAACTCTTAATTTATTTTTTGCATGGAGTTAGTATTTGTGAGTGTGTATTGTAAATAGTTGTAGCTCATGCTTGATGTTGTATTTGTAAATGTGTTTTGCAATTTGAGCTCAAGATAATCTATCTTTCGAGCATGTGAGTAGGGTTTGCAAATGTGTTTTGCAAAAGACTGAAGATCATGTGTTGATCATCACAAGGCTTAAAGATATGATCTTGATTGTTCTTTGTTGCATAATGGTATTTGCACGATCGGTACTACTGTCCCTCAAGGCTGGAAGTTATTTTTCCAGAGCAGTGATTTTTCTCTAAGTTTTAAAGTCCAAGAGTACCATTAAAGTTGAGGCCAAGATCTTTGCTCGCTCAAGAGTCTTTGCTCCTACATGGGTGGTTTATCGGGGTCTCTGTGCAATGGCTAGTTCTGTACAAGAATTTGACTGTTGGCCTAAAGGCCGGTACTACCAACCCTACATGAGCGGTTGTATATGATCTTGATTGTTCTTTGTTGCATAATGGTATTTGCTCGGTAGGTACTCCTGTCCCTCAGGGCTAGAAGTTATTTTACAAAGTGGTGACTTTTCTCTAAGTTTTGAAGTCTAGTAGTACAGCAAGTTGAGGCTAGTACTACCGCTCGAGCGGTAGTACCTCTCCTACATGGGTGGTAGTACCAGGGTCTCTGTGCAATGGTTAGTTCTGTACAGGAATTCGATCGTTGGCCTGAAGACCAGTACTACCGACCTTACATGGGCGGTAGTACCGGATTTGCTGATTTTTGCTAACTTTGCCCTCAAACGGCTAGTTTTCTTTGGAAGGCTATTAAAGGATGCCTTGGGCTAGCAATTGATGGTTGCTGGGGTATTTGCTAAGTCTTGTGAAGAGGTTGGAGTTTTTCATTTGCTTATTGAGCTAGAGTGAGCCTCTCCACCCAATTGTGCATGTGTTGCACTTTGGGAGTGTGGAGAATAGCTTTTATTTGCATGTGTTGCATCTAGAATTAGGGTGAGAGATCCTTGTGCATCTGTTGCACTTGGAGACGAGCCATGTGCATGTGTTGCACTTGGTGAGGTTCAAGCAAGAAGCTTGACTTATTACTTTTGGTGTTTGCCAACACCTAGATAGCGTGGTAGGCGTCGTGCGTGGTGATATTCTCAAGGAGATTGTGAGAAGACCTGGCTAATTGTGAAGGTCTAAGCTCGCCTACCCAGAGGGTGAAAGAGTCACCACTAGTGGATTCAAGGTTTGGGCTTAACTCATGGAGCCGATCCAATTCGTTTGCACTTATCTTAACATGGATTAAGGGAGACTAGCAAGTCTTCGATCACCACAATACAAATTGTTGTGTCTCTATGTGGTTTGTATCCTTGTGCTTATTTACATTCTTGCAATTTATATTCATAGAATTAAATTGCTATCTTGTTTCTAGGATTGGCAAATTATTGATTTAGACTTAGTTTGTTGGTGCAGTTAGTGAATCTAGTTGATTTAGGCTTTAATTGTCAAAACTTTAGATTTACACTTCCGCATATAATTTAGGTTTTGACATAGGTGATCATTAGAGTGATGAAATTTTTAAAACCACCTATTCACCCCCCTCTAGTCAGCTTCCTCATTCCTATCTGGTATCCCTCCACCTGTCTATTTATAGCATATTAGGAGCAACCTTCATCTTTGGATAACCTTCTTGGCCCTCAAAAAATCTCATCAAGGGTTGAGATTCACTCCTCACTCATCATACATAGTGGGAGCAATATCCACTCTTAGATGACCTTCTTGGCCCTGAAGAAATCTCATCAAGGGTTAAGATTCACTCCCTCACACATACATGGGCTAACCCGCAACCCAACAATATAACAGATTTTTATCATTTAACACTAATTTAACCACTACTCGACCCACGAACCCATTATCCAACGATCCTTCTTCGCTTGAGTATGGCTTAAATTAGCATATTATCCATCCACTTGTCATCCCGCCCTATAGCAACTCCTCGGCTTTGTCATCTCCGGCATCACCTTGATCGTCTGGACCTCATCTCCCTAGACTATTCTTAGTCTCCTCTGCCTCATCATGACCTAGCTCTGAAGTTCTGCAACCATCACAGACAAGCAAAACATCATACAGCATTGCTCAACAAAATATGCAACATTTATGTAATTAATAATAGTACGAATTCCCAATTAAATGTATCACTCAAGCTCACTCGAAAGCCCAACAACAACCCAAAATTGCAAATTCAATTTTCCAAACAAAAAAACTCACACAAATCGATACAAGCCTAATAAATATCAAACACTCATCACACATCCATAGATTGACCTCCACATAGTCTTACAACTATCTTTTTAAAGCTATGAGGAAGAAAAAAGGAGGAAGGTGACGATCAAAGGGGGAGAGAGAGAGGGAGAAGAGAGGTGGCAAGCTGGGCCAGAAGGGAGAAAAAGTGGCGGGGTGGGCCGGGCTATACATGTACAAGATGGAAAAAGATAGGAGAAGGTGGGCTCGGCCAAAAAATTAAGGAAATGGGCCGTATGAAAAGAAAATACAGCCTGAGAGAGAAATAGGTATTTAATTTGGCTTTTATATTTAAAATAATTCGAAAAGCTCCACGTGGCTTTTAGAAACTATCAAATAGAGTTCAATAATTTGGGGAAATTAATAAAAATTCCTTGAAGAATTTTAAACTTAAAAAAATTATTTCCAACTTAAAGTTGGTTTTATTTTTACACATAACTTACTTTTTAATTTCTAGAAATAAGAAAAAATTTATAAATCCAAAAATAAAAGAAAATATAATAAATTTAGAAATAATTATTAGAAATTTCATAAAAGTAAATAATTATTTGGAGATTCACAAAATCTAATAAAATAACAATTTTAATTTTCAATAACAAAATATAGGTGATCTTTACACAAGACCCTGCATGAGGACGACAACACTCTACGCACCGTGATAGCACACTTTCTATTTTTTATTACTATCATCGGCCTGACAAAGCTACTGGCAGTATGTTCTCAAATGGGCCTAAAAAGATGATGGACAAAGACGATTAGACAACTCAAAGCAAGAGGGCGGTAGCTTTGTCGGGCCGATTAGATACTTCATGGCAAGACCTTTATCAGCCCATTTGACAACTCGTGGGCAATAGCTTTGTTAGCCCGATTAGAACTCACGAGCAACAGCTTCGTCAGCCTGATTAGACAACTTGTTTGTAGCAGCTTTGTCGGGCCGATTTGACAACTCATGGGCAGCAGCTTTATTAGGCCGATTAGACAACTCACAGGCAGTAGCTTTATCTGGCAAACTGGACAACTCTCAGATGTCTAGCTTTGTCTGGTCAATTAGACAACTCCCTATCAGCAACTTTGTCGGATCGATTTAACAACTGGCTGTCAGCATCTTTCTCAAGGCGCTAGGACAACACGCTACCACTGAAAACTAACTATAAATATGGCTCCATGTCCAACATACACATTCCACACAACACCAAGCCAACCTCCGCATGAACACCACATCCCTACTAGCACCACAACCCCCTTCAACGGTTTGTTCACGATCACCAAATATGCAGCGATTCTTCATAGGTGCAAATGGCTTGCCGAGAAGGGAAAAAACCACCCAAATGTTTCCTGCAAGGATGCACTTGTGCCATTGGAGTTTCCCCGCCCAAACTACGATTGTGACGAACTAACGAGGATAAAGCAGTTCAAACATCCCAACACCGCTGCCCGGACGTACTACACGTGCCACTGGGAAATACACGTAAGTTAATGACATGCAAGTATATTCCATGATGTGTTTTTCAAACTACTAACTTTGTCCTCGCATGACAGCAGGGAGAATATAGTTGCCACTTCTTCTAGTGGATCAATGGCCCAAAGAAATACGATAGGGCGTACTTGTAGCATGAAGAGTACTTGCACTTCGTAGTTCTCCCCAAGAACTTCCAACATTGGAAGCCGAAGCCTCAAACTACGGAAGACAAACCAAAACGACCGCGCTGTGGAGACAACAATTACCACCTGTGGAAGTTACTAGAGGAGCAATAGGCACATTGCAAGAAGATGAAGAAGATAGCTGACAAGAGGGATAGACGTGAGCGTGAGGAGGAGAATATCCCCCCAGAAGACTGCTTTTGGTTCGATTGGTATGGGCCTAATTGGAAGGAGGCCAACGCCCTGTGTCGTGCGCAATCAAAGGGAAAGGCACTGATGGATCCTTCCATATGGGATCTACAATAATACGTACAACATTTTCCCATTTCCAAAAGGAGTGCATGAACCTTAGCAATAGTTTCCGTTCATGGTTCATTCATGTCATCGCGCCTTGTCTCTTTCATCATTTCCTATGCAATGTTATGTCCACGATGTCGTGCTATGTATTCTAAAATTTTTATGTCAAGCTATATGCCCTAGTGGTTTCGTAAAACATGCTATGTCATCTTCTTCCATATGAGCAATCAAACATTACTTCTTCAAATTTTTCTTTAATAACTAATTGGTTCTGACACACAAAATTAGATTATAAAATCTCTTTGAAATCTCTGTGCCATTCATTGGTTCTGACAAACAAAATTCGTTTATTTAATCTCCATGCCATTCATTGGTTCTGACAAACAAATTTGGATAATAAAAATAACACCTAAATTAGTACAGAAAATGGAAAAAATCAAAGCATCCAAATATATGACAATATATTGCCTATTGCTTTTTAGCCCGATTTGACAACACGCGGCCCCCTCTTTCTCAGAGCGACGGACAACACACTGTCTATCTCAAAGCGAAGTGACACGACACTGCCCACTGCTTTCTCAGACTGACTTTACAATACACTGCAGCCCGCTTTGTCAGACTAAATTGAGGTATAAAACCACCCTCCACCCACGTAGCACTTCTTCACTGCCCCAACCTCCACTCCATTGCAATGACAGACAAAGGAGGCAGCTCAAGCTATTAGAGGGATAGACGGGGAAGACTAGGTCAAACATCACCTTGAGGCCCTGATCCTTCATGGTTTTAAGGCCGCAACCCTTACCTTGTGGATACTACAATCTACGGTCTGCTAGACCCCGATCCCTAGCTAGATTTTTCCATTCGAACAAGGGACTCATACAGCCTCTAAGATCCAATCCACGAAGGCTAACCACTCTGCTCCCTAAATGGCCGAAATGTAAGCACGACCTCAACGCCATTGTGCAAGTTTGTGATGAGTGCAATGCCAGCCCAAGACGTCGTTTTCTACCGATGTCCTTTGTTCATGGTAACCATTACAACTCTTACTTACCATTCGGCTTATGTCTCGCTATGTGATACATACTCTTGCTTGTAGACCGTGGATTGCAAATTCACTGAATGGGTGGACCCACTGTATCCCATACATACCCACGTTAAATTCATACATTGTTGTATCACCTTGAAGAAATGGAAGAGTACCTCACGGGGGTCAAGAAGGAGAACGGACAGCTCCGCAGGTAGAACTTGGATCTCCAGACCCAGAATGACGACCTACGTCATTAGAGACTTAGGGAGAGAAATAATAAGAAGGTCGTTCACCTTGGCAACGACTACCACACTTAATACTGCTGCGGCAATGCCAGTTGTAGCTGTGCTTGCAATTACTGTGACCAGCAGCTCCGTCCATGTCATTCTGATGATCAACACTCCTTGTAGGTGCCTTGTAGTTACCCATTCTTGCCTTAATAATGTTCTCTCCCCTTAAAGTGTAGTCTATCCCACCCTTTTACAATTCCAAAAGGCGCACTAGTATCGTACTTTTGTCTATGTTCATAGCTGTCCTGTGCTGCCATTTGTACCATTCAAACTGTAAGTGCCATGTAATCCACCTTTATTGCGAAATGCTATATTTCATTCATTCTGTTTTTTCAAACTTTATTTATGCAACGACTGTACAAGTTGCAACAATAACATAAACAACTTGACAACACAATCCAACCCACTTTACCATGCAGAATATAGAATATGCAAATACCTATGCGCGGCAAATGCGAGCCAAGTGGCTATTTTCCAAACAAAAAACCGCACAGACTTAAATCTGTGAAACAAAATGTTTTAAAAATTTCACATCTACGATTGGTGATAGGGAGCCCTGTCAAACTGGTGACAGACTCTCCATTGATATTTACAATGGCAACATTTCAAACCCCGATATATATTCCATTGATATTTACAATGGCAACATTTCAAACGCCGACGGATATTATATTTCTAATTTTTAAAATTGGCATATTATTTCTATAATTTTTCATTACAATGATATAATTACAACAAATTCTTAGAATTTTGTATGAAACAAAAACATTTGCAACCAAAAAAACCAGCGATGGCGCTGGGGCAACGGGGGCTACTCTCGCGATAAAAATTTTGACAGGAGCCAATACAGTAAAAATTTTATAAAATAGCAGTGATCATAAAAACCGAAATTAAAAAATGGAGCAGCATCTGGGGGGCTGCACCGGTGCCGGCTGCTGCACTCGGTGCAGCTCTTCCCAAGCACTGCACCTGGTGTAGCACTTGCCGCTGCTGCTTTTGCCTTTTCGCTCCTCCGCAGTCCGCACCACTGCATGGGGCCATTCTCGCAAATACACTGTCGTGAGAGCTAAAAAGTTAAAAACGGAAAAATTCAAACCGGAGGAGCCAAATCAACGATCGGTTCTCATACAGCTGATGTCTTCCACTATTTCTGCAGACGTATTCATTACTCCAATCGGATGCTTACTATTTTTTCTTGCTACTTTCGATTATGTTGTTGTGGTTCCTTTTGTCCAACTCCTACCCCCCAAATCTGCACTTTTGACTGGCTGTACAAAAGCTCACATATCTTTGTTGATTGTAGTTTGAATGCATTTGCATGCACCCTTTCTAAGATGGGCAAATTATGGCATATAAAAGATGTCTATCCGAAACAAAATTATTCAAGTGAAATGTGGATATGCCTATTATGGAATGATTAGCCTAGAACATGAACAAGCCGAAGCCAAGAAGTGCTCTGCTGCCATTTCTTTACCCTCACAATGATGGCTTCTATGCCATTATATGTTTGCTCAGGCTTTCCAAATACTTAATGTGTTTGTTCTGTCAGATCACTTTCGCCTATCCCTCTCAAAAAGGTCATCTTGCCTTTTTTCAGTGTTCAGTTTATACTTTAAAGATCATTGCTGCCATATCCTGACTGCTGGGTCTAGCTGCAGGCTTCTGATGCATCAATGACACCACCAATGCATACATATATTATCAGCTCTCAAATCCACGTAACCTTTCATTATGAAACTCATGGACATAATAACGGGCTTAGCCTACATGCATGACTTGCCTAGTTGCCTCTTGTGGATTTGGTTTGGTGAGTGCGTCGATCGAAGTGATCACTCCTCTAGCACTCTTTTCTCTCTCTCTTTTTAACCTAACCTCCTTACGAACAGAATTACAACAACAAGTCTCTTTCCACACCGTGAAGACTTGGCAGGTGATATGTATCGCTTACCACGCACAGGGAGAGCGGGAACCAGCCTACTGCGCCCCGGGAGCACCGGAGCGGGTGAGCACAGCAGTCAGACTTTGCGAGCACGAGCTCGGCGGCCTAACGCGAGAGGCGGCCCGCCGCAGCCAGTGGGCACTAGAGCAGAATTTTTTAAAATAATATTATTTTAATCGTAATTTACGAAAATAATATGCCAAAAAGAAAAATAACAGGTTTGGGCAACTGTCGCCATTTTGATTGGTGATACAGAGCCTATCACCATTTGAAACGGCGACATACTCTCTGTCGCCATTTCAAATGGCGACATAGAGACTATTTGTCTCTGTCGCCAATTGTAATGGCAACAGAGGCCGCTGCCTCTATCGCCATTCCAATTGGCGATAGAGAGGACCCTATATATTCGGCGCCGATCGGTCCCCCCACGCTCGCGTACCCAGTAGCAGAGAAAATGAGAGGGAGGAGCAGAGAAGAGAAAAGAGAGGGAGGAGAAGAGAGGAGGAGAAAAGAGGAAGAAGAGGAGGAAAAGAGGGGAAGAGAGGGAGGAGGCAGGGGAAAGAAGAGGAGGATTTACATTTTTAGGTAATTTTTTTATGCTTGTATTTAAATTAAAATGTATGATGTAGTGATTTAGAAATAGTAATGCTAATTAGATGATTTAGGAATAGTAATGTAGGATGTAGTGACTTGGGAATAGTAATAGTTGTTCGATTAGATGACTTAGGAATCAATTTAATTAGGCGTGTAGAGTAATAATAGTTTTTCATTAGATGACTTAGATACCAATTTAGTTACACGTGTAGAGCAATAATAATAGTTGTTATGTGCAGACCATTAGTGGTTTAGGGACTATTTGGTTCCTATACAAATATTGCTATGTTTTACTGCAGTTTTTTTGTCGAACTTGAGTAAAGTTAGGTCATCAAAATTGAAGTCACATTTGACCTAGTAAAATGAATTTTGCCACACTTTTTTGTAGTCAATAACGTGCGGCACCTAGATGATAAGAAATAATCTCACTACAGGTGTAGATATGAATCAAATAGACACCTAACTTTTCTAAATTGATGTGTAACAGAGTGTGATAAATGAGTAGTTCCTGTTAGATGTAACTTGTATTAACGTGCAAAAGGACTAATTAGTCTTGCAATGTAGCATTAAATTGTGTACATGTTAAGAATTTTATTCATTACCTGACAGGTATGGATGAACGAATGAAATTTAAAATATACTACGGAGAAGGGGTTCTGCACATGGGTGTTGAAGGGGTAGATCTAAGTTATTTTGCAAGTGTCGAGGCTAGCCTATCACGTGCAGGGGAGTGTTCATGGGGCATGGTTATGAGATGGTTGTACCACATGTTCTCTTTGGACCATGAATTGCATGATCAAGTTGCACGGAGTAGGTTGCCGGAGAATGGATTGCATGTATTGGGAGTTGCTAGAACTGAGGGTGCCGAAGTCTTGTAGTTCGTATGTAAGAATTGCAATTGAAAAAGGATGGCCATTAGTGTTGTTGGCGCAAGCATTTGATAAGGCCAATACCGGCAATGTGACGCAACAGGAGGTTGTTGGTGAAGAATCGGAAGAAGTTGGAGAGAGCAGTAGCAGTAGAGGAGGCTTAGTAAGACATGATGAAGGTTTGGGGCAGCACGGAGTGCAAGGTGATGTAGCTGATGTTGCAATGGCAGAGGTTCAGGAAGCAATGGGTGTGGCAAACGAGGGAGAAAACATTGAATCGGTGGTGCAAGCGATGGACGCAGAGAGTCAGGATTACACGGCTTTAAGTAACGACGAAGATGATGAAGAGCCATTCCCTACGGAGTGGGACGAGTGTCAGTTCGCAGGCTGGTGGTCAACGATGGAGAACACTTCACTTGGGAGTATGATCGGAATGAGGTTAGGCAAGGTGCAATTTACAAGAACAAGAGTGAGGTTCAAGAAGCAATAACAGCATAGGCAGTGTCGCTACGCAGAACCTTCAAGGTTGCAAAGTCCAATCAGTGGGTATATGATGTCACATGCCAGATGGAGGGTTGCCCGTGGCGTGTCCATGCATACCAGCCTAGGTGGGACACTATCTGGAGGTGTTCTATAGTTGTCCCACACACATGCGTGCTAACAGAGTCCATGCAGTCCCACATAAACATATCATCTGGCTTTGTTGCCAATGCAATGTATGGAGAGATTGTGGGCAATCTGGATTTGGAGCCACGTGCCATAATACTCGCAATAGAGAAGAGGTTCCAGTATACCATTAGCTACGCGAAGGTATGGAAGGCAAAGCAAAAGGCATTGGAAGCAAGGTTCGGCATGTACGACGACTCCTACCAGAACTTGCCAGGTTTGCTTCAGGTGATAAAGGACAGAAATCCTAGAACATATGTGGATATTTGTGAGCATCCATCGGAGCGCTTCCCTAGGAAGATGGTTCTAAAGTGTTCATTCTTTGCTTTTGGTGCATGCATCAATGCGTTTAGACATTATCGTTCGTTGTTATGTGTGGACAGGACATTTCTGACTGGCAAATACAAAGGGCAGATATTGACTGCAATAGGAGTGGACGGCAACAATTAGGTTCTTCCGGTAGCGCTCGCATTCGTGGAGGATGAGAGCACAGACAGCTGGCTCTGGTTCCTACGGAATGTCAAAGCCGGTGTCGTTGATCAGCAACCTGCAGTGTGTGTCATACACAATCGGCATCCTGGGATTTTGAGGGCAATTGTTCAGTTGCAGCAAGGTGTGCACGAGTCACATCCATGGCCTGATCTGCGTTGTAGGTGGTGCAAGCACCACATGAGTGCCAACTTGTACAAGCAGTTTAGGAACAAGGAGCTAACAAAGCTTTTCAAGAGGCTGTGTGACCAGAACCAGCAGAGGAAGTTCGATGCACTCTGAAAGAAGTTGGACGAGCTGACATCGAGGCACACAGCGGAGCAGCGAAGAGAGTAGCCCCGGCCATAGGGGAGGCCCCAGCCGCGCTGGAGGAGTTACCCACTAACCCTCCCAAGTTGGTTAGGAGGAATGGAAGGGCTATGAAATGCTTCTTTGAATGGATAGAGCATGAGCCTAGGGAGAAATGGGCTTTGCTTTACGACACCGATGGTGCGAGGTTCGGGGTCATGACAACAAACCTTGCGGGGGTTTACAATTGGGTGATGCAGGGGGGGTTAAGACCTCTTCCCTTGGTTGCTATAGTGGAAGGTGTTCTTCGTGGCATCACGAAGTACTTCGTCGATCGCAATACCAGGGTGTTCGCGCATATGAACAATCCTGCTGTGAAGTACTCGGAGATGATTTTTGCATACATGGAGGACAAAGGCAAGAAAGGGGAGATGCACACAGCAATGAAGATGGGCATGAGGGAGCTTCGTTTTGAGGTGATGTGTAAGGAGAAGTCCGGTCATGGGATGAATAGGTGAAAGGTTGCTCATGAATGCATCCTACATAGGCAAACTTGTGTGTGCACCTGCAACAAGCCTCTATTGCTACATAGGCCATGCTCTCATGTCATGGCTGCCTGCTCGATGATTCGTATGGATCCAGGTATATTCTTGTCCCAATTCTTCAGTAAGGAAGCTGTGGCTGGAACTTGGAGCGTGGAGATGTATGGTTTTCGAGTTGTGGGTTTATTCACGGAGCATTAAAGATAGGAGGATACACGCTAGGTCATAGATATCGGCAGGCTGAAGGGAGTAGAAAGAAGGCAATCCAGGCATATAATGAACGATATGGACGCCGCTGAAAGTGGTCGCCGCATAAAGAAATGCTCGGTTTGCAAGGAGACGGGGCACACTTTCCAGAATTGCACAAACGTTCAGAGGACTTGAAGTGTTGTGTGAATGTACTACAATTTCATCTTGTTGTACCGTATTTGTATGTGGAACAAAAATTTGCACTACGTATGTTCTACTACTGCATTAAATTCGTCTGTATAACAAAATGACGTACTATGTGTGTTGTTGTGCTGGATTAAATTTATGTGTACTTGTCGTTTGCATATTCTATTTGTAATTATTATATTTGAACATGATGTGTACTTCTCGGTTGCATATTCTATTTGTAATTGGTTTTCTATCTTATTTTTGCCCTTATTGAAGTTTGTTATTTGCTATATTTCCGTTGCATATTCTATTTGTATTATTGTATTCATTGCGTACCTTTTTGACAGTTTGCACTAACATAACCTTATGTATTTGCAGGTATGGTGGGCAAGCAGTATGAGTTGCTAGACCCGTTGGTCGACGGGACTCACCATAGCCGCTTAGCGACCTTGCCCCCATAGGATGGGGAAGCGGCATTCGATCTTGGTGCCCTGTGCTTTCGCACACCCATGAGGGCATGGCATGTTGATCCGCGATGGATCCCGAGGTTAGCTCAATTTCGTCAAAATGTTGTACAGATGTCTTCGGCATGCGCCGCAATCAAACTTGTCATTTTCGTTTGCAAGTTGAGAGCAGCTGGCCTAGGAGGTTCCCATATGACAGGAGCTTGCTGACTGCTCTAGTTGACCATTGACGACCTGACACCCACACTTTCCACCTACCATGTGGTGAGATGGCTCCGACACTACAGGATGTGAGTTACCTCTTGGGCCGACCCTGCTCGGGGGATGCGGTGGTTCTAGTAGACGTCGACCCAGAGTGGCAAACAGATATCCTCCACCGGTTCAAGGGCGTGCTACCCTAGGAGGCAAGGTACATGCCTTTCACCTCTGCGCACAGTCCAATGCAGTGGTGGCTACTGCAGTTCTATGTAAGTGAGATTTCCCTTTTTGAGCTCTGATTTTCATTGCAGTTAACAAACTAACCATTATTTTTCTGCAGCCTGAGAGGATGGCGGACGGAGCTGGGGAGCACGCCGTGGCCCGATACTTCGAGGCGCACCTTCTGTGGCTTTTCGGTGGGTCTTGTTCTGCTCATCGCACGAGGATAGCGACAGGCATATGATCCAGTTTGCGAGGATGATCACCGACACCGAGTTGGAGGAGATCCCGTAGCTTGCTTGGGGACCTGCGGTACTCGCTGTGATGTATCGGACCCTGTGCGATGGGTGTCGTCGCGTGGCGGACTCGTCAACTCTCTCACCGGGTGCCCTTTGCTTCTACAGCTGTGGTCGTTCGAGAGGTTCTAGATTGGACGACCACAGATGGACCTGTCCTCTTATGGCGCAGACTTCTACGGGCCCCCTAGCAATGAGGTCGATCGTCTGACGATGGGGACACTGTGGTGTCGCTGATGGGTCAGTAAAATCATTCATAGCCTTGTCTTGCTATTTTATTTTCCACGTGTTGAACTAACGTTTACTTTTTATGGTTTTTTTTGCAGCCGACGTTCACGCCGATTACGACGCACGCTTCGTACCCTGAGTGCATAGCAATATTCGACTAGCTCAAGGATGATCGCATCATATGGCGCCCCTACGCTCCTGAGGTCGTCGAGGCAAGCGCACTGCACGGCCTCTCGCTGCAGTGCACTGCGGACGCCGCATACTAGTTGACACGGTGTCACCTGGTGTTCGACGTATTCATTGAAATGTATGCCGTCCATCGAGTATTGAGGCAATTCGGTCTGCGGTAGGCCTTCCCAATACCCACAGGCGACATCGTCCCGGCTGCCGTGCACTCGTGCATATTTGTACTTTTTTTACTACCATCAATATTTTCGATCTTGTTGGATTTGAAAGTTATGCTGCGCTTCTGTTTTTGCAGGCACACATGGAAGGTCTTCATCAGAACGTAGAGCTGGGCAGCACGCATGATACCTTATGCACAACAGTGGGCACAGGCTCTTGCAGACGTGGTCGACGAGACTGCCCCCTATGACCATGGCACGTACGACGCGTACATCGAGTGGTACAGCCCGCGCACACGCATTCGAGTTGTACGTGTCGTTGAGTCCCCTCCTACACACTAGCCCTCTGTCGTGGACACGTACCCCACGCAGCCGGACTCTGCGTTTCATCGAACGGTTCCTACTTCTTTCCATTTGTCATGCAATGTAGCATCTTTCAAATTGTTTCAACTAACTAGTCTCCCAATGTTTGCGCAAAGCGACCTCACCAGGGAGGCACACGAGGCGACGTCCGCCCTGATAGCGACAGACGGTACCACCCAGAGTATAGGGGTGACGGCGGACGACCTCTGAGGGACGTTGGACCGTATCCGCGACTTGACCTCCCGCGTCGTCCATCTTACATCGTGCAGGCGGCCTAGGGCGGATGACGTGGTACAGGTACCCCCTCGATCGACCTCTGTGTGGGATTGATCCGCGTCACACAGACAGACCGCACCTCCTGTAGACATGGCTGGGGGGTCCAGTTGGTACTGTGCCCCAGCACCTATCCCCATGACCGCAGGTACGTCACGTAGTCTCTTTTCGTACATTATGTTCTTCATATTTCTTGTTCTAAGATGAAAAATTTGCCAACAGCGACTGATCCAGCACCCGAGGAGAGTCTCAGCACCTCCGGTGACTTCGTACCGCTCCAGGACGAGGATTGGACTGGACCGTCGATCCGTACCAGCAGCAGCCCACGGGTGTGGTCCTCGGTCCATTGCAGCTTGCCGATGCACCTAGCCAGACTCAGTCGTCCCAAGACGCCTACGCTACTCCAGCAGCACCAGTATGGCCTACTAGGACTACTCGTGGACAGGCCCCTAACCAGCTCACGTATCCATCCAGGCATGTGCAACGTCGTAGGAGGCCTGGGACCACACGAGGAGTTACACCGCGTATGGCCACCAGCTAGCCTGTTTTACTTTCTTAGTTTATGTAATATTCACATATGTTATTTCGTTTGAATTTGTTGTGTTGTTGATATATGAACTTTACATTTCGTAATGCCATCAGTTATCTGACAACAGCTTTCTCACAGTACTATCAGCTTTATCACATCGATTACACGACGCACACAACAGATTTCTCAGACTGATTCAACAACACTTTGCACACCACCACACGACAAAGCACTACCCATCTCGGACCGATGGAGAATACACTAGCGACCTCATAGTGAAGTGACAACACCCTATCACCCATCGCTTTTTAAGACTGAAACGACAATACGTTGCAGCCCGCTTTTTTAGACCAGAGTGTCCTATAAAACCACTCCCCAGCAAAGCAGGCCTTCTTCCCACCCAAGCACACATACCACATATCCTCGTCTTCATCCCGTTCCTTGCCTCCAAAGACCATGTCTCAAATAGCGAGCTCAGGAAATCGGAGGGCTCGTGCGCTTGCCAATGCAAGGCAAGTCGATTGTCTTAACTGCCATATACAAGCTAATGTGTTCTACTCAAACACTTAGGAAAATAATGGCCGGGTGTTCTACAAATACTCTTTTTTCTCCGTAAGTGAAAAGCTAGTTTGCTTCCTTCTTGTACAAAATATTTTTTCTGTTTGAGCTGTGTAGTTGTTCGGAGAGATCTCCTTTCTTTGCATGGCCTAAAAGCTTTCTCACCTCATCATGTAGGCTACAGGGTGCCAATATTTCCAGTGGGCAGACACCATGGACACCTCGATGGAGCGTCCTACAACCATAGCACCACAGAGGATGCAGCCTACTATGGAGGAGAGGATGGACCCTATGCTTGAGCAGAGGCTGAACATGCTGATGTTCAAGATGGAGCGTATTTTAGATCATATCAAGTGGTTAGAGAAGATTGTGTATGTGGCTATCATTCTTATATTGTACGCTATTCTTGCGAAGTAGTTCATTTCCTATAGAGGGGACACAGTTGGTCATGGATGTCTTGTTTCTCTTCTTAGGACCAGCAGTACTTATTCTCCGTTCGTTGTATCCCCTAGTAAATCAAGGAACTTGAGAATCTTATTCTCCGTTCGTTGTATCCCCTAGTAAATCAAAGAACTTGACAAACTTATTCTCCATTCGTTGTTTCCCCAAGTAAATCAAAGCACTAAGAGCAACCCTTTTATACAGGAAACCATTCTTGAACATCAACCTACCAAGCATTTAAAAAACATCACTAGTTTGATGATTACGCTGTACTATTATTTTCAAAAATAGCCTTTGTGATTAGAGAACTCTCGGGTGTGCAACTTTTTCAGGACGATTAGACACAGCCATCAGCTTTCTCAGTGCGATTTGACAGCACGCTGCTAGCACCTTTCTCAGATTGATTTAACAACACGCGGCAGCACACCACCAAGTGACAAAACACTTCCCATCTCAGACCGACCGACAAAACACTGGTGACCTTAGAGCTAAATGATAACACCCTGCCACCCACCACTTTTACAGATTGAAATGACAACACACTACACCCCACTTTTACAGACTGAAACGACAACACACTACAGCCCGCCTCACCGACAACCACGTACGCTAGTAGCCTGCGTTGCGTAGGTCGCTCATGATTTTTGTACGAAAACCCCTAAGTGGCCATGATTTCGGGGTTTCATGGCCACGGGTGGGGAACGTCCGGCCAGCTCACCTGTAGATAAGTGGTACCCCGCGTTGCATAGGTCGCTCATGATTTTTCCTCTTTTTTTAGGCTGTATCCGGGTGGCCCCATGAGGATACGAAAACCCCTAAGTGGCCACGATTTCGGGGTTACATGGCTGCGGGTGCCTTTTCCGATTTTCGCAACTTCATGCCTGGGGAACATCCGGCCAGCTCGCCTATAGATAAGTGGTAGCCCGCGTTGCGTAGGTTACTCGTGATTTTTCTTGTATTTTTTGGGCCGTATCCGGGTGGCCCCGCGAGGATACGAAAACCCCTAAGTGGCCACGATTTCGAGGTTTCGTGGTCGCGGGTGCCTTTTCCGATTTTCGCAATTTCGAGCCGGGGCAACGTCCGACCAGGTCGCCCATAGATAAGTGGTAGCTAGCCCGCGTTGTGTAGGTCACTCGTGATTTTTCCCCTTTTTTGGGCTATATCTGGTGGGCCCCGCAAGGCTACGAAAACCCCTAAGTGGCCACAATTTCTCAAATCAAAAGTTTTATTACGACGTAGTATTGGGATGCACATCACAAACAAGGAAAATAATGGTTATAACTTCATGTCTACTGAGTGGATCAAGGCTACTTCCCTTTCTCCCATGCCTCTAGTGGGGCTTCTCTGGCACGACGTGCCCTCTCTCGTTTCCTCTCTTTCTCTCTCTCGGCCTCCTTCTCCTTCGCTTCCTTTCGACGTGCCTCCTCGTGTGTGGCATCACGCTGCTCTTGAAGCCACCTCTTGAACTCCTCATCCCGGTTGTCTTAATCAAGGAGCCTTTGGTCTTCGGGGTTGATCTCCACATCAAACTGCTGCTCAAATTCACACAGTGGCGGAGGCGACTGCATGAAACATAAATTAACAAAGTTTCATGTAGAAATATTACGAAACACGTATAATTATTACCAACTGGTGATTCCTCAGGCTCTTCTCTAGCGGGTCGAAGGTGTAGTTGCGGCACTTCCAATACCTCCTCTTCCAAGTTGGAATATCCCAAGAGCGAACAAACCTGCAAGGATCTCCGCATAGACACATCGGTGCAACAGCCCCGGGAGGTAGGAAGAGGTCCTGGTATGCGAGGTTGCGCGGCCAGTTCAAAACACCTCCCTCTTCCTTTACCTTCCCCTTTCTCTTTCCACTTGCATGCCTCGGCATTTTGGCACTTGATCTCCTTTCTTCCTCTCTTCTTTTCTCCCTTTTCTTTCCTCTTCTCTCCCTTCCTTCTCTTTTTCTGGCTGGTTGTTCTTTCCTGGGCTCAAATGGGGGGCAATGTCGGGCGGTGGCCTATTTATTGTCTCTTTGTCGCCATTTCAAATGGCAACACAGGTCTGTCGCCATTTCAATAGGCGGCACAGACAGCGACAGGCTCTCTGTCGCCATTTTAACTGGCGACAGACCTGTGTCGCCATTTGAAATGGCGACAGAGAGTATGTCGCCGTTTCAAATGGCGACATGCTCTGTATCATCAATCAAAATGGCGACAGTTGCCCAAACCTGTTATTTTTATTTTTGGCATATTATTTCTGTAAATTACGATTAAAATAATATTATTTAAAAAAATCCACTAGAGCAGCCTCCCACGCTCACTGAGGGAGCTAGATTTGCAATTCTATTTAGGAGAGGTCTAGATTTGAAAAAAATAAGGTAAACAAGACTAGAAAAGTGATCATTTCTTGTGGATCGGTCTGTCAGCAAACAGTACTGGTTTTGTGCAGTACTGGGTTGGGGACGGCTTTCTTTTGTTCGATCAGGAATGACAAAGGAAATAGAGTCACAATATTATTTATTTTATGTAGGGATAGAAAGCCTTTTCTTTCCTACAGTTTAGTAATATGTTTGATTTAGTATCCTTTCTATTGTTCAAAGTGATGTTGAAGAAAACCAGGTATGTATAATTAAACTTTCAGATATTTGGACATTAATTGTATAGAGGCATCGAGAATGGCCATCTGCAATGACATAAATTAGTATATACATTATTAAAAATATGTTATAAACTTATGATTTTTGGATATATTATGATAAAAATTAATAGTCTAAAGTTTACCTTATAGCTAGGCTTAACTGTGAAGAGCTTAGCTAGAGGTGGGTACTCGGGCCAGGCTTTTTTGGGACGGCTCGAGGCACGGCGGGTACGGCACGGTCTGAAGCCCGGCCTGGTACGAAGTGAGTCATGTCAGACCGTCATGACACTGTAGCACAGGCCGTGCGGGGCCCTAGAACTAGGCACGATGAGCGACACGACACAGCACGATACTGTAGCACGGGCCGTATCGGGCCCGATGACTCAGGGCATGAGGAAGAAGCTCAGTATGAAGATCACCGACCCACAGAGCGTGAGCATTATGAACGTACCCAACAGCATGAACGCCACCCCACCGTCGGCACCTGAGAGAGACGGGTCAACTCTCTCTCTCTCTCTCACCCATCTCTCTCAATTTCTCCCTCGCTCATCCGCCTCTCTCAATCTCTATTGCCTCTCTTCCTTACTCTCTCATTGCCCTCTCTCTCGCTCATGTTCAACACATCCCCCTCGTTTTATGAATAAATAAATTTTAGTTCTTTTTTCTATAATATTTGTGTCCACTGTCTTAACTACATGTGTATCTGATTTCTTTCTTCTCGTCACAATAATGTAAATAGGCTGGGTTTCGGCTGGTAAGACACAAAGCAGGTATGAAGCGCAAATGGACCGTGCTTGGGCTCGTCGAAGGTGAGTCGGGCCTACCTGGCACGGCACAGTGGGCACGACAGGCTGTCGCGGCCTAGGATGGTTCAGACACAAAGCACGATAAACCCGTACGGGACTGAACCTGCTTGACACGATGCCCACCTCTATGCCTAGCTAAACCATTACATATTTGAGAATAGGCGGAGCATGTTTTGAAGCAATCAACCATTACAAAATGAAATCCTAGATGTCATTTTCAAAGAGCTACATGCAGCTTGTGAAGGAATACACGTAAAATATATTAGCGCAAATTAAAAATTCTATCAGGATGTTAAGTAAGTGAGAGATTATGAATATTTACCCAGTGGCGATCCTGAGATTTCAGGGGCTCGGGACGAGATTTAAAATAGGGGCCCTTCTAAATAATATATATATATATATATAAATAAGTGTTACTAATAAACACTTAAGATGCATCTAAAAAAATTATTCATATCAAGCAACAAGTAAAGCAAAAAGTACATATTTCAGTATTACCTTAAAAGTTTCTTCTAACATGTTTAGATGCGAAGTCATTGATGATGGTGTCAATATCAATCTCATCCAATAATATCTTCTCGATGCATAAAATAGCCAAACCATTTAGCCTTTCTTGAGACATTTTGGACCTCAAATAATTCTTCAACAACTTCAACATTGAAAAGCTTCTTTCAGCTGATGTTACAGTGACAGGCATAGTAAATAAGATCCGATAAGCAATAGAAATATTAGGATAACAATCCACTTCTCTGACATACTCAAAAATCTCCATGGCAGACATTGGTTCATCTGATAAAGTCAACTGCATAATACTAAGCTCTGAAATTAAATCATTTAAATCAACGTCAGATGAGCCATCAAAAGAAAAAGTGTTTGCAAATTTGGTGCAACAGTCTCTTAGTTCAATAGTATCCAAAGACTTCAAGGTCGTCGAGCTCATCAAAAACCCAAATATACTTTTGAATGATTGGAGTTCTTCAAATCTACTTATTAATGAACTAATTGCAATATCAACCATAACTAAAAAGTAATTAACTTCAAAAGCCTTCTCAGCTTCGAGATTTGCTTCCTCACAATCAGTTTCATCATATTGTTTCTTCCTAAAAGCACGACACTTTACTGGAAATGATGGCTTCACACCCAATTCTGATGCAATCTCTTTGGCAATGATCAAACTAGAAGCAAACCCTTCATTTCTATAGTTTTCAAAGAAACTGATTGTATCTTCTATGTTCTTTAAGGTAGCATCAATGCACATGGATAGTGACTGTAACTTCTTGCTCGCATTGTTTATAGTAAATAAAATGTCATACCAAATAACCATGCCAAGTATAAACTCAAAGGTACCAAGCACTTCAAATAAATTTTTTGCATCACTCCTTGGGTTCAGTATCCTTATCTTTACTTAACTGAAGCAAAGCTGACCTTATCTTAGGAGCTTGAAATCTAATTGCTTTGACACTTTTGATCCGACTCTCCCAACGAGTATTGCTCCATGATTTCACAGTTAAGCTTTCAACATGGCCACGCAAAACATCCCATCTTTTGGTAGAACTAGAAAACAATACATATATCCGTTGCACAATTCCAAAAAATGAAATAGCTTTGCCACAAGATTTAGCCATATCACAAAGAGTAAAATTAAGACTATGACAAGCACATGGCATATAAAAAGCTCTTGGATTTATATCAAGCAATCATCTTTGCACCCCCTTGTTCTTTCCTTTCATGTTAGATCCATTGTCATAACCTTGACCCCTAACATCTTCAATATTTAGACCAAAGGACTTAATGGAATCAAGCAATGAATTGAAAAGCCCCTCACCAGATGTGTCATCTACCTTAATGAAACCCAAAAAATACTCCTCAATTTTGCCGCTAGACATATTAACACATCGAACCAACAAACTCATCTGTTCTTGATGACTCACATCTGGGGTACAATCAAGGATAATAGAAAAATATTTGGCCTCTTTAACAGTCTTTATGATAGATTTGGTAATGTTAGAAGCCAAAAGAGAAACCAACTCATTCTGAATTTTATGACTAAGATAATGATAATGAATCTCATTATTTCGAATGCGTCTAAGGTGATCTTGCATTACCAAATCAAATTCAGCAATCATCTCAACACAAGTTAGGAAATTACCATTTCGATCATTGTAAAGTTGCTCACTTGATCCTCTAAAAGCCAAACTGTGCCTACCAAGAAATTTCACAACAGCAATTATTCTTAATAATACTTGCCTAATACGCTCTTTCTCCTTTGTGATTTGGTGCTGAAATTCTTTATCAATTGTTTCATGCTTATTGAGTCTAGCTCTCAGTTCATTTCAAGAGTTCATGTTGGTAATATGCTCCATACTAGCCTCATGTTCTTTCAGCCTCTCATTGATATGCCTCCAATCTCTAAACCCATTGTGCCCCAATGAACTCTTGCATTTTTCTGAATTAAAAATCTTACAACAAAAGCAAAACACTCTATCAACATGTTTTGAATAAACCAACCATTTTCTATCACGAACTTCTCCATTGCTCATCTTTCTAGATAATGAGTATATGAAAAATGTCTCCCATTGCCATCCAAAGGAAATACAATATTTTCTTCTCTTATAGGCCCCTTCTCCACTAATATGTCCCTTGACTTGTTATCAAGATTACCCCAATTTCTTGGATCATAGATATCCCCAGTAAAAACCGGTTGTTTATCAACACTAGCATTATCTATAGGAGAAGAATTAAATATTGGCTCAGGATCACTCACATTGTTACCATCCATGTTCATGTCAACATTTTCTTCCGGTGTAGGGCCCTGATCTTCTGGATTAATATTAGGTTGTTCCACCACAGGAACTATAGAAAACTCATCTGCATTTCTTGAAGTTCTCGAATTACAGGTAAAGAATTTGTCCATGGCTCCTCTCTGTGATTCTATAAACTCATCTGCCCGTTTCTTCCTCTTCCTTTTCTCACTACCGGATGGATACCTTCTAGACGACATGACTATATGTTGAAAATTAAAAATAGACAATTATTATTTGAAAGCTATCGCAAAGCTACAAAGGTACTAGACCAACTCAAAAAAATTATTACCGATTATGTAGAACTCTCAAATCCCAATATCATATATGCATCAACACGGTCCAATCAAACGATTACAAGTGGCCTTGTCCTGCAGAATCAGTCGTTGAGCAAAATTAACTTTACATGGCAAAAATAAGATTATAGTTTCAGGTTTGGCAAACATTGCAAGTTTCAGCTCAAATGCTTGTTCTTACGCTTGTGCAACTGTTGCATTGGCTGCCTTGGCTTCTCCAGAACCGATCAGTGGGTAATACTTGTCGTCAGGAAGGCGCACCGGCGAGAGACTTTGCCCCTGTGAAAAATAAAATGTTTCGTTACGTCAAAAAAAGTGACACAGCAGAAGCATTGCCTCATTGGAAGATGAGTCATGCTGAATTGCTGATCGCCTCGGCTCCTCGCCGCTCGCGTCGCGGCGTCCGCGTCGTCGCGTCGCCTGATCGCCTCTCGCCCGCCCGTAAGCTCGCCTGATGAGATGAAATCGGCAAATCGCGAGGCGTCACGACTCACGCGCTCACGTCACGCGCGGACGCGCTAGCCGCCAAGACTCGGGAGTCGGGAATCACGCGTGACACGCCAAGCGCAGCTGACGCTTCGTGTCTTCATTTCCCAGGGCCAAGCCGAGTAGCCGACGCGTCAAGGCCCAAGAACGGACGGCTAAGCGAAGCTTCTGACCTTTACGAGCGATACATACTAGATTACTATTGCATGCATGTATAGCTACAGGGGTGGGGCCTATGGTCGGGGGGGCCGAAGCGGCTGCCCCGCTCGCCCCCCCAGGGCCGACGCTGTCTTTACCACCCGATTCAACGTAACGCGCCTCCTAGAGCAATGATTGATCATCCTCGAGCAGTGGTCGACTATCCTCAAGCGGTGGCGGGACATCCTTGAGCGGTGGTCGAACGTGCCCGAACGATCGTCTTGATCAATGCCACAATATCAGCAAAATCTTTACCGAAGTCCACACATTTGGGGAAGAAATGTCTTGCGTCAGTGTACTCACACTAGTGCGCATAGCAGAGCTTGAGGGGTGTCAGCTAAGATTTTTCATGGGCATGATGGTACAACAATTGCACCTCCTTAGTCTCCTTTTATATAGCCTCTCAATGCCTATTAGTGACAGATCCAATCTGAACCAATGTGTTATAACCTGTTAAGTGTGTCCGGTAGGTTTATACATATTCGGTTATGGCCTGAAAACTCCTTTTGGCCTATAAGTTAGCAGCGACCCTAGTAGGGTATAGCGACTTCCAAATATACACAGAGATCATATATGAAGAATCTATATACTGCTCATGTATTGATCCCTTTGCCTCACAATACCAAATCGAACTCAAGGCAAGAAACATGTCATCCGATGATAACTCGATCCTTCACTCATTCTGTGGTAGATTACTTAGTTGCAATGGACTTCTCAATTACATTCGTAAGGTCATGCACTTCCTTAATCTAACCACTTCCTTAATCTAATCGTTGGAACGTCATTAATTAAGCCAATTGCAGCAAGGATTACCAGAAACATGATCATCAATTAAGACATGTGCTAACCTATAAATTACAATTGCCCCACATGATGATACAAGGTTAAGAATAATTTTGAATAATATCAAAATATGAATAAAGAGTTTCAGAAACAATTCACATAGTTGTTGATCAATATTAATGATATTTATTTGAGGGATAAAATAATCATATTGTTCTATAAATATAGACGTGATATAATTATCTTCTTGATTGTCCCAAGGCATATCACTGACTGCTTGTTTGGTCAAGACGAAGGTATGCATTACACACTCAGAAGTCAGAGGTACGGGCATTGAAGGAACCAGCTGGCAGCACCCTGCTAATCCCTTCTTCTCGCCAAGAGCAAACACTTCATTAATTAAGCAGGATTACAATCTTGTTCAATACATTGCATGCTGCAAAAACATTGGAACGTCATTAATTAAGCCAAGTGCAGCCAGGATTACCAGACGAGGCTTGTTTAGCACACACGTGATCCTTGCACTCTGCTATGCTTGTTAGTTGTTAAGAATTAAAGGTTGGTTCCAACTTTTTCCTAGCAAAATCTATCAGTAGCATATATTTATTCAGTGAGCATGATATACTCCAACGTACATGCTATTGATTTATTCTAAAAAACAAATTGCTGATTTCTAAAGAAGCGAGCAGCATTTGCTGTCAACTGCACGTAACTAACTGCTCAATTAATTGTCAAATTGCCGCTTCTTCCTTTAGTAACGGCCAAGTACTCTCTATACTGGGTGGTGTATACCAGCGCATGTACCTCACCTCCTTTGTTGACATTTTTGTGATGGTCCAGCTTGACTCGTTCAAAGGGTACTTGCCACGCAGATGGCACACATGGTGAACGTCAGTGCGCCGTGGTCGCCCTAAATGCCTGGTTTACTTTCTAGACTATACTTTGCTTGTCACTTCACGAACGTCGCGGAAAAAACATTAATTGGGAGAGTTTGTTTGGATTTTTTGCATTCATAGACGCCCGACAAAGTCGTCCACGTGTTAATAATGAAAGATCGTCGGGGATCCCATCATATTTCAGAATAATAAGAAAGGTTTGGTTTTGCGTACAAGGATATATTAAAACTGCAGTGGGAAAATTGTATCCACAAAATCGGATAATCGACGGATACATCAATACTAATTGCAATGAATTAGACCCTTCCACCACTTTATTTACAAAATAGTAATTTCCAATTAATCAAACTGGATCCATAGATGGTTTCATAGATAGTGTATTAGTGTCTAACAGGCAAGCTATGGTACATGACTGAAACATAAAAGATAAGAGAGCGTCCCTTGCCTTCCCGTGCGGGTGACGGGGGACTGAGGTTGACGTCCACGGTGTCACCGCTCCACGGCCCACGCTCACTCCTCACTGGTCACTCACAGTGTTTCAGGATGGATAGAGACTAGAGACAGATAATAACAATTCCAGCACTGTGATGAGAGAGAGAGAGAGAGAGAGAGAGAGAGAGAGAGAGCGAGACCATGGCAAGGAAAATCCACTACCTATCTGGGGTTTCATTTCTTAAACGTAGGTCATCAACAGGAACGGTGTCAACGTCAACATGATACATATTTGGTTTGATAGGAAAACTAGAAGCCAATGCACATATGACCATGTGGCTCATGTCTTTGTATGGATTAATGTTTTGGTCGTTGAGGAGTAGAACTTCTCAACTGCCTAGTGGTTCATTTGTGAAATTAATCCGAGTACATGAGAAAGTTTCTTAACAAAATGTCTAGGTGAAAAAACAACCAAGAGATCTACACAAAAAACCATCAAAACTGGACTAAAACGTAATGGATGTCTCACCTTTTTTTAAAAAAAAATGAAATGTTTGCTAGAGCATATATCTAGTCTGAACTAAAGACACTAGCAGAGAGTAATTTCGGATAATAAACGATATCAGTAAGACTACCTAAGATCATTTAGGCTCCTGTTTGGAACACGAGAATTAAACTGTTTTGTTGTGAGATATTCTTTTTTCTTTATATTTTAAAGAAAGAAATCTATATAATATTCCGAACTTTAATCGAAAGTGTATTCACACCCCAAACTACCAAACTAGATATTTAGGAGTGTTTGGTATAACTCCAGCTTTACCAAAATTTGTAGAGTTTGTGGAGTAGAGTATTCATAGCTCCAGAAAATTATGGAGCTAGAGCTGTAAATACATTAAGAGTGTTTAGGTAAATTATCTTGTTTACATTTTAGACTAAAAATATAAACTTAATTCACTTTATTTTAGCCTATAAGCTCCAGTTCTAAGGTAAAGTTAGGATCTGGAGTTCTGCCAAACAGGATCTTAATCTTCCGAATTTTGTAATTCGGTTCAAATAATATCATTACCCAATTTCGTACAGTGGTATTGCTCGTGTAGCATAACGAGTTGACGGTTTTAACATGTAGGATGACAAACTAGCCAAGTTAGGCTAATGATATGTGGGCCCCACATGGGTTTTTGGTCCGCCCATTTCACAATCTTACTTCCATGGATGTTGGCCTCTGTAGCTATTTCGATTCGGAAGAGAATCTATTTTAAGTATTATTTGTCATTTACCTAAACTTGTTATCATCCTATGTGGTAAAATACTCACTCATCACACCACACAAGCAAATACTATCAGCAAAACCATGTCATGATATTATTTGAATTACATTGCAAAGTTCAAGGGTTTATATATCTGATTTTATAATTTGAGATATCGAATGAACTTTCGACTAAAGGTGTTATATAGACTACTTCCTATTATAAATATATATAATAGAATACTTTCCTAAAATTTTTCTATAAAAAGCTTGGCAATTGTGAAATATACCGGGATTCCAGTTAAGCTGGTTCTAACTTCTACCCACTATTCTTGTTGGACAACACATTCATTTTCTTCGTATGCCTTTAACCTCAAGTGGCCTAGTAGTCCGTACACCAAGTGAAGCACTGAAGCCTCCATCGATGCAGCTAGAGCTAATCCTATCGACCCCTAATAATAGTCAAATTGACCCGTCTAGTAATGTCCTGGATGGCTGGATCTCCCTAAACAGCAACAATCGTCCTTGTAAGCATCTTAAACAGGGTTTTGAATTTTGGAGGCTCCCTCCAATCTCTGCAGCTCGCTCCCTGTGTTGAACAAGTATTGCTGCTTTTCACCTTTGGTACTACTACTTGGGAGTTGGAACATGGAAATTTCTTTATCCACGTCGGTACATGGAAAGCTGGAAACCACGTCCATTCACATCTCATTTTCTTCTCTCCCTCCCTCTCTGTTTGTCAATTGACAAGACAAAAAGGCAAATACCAATGTAATTGTACAAACTTGGAGTCTGGGACAGCCAGTCTAAAACGAAGAAAAAAAGGTGTCTCAGTAGGGCCCATGCAAAGCAGAAATATCACAAAACAAGCACATCATCGTATTCATCCCTCAACAACTAGACACCACATGTACAAAAATATGGCACTTACAATGCAGGCAAAGCAACTACCCACCCTATCAAAAAAATTATAAAGGCATCAGAATACACGGGCTGCAACAGGCAACAGCATTGCTATACCAGCCATTAAAAATGCTTCGTCCAATTTGGCACGTTGCACATTTGTTATTTTAACTTTCTTTTTAAGTAAAATTGTAAATCTAATCTATATTTTAACTTGAAAGCACCAGCAGACACCTGTCATCTAAATCACTCTCCTAGCATGGCAAATTGCAAGATCGTGGCAGACGAGCTATCACGGTACTTGAGCTCGGAAGCACGGGATACCACAGCACCCAATGTGGAGAACCGCGATGCCCTGTGCTCGGCAAGTACCTTTCATGGCACACAAAATCAACAGCTACCTACCGAGGTAGTAGATATGATAAATAATACGTGTCACTTGCTGTTGTTTTTGTAGTTGAGAAAAGACTAAATTAAGAGGAGACTAAAACTGAAAATAAAAGTACACAAGGAGGTAAATATGCTGAAGACTTTGCGACTTACAATCGAAGTACGGACGCTGGAGTTGAAAAAAAAAAACCTAGCTGTAACCTTTTTCTATGACAAACAAATGCACCTTACCTTCCTAGAGCAAGTACCCAGCGACAAAGAGGTGAAAATCCGGTAAGAGCAGCTAACCCGTTGTTTTTGTTATTCTCATAGAAAATGAATTGTTTCGTACAAAATTCTTACACTGCAGATAGGTAAACTCTGAATGGGAGAGTAGAGGTGGGCATTCGAGCCGGGTTTTTTTGGGCTGACCTGAGGCACGTTGTGCACGGCACGGTTCGAAGTCCGGTCCGACACGATACTGTAGCACAGACTGTACCGGGCCTGAGAACTAAGCACGATGGGCTGCATGGCCTGGCACGAACTGTAGCACGGGCCGTGTCAGGCCCGATGACCTAGGACATGAGGAAGAAACTCAGTATGAAGATCACCAACCCATAGAACGTGAGTATTATGGACGTACCCAACAGTATGAACGTCGCCCCGTCGTCAGCACCTAAAAAAGACGGGTTAGCTCTCTCTCTCATCCGTCTCTTTCAATTTCTCCTTCAATCATCCGTCTCTTTCAATCTCCATTGCCTCTCTTCCTCACTCTCTCGTTGCCCTCTCTCGTTCGTGTTCAGCACATCCCCCTCGTTCTAAGAATAAATAAGTTTTACTTCTTTTTTTTATAATATTTGTGTCCACTGTCTTAACTTCGTGTGTCTCTAGTTCCTTTCTTTTCATCACAATAGTGCAAATAGGCTGGACCTGAGCCGACACGGCATGAAGCTCAAATGACATGTGCTTGGGCTCGCGAAGGTGAGTCGGGCCGGCCCGGCACGGCACGGCGAACATGACGGACCGTCGCGGCCTGACACAATTCAAGCACGAAACATGATGAATCCGTACCGAGGCGACCCGACCCGACTCAACGCCCACCTTTAAATGGGAGATAAACCTATAATTTGTAGGTGTTGGAATTCAATTGACAGCGCTCGATCAGAGATACTAGTAACAAGCCTTCAAGGCTACAACAATGGCTGGCTGGCGATGTAACTGAACTAGGACTGTCTACTTCTACTACATACTGAGTAATTAAGATACTACTAACTGCGCTGGCACTGCACTAGCTCCGACAATTACCTCCTGCACTTGTCTGCCACGGCTTATAATGTAATGACCCCCGGTGGTTACTTAGGCATGTGCATGCGCTGCGCCCTGCGCTGCAGGGAGGGAGACCATACGGGCCAACGCTAACCAGCCACCATCACCAACACACACAAACCCATGTGTTTCTACCGACGTATCAGCCATGAACAGCCTGTACAAAGCAGGCTTTTTTCACTAATGGAACTGTCCCATTAGGCACACAGCGCGCGCGCACATACACATCCTTACTACTGCCTTTTTTTTCAAGCTCTTGGTTTAATAGGACGACATTGACAGTTGAGAGGAGGCAACCAACAGGTGCAGCTGGGATGAGGACAACAGTACCTTTCATTGGAAAGAAAGGAAGAAAAAAAAAATCTGAAAGCACATTGGGTACAAGCAAGTAAGCAACACAATGCAACAGATGCCCATACCTTGTTATTTCAAGTGCCAAGAGTACAAGTTTTTAACTTGTCCCTCTGGTGAAAACTTTCGAAAAATGGTGGAGGCCCATCGATCCTGGTGTACCTCATTACTCTTCTTAGGTTTTCATTGCCTTTGATTGCCTGATTTGCCTCACCGAAAAGCTTAAACTGTCGCACAAGACATAGGCAATGTCTCTATACTCCACGGTGTAAACTAGCATCGCCATGGTCCATCATCCGGTTGCGTGGCTGGAATTAGGGGGGTAAGGTGATGATAGATCCTGGTAGTAACAATGACATGTGAGTAAGGCATGGTTGCCTCACAAGATCATTGGGCAATAGTAGACTAGTACTTGTCCTATTGAGCCTATTGAAGGCAAAGCAGTAAATGGGTTGTAGAGGGTTTAGGAAGCAGTGACAAGGCTGGCAGAACAATACTACAATCCTTGCAAATCACCTCATTGAGGAGGCTACCACTACTACTGTTCAAGCTTCATAGGTGCAGAAGCTGTGGCTGGCAAGCAATGTAGGTAGAGCCAAGGAATTTCCCTAGACAAATGTACCTTGACAAATACTATTGCAGCGTGAGCATTTGGCCACATGACAGAAATTGCACAAGCAGCCAAGCCCCAATGATGACTTGGGTGTATATGCACTCCATCAACACCAGCACACTTGAAAAAACAGAGAACCAAAAAAGAAAAAGAAAGACTCCCCTGTCAAATTAAGAAAAGGACACCTTCTTGTCCCTAGAGTACTACTAATTTTGTATGTAATCGTTTCATCTCCAAAGTTTGTTCACTTGAAAACTGATAAGCCAACAAGAACCTGAAGAATATACCCCAAGAGATAATACTGATAATGCAAGAAGCAATAATCTATTGGGGACAAGCCAGGCTTCATTCAATTGTGTATGACATTATTTGAACAAGATCTCAAAATAGTTAGACAAACACACAATCTCCCTGTTCATCTTGTCTTTCTGATTCCAAATATAGACAAGAAGTTTCCCTCAGCTTCTGCATATTTAATTTCAGTATACAACAGAACCACATAACTATAACAATATGGCAAGATAGAGTCATTTATTAACCACACTTGATAAGCAAATTAAGGGTGCATATCTCCATCTCATGCCCCTACTCCCCACCCCACCAAAACCAGAGGAGGGAGCGAGAACTAGCCACATGGGCACAAGAAAAGAGGCAAAAAAGAATCTAACAATTCCTAGGGATCAAATTCTACAAATGCTAACAGCAAATGAACAAGAAACAAATAAACACGGATGCTACACTGAAGAGGGATCCACGTTGGCAGACTCAGTTAGCATATCATCATCTCCTTCTGTGAGCAACTCCACGTCCTTGTCGTCGTCATTGGAGAAATCCCTCCTCTCCAGCTTCGAACTGGCAGCGATGAACACCAGCCGATGCGCACGGCCAATGCCGCTGGCTGAGCTCCCCGCAGCGGTCAGCCAACGCACCATCGACGGGGTGCATTTGAACCCCTTTGCAGTTGCATGGAGGAAGATGAGCCTCACGGCCACTTTGCCAAGTGACTTGAGCTCACTAAGGCATGTCTCCCAGACAAGCCGGCTGCTCTGCTTGTTGGCAATCTTCATCTTCCCCGTGGAAGGGTCAGGCTGCCGAACCTGCACGGCCTGCGCATACAACGGGTCCAACCCCTCCGACCGCCATTTCATCAGCTCCATCAGTGCGAGGTGCGCCTCCTCCGGCGATACCAGCCGCGTGATCAGCCTGTCTACATCCTTCTCCTGGTCCGGCGTCAAGTAACTGAATGGCGGGAGGTACCTCCCACTGGCATCCTTGATCAGATACAAGGGGTCCAGTATGAATGCCGCCGACCACGCCGGGTGGTAGCTCTTCCTGAACCTCCTCTCGACAACATTCATGGCAATGCTATCATCAATGCTGAATTTGTGGCACCAGCCTCTGACCTTACCGCGTAGATCCTCCCAGAGTGGCAGGCATTGCCCAACGAGGGGTCTCTCGGCTTCCATCTCCTTCACCATGTCCATGATCAGCTTCACGAGCGAATGTGCCGCTTCGACTTCAGTCCAGAACGCCACATTCTGCGCCATATCACCGATTTCCCTCGCAGCAGGGTCGTCAATGCAGACGAGCTTATAGGACTCCTCGAGCACGGCGAGCTGGAGCGACCGTGCCGAGGTCAGAACGTCTTCGAGCATCGCGAATGCAGCGCTGAATTCACTGCCATTGTCTCCGCGCTCCAATGGCGGGTTGGCGATGCGCAGGAGAACGGCGTGTCCATGCTCCTGGACTTGATGCTTGTGCAACAGTGAGCGCACGGCGGGCATGGTGTTGAAGTAGACGGCAATCTTGGCACAATTAGCCGCGGCCGAGTGGAAGAGTGGGAGGTCGCGCGCCATGTCCTTTACTAAGCGTGACAAACCATGGACTTGGCAGGAAAGGTTCACCATCCACTGGTGCTTGCTCTCGATGTCACGCAGAGCCTTCGAGGAGAAGCGGTCGGCGACAATGCCGGCGCAATGGTGGAGGTCGTTGGAGGCGGAGACGGACGAGACGGCGTCCAGCAGCAGCTCCTCGGCGTAGTCGGACGACGCCAACGCCGGCGTGGGCATGGGAACGACGCGGTGGAACACGGACGTACCGTTGGGGAGGTTGACTGAGAGAGTGACCACCTGTTCGCGCCACCCGTCCGCCGCGAGCTGGAAGAACCGAGCTTCACGGACGCGCGCTGCGGCGTCGGCGCGGGCCTCGGCGAAGCGCGCGTCGAGGCGCACACTGGCGAGCTCAGCCCGCGATATCTCCGGCAGCCCGACCTGGCGCAGGAAGGCTTTGAGCTTCGGATGCTCCGCCGCAGCGAGGGACACGCTGCCCGACGACTCAAGAAACCAATCGGTGAGCAGCGCAAGAGCCGCCTCGGCCTGCGGCCGTGGCAGCATCGCCCCGGGGGATGCCACGGGAGACTTAAGCCGCTTGATGCTGTCCTCGAGCCGGGCCAGAGCGCCCAGGTCACCTCTGCCACCCGAGAGCACCTGCCGCGGAGCGGGAAGCGCCGGCGGCGTGGGCGGTGTCGGGGAGTACGCGGCCGGGTCGCCGACCACCACGTGCTGAGAGGCCGCCTCCACGGCCGCGTACGCCGCGGCCAGCGCGTGCCTTTTGCGCCCACCGCCACCGGTGGAGTGCCGGCGCTGCGACGATGGCGGGATGGACGAGATGGGAACCACGGACGACACCGCGGACATGGTCACCGCCTGCGGCGGCGGCGGCGGCGGCGGCGTGAGGAAGTTGGGGCATGCGCCGCGCTTGAGGTGCTCGGAGGCGGTGCGCGACGGGTTGGACGCCGAGAACGTCGCCGCACAGAGCGCGCACCGTAGCCTCGCCGCCTTGGGCGGCACCCCAGAACCCGGCGGCGGCACGAGCACGGGCTCCAGGTGCGCCCAGTACCACGCGCCTTTCCCCTTGACCGCCTTGGCCCGCACCTGCACTAGCGCGTCGTACCGCTTCCTCGACGCCGCCTCCTCCGCCCCCATTGCCACGGACCCCGAACCCGCCGGTGCCGGCGCGGACCCCGACCCCGCTTGTGCCGGCGCGGACCCCGAGCCCGACGCCTCCGCCGATGCCCCCGCCTCCTCAGCCGACATGCCGTCACGCGGCCGTCATGTCCGCGGTTACGTCGGTTGGGTTCGTTTCATGGAGGTTTTCGGGGGTTTTCGAACGTTTCGCGAGGGGCAAACCAAACGAAAAGGCAAGTCCTCTCTCACTACTACTGGAGTCTGGAGGGGAGTGGTATTTTTATCCTTTTTTTCTCCTCCCAATTTATTGGCTGCTGTGTGGTTGTGGTAGCCGGTAGGATATGAGAGAACTTCTCTAGCCTCCAAGGCCAAAACCCTCTCACTGGTCTCTGTTCTCCCTCTTGCTCTACTATCTCTCCCTGTTTTGTCTTGTTTTCTTGAGCTCAATACTTGGTAAATCTTGGGAGTTGGGGACTACGGAGAAAGAGAGGCTGGAACTGAGAACTCAGAGGGCAAGCTTGGAATTTAAAGGGCACTCTTTCTCTCTCTTCTTACACACTGTTTCTCTCACCGGCTATATGGAGTATTTTCAGCAGTATATTTTTTTCGCGGTCTTTGGTAGAAGTTGACTGCCTCTGCAAGACTGCAACACGAATGCTCTGATATAATGCTACTGTATGCTTTATGGTACAATGCCAATAATAAAAAAAAAGGTGGGGATTGGTACGGGCGAGTTGTGCTGTTGCCACTGTGCGAGGCCCCTCGGCAATTATTGCGGTGGAACCGGTTTTTGAGAACACTAGGGGTGAAAACGGATCGGATACGGTCGGATATTGCTATTCCTGTATCCTAATTCATATTTTTTTCTCGGATTCGGAATCGGATACGGTAAGACCGAATACGGATACGAATTCGGATATTTCGGAGTTTCGGATACGGTATTGTCGGGGCGGATACATACCGGATTCGGTTCGGAAACGGATAATACAAACGGATACATACTTGTTGAAACATTCGACTAACAATAAATTCATATATATTACATAAGTTTGATAACTCATACAACACAAATTTAACAAGAGTATCAAATTCATATATAACTTGAACAACTAAGTCGCTACTGCCTACTGGCCAAATACTACCAGCAGTAGCCAAATACTACCAGCAACACATAGGATTGAGCTCACGGTACTCCTGGGCGTAGTGCAAGTCACTAAGTCAGGGAGCAGAGCACAATTCAACAATCTCAACTCAAAACCACCATCATCAACCAAAAAAGCTAACCTCAACCTTACTTCCTGACAGCACAATTCAAAATACCAGCCCACAGCCATAGACACTGTTGTCTTTAATCCTTGTCATCTTCCAGAGGTTCAATTCAATGCCAGCAATTAGACAACTATCGGTTGCTTGAAAGAGTGAATAACCGAAAGTGTCACAGCAAAACTGCAAAAATAAATCGTTGTAAGAGGTCACAAATTTAGTAACCATCAATTCATTCATAACAGCAGAAGAAAGAAATAACCATCAATTCATTCATTGTACAAGACATGCCCATCAAAAGCGACTTAAATGCTTAAGAGTTGTAGCCAAAATATTCTTCCACTAAACAATACCTTCATAACAGCAGAAGAAAGAAATGCCATCACATTCACATTGACACCATAGTTTGCATGAAAATGTTAACCCTTTGCAACTGTTATCATAACCTTGAACTTATATGTTTCATAGTCTAATGCCTGCATCATAGGAAAACAACTTCAAATATGACAATAACCCAGAAACTGAAACTCTGGCTCCATTGCATCCTCTTGCTTAGTATGCAATGCAAGTAGTTGACAACATCCCTGTCTTCCATCATTCCTGGGGAAGTTTGCAAGCTACAACTACTTGTCTTTTCCCTCCTCTCTAATGAATCAGAAAGTATCATATACTTCTTTAGAACTGAATTGGCTGCATATACTGATATACAACAAGGATTAAAATACAAACATGCATGAGGCTTCTCTGATTGAACATCTTAGTGGCAGGGGAAGAAATAAATAAAGGCGCCAATTGAATTGATCACTGCAGATAATTGCTGGGGCTGCCCCAGCAATAAAGCATGTAGCAGCTATATGTAGCAGGATAATTAGACACTAACGACTGGAAAACAAAACACAAAACTGACTTTTGCAACAAGCTAGTCCCAGCATACACACCACATCTCAAATCCCTATAGCACAAAATGATATCACAGGCCAGCATAGATAACAAGAATAAACATAAACTACGCTATTTCTAAAAGCAATTGAAACTACATTTTGACTAGCAGAACTAACGAAAACCACTGTGGATCATCACTGCTCCAGATTTCACAAACAACGATCCTTCAGTATGCTCTGAAAAGGAACAAGCCAATGATATTAGTACCTGCAAAGGAGGAGGAGGACGCCAATGATAGTACCTATAGAGGAGGAGGAGGACGCGGCGGCAGATCCGGGAGGACGACGCGGCGGCAGATCCGGGAGGAGGACGACGACGGCGGATCCGGGAGGCGGCGGATCCGGGAGGAGGAGGCGGTGGGGGCTGGAAGGAGGCGGCGGCGGGTCCCGGAAGGAGGAGGCGGCGGCGGGTCGGACCGGAGAAGGACGAGGCAGCGGATCCCGGAGGAGGAGGCGGTGGGTCCGGAAGGTGGAGGAGGCAGCGGATCTGGACGGGAGGAGGAGGAGGTGGCAGTCGGCGAGGCGGCGGCGACAGGTCCCGGAGCGAGCTCTGGCGGCGGCGGTCCCGGAGCGAGCTCTGGCGGCGGCTAGGGTTAACACCGGGTTGGGGATTGGGGTCGGGAAGAATCGAATGGGGATTGGGGAGGCTGGAGGCGAGAGCTCATCGAGGCTTGGTGCTTGCGGTGCGGGTTGCCTGCCTTGACTCTTGACTTACCCGATTCGGATATCCGGTCGGATAATATCCGTTACCGTTTACATGGCGATTGGTCGGATATCTCGTCTCCGTATCCGTTACCGAATCCGGTAGTAAGTATCCGGTTCCGTATCCGAATCCGGCCGGATACGGATTTTTTTCCTCGGATACGGTTTTTAACGGATTCGGTACCGGATCGGACGGGATTAACCCATACCATTTTCACCCCTAGAGAACACCAGTCAATATTGTACGCAAGGCTACGCCGTTTTAGCTTTTAAAATACTACATTTTGGTATCGATTTATACCGATCTATCATTTTAATTAATATAATAATATATATTTATTACTATACATATGTCTAATTATATGTATACCTAATTTTACTTGTAATATTACTCTAAGTACATAATAATGCTATCAAGTATAACATATAGTTTAATAAACTATATTATCAATTTCATTAGTATAATCGGTATCGAAATCGGTGTAGCTGGTATGATATATATTAACCAGTATCGAGCTGGCATGACAGGTATCGAGGTTGATAAAGTATATATGGCTACTTTATACCTATTTAGGGACTGAAATGATAGTACTGGTATGATATTAATAACTATGGTGAGAGTCCACACACCAGTGTTCTTTTTTGATAGGGCAGCGTGTCCATGGGTAAAAAAAGAATTAAGCACTGCATTGGCAATTTGGCATTGAATTTTTTAAAATATTTTCTCAATCGTTTTACAAGAATAATCCTAACTTATTCATTTTTATAGGAATACAAGATACATATCAAAGATTTCAATACTTGCATTTTTCCTTCTATCATTTACCTTATGCAAGTTACTTTCTGCAATTTAAGTTACGCAAATCTACTTCACGCAAGTTGATTCTTCTCCATCTACATTCTTTCTCTCTTGCGCCTTTTGCGTTCTTGAGTTGATTGATCTTGTATTTCATTTCTGTGCGCCTCTAGCTTACTGTGTTTAAACTTCCCAGGTCTTTTCGTTTTTCTAAATCAGGAGCAAGCCTTACACCGAATTCCCTGTTCTTTCTGCTTTTCTTAAAGTGTTCTTTCTTCTCGGACAGAAAGGTCGAATCTTTGAGAACAATCTCGGTGATCGGTTCGGGAATCAAGTATCTCGGTGAACCAAGATCTCATCTACCAAATTTCTATGATTTTTTGTTTAGCCGATCAAAAGTTCTTGTGATTCTTGTTCTAGGTTGAGGTTTCTGTTCGTGAGGAACTTTTGGGTCTAGTACTCTCACCTACACTTGAAGGGTACTACCAGCTTTCCCTCTCAAGAACCTCCACCTTTTTGGGCGATCTTTTGTGTTAGTCTTTTGAATACTGTGTGTGGGAAAATTTGATTGTGACCATTCACCCCCTCTGTTCGCCATTTCGATCCTTCACCGAGGCGAAAGTTTTTGTCATCAACCCTGACTGGACAACTTCATATCTGGATTATCTCTTGAAGGACAAGCTTCCCGAAGATCGTGTGCAGGCAGAGCGCATTACACACCGAAGCAAAAGCTATGTGGTGGTCGGTAAGGAGCTCTTTCGAAAGAGTGCCTGTAGAGTCCTAAGACGCTGCATATCAGAACAAGAAGGGAAGAGTCTTCTTAGAGAAATCCACTCGGGAATTTGTGGGCATCATGCTGCGTCAAGTACCCTGGTGGGCAAGACTTATAGTCAAGGTTTCTTCTGGCCGACTGTCTTAACAGATGCGGAAGACATCGTCCGCACATGCGAAGGTTGTCAGTTTTTTGCTTGACAGATTCACATGCTAGCGTAGGAGCTGCAGACTATTCCGACCACCTGGCCTTTCGCAGTCTGTGGGATCGACATGGTTGGACCCCTGAAAAAGGCCTAAGGTGGTTGTACTCATCTCTTCGTCGCCATCGACAAGTTCACAAGGTGGATTGAGGCCAAGCCAGTAGCCATGATCACAATGGCCAAGGCCAGAGAATTCCTTCAGAAAATTGTGGTCAGATTTGGCGTGCCGAATAGGATTATCACCGATAATGGCACTCAATTTAGAGGCGGAGAATTTCAAGATTGGTGTGATGAGCTCGGCATCAAAATCTTCTTTGCTTCCGTGGGTCATCCCCGAAGTAATGGGCAGGTCGAACTGGTCAATGGCATAGTGCTGTAAGGGCTAAAAGTAAGGATATTTGATCATCTCAAGCCATATGCTACGCGATGGGTAAAAGAATTGCCTTTGGTGCTCTGGGGACTGAGAACTACCCCTAGCAGGGCAACCTGGCAGTCACCTTTTTTCCTAGTGTATGGTTCAGAGGCGGTCTTACCTACCGAGTTAGCATTCGGATCCCTACAGGTTCGGAACAACAAGGAAGCTAAGTCGGAAGAAAACAGGCTGGAAGATATCGACCAACTGGAGGAAGCCAGGGACGTCGCAGCGATCCAGTCGGCCAAGTACCTTCGGGGCTTGCATCGCTATCACGATCGAAATGTTCGAAGCCACGCTTTCTCTAAAGGAGATCTGGTTCTAAGAAAGAATCAGAAGAGCGAGCATAAGCTCTCCCCAAACTGGGAAGGCCCCTACATCATTGATGAAGTGACGCGCCTGGGGGCTTACAGGCTCAAGCGTGGAGACGGTGTGGTCATTGGCAACACATGGAATATAGAACAACTACGTCGCTTTTACGCTTAAATTTTGTACCCAATCATGTTGTTATGAATAAAGTTTTTCTTGACTTGCTACTTAGTTAATTCTCAACTAAGCAGTAAGTCGGGGGCTACACCTAATAGTGTTGCGCATGCGCAACCCTCTTTCTAAGTCATTTTTTGCTCCTTTTCCCTGACGATCGCAAATTAGTCCGAGTGCGTTAAGCGAAACTCTAGTCAGTCAAAGCGCGTGCCTGAGAGAAAGGGCCATGAGTCGACTCCCGACGCCCGGGGGCTAGACTAGTCGGGCAGAGTGCTTAAGCGACAGGAGATAAACCACTCGAGTGAATTCAAAAATCAATAAGGAAAAAAGATAGACAACATTAAAATGATATATACGATCAAACATTATGTCTGAGAAAATATGTTTTTTACATTGACTAAAATTTACATGTATATGATTCTAAGGCAGTTAAACCTAAGCACGGCGTGCGCGCGACCTCGGCGATGGCCGAGGCAACCTCGGTAAGGACGGCGACGGTGGCGATGTCATGGGCAGTGGCCTCCTACTCAGCAACCTCGACCATAGCGAGGTCGAAATCGGCCCAAAGCTCGGCGAGGAAGGCCTCTTCGTTAGTCGGCGCTGCTGGTGCGTCGTCCCCAAAGTTGAAGACCTGCCCCACCGCTAGAGGCGGAGGCGGCCCTACCTCATTAGCAGGTGCAGTGGAGCAGGAAGGAGACACCATTGGTGATCCCGAAAAGAAATCAAAGATGGCTGAAGAGGCGAAGACTTACAAGCGGGTGATCGCTCTTGTAGCGGTGATGCCCTTATATAGCCAAAGGAGCCGAAGCAACCCCAAGGGCATGCAGGCGTGGGAATCCAAAATAGTTCTGACGTCATGTTGGCGCGGGAAGTCAAAACGACCAAGAAGACGCGCTGGAGTGGGAAACTGAACCGGATACGAATCGTGCAGGCCTTAATTCGGAAGTCTCTTGGGACGCAGCAAAGCATTTATGGCCAAAAGCTAATTCCTTGAGAAGGGGACAAGCAATTACAGCCAGATTTTACATGTGCATTACACTGGATTTAAGTCCAAATTTTCCACTAAAGATGCAGACATGTCCTTAACTTCATCGAAGAGGGCGGCAACTTGATCATCATTGACGGTGCCAGCGAAGCTCTCCTTAACAGCATTAAGATCCACTCGGGGATAAAGGGACTTCACGATCGCCAAAGCCTGGCTAGCACTTGTGGTCGTCGTTTCCCGAATATGGGCCTTGAGCTTGGCGAGCCTGGCTAGCACTTGTGGTCGCCGTTTCCTGAATATGGGCCTTGAGCTTCTCGGGCCCCTCTGTGAGCCACAGGATGGCTTCATCTTCGTTGCTCGGCACTGCCTCCCCGGGGCTGAAGAATGTTAGCATTGCCTCTATGGCTTTTTGATGCTTGGCACATAACGCCTCTACAGACCTAACCATCTCACCGAGAACGCAGAACTGCGCCTGTGCCTTTCCCCTATATTCTACAAATAAGCCGGATCATCATTAAGGGTGCTGCAGATGTGAAAAAGGCAGAGCCGAGTGGAGAAACATACCTTCCAGCTCCCACTCTAGCTTTTTCAAGTTGGTTCGAGCCTGGAACTCAGAGCCCTTTAGCGCCTTGAGCTGCTCCTGAGATGCCTTGAGTTCCTCCTAGAGACCCGCAATGGTTGTGTCCCGAGCTGGAGCAGGGGAAACGAGTCAGATGACAAGCAATCAAGTTCAGTAATGAGACAATTGAAGAAACACTTACATTGAAGGGAGCCCACCATGCTAAACTTTTCCTCCTCCAAGGCTTGAACTCGGGCTAGGAGCTTTTGCAGCCCAGCTTTGCCCTCATTCCTGACCCACTCGCACTTAGCCCTGCCCTCGGCACGGACCCTCACAAGGTCGGCTTCATACTTTCACCACAGCTTGATTTTCGGGAGCACCTCCCGGAGAATTTTATCCCTTTTTTCGGAGAGGTCTCCCAAGGCCTAAAGATTACAAGAAGAAAATTAATGAAGACACGCTGCATGCTGAAGACAAATAGAAAGAGCTAATATTCACCTGGACCAGTCGGGCGCTCTCGAGGGCGTGCTCATAAAGCTCTTTCCTCATATTCCCCTCGTCTTCATCACCAAAAGCTTCCCATTCGTCCTCCTCATTACGAAATATGATTCGCAACGGAGGACGGGGGCGGGGGTGGGGGGGAGTTCGCAGGGGCTCTCAAAGAATTTCCTCCACTGGAGGGGAGGAGCCGACAATGAGCTCTAAGGCCATTGGCCTCCTACCTGGCTCAAGCAGGGTGCTCGGCGAAGGCAAACTCGGCTTGGGTTCGGGGATCATTTTGGTGACTTCGGGTATGGCAGCAATTGGCAAGACCGTCTCGGCTCAATCTGCAACCGCTTTAGCATCCTCGGGCGCGGCGGCAGCCGGCGGGGCCATCTTCGCCAGGTCTGTGGCATCCTCGGGTTCACCTCCGGGCACTTTCCGAGTGGCTGAACCGCTCGGAGAGGGACCCGGTTTGGCACTGGCTTCTGGAGGTGGAGACGTCAACCGCGCAGGGATTTGAGCCACGGGTTCCTGAATCATCAGGCTTCCAGTCATATGCTGAGGTCTCTAAGACCCCTCAGCTGCCAGCTTCTTCCCCTTTTCGGCACTCTGTTCCTTAAGATCACTAGGTCCTTTCTGAGTGGTAGAACCACTCGCGGAGGCACCTGGCTCGGCTCTAGGCCTTGGAGACGGAGGCGCTGGCTTTGCTATGTGTGGTGCCAGGGGATCCCGGATCTTCGGACCCCCAATCAGGCGTCGGGGCGTCGGAGTCTCCTCGGCCACTGATTTCTTCCCCCTTTTGGCACTCAGCTCATCGGTTGAAGGGCTGGCAGGCCGTCTTCACCTGGTGCTCTTATGCTGAGGGATGTTAGGAAGTGGAGCGTCAGAGAAATAAAGCTGCTCGCTCTTGTAAGCAGCGACAAGCGTAGAATCAGACAACATTCATCCATCAGTACATGATCAGTCATCACTGGACAAAAAATGCTCACCTCAGGAGGGGGAACATCAAGGCAAAGGCCTTCGAGCATCGCTTGAGAAAGACCTGGGTGCCTGAGGCGAAGAAATTGCTCATCTGGTCGCCCAACACGCTTCTTGGGACGGACTCAGGCGCTTCTCGAGTGGCATCGCCCTCCCCGCTATATTTGAATCCCAGGTGAACATGCTCCTTGAGAGGCTGTATTCGGCAGCAGGTGAAGTTGACGGCAATATCAACCCCGGTCAGACCTGTTTCCTTTAGCTTGCTGATTAATTCCATATAAGTTCTTCAACCTGGCCCATCTCATTATTCGGAGGAGTTGTGACCCAAGAAGGAGAGAATGTGGGTGGGAGCTCAGCAAAAGGAGGAAAAAGGGATCAGGATTGGTGCAGTAAAACCACTCTCGGTGCCAACCCTTGTTAGAGGTTTTGAAGGGGATGGAAAGCAAGACTTTTTCAAGCCATCTTGTTGCTGAAAGCCGGCACCCCCAATTGCCTTAGGGGCATTCTTGTTTGGGTAAGGCTTGATAAGGAAAAGGTGGCGGAAAATATTGAAATGCGGGTGAATTCTGAGGTATGCCTCACAGAGATGAACAAAGATGGAAATTTGAAGAATGGAGTTGGGGTTCAGATTGATCAACTCAATGCCATAGAAATGGAGGAGACCACAAAAGAAAGCGCTGCCAGGGAGGCTAAATCCGCGCTGAAAAAAAGACTCAAAAACCATGATCTCATCAAATTGGGGAGTAGGAGAGGATTCACCTGCGGCTGGACGCGCGCAGATCAACTCCAAAGCTGGAAGCAATTTGAGATTTGTTTGTCTTTTCCAGAACTACCGGCCTAGGAGCGGTAGCACCAGACCTTCTGAGTGTGATTGATTTTGTTAAATGATTTTTTGATGATTATTGCATATCCTTTTGGATATTGCTATGTAATAGGTTTTCCTTATCTTTGATGGTTGCAGGACAATGGTGCTCGATCATGGTGAGGCGAAGGATGATCAGGATTAGGCGAGGTGCGTCAAAGATCCAGACAATTGGGGATCACTGAAAGATGGTCGGAGGCAGAACTCGTGCAACTCAAGAAGACATGGAAAAGAGATGATGCTAGCTAGATGCCGTGTGGATTAACGAGAGTCATTGGATCGCGGTCTAGTTGATAGGTTAGTGCATCTAGATAGTATGCTTTGAAAATCGTGCAAGCAAACCCATTATGGCCCTCTTCGTTTCAGCTTCTGCACAACTTCTGCTTTAAAAAAAAGTAGATCGTCTGCCGAATAGGAGGATTCTAGATAGCTTCTCCCATAATCAGAAGCTGTTCTCTACATAGAATCAGAATTCAGTTGAAACCTGATTCTCGCTGATTCTTGCTGATTCTTGACAGTCTGGTCCGGAACCTAGAAGTCATAGTTTGCCTGACCCGATTCTCCCATAATCAGAAACAACTTCTCCCATAATCCAGAATCCACAATCCAGAAGCTGAAACGAACTAGGCCTATGTCTGTGGATTTTGGGTTAGCCCTTACATGGGACATGGCTTTGTGAGTGGGTTAATCCTAGCCCTTGGATGAGCGCTCTAGGGTTGAGGGACTCATCCAAGGTTTGAGGGACTCATCCAAGGGTGGTAGGTGGCCCAACAGTAGCATAAATAGAGGGCGAGGGGTAGCCTCCTCCTCTTGAAGGTTGTAGAGGTTTTTGTGCTCCTTTGAGCTTTACCCACTTTGTTTTGAGGCTTTGTAAACCTTCGCCTTCCAGAAATGTAAATCGTTTTCATTCATGCTTGAATTTACATTACGCATTTACTTTATGTCTTAAATTTAGTATTTAAATTCCTGCAATTTACCTTCTCGCAATTTGCTTTCTCACAATTTGGATTTGCCTCCCTTCCTTCTAAATGCTGCTAATCTAGGATGTCTTGAGTGTACTCATATAGTTTTTCATCTCTCGTGCACCCTAGAATAGACTAGAGATCAAGTTTTCTATCAAGTTGCAACTTTGTCCAGAACTTATTCTTCACATAGCAGTCAGTGTTTGATTTTTATAAAAATATACAAAAATTATTTTTGTGTGATTCTTCTTGGAGAAGGTGCGTATCTCCCGTATCCATTTGTGGAAAAATTTTGGAGTCCACTGGATTCACCGTTTGGGTGCCATGAGGTGAATACTGAGCCCGAAACTTTTTGTTTGAAGTTCCTGACAGTCTACGGTATTTGATTTTTCTTAATTTTTCTACAAGGGTTCTTGATGTGGTTGTTGGTGATGTGCTTTAGACTCATTTTCTCATAGGGAAATTTTTTTCAAAATTTCTAGAGCACCAGAAGTCTACCAACCACCTGCTTTAATTGAGAATAGTTTCTGGAAAATCTGTTTTTGCTTTTCTGAAAGTTACTTTTTTGATTTGGCTTAATCTCCTTTCTAAAAGCAAGGGTTGAATTGATTCCTTTTTATTTGGATACTTTACAACCAGAATTGTGATTTAAAAATTCTCCACATATTCCATGGTTCCCATCCATGCAAGCTAGGGGTACACATAGTTGTCTAGTTGTTCACGATTTCTTTTGTGTGATCTTTCTAAGGTCTTAGTTAGAGTATTTTATGGGAAAATTTTTGTTTGGGACCATTACCCCTCTCTGCTCGCCATCTTGATCCTTCAATTGGTATCAGAGTCGGTTTTGCTCTTCCACAGATCTTGACTAGTCTCGAGAGCCATGGCGATGGACAAATATTCCACTAAGCCTTTGATCTTTTGTGGTCTTGATTTTTCTTTCTGGAAGTCTCGAATGGAGTCGTACATCACTGCCTAGGGTTTTCTGATCTGGTAGAAGGTGAAGTTCCCGTCTAATGTACTTGCCGATGAAAACGTCACGACAGGCAATATGGCTGACATTGAGGCGAATGCTAAGGCAAGGAACATTCTCATGAGATTTGGGTGACTCTCAATGCTTACCATGAGGGCACTACTCAAATCAAGACCGTGAGGCAGGATCAGTACATGTGTGAATACAATAAATTTGAACAACACATTGGTGAGAGTCTTGACGAGTGCTTTGGTCATTTTACAAAGATTTTGAGTGACCTCCGAGCAGTTGGTTTCACATACCCTGACTCGGATAATGCTCGACATTTCTTGACGCACTTAACCTTCGAGTTTGGGAAATGAAAGTGACCACCATCAAGAACACTACCGACTTGTTAACCTTGACTCTTAACGAGCTCAAGTCCTAACTCAAGGCTCATGAGATCGATGTCATCTCTCGCAAAATGAAATATCAGTTGATTGCCTTCATCACTGATCCCACTGGATCTTCTCTTGATTCTTCTGATGGATTCTCTCTCTCCACCCTTTGCGAGCTAAGCGATGACTAACTGGAAAAATTTCCACAAAATGAGCTTTCTCTTTTAGCTCGCAAATTCTCTCATGCATAAAAGAGGGTGAGAGAGAGGAAGAGAGGTGGCATGATCACCTATTTTGAATGTGGTGGCTCCAACCATATTCGAGCAAACTGTCCCAAGTTGGAGAAGGGCAAAAATGACTTCGGTGGTTCGAGAAAGAATGACTACACTGACACAAAACTACAACAAGAAGTCTCCAATCTGTGAGCCGGCGCGAGGGAAGAAGTACCGCAACTTCTCGAAAAACAAGAAGCTCTTCCACCGTGTCCTCGCCATCCTCGACGACATCAGCCTCTCTAACATGGAGACATGGAGTGATAACAACGAGTTCTCTGGCATGTGCTTCATGGCGAACGCCAACAACATCAGCGACTCCGAGCTCTACAATGACTCAGACGAGGTACCCTTCTATGACCAGCTCAATGATGCTTTCTCCAAATTAGGCAAATTAATTCCATGCTAGAGTTAGAGCTAGATGTACAGAGCTTGAGAAGGAAGCAGATACCTTAATTCGGGAGTTAGCTTCTCTTAGATCCTCTCCCTCTCGAGTCACTAATGACTGTTCTTTATGTGATGCATTGCTTGTGGAGTTAGAGAACCTAAGGACTATGCATGATAGTGTGTTGACTGAACTAGATAGTCTTAGGTTGAAGGATGCTAGCAATGAATCTTCTAATGCATTGTCTTTGGATACTAGTTTTCTTCTTGCTCACTCTACTCCATCATGTGATAATTGCCCCAAATTGCTTGCTAAAATTGATGCCATGAGCACTCACCTTAGGAAGCTTTCTGTTAGAAATGATGAATTTGAATTGCATGCTTCTAAGGACCCAGTCAGCTCATGTGAGGGTTGTAAGCAACTAAAATTTGACAATGAATCTTTAAATGTCAAGTGTGCTCAACTTGCTAAGGATTTACTAGATAAGTCACAAAAAGGTTGCTTGCGATGTTCTATGATTGAGGGGGACTTGGATAAAATCCAAGTCGAATTTAGGAAGAAGCTAGAAGACCAAACCCATAAGATTAGAAATGCTCCTTGCGTTTGTTGTTAGGCCCTCAAGATTTAGGCAGCTATGCTGAGAGAGAAAAATACACGTGCTGGTAGATCTTCGCCTTGTAGTTCTTCTTCTTCGTCTCATCCCTATTCTTCATGTGCCTCTCTCTTCAAGGAGTGTGAGTATCTCATGAGTACTCTCGAGAAGTTTGTAGGAGGCAAGAGGAAGCTCTATCTTTTTCTAAACTAATTCAAGATTAGCAAATTCAATCAGGGTCTAGAATTCGACTACTTGGAGCACGCTAGGACTCATCCTCCTACCATTGTGCGTGGCTCCAAGAGTGGTGAGATTGTGGTAGCTCCTAGTTGAGTACCACTGTGTTTAGGTATGTTGGGGTTGTCCATGGAACTTTTGACTAGAGGGTTGCTACTACTCCTGTTTCTTCTACCTCTAGTAAGGCGAAGTATTCGTGCACCTTCTGTAAGAAGGATGGTCACCTAGTAGATTTCTGCTTCAAGCGCGCCAAGATCACAAGGCATAAGCGTGTTGCTCCTCTTAGAGGTATTTAGAGTCATCCCTAGACTCTGGGTTGTCTTATAAGGCACACACTGCTACTAGACAGGTTAAAGAGTCACCTGTTTTTGGGCAGTGTGCAGGACTTGGTTTTGTGCTATTCATTCGAATTTTAGTCCTCGAACTGCTCGTTGTTACTCTACCCGTCGTCCTCTTGATATTCCTCATTTTTCCCATCGAGGTAGATATCAGCGACATGAGGTGTTTTCTGGTAGGAGGTTCAAGCGGCATCACTGGGAGAGTATGGGATTACAGGTGTTAGAGAAGGATGGAACCCTAGTAGATTTCTGTTTTAGGTGTGCCAAGATCACAATGCGTGAGCGTATTGCTGCTCTTAGTGGTATTCAGTGTCATCCCTAGACTCTGGATGCTCCTAAGGCACACACTGCTACTAGACAGTTTAGAGAGTCGCCTATTTTTGGGTAGCATCCGGGACTTAGTTTTCATGCTATTCATTTGAGTTTTGGTCCTGGAGCTGCTCGTGGTCGGTCTTACCGCCATCCTCTTGTTATTCCTCGTTTTTCTCATCGAGGTAGATATCAGCGGCGTGAGGTATTTTCTGGTAGGAGAGTTAAGCAGCTTCATTGGGATGGTCCGGTCTTTGCACTACGGCAAGTCAACCCAGTCTTAGTTTCCAGACTTCCTACTAGGGTTGCTACTTCTAATCTTTGTGAGAGTTGAGCATCAGAGAGACACTAGAGTCCAGTCTTCTTCTTCTGCGGCTGGTACTTTGAGGCGTCGTGTGGAGTATTGGGTTGCCAGATCTTCACTCTATCCCAAAACTGAGTCATCTCTCTCTTCTTTGCCTTGATCAGGTTCGTCGAATAGGAAAGGGAAATGCTTGGATTGTTGACTCCGGTTGTTCTTGCCATTTGACTGGAGACTCCCGTTGGTTCTCTTCCCTAGTCCGAGCCCCCGGTGATGAGTTGATCACTTTTGGGGATGCTTCTTCAGGTAGAATCATTGCCAAAGGTAGTATTTGCATTGATGAAAATTTTATTCTTAAGGATGTTGCCTTGGTATATAAGCTACATTATAATTTGTTTTGTTTCTCAGCTTATCGATGACTCTTTCGAGGTAAGCTTTAAGAGTAGTGCTTGTAGAATCCTTGATTCATCAGGGGAGTTAGTTTGCAGGATTTCTAGATTTGGGAGAGTCTTTCGTGCTGATTTTTCTGCTTTTTCTGGAGACTCTATTCGTTGTTTGATTGCTTCTGAGTCTCGTGATCTCTCCTTTTGACATTGGAGACTTGGTCACATCGGTTTTGATCATTTGGCCAGAGTTAGCAGCCACGACCTCATTCGTGGTCTGCCCAAACTCAAGATGGTCAAAGAGTTAGTTTGCTCTCTCTGCCGACATGGCAAGATGGTTACTGATGCATTAGGACAGCTCTTACATATGGACATTATTGGTCCAGCTAGAGTGTAGTCAGCACGAGGGAAGTGGTATATCCTTGTCATTGTTGATGATTTTTCGAGGTATTCTTGGGTATTTTTCATGGCCTCAAAGGATGAGACTTTTTCTCACTTCAGGGGTTTCGTCAGTAGGTTGGCTATTGAGCTCCCAGGTGCATTACGAGCTATACGTAGTGATAATGGCACGGAGTTCAAGAATTTCTACTTTGAGAGGTTCTGTGTGGAGTCTGGTTTAGAGCATCAGTCTTTCTCTCCCTACGCCCCTTAGCAAAATGGTGTAGTGGAAAGGAAGAACATGACCTTGGTTAAGATGGCCAAGATGATGCTAGACGAGTATAGTACTCCTAAAAAGTTTTGGGCTGAGGCTATAGCTACCGCTTATCATGTTTCTAATCGTGTTTTCTTGAGAGCACATTTGCATCGCACTTCTTACGAGTTGAGGTATGGGCAAAAGTCCAGTGTTTCTCATTTTCACGTATTTGGTAGCAATTGTTTTATCTCGAAGTCTGGTAACCTAAATAAGTTTAAGTCTTGTTCTTCTGATGGTATTTTTCTGGGTTACTCGACTTCTTCTCGCAACTATAGGGTCTGGAGTTGTAATGCGAATGAGATCATAGAGACCTGTGACGTGACATTTGACGACGCTAGCCCAGGAGCTAGACCTAATATTTCAGGCTCTTTTTATCCCTCTGAGACCATCTTCGTTGAGGATGAGGATGATGGTTTTCCACCTGATCCAGTCCCCTCTACACCTAAGGTGCCTCCTGTTTCCATTTCTGCACCTCAGGGAGACCAGCCCTTACCTTCAGACTCTCCTTCAGCGAGTAGCTCTGTTCTTGCCTCTTCTATTTAAGAGGTAGAGGCCACTTCTACTTCTAGTCCTCCCCGTCATATCTAGAAATTTCATCCACCTGATCAGATCATATGTGATCTATTTGGGCGTGTGACGCGCTCAAAATCAGGTTTATCTTCTTTCTACCTTCACTCAGCCTTTGTTTCCTCGTTTGAACCAAAGGATGTTACTTATGCATTGTTCGATGAATCATGGATTAATGCTATGCATGATGAACCAGAAAACTTTGAGAGGAATAAAGTCTGGCAGCTTGTAGAGACCCCATCTGGTCATAATGTTATTGGGACCAAGTGGGTGTTCAAAAACAAGCAAAATGAGGATGGGGTTGTCTTTCGCAACAAAGGCTAGGATAGTTGCACAGGGTTTCACTTAGGTTGAGGGTCTTGACTTTGAATAGACTTTTGCCCCTGTAGCTAGACTAGAGGTGACTAGAATCCTACTTACATTCTCTGCATCACAGGGCTTCAAGCTCTATCACATGGATGTCAGGAGTGCATTCCTCAATGACTTCATTGAGGAAGAGGTTTATGTTAAACAACCTCCAGAATTTGAGAATCCCAAGTACCCAAACCATGTCTTCAAGCTTTTCTAAAGCCTTGTATAGACTTAAGTTGGCCCCTAAGCTTGGTATGAGAGGCTTAAGTCCTATTTTCTCAGTCATGGTTACAAAATGGGTATAGTACACAAAACTCTATTCATCAGACATTAGGATTCTCATTTCCTTCTCGTCCAAATTTATGAAGACGATATTATCTTTGGTGACTTATCTCAGTCTTTTGTGTCTCATTTTTTTGAGATGATGAGCATAGAATTTGAGATGAGTACAATAGGTGAGTTGAGCTACTTCCTTGGCTTCCAAATCAAGCAAACTCAAGAGGGTACTTTCCTGCACTAAGGTAAGTACACTCGGGACCTCTTGAGATGGTTTGATATGTCTGATTAGAAGCCTGTGATGACTCCTATAGCCACCACTATTGTCCTCGAGCCTGATGAGGATGGTGAGCCTACTGATCAAAAGGAGTTATGGAGCATGATTGGATCCCTCTTGTACCTCACTGCCTCACAGTTGGACAGACACTTTGCCATGTGTATGTGTGCTCGCTTTCAGGCTTATCCTCGCGTCACTCATCGCCAGGCGATGAAGAGCATCTTTCGGTACCTTCAAGCCACCAATGATTATGGTATCTAGTACTCTTCTTCTTGTCTATCCCTTAGAGCCTTTTCTGATACTGACTTTGTTGGCTATAGGATAGATAGGAAGAGTACTTCTGGCTCTTGTTAATTTATTGGCACTTCTCTTATTTCTTGGTCATCTAGGAAGTAGTCCAGAGTTGGATAGTCCACCGCTGAGGCCGAGTATATTGCTACAGCCATTTGCTGTAGCCAGGTTCTCTGGATGAGATTGACCTTGCGGGATTTTGGGCTAGAGATAGAGAGTGTTCCACTTTTCTGGGATAACACTTATGCTATCTGCTTTGCTAAGAACCTAGTGCAGCACTTCAGGACCAAGCACATTGATGTTTGATATCACTTTCTTTGAGACCATATGGAGAAAGGAGACATAGTACTTCTGTTTGTGAAGAGTGACCACCGGTTGGCTGATATCTTTACCAAGCCTTTGGATTGCTCGGGTTTGTAACCTTGTGGAGTGTGCATAGAGTTGTGTGCCCTTACGGCCTATTGTAAGGGGGAGATAGTTTGTATATTATGTATTATATATATCTTCTTCTAGTTTTTCCTTTCTTTTATTTTGCTCTGGGTGCTTATTGGGTTTATTCTCTAGAAGTATGTGTTCACATCACTTAGACTTCTGGCATTTTTTGCATGGACCTCTCATCTTGTGTTTTAGGTTGCTATCATTCTTAATTAGTTGTTCTCTCTTCTCTCTAGATTGAGTTCCCTCATAGTCTTATAAATCTAGCAGGTGTTAGGCGCCTTGGGTAGATATAGTTTGTGTGCACTCCTTAGTTTGGGATTTAGGGGCAGCTTCCCTATGGCAGCTTCTCTAAGCCGTAGTGTTCTCTACTATCTTTTCTATGCTCTATAGCCACCCATTTTGCAGTTTCTTGACTTCTTCTCCCCATTTTGTCTTTTTGATTTCATTTGAGTTATTTGGATTTTCTTTGAGCTTAATCTTGCTAATAACTCAACTTAAACCAGTTTTTGTGCTTAAAATTGAATCACATGTTGATGGAAAGTTTAAGAATCTGTTTTATGCATTTTCTATTTTTGAGCTTTGTCTATTATGCAAATGGTCTATTTGTTTATGATATACACCATGCTACATCATTAAAAATGCTCTAACTTAGATATGTCCAAGTTTATTTATCTTGCTAAGCTTACTAAAACTTAAAAAATAAGCTTTAAACAAACTGAATGAACCATGTTACTTGTACTTGCTGAGTTTCTTCTTTAGCGGTATGTGCCATGATTTGTGAAATTTTGCAGTTATCTAGAGTCCTTATAGAAATTTGAGTGAAACTAGATTGATCCATACTTGAGTCCTTCATCTGCTAATCAATCAAAGTGCTAACATGACAATTAAGCAAAATTGACTCTTTTTATGCGCATTAGACTTGACACCTCACATTCACAAGATAGTTTCCCATTGCACTTGGGATGAACATGGAATGGGTTGTGTATGACCAAGATCATTTTCTTAAGAGTCTTTCTTGAGATGGTCAAATATGGCTTGAGTCAATTGCTTGAAAATTGCTAATAAAAAAATCAAACATATGTGGGTAAAGAATGCAAATAATGTTACACATTTGCACCCCACTATGTCTTTCAAAGTATTAAAGAAAAACTTGCTTCACATGGAAAATAAGCTCGAAGGACCTTGTATGTACTCCTAGATTCCTCAAAGTGTTGAGTAGGTCGAACTCTAGGTTTTCTATTTGATTCTTTGAATGGCTTTGTTTCTAGATTTAAAACTAATGCTAAGTGTTGATCATGTCAAAAATAACTAAACATGATCTTTTTAAAATAAAACTAAGCTTGCAAGCAAATCTTCTTATTTACACTTGGACATGTCGTAGTCTAGTCTAATTTGAAATTGTCTAGTTTGGTGTCATATCTTGTCTTTATAGTCATTTGGATAATTTTGAAAGCTCCTCTAGATCACATGCATACATTAAGGGGGAGAATATGTTGTCTTGATGCCTATATTGCCAAAAGGGGGAGAAATCGTAGAAAATGTATCTTGGTTTTTATGATCTTGGTAAAACTCTTGCTATCTTTTATGGATTATAAGCATATTTGTATTATTAGATTTTAGAGTTTTTGTGGAAAACTTGCTCTTTCTTGAGTTTAGCTCCAAAGCTTTCTCTCACCAGCTTGGTCATGTCTCACTTCTTTCTTTTTCTAATCAAGTTTGGCATTGCACCCAAATTGCTTTCTTCTTTCTCTCTTCAAACTCAAAACTTGTATACCTTTTCATGTGTTTGTCAATATACTCATCAAGGGGGAGATTGAAAGACCATGTGGGGGTCTATACTTGTGTGTGATGAGTATTTGACTAAAATTTGAGCTTGGTTTGTTTTGGAATTGAATTTGATTTGAATTGGATTTTCAATTTGAAGTAATTTAAGGTTTGTCTGTCTTTTCCAATACTACCAGCCTAGGGTTTTCCTTATCTTTGATGGTTGCAGGACGATGGTGTTCGATCATGGTGAGGCGGAGGATGATCGAGACTAGGAAAGGTGTGTCAGAGATCCAGACGATTGGGGATCGCCGGAAGCTAGATGCCGTGTGGATCGACGAGAGCTGTTGGATCGTAGTCTAGTTGATAGGTTAGCGGGTCTAGATAGTATGCTTTGAAACCGTGCAAGAAAACCCATTATGTGTGTGGGTTTTAGGCTACCCCTTGCATGACTATGTGAGTGGGTTAATCCTTGCCCTTGGATGAGTGCTCTAGGGTTGAGGGACTCATCCAAGGGTGGTAGGTGGTCCAAGAGTAGTATAAATAGAGGGGAGGGGTAGCCTCCTCCTCTTGAATGTTGTAGAGGTTTTAGTGCTCCTTTGAGTTTTGCCTATTTTGTTGTGATGCTTTGTAAATCTCCCCTTCCAGAAATGCAAATCTTTTTCATTCATTCTTGAATTTATATTAAACATTTACTTTATGTCTTAAATTCAGCATTTAAATTCCTGCAATTTACTTTCTCGCAATTTGGATTTGCCTCCCCTCCTTCTAAATACTGCTGATCTAGGATATCTTGAGTGTGCTCATATGGTTTTTCATCTCTCTTGCACCCTAGAATAGACTAGAGATCAAGTTTTCTTTCAGTTTGCAACTCTATCCAGAACTTGTTCTTTGCGCAGCAATAAGTTTTTGATTTTTAGAAAAAAAATCTAAAAAAACTATTTTTGAGTTATTCTTATTGGAGACTATGCATAACTCCCATATCCATTTGTCAAAAAATTTGGGAGTCCACTGGATTCACCGTTTGGGCTTTATGAGGTAAAAACAGAGCCCTAAACTTTATGTTCGAAATTCCTAATATTCTATGATATTTGATTTTTCTACAAGGGTTTTTGAGGTGGTTTTTGGTGGAGTTGTTCATGACTCATTTGCTTGTCAGGTGAAAATTTTCCAAAATTTCTAAAGCACCAGAAGTCCACCAACCACATGCTCTAATTAAGGACAATTTCTAGAAATTCTGCTTTTGCTTTTCTGAAAGTGACTTTTGTGATTTGGCTTAATCTCTTTTATAAAAGCAAGAGTTAAATTGATTCCTTTTCATTTTGGACACTTGACAACTAGGATTGTGACTAAAAAATCCCCACATATTCTATGGTTGTCATCCCTGCAAGCTAGGGGTACACATAGTTGTCTAGTTGTTCGGGTCTTTTGCAATTTCTTTTGCGCGATCTTTTCGAGGTATTGGTTGGAGTATTTTGTGGGAAAAGTTTTGTTTGTGACCATTCACCCTCTCTATTCGCCATCGCAATCCTTCATAGGTAGATTACTGGGATGGTCATTTATTGGGGCAGAGTTTCTAAAAAGCTTCGTTTTGATCCTACGGGTCACACATCCAAGGAAATGTGCTTAGAATATGACGTTGATCATATCTTGTGGGAAAAGCTATACAACTTATACAGAGTGTTAATCCAATTTATTTGAATAGCCATGTCCATGGTTATGTACACGCTCAGAGATTTCACACAAGAGGTAGTTTTTATAAAATAAAACTAGGAAGTTTGGCTATGTGGATAATTGATGTAGGCTATGTGAAACTTTGTGAAATGCAAATAAACTTCTTGTTAATCTATTATTATTGTATCATTTTAAATTGTTCTTTCAATCTATTTATGTCATTCTTATAAATGTTTCTTTGTGCAAAATAAACCCTACAACCATTTCCTTTGTTTAGCCTTGCATAGATTAGGTTAGACTCTGCATTCTATGTGCACAACTTGTGGAGTACTTTATGTGCTCACTTTTGCATTAATCAACATTTAGTTGAAGAATTGGAGGAATCTATTGAAGAATTGGAGGAATCTATGCTAGCCTTGGAGGAGTTTTGCCAGGAGGTTGCGGCATAGGTCTTGTACCTTGCCAACTGCCTATGGCATGTTGATGGGTTCAATTTGAGTTTATTTTCATTTTGCTGCAGTTATCTTATTTAGTGCTTGAGCCTTGTAAGGCCTATTAAATGTGAACTTGATCGTTATGTCTCAATAGTTATTTATTTATCAAACTTAGTTTGTTTATTTATAATTCATTGTGTATGAATGCTATTTTCTCTATTTTGCCATTGTGTGCACTAGCATGATCCCAAACTGGTGCAATATACACAGAGGGTCTGAATTTGTATATTCGGGTCCCAACATCCTAACTTCCTTTGCAGCCTCAATGGGTTGGTCTACAGACTCACAGCATGTACAACTTCTTCACTAAGGCCTTTGACCAACTCACTAAGCACTATGTATGGTGGGAGCCAAATATACTGGGGTTGGTTACGACTGCACACCTCTCGGTTGTCCAGCCTCTGTTGGAGGGACCAAAAGTAATGGTACATGCGGAAGAAACTGGTTTTTGATGTCTTTGTTAAGGACTATGCAATGAAACACATGATGAGGCAGTTTGGGCTATAGTAGTAGTTCCCACTTTTGGCGAGGTACCTAGTATCATTCGCATAAAACATGTAAGTGTTTCTTCTTGTGAATATGTGTGATACACTTTCACCATGACTTACTGATATGGGGTGCTCTCTAATCTTCACGGCGTAGGATTGATGTTGATAATTTTAATTCATGAAACCTAAGAAATGGATGGCACCAACCACTATCAAAATAACTTGTGACAAAAGAATTCACCCAACCACACACTCATGATCCCATCTACCCGACCATGCAAAAAGTGGACGTGATGCTCCTTAGAAACCTCTAGAATTACAAGAACAACAGTGAAGAGAAACTCCCATTCCCTCAAGGTGCATGGGGCTACCTGGAAAACAAGAGTATATTCTCAATTGTATAATCATGATTTGACTTTTATAAAAGGGTGTGGCTACAATATATAAGAGCCCCTAGATGGTGTGGTTATAGTGACCGAATTAGACTCCAAAAGTGGACAAGTGGTTGATTCTAACTCTTAAAGGCAAGCTACTCTAACTAGAACTCAAAAAGGAAGCCCTAAAATCAGATTGTTTTGGTTGTATTGTCACACATAGATGGAATCTGATGTTGGCACATGATGTCTTATGTTGATCTTGAAGTTAGATTTCTAAAGAGTATAAGAACTCCAAAATCTGACTTTGTATGCAAAAGTTATAGCCTTTTAATCTGGGCAACATATCCGGTGCAACCCCCCTCCGTGAAACCACCGTGCAACTGAACTAAAAAATATTTTGAAAAATTCTCAAAAAATTACCATATGTAGGGGAGGTGAGCTTCTACAATCGTGCAAAATTTGAAGACCAAACCCAATCGCATTTGAAAGATATGAAAAAACAAACAGCAAAAATGAATAGTGATGAACAGTAAAAATCACTGTTCATGCTGAATTTGTCTTTTTTTGTAACTGCTAGTATAGGATGAATTTGATCATGAAATTTTATATGTAGGTGGGGTAAGTTGATATGTACATCCATGATTTTTTTCAGAATTTTTTGAAACTTTTTTTAGTTCAGTTGCACGGTGGTTTCACCGAGAGGGGTGATTGCACAGGATATTTTTCCTTTAATCTGAGCTATGTTTGCTACTCCAAGTTCAAGCCGAGTTGTTTTCTTCTCCTCTCCTTTCTTTCCTTTGCCAATCCGAATTGGATTCTCTCTCCTTTTTATTTCTTTTCTTTCTTACCTACTTCTTTCTTCTTTCCTTTCATATATGCACCACATGCCATCCATTCACACGCCATGCCTTGCATGCGCCCACATGCCATGTGCGCTCTCACATGCCTAATTGAGAAATTAATTATTATAGTATTGGTTTTACTGCCTTTAAATCTAATTAAGATTATCTGTTAAAAGAAATGCTGCTTCATGCAAAACAACCATTTAAGCGTTTCCCTTGGAATAAGTCATGCATGTAGTAATAGAACTGCATTGTGCATGACTTGTTGAGTATGTTGTATACTCACCCTTGCTTCAACAAAACCTCAGAAGAAGAGGCGACACCAGCTTGGGAGGAGGAGTTTAACGAAGGTCCGGAGAATTAGGGTTGAGCCTCGTTAGTTGCCTGTGGCTACGAGGGGTTTCATTATCATACTTTTGCTTCCGCTCTTGAACGTATGTTACTTTTGTTATTTATCGTCCTGCGTGACGAATTATTCTAAGGTGACCATAAGGTCGTGTAACTCGTTATAATTGTGTTTGAGGTACTTAATTATTATTTTCACTGTGTATGATTGTGGTATCTCAACCTGTTTATCCTGTGTGTACTAGCATGATCCTGGACTAGTACGGAATACACAGAGGGTCCGGATTTGTAGATTCGGGTCCCGACATCAACCATGTGCAGAAGGATTGGTCATGCATCGGCGACAATATGGCCGCATATTGCCAGGAGGTACGTAAATTGGAGGACAAATTTGATGGGCTGGAGCTTATTCATGTGCTCTGCTGAGGCAATGAAGTAGCGGACGAGCTCACGAGACTAGGCTCTAGTCGGGCAATAGTCCCAGCTGGCGTATTTGTTAAAGAGCTTCATAAACCCATAATAAGTTGATAGTAGGAGTCAACCTTATCTGGACAATTCCCTATCTGGATTATATATTAAAGGACAAGCTCCGTGAAGATCGCACATAGGCAGAGAGCTTTACGCACCGGAGCAAAAGCTATGTGGTGGTCAGAGAAGAGGTCTTTCGGAAGAGTGCCTCTGGAGTCCTAAGGCGATGCATCGTTTTCGCTGCCAGTTTTTCGCTTGACAGATCCATGTGCTGGTGCAGGAGCTGTAGACTATTCCGATCACCTGGCCATTTGTTGTTTGGGGGCTCGACATGATTGGACCCCTAAAGAAGGCCCAAGGTGGTTGCACTGATCTCTTCATCACTATCGACAAATTCACAAAGTGGATTGAGGCCAAACCAGTTGCCACGATCACAGCGGCCAAGGCCAGAGAATTCTTTCAAGAAATCGTGATCAGGATTGGCGTGCCGAATAGGATTATCACTGATAATGGCACTCAATTCAAAGGCAGAGTATTTCAAGATTGGTGTGATGAACTCGACATCAAAATCTGCTTTGCTTCTGTGGGACATCCCCGGAGTAATGGGCAGGTCAAACGAGCCAATGGCATGGTGGAAGCACTTGACGTGAAGCATGACTCAGATGGGATGCGACCAGGAAAGCAGCAACTCGATCGCAAAGCACTCGGGGGCTACTGTGGATTACATGGACCCCGGGTATTTGCATAGCGGGCCGTGAGGACCACCCAAGAGGGGATGGGCTGAGCCGACTACATGGAGATAGGCATCACCCGGAGGGCCACTGTCGTGCGGAACAAGGAAATCCTGAAGATAGTAACCAACCTTGATTAGGTAGGGTACAATTGTAATCCCGGATATTATCTTATTCGGTTAGAGATAAAATCTCCACCTTGCAACCGAACCCCTCCACTATATAAGGGGGGCGGGGGAACATCAGATCATCCACACACACATTCGCAAACACATTCATAGCAATCCCAGAGCACAGGACTAGGGTATTATCTCCTTCGTGAGAGTCTGAACCTGTATAAATCCTGTGTCTTGTGCTACCATCGAGTTTGGATCCAGCGCCTAGCCCCATATTCATTATTGCCAACAACAAACATTGACACTCTCCAAAAAGCAAGTCAGCTACGTGCGACACGTTGTTACTTTTGTGATAGGGAATAAAATGTGATATCTTAGAAAACTTATCCACAACTTAGTCCAAAGTAATCCTAAAATAAAAAGGGGAATTGATCATCTATCCCATTTTACTTGGTGCAATTGATAAAATGTCCCATTTGTCTCGCTGACATATGGTCCCAGGACCCATATGTCAGTGAGACATCACGGGGCATTTTATCAATAGCACATATAAGTGAGGGCATTTTATCAATTGATCCAAAATAAAATCCATACTAACATCCTCCTAAGGTTCACTAAGAATAGGAAGTGGAGTGTATAAACCATGTGGATTGAGTTCAGATTTAGCTTAGTGGCATGTCACGCATCATTATACAAACCTCTCGATGTCACATCTCATGCTTGGCCAATAGAAGTGATTAGCCAACATAGCTAAGGTATTTTCTCTTCCTGTCGGCGTGTTTGTGCCAGACAGTATTGGTTCGAGTGTATAACTGAGTTTCAGTAGGGGGGTCTTCGCAGCTGCGTCACTCTTAGCTCTCTCCTCTACTCTCTTCGTGTGGCGAGCATGACAGGAAGCTCAAGAATGCATCGGGAGCACACAAGGAACACACAGGATTTACCCAGGTTTGGGCCCCCAATGCGGGTAACAGCCCTATGTCCTGCTCAAGCTCGTGTTACTTTAGTAGCCACACCAGCAGCCCTTCGTATTCGGCGTTGTTGTTGGTCGCCTTGAAGTCCAAGACGATCAGATACCGGAGGATGTCCCCGGTTGGGGAGACAAGGACAAACCCAGCCCCCACACCCTTGACCCGAAAAGAGCCATCGAAGAACAGGGTCCACGAGGGGAGCGCGGGTGCTCTTTCAGCTTCAGGAGTGGAGGGAATCCACTCGGCGATGAACTCAGCCAACCTTTGACTCTTGATAGCAATGCGCGGGTGGAACTTGAGGCAAAATTCGCCTAGTTCCACTGACCACTTGGCGACGCGACCTTCGGCTCCTCGGTTGTGGAGTATCTCTCGAAGTGGGTAGGCTACGACCACCATGATCTCCCGTCCCTAGAAGTAGTGTTGAAGCTTCTGAGACGCCACCAGAACAGCGTAGAGCATCTTCTAGGCTTGCGGATATCTGGTCTCCGCGTCGGATAGCACCTTGCTGATGTAGTAAACTGGTCTCTGGACGCCTTCCCTCTTCGCCACCAGCACCGCACTCACTACCACCGGGGTAGTTGCAATATATAGGAGCAGCGGCTCGCCGGGAGCAGGAGCGACCTGCACCGGGGTTGAGGAGAGGTATTTCTTCAGGTCCTCGAACGCTTGTTGGGCTTCAGGCGTCTATTCAAAGTGGTTAGTGTTCTTCAATAGCTTGAACAAGGGGAGACTTTTTTCTCCCAAGCGGGCGATAAATCGCCTGAGGGATGTCAAGCAGTTAGTTAGACACTAGACGTGCTTGAGTCTGGTCGGTGGCTTCATGTGTTCGATGGCCGCGATCTTGTCGGGATTGGCCTCAATGCCCCGACACTACAAGAAACAGGGAAAAATTCGTGGGCCAAAAACCCATGAATTTAGACCAAAACCCATGAATTTAAGTTAAATTCGTGGGCAAACCATCGAATTTAGTTCACGAATTTAACTCGATGAAATTAATCAATTAAATTAAGTGGGTACCCACAATTTAAATTAAATTAAATGGAGTTCTTGAAAAAACCCACAAATTTATGACTAAATTGTGAAATTTGAAGAAACCCACAATTTAAGCGCTAAATTCATGGGTGAAGAAACCCACAAATTTAATCATAAATTAAATGGGTTTTAAATGGCTCACGAATTTATCAGACATTTATACAAAAATATATATATATATCCATATCGATATCACACTCAATACATATAACCATATCGATCACGCATATATATATCGATATGCATCTCATTCAACACAACCATCTTCACATTCAATCTTATTCAACACATCGCAATATTACCTCTACTAAAAGATTGAAACCAACCTTTTAACTCTTTAAAACTGGCTTAAAAATGTTAGCAAATCGACATGAACTCAAGAACGAAGTAGATCAAACCAAAAATAGATCGGGACACAGGATTTAAAGTGGAAAAACCCCTCCAATGCGAAGGGTAAAAAACCACAGGCACCGGCTTACAAGAGTGTTTATAAATCGCCAGAGAGATCAACTCGCAACGGCTTACAAGATGAACATATCAACTTAGCAAACAAAAAAACATTTACAGTTATAATATATATATATCAATCTCTCAAACCAAAAGAAGACATTCTAGCAGATCCTTAGATAATCAATCACACATCCAACAACAATTTGTAAACTACACAATGACGTACAACATGATCTGTATCCACTTCAGCAATGATTTCTTTAATTGATCTTTGAAGCAAGAGCTAATGGAATACTTAGGCATTTATTGGAGTTACTCACATGATCTGTATCCACTTGAGAATGATTTCTTTAATTGTTGTCTCATCACCCATATCATACTTCTTGAGCTTCTTCCAACTCATCAAGCTGTTATGTACTGTACAAAAATTGCAAGTAGCAAGCTAGTTAATTAAAAGGTCAAAGTTCCTGATTAATTTATAAAAAGTTAAGAGGAGAATCAAATTACCCATTGTGGTCCTTATCAATGTATTCGAAAGCTTTAAATATGTGATCTTCCTTGTCGAGTCTATTCATGTGCATTGTTACGTCTTTATACGCTACTTGCCTTCCCATATGCAAAACTAGATTTAAATAATTGAATGACTACCCCTGTCCCATTCCAGGATCTCATGGTTGCACGGTTATCTTGACATGTTGCAACCCATAGTTCGGTCCTTAATTGACTCAGGTTGCCATTCACTATTTTATGACGATGTCGAGGTCGTGTTCTAGACTAGTTGACAAACTCGAAGTCGTCGTCGAATTCAAGATTGAGCTCATCAGTTCTATCGATTACGTCCGGGTCTACGCATCGCTTGTTGAGAAAATGAAGCAAATAGCAAATAACACTTCAATAAGGGCAAAAACAAATCAAATGTAAAATCCAATATAAAATCCAACAAAACAATACACAAAAGCGAGCAGGCGCAAGCTGAGGTTTCGTTGTGGCAATACTACTTATATAATCTATATGGTTTATATCCTGCGGTCGATCACACAACCAACAATCAACCGGTGAATGCACCATCACTTACTTGTTTATGGTTACTGGTTATTTAGAACAAGATTACCAATTTAAGAAGGTTCTGGTGATAAAATAGCTTATCTATAGATTTCTTCATTAGAACCGAGTTCATCTACTCTTATTGTAACGTTTGGGAATCATATCTACTCTTATTAGAACAAGAGATATGAGTATGACAAAGTAATTAGTGATTTTTCTATTCATAGTAACACAAGTGAGGCCTTCATGTTGTTTCATACTTGCTCAGTTCCTCGAAAGGCAAGTGATGTGGCATCAGGCAACCATTTCCCTTGTTAACTGAAAGGATTGTGCAAACTTCGAACTAAATTTAGAACCCGTTCAAAGCCTTCAACAGAAAAAGAAAATAAGCACATACCTTCAGATTGGAGATGTCCTTTCTCTAGTAAGTTCATGCTAGCCAAGTTATCCAATGCATTTGACACCTCCTATACAAAAAGGATGGAGGGAAGGATTAATGCTGCACAACAACAAAACAAAGCTATGTATATTCAACTGAGAGCTGCAGAGATGACTAATCAAATTAGCTGCAGAAATGACTAATCAAATTAGCTATGTACCCTGGAGATGGCATCAAAGGAATAAACCTAACTTTGTTATTAATCTTGTGAAGCTCCAGCTTAATATTTTCCAATAAAGCTTCCTGCACAACATAAATTAGTTAATGTGGTATTTTGCAAATAGAACAACATATATAAAGAACAGATCTGTACCAACATAATTTCAAAGTGTGGGATGCCAAGCAAGGTGCAGAGCAACAAAATAGGTAGATGCTAGATACTTACTTTCCTCCGGAGTGTCATACTTCCGAATTTTACCATCTGAGTCAAACAAGTGCATATTTGTCATTCCAGTTGTAGTTGTCAACTTGAATTTCTTCTCCAAGCCTTCTTCCTTAGCTATGTTCATATTTTCCTCACTCAATTTGACCACAAATTCCACACTTGCGTCATCTCAGCGGATTGGCAACTCAATTTGACCATACTCATACTAAGTCACCGAAATGTACAAAATTTCGGCATGACCTCTCTAGTAAATAGGACATCCACTCAGCAGACAAAAAAATATTTGCAGTTATAATATATATATCAATCTCTCAAACCAGAAGGAGATATTCTAGCAGATCCTTAGATATTCAATCACACATCCAACGACAATTTGTAAACTACGCAATGACGTACAACACATTACAACCGCAATAGATACAATCCACATTTCATTACAATAAGTCCATCACAATAAGTCGATCACAAGCTATCCATCACAACAAGTCATAAAGTCCAACAGTAATACACCAATTGAGCTCACAATGGAATTCATGCCTCGGGGTTGTTGGAGTTGTGGGCGCTACCACCACCGCCGGCGCTGTTGAAGATGTCTTCTATGATGTAAATCGTTGAAATGCGTCTTTGGAGGGTGTGACCCAGAAACCTGCAAGTTCAAGACTAATCTTTTAAGCATTCAATAGAAGTAGTGGCAACAATCTATATGAAGGAAAATGATGCACTAGTATTCAATGGTAGGTTCTATAATCTGATAGCAATTAAGGACACAAGCTATCTAAATTAACAAACCAATCTAATCTTGTGTAAGAACAAGGTCATAAGTATCACATCTGGAAATCACTTTAACAATCAAGAGCACATAAACACCTTTCTGAATTTGGAGCCTCTTGTGTAAAATTTAAATATTATCATGCCATGAGCTCATTCACAGAAGGCAATGCATATATCTATATATATAAGCAATTTTAACCACTGGCTATATTGATATATGCTTGAAGCAATTCTATATACCAACAATGATTCATCCTGATTGCTGTTATTAGTATTGTTGTAATCATATTATGAATTTCATAGTCAAATATACCTTCCTCCAGTAGTAGAGAAGCACTATCAATTGTCTCAATTAGCTTTTTGGATGTTTCCAACGTAATATTCAGTTAGAGAGGAACTCATATATGTAACTCGTGCTTCGTGTAGCCCAGTTCCTTGATTCAATTACCACTCACTAATTTTTTCAAGTGCCATTAAAAGAGCTGGAAAAGAGTTACCATATTAGCATAATTTTCGGGATCAAAGCTGTTTCTGTAATTTTCTGAGAATGACTCCATAAACTACAATGTTAGGAAATTACTTGCGATATCAGCAAATGATATTGCTAAATTGTGTTTTGTGCATTGGTGAACACAATGCTCACAGCTCGAACGAGTAAAGGAAACAAAGGAACTACCATGGTGATTTCTTGAAAACAAGGTATAAGGAAAAGCAGATTAAACAATCACTACTTCACTCTTCATACGGTATATTACAACAAGATTCTTGTTTCAGGAGAAATTTGTTAGCTTTGATTATCATACTAAAATAAGCTTTACCATCAATTGAATTTTGTAAAACAGACTTCATACTTCCTAGACTATACCAAAATATTAGAATTTGAAAAAAAACAAATTAACCAAATCAAAAGAAAGTAACTTGTAATAGCTCCACTCGGCTTTATCTCCAACCTTGTGCTTAGCAAGTGGATTATCGCTCTGAATGCTAGCTTTACATTGGACAAGTAGAGCACACCCATAACAGACCAAAGCAGAGGTTGACAGATAACATGTTTATCCACCTTCTCGCTATGACTTTGGTGATCGGGAGATCCGCCCATTCTTTGCATCGCAATGCTTGGTCGATTTTCCTTTGTTACAAGACAATTAAGATTACTTATATCATTCCATCCTGCACAACACAATTAATATTGCTTCTATCATATCATAATGAGAGCCCTACACTACGATAATCATTTCCATCTTGAGTGCATATTGCAAGAATGATTATTAGCGATCCGGCATGAAAAAGGGAAGTGTAGAAGAATACATGTTAATTCATACGGGATGGGCAAAATGACTTGTAAAAATTGATGGATAGCGGTGCATCTTGCTGATTCCAACCATGTCGAATAATCTTGTCAAGAATTTCATCACTTTATTACTCAATTTGAATATCTCGCAACCAAAAGCGGTAGAAACATTAAAGTACTTGAACCTATTGAACTCAGATGAGATTAAAACCCTCACCACGAGGCGGGGACACAAGCGTGGCCTTAAATAGTGTGTCATGTGATTATAAAGCAGGGCTACCATCAGAGAAAATGATAGATTTTTAGCTAAACAATAGGCTCACTTCAGAGCACGAGAGCACCATATTGTAAAACAGCTCCATAAGAGTGCATCAAAATAACTATCTTAGTCTTTGCAGTAAGCAGGCTCACAAATTGAGTATGTCAACTATGTTATTTTTCACAAAAGGAAAAGGATCACCCAAAACTATTAAAGATGCTGGTCTTATGATTTTCAGAGTTCCAGTGCACACAATGATTAAGAACCCTAGAGTCACCAAAGTTAGGAGCACAACCTAGAAATGTTCCTAGCAGGATTAGACAAGCTTACGCAAGTCCCACGAACCTAAATTCTAAACCACCTAAAACATGCAGAATCGCAAAGATAAGCCTCAATTTTTGGAGCAGCACTTCGTTCCAAACCTACATTTCACAAATCGGTCACGATTACTAGGAACCAAACCCTACAATTACCTCAAGAGGGACTTCAATTTAATTGCAAGGCTTGGATCTAGCGGAAATGCAGCGGAAGAAACGAAACATGAGCATGATTTGGGCGTTGAACCAAATCAAGGAGGAGTGGAGGGAGCGGGAGCCAAGAGGGACTGACCTGCGCAGGAGAAGTGGGGAAGCTGAGGTCGGCGGCGATGGCAAGCACCTCTGCCATGCAGCCCAGCCCGCCAGCCAAGCCTGCTGCACCGCCATGGCCTCGCCGGTGTCAAAGCGAGTGTAGGGCGAGGATCAGGCGATGGTGCGGAGCAAGAGGGCTAGCCTCGGTGGAGGCCGAGGCGGCAACACTTGATGGGCGTGGCGTGAGCGGCAGTGGGGAGAAGCGGCGCGGCCGAGCCGAGAGGCGCAGGAGGCGACGCGTGGGGAGAAGCGGCGTTGGCCGAGCCGAGAGGCGCAGGAGGCGGTGGCTTGAGGTAGAACTGGCGGCGACGTGGCGGGCCCGAGGGTCACTTTAGGGAAAATGTGAGGGAAAGAGGGGGATTAGGTCTTTGCGCTCGGGAGGATGGGGGGCGCGGCGTGGGGGCGAAGCGGCGGGTGGGGTGGGCGTGGCGGGGCGGGCGGGCGGTGTGTGGCGCGGGCGGGCGGTGGTGAGAGCCGTCGAGCGAAGAGAGAGAGCTAGGGTCGAGACGCATAAGAGAGGGAGACGCGGGTAGGGGTTAGCATTTGTTAAATTCATGGGAGTCTGTGCCCCATTTAATTTACTTAAATTCGTGGGTATTTGCATAAACCGATGAATTTAAATTATAAATTGTGGGTATTTTTTGCCCATTTAATTTAATTAAATCGTGGGTTTTTGTAAACCGATTTAATTTAAATATATAAATTCGTGGGTTTTTTGGCCCACAATTAAAAAACCCACGAATTTTCTTCTGTTTCTTGTAGTGTGATTGGACACGAGGAATCCCAATAGCTTTCCAGAGGGTATGCCAAAGACGCACTTCTTGGGATTGAGCTTCAGGTGATTCTTCCTGAGGTTGGCGAAGGTTTCGCCCAGATCCTCAATCAGCCCTTCACTCTTCTCAGATTTCACCACCAGGTTGTCGACGTATACCTCAAGGTTCTGTTGGACCTGTGGTCAAAAAGTGGCATGCATGGCACGTTGATAAGTAGAACCGGTGTTTTTTAACCCAAATGGCATTCGAATGTAACAATAAACACCCATAGGAGTTACAAACGCAGTCTTCACTTCATCTTCTTTTGCCATGCTGATCTAGTGGTACCCGGAGTACGCATCCAGAAAGCACAGCAGCTCTCACCCCGCCGTAGAATACACGATCAGGTTGATACGTGGCAAGGGGTACGGATCCTTCGTGCAGGCCTTGTTGAGGTCGGTGAAGTCGACACACATTCGCCACTTCCCGTTGGATTTCTTGACGAGCACGGGGTTGGGAAGCCATTCGAGGTGAATGACTTCTCTGATGATACCCACGTGCAGCAGCTTCTCGACTTCCTTGCGGATGGCATCTTGATGCTCGGGGGCCTGGCGCCGGACCTTTTGCCGGACCGGGCGCACCTCCGGGAGCGTTGCCAGTTTGTGCCCGATCAACTCCCTGGGGACCCCGGTCATGTCGGATGGTTGTCAGGCAAACACATCTGTGTTAGACCGAAGGAAGGTGACAAGTGTGTCTTCCTATTCGACGTCGAGGTTAGCGCCCAGCTTGACGGTCCTTTCAGGCTCGACCACGCTCAGGGAGACCACCTTAACCTTGCCGGACGGGCCGGGCGAGGCGTGGGTCCTCACTGGAGGGGCTCCCGAGTAGACAGCGTCAACCTGCCGCGCACAGGTGCCGCCTGCCAGGTCCAAGGCTTGCTTATCACAGCGTAGGGCCTCTAGCTTGTCCACCTGGACGCTTATGGGACCTCCAGGTCCCAGTATCTTCACCACCAAATAGGCATAGTGGGTGGCCACCATGAACCTGACCAACGCAGGTTGGCCAAGCAAGGCGTTGTAGGGGAGGTCGAAGTCGGCGACGTTGAAGTCCACCAACTCCGTGCGATAGTTGTCCATGTTCCCGAAAGTGACGAGAAGGCGGACTTGGCCTGGGGGCATTGAGCCAGCCCTCGGGGTGACTCCGTAGAAGGGGAGCGCTGGGCGGAGCTCTCGCTTCGGGATCTGAAGAGTCCGGAACGCCCTGGGGGACTGGAGGTTGATGGATCTCCCTCCGTCGATCAGCACGCGCCCAAGTTGCACGTTCCGAACCGTGGGCGAGACCACAATCAGAAGGTGCCCTAGGCCGGCGGTGCTCGTTGGGTTGTCGGCGCGGCTTAAGGTGATCGGCTCCTCCGACCACCTCAGTGGCCTAGCCACCCCCGCGCTTGGTACGGCGGCGCAGACTTCCCTCATCAGGAGCTTGTACTTCTTGTTGGAGGCATGGGTGGCCGATCCACCATGGATGTAGGCCACCCTATGCTCCGCCTGTTGGAAGGGCAGCTGGGCGGAGTCGTCGCCCTTGTTGTCGTCGTGAGGAGGGTGGCGTTCCCTGAGCCGCTGCTCCACCTTCTCGCTCACGACCTAGCAATTATCCAAATCGTGAGCATTACTATTATGGATAGGGCAGAAAATCTTACCCCTATTTTCCTATCGACAGTAGTCCTATCGATCACGATGACCGTCCTGCCGATCGCGGTGATTGTCTCGCCGATTGTGGCGATCGTCTCGCCACGGCTTGACGACCTTGTGCTTGCGCTCGGTGGCCAAGACTTGACTGGACTTAGCCGCCGGGCGCTTCTTCTTGTTCGCGGAACTGGGACCTATCGAGGTCCTGGCCTCGCCTCCACCGCGAGCGTCGTTCGCTCTGGCGATCGCTCCGCACCTCACACCAGGCGCGACTTGCGCCAATTGGCTCTTCGGGACGTGGTGGCGATGTCGCGAGTGGCCATCTTCTCCCACATCTTGCGGTCTCGCACTCCCCTCTAGAAGGTGATGATGACAGACTAGCCAGAGATCTTGGGGATTGTGTTGTGGCAGTGGATGAATCGCCGGATAAACACGCGCAACAACTCTCCTCTTTTTTGTTCGAGGGCATGGAGGTCATCCTCCACGACCGGCTAGGCGTAGGAGCCCTGGAAGTTGGTGACGAAATGACCACACAACTCCGCCCACGAATGCACTGACCCTCTCGGGAGGTTCATCAACCAAGAACGGGTAGAGCCCACCAAGGCTGTCAGGAGATAGTTCGCCATAACCTTCTCGGAGCCGCCAGTAGCCCGCACCACCGTGGTGTAGATCTGTAGAAACTCCTCAAGGTTGGTGGTGCCGTCATACTTCTCGATGGTTGCTGGGAGAAAACTTTTCGGCCACGCGACAAGGCGTAGCCGGTTGGAGAACGCCTGGCACCCCACGCCGTAGGGAGAACCACGCAGCCCCTCAGAACCTCGGCCCGAGGGCCGCGCTGAGGAGTGTGGGATTTGGCTCCCATAAGACTCGGAGGAGAAGATCTCCTCCTCTATAGAGAAATTGGGGTCACGGGAGGAGCCGTCTTCTTCAGGAGCCATCTGCTTGCCGCGGTCCTGCTCCTGCACTTGCGGATGGTGCAACTTGCTGCGCAAGTCACCACCGCACCCTCGGCGTTGCTCCTCCAAATGATCCCTAAGATCTTCACGGGCGATCCCCTCACGCCCGGGGGACACGCGAGACGGCTCCGAAGCTGTCGTCCAACCCCTGGCGAGAGTGGGGCCTACGTCTTGAATGCCCTTTCCCTTACTTCGCCACCATTACATGAGCGTTGCTCACTTGGGTGGCTCGAAGCTTGCGTGCGCTCCGCGCGCAACTTCAACCGCAGGATACCAGAGGTATCCGACCATTCTGATGCCCCCGAGGCGGGTGATGTCCCGCAGCCATGGCGCTGCCAGGGTGTCGTCCCCCAGCTCCACCGGCGGGTGCTCCAGGAGGAGGCGGGCCGCGTGCAAGTTCTGGGCCTGCGTGGCGACCTCCATCACTAGTCGCCGTCGGGTCGGCTGTGCTCCTGCCACGGTGGGGGCGCCGCTGCATCCTAGGGGAGACATTGAATGGTCCCCAGCCTGATGGGAGCGGGAAGCCTCCATCTTCGCAGCCGGTGCTTGATGATCTGCTGAAGAAAGCAACGGGTGAAATAGCTACTACCACCCCTACCTGGCGCGCCCTGTTGGCGTGTTTGTGCCAGACAGTATTGATTCGAGTGTATAACCGAGTTTTGGTAGGGGGGTCTTCGCAGCTACGACACTCTCAGCTCTCTCCTCTACTCTCTTCGCATGGCGAGCAGGACAGGAAGCTCAAGAACGCACCGGGAGCACACAAGTAACACACAGGATTTACCCAGGTTCAGGCCTCCAATGCGGGTAATAGCCCTACGTCCTGCTCAAGCTCGTGTTACTCTAGTATTCTGCTTGCTCTTCGTTGTGAACTTATCGAATGACCGACCTCAGTGATCCAATCTTTTGAGTTTCGATCGACCTCTTTGCCTCAAGCACACTAGCACCCTTATATACTCTCGGGACTAGCTAGGGCAGGCAGAGGGAGTAGTTTTACATTAATTACATTAACTGTGTCTAGTCCTGTCGCTACTATCCCTCGGAGTCTCTTTGTCTACGCCGTATCTTAACGCCGCTTGTCTTCGGACCGCCCGATAGGAGGGGTTCGGACGTTGCGTGACGAACGCCTGGTACACGCGTCACCTCATCTAGCCTGGGGTGGTGTAGATGGAACGGGAGTTGGTGAAGCTAGCTCAGTCGGAGGGACAGGTCATCATGGCGTCAGGGAGCCACACCTATTTAATGGCCCTCAGGCGCACTGCAACTGCTCCCCGTGCATTGAATGGCTATGATACATTGTGATCCTGGCAATTGCTTCGGGCGGAAGCCTCCCAGCTTTGTCTGCGTGGTCGGCTGGTAATGGGCTGGTTGCTCGTCGGACAGCCACGTGGCTTGGTCTTGGTGATCGTGATCTCGTCGCCTGGGCTTGGGACTGGTCGACCAGTGACGCCAAGCGACCACGTGTCTGGTCGCCTGTTTGGGACACAGTCGGCCGCCAAGCCTTTCTTTAGTATGTTGAGTCCTTTGCACAGGACCTTCTTCTTTTTGTATCTTGTGTGCGCGGTCCCACCTGGCAGCGGTGGAGAGATTACCCAGGTGTAGAATACACCGACACTTCCAAAGTGTCCCTTTATTTTACTAGTATGAGATTCTTGTAATAGTAACAAACGAACAGATGATTTTGTAACACATAGCTTGTTAGCATGAAATAAGAGCACATCATGAACATGGAACTTATCTTAACATTTCCCACCTTTGCACTTAGAATATGGTTCTGAAAATTCATTTTTAGAAGCATGCAATTCTTTCAAACTCTCCAAACTAGAAACCTTTACTTCCAGTTGAGCTAAAAGCACACTCTTACGACATAACGCATCAGCAACCACATTCTCTTTTTCCTTTCTTATATTTGACAACATATGGAAAAGATTCAATTAATTCCACCTACTTAGCATGTTGATGATTCACTTTATTTTGGCTTTTCAAATATTTAAATACTTCATGATCAAAATGTATAACAAACTCTTTCGACTAAAGATAATGTTCCACAGTCTATAAGACACAAACTAAAGCATACAATTCCTTGTCATAAATAGCATAATTCAATTCAGCAGTACCAAGTTTGTCACCAAAGTATGCTTGAAAGACCATGTAGAGGTCTATACCTGTGTGTGATGAGTATTTGACTGAATTTGTCTTGGTTTAATTTGATTTGAGTTTGATTTGAATTGGATTTTTAATTTAAAACAATTTGAAAGTTGATTGTCTTTTCCAGTGCTACCAGCCATGGTAGCGTGGTGCTACTGGCCAAGTGGTAGCATCAGACCCCAGAGTGGTGTGAAAAAACCCGAGAAGGTGTTTTTAGGGGTTCAGGCAATCCGATGCTACCGGCCATGTCAGCCCAGTGCTACCGATGGAGCGGTAGCACTAGCCCAGTTGGTCGATGTGAAAATTTCAGAGAGGGTGTTTTCTGGTGTTACAGTAGAGCGGTGCTACTGGCCTAGGGATGGTAGCACCGGCCTACCAGGCGTGGTGCTATCGGCCTGGGGGCGGTAGCACCGGACCTTCTGAGTGTGATTGATTTATTTAATGATGTGATGATTATTGCATATCTTTTTGGACATTGCTATATGATGGGTTTTTCTTTTTTTTGAAGGTTGCAGGATGACGGTGCTAGGTCATGGTGAGGTGAAGGATGACCGGGACTAGGCAGGAGGGTCGGAGGTTTAGATGGTCGAAGATCACTAGAAGATGATCAGAGATGAAGTCTGGGCAAGCCAAGAAGATAAGGAATGGATGAGATGCTAGTTAGACAATGATCGGATTGATGGGGGCCGCAGGATCGTGGTCTAGTTGACAGGTTAGCGAGTCTAGATAGTTTGCTTTAAAAAATATGCAAGAAAATCCATTATGTGTATGGGTTTTGGGTTAGCCCTTGTATGGCTTTGTGAGTGGGTTAATCCTAGCCCTTGATGAGTGCTCTAGGGTTGAGGGACTCATCCAAGGGTGGTAGGTGGCCTGAGAGTAGTATAAATAGAAGAGAAGGGGTAGCCTTCCCCTCTTGAAGGTTTTAGAGGTTTTGTACTCCTTTGAGCTTTTGCCCACTTTGTTGTGAGGCTTTGAAAACCTTCTCTTCCTGAAATGCAAATCATTTCCGTCCATGCTTGAATTTACATTATGCATTTACTTTATATCTTAAACCTTTGTGTTTTTGAGAAAAGTTGATTTTTTTGTTCTTGAGTGAGTGATTCTTGTAAATCACGTTTCTGTGAGTTTTGACTTGAGTTCTTGCTTACTATGATATGTGGGTAGCTATCCAAGATCATCTTGAACATCAAAAACCCACGAGCAAGTCTTAGATCAAGTTCTTTAACTTTTTGTAAACTTGGTGTATTCTTCCTTTTAAGGGAAAAAGGTCAGAACTTTGACATCAATCCTTGTGATTGAAGGTTGGAACAAGTTGCTGATATTCTTAGGATCACATCTACTAAGTTTCATGAAGTTTTGCCCAGCCGATCAAAAGATTCCTCAAAATTCCATTTTGGCTCAGGCTATTTTCAGAACTGTTCTTCAGCTGTTCTTGACCCCGGTGCTACCGGGTTTCCAACTCGGTGCTACTGGACTTCTAGCGGTAGCACCGGCCTAGCAGAACAGCTACCTCTATTGATTCTCTTCCCTTTGTGGAGTTACGTTGCGGGCTTGTTTGGAGTATTTTGAGTGGGTGAAAATTTTATTTTGGGATCATTCACCCCCTTTGTTCACCATCTCAATCCTTCAATTGGTATCAAAGTCGGTTTTGCTCTTCCATAGATCTTAACGGGTCTCGACAGTCATGGCGACGAACAAATATTCTACCAAGCCTCCCATCTTTTCTAGAGTCGATTTTCCTTTATAGATGTTTCGTATGGAGTCGTGCATCACTGCCCAGGGCTTCCTGATTTGGCAGAAGGTGAAGCTCCCGTATGAGGTTCCTGCCGATGAGAACGTCACGGCCGGCAATATGGCTAACATTGAGGTAAATGCTAAGGCAAGAAACTTCCTCATACAGGGCCTTAGTCGTAGTGAGTACGGCAGGATCTCTCACATTTGATCCACTCCCTAGATTTGGATGACCCTCGATGCTTTCCATGAGGGCACTTCCCAAATCAAGACTGTATGGCAAGATTAGTACAAGCGTGAATACAACAAATTCGAACAACACACGAGTGAGATTCTTGACGAGTGCTTTGGTCATTTCACAATGATTTTGAGTGACCTCCGAGCAGTCGGTTGCATATATCCTGACTCGAACAATGCTCAACTTTTCTTGACCATACTCGATTTTCGAGTTTGGGAAATGAAAGTGACCACCATCGAGGACACTACCGACTTATCGACTCTGAGTCTTCACGGGCTGTATTCTTAACTCAAGACTTATGAGATTGATGTCGTCTCTCGTAAGATGAAATCTCAATCGATGGCCTTACTCACTGATCTCACTGGATCTTCTCTTGATTTTTGTGCTGGATTCTCTCTCTCTGCCCTTTGTGAGGTAAGCGATGACCAACTGAATTTTTTTTCAGAAAATGAGCTTGCTCTTTTAGCTCGCAAATTCTCTCATGCATACAAGAGGGTGAGAGAGAGAGAGAGAGAAAGAGAGGTGGCGTGATCACCTATTTCGAATATGGTGGCCCCAACCACATTTGAGCGAACTGTCCCAAGCTGGAGAAGGGCAAGAACTATTCCAGCGGTTTGGGCAAGAAAGACTACACCGACAAGAATCGCAACAAGAAGCCTCCAGCTCGCAAGCCAGCTTAATCATCATCTCTGGTCAGCTCATTGTCCTCTAGGCCGATGGCTCCCATGATCGACCCACCTTCATCGTCAAACTTGGCTTCTTGAGGAAATACTGGGGTAAAGTAGAAGGCAGATGCACGAATGATGCATTACGAACCACGACATAGTGCTCACCTCTGGCCGAGGATTGGAGAACGAATATGCTTCAATGACACAAGCGCTAAATTCCAAGCCCTGGAACTTCTTGCTCAGCTTGGAGATGTCTGAGTTTAACAAATCTAGCAAACTACGAGTCAGTTCACCACTCATCAACTAAAGCAAAGGAGACAAGAGTATTGCAAACACTTACTTCTAGGATTGTCCTTGGTGGCGTCACCAACCCTGGAGTAGTCCCAGGCCAAGTGATCCTAGCACTTTAGCGGACTTGATCGCCGCATGATAAGAACTCTAGCTATGTGCCACCCAATCAACCCGATCTCCCTCAACTCCTTGATCTTTCGGATGTAATAAGCATTGCGGGCGGTCGAAGGAGGGGCTTTCTTCCAGAGGTCTATTGAATTGGGAAGGAGTGGTCGATAAGCTAGAGTGCAGTTCATGGTGTTTGAAGAGGTGATGTAAAACCACTGTTTCTTCCAGACCAACTACTAGGAAGAAGTTACGGGGATATGAGTACATGTACTTGACACCCCGCTGCGAAGGTGGAAACTAGCACCCCCAACAACATCACTTTTCATCGCCCTGTTCAGATTGTAATAATGGTAGAATAGATTGAGGTTGGGCTTAATATCCAGAAAGGGCTCACAAAGATGGACAAACACACTGAGCATGGTAATCAAAATGGGGCTCAGGTGGAAAAGTTGGATCTTGTAGAAATCAAGAATGGAGAGCAAAAATGGAGAAGGCAGAAACTGAGTCTGCAGTGGAAGAAGGCCTCAAATACAACGGTCTCATCCCTGTTTTAGGGGGTGGGATAGAGCTCACCTTGTGATGGCCTCCAATGGAGGAACTTTCGAGGAGGAACGAAGCCATCCTTTACCAATTCGACATGGCGCTTCTCCATCATCACTGATTTTTTCCACACCTTTAGAAGGGTCTTGTCCTCGAAGACCACTTCACCACTTAGGGAAGCAGATGCAGTCATCTCAGGATTCTTCTTCAGCGATGAGAGAACCCCGCCATTGGCTGAAGGGCTGGACGCCATTGAGAAAGATAGGGGATGAATTCTTCGAACGTGGCGGCGCTAGGGTTCAAGGAGCATGGCGGAGGCTTCAAGAGTAAGACTGGAGGCAAAAAGGGGGAATGGCTATAGTTCTAGCTCTAAGAATTTATAAGCCAAAATCTTCTCTCCAGGCGAACAGTTCACTTCCCGCGGCATGACGCCTCAATCGGTGGGAAAAGCGGAATGACAGCACTGCACAAATCTTGACATTGCAGACGAGAACAATAAATGCTCAACTGCCTAATGTTTATATTTTCTAGAATTTCTAACTCTGTTAAGAGTTGAGTCGCAAGTCGATATCGAGTAACTTGTGGCTAACCTAAGGACTCGATATGGGCTGATGGTAGGATGCTCGACTTGGCAACATTCCTACTCGATACTTAGCGATTCCCAATCTACTCGAATTATTCGACCACAAGTCGACGAGGCATTACTCGACCAAGGTAGAACTTGACAGTAATCGATTAAGCACTTGAACGAACCCTCCACTGAACAGAGTTCGGGGGCTACTATTGAATATCTAAATATGGGATATGAGTATATACCGAAAACACAAAGATTATACCATATATGCTCAAACAAGCATATAGAAACTCCGGATATCACGGGCCTAATTCTACGGAATAAAATATACGCGGAGGGGATATCTCCATACTAGGAAGGACTTGATCACTTTTCGGTTATGAGGAAACCAACTCGAGTATGCCTGGTATCTAGGGAAGTTTGGATATGCTGTAGAGATCGACATGATGATGTACTCCTCATCATCTAGGATCTGGTATCCCAAGCCAACTACAACTCAACTTGAGGTAGGGCTACCCCGATTATATAAGGTCGGGGGTAGGTATCCTCAGTACAGGGCCAAGAGAAAGGAGGAGAAGACTTTTAGAGAGAGCTTTTACAAGACGCAGAGCGATCAGGAGCCGACGGACCAGGCTTCATCAACCTCCCGCCTGTGGAGTGCATGAACCCTGGGTATTTGCAAGGCGGGCTGGACGAATCATTCAAGAGAGGATGGGCCGGGCTGACAGCATGAAGAAGGCTACCGCCTGGGCTACTTCCAACATGCGCAATGTTAGGACTCTAAAAATAGCAATCAACCTTGTTTCGGTTGACACGATTATAATCCTAACCGTAATCATGTTGTGCGGATAAGGAAAGAAATACAATCTCCATCTTCTAACCGATTAGGACTCTCCTTTGTAACTGATGAGGACATCACCAGCATGGATACGAGCAGTGTGACTACTGCCCCTTCTTCCTCTCCGGTCGCTCCAACGACTACCGACGCCGCACCATCTTCGTCACATACGATCGACACTGCGGCATCTTCATCACCGAGGGGCCTTAATCCAGAAGTTCAGCCATTCAAAACCACATCAATGGACAAGGGCCTCAAGCACCCACCCCGACGATAGCCCACGCACCAAGAAAGGCCCGTGTGGAAGCCCAAGATGCTAAAAAGCTCGGTTCGGCCATCTAGAAGTAGGCCAACTTCAAACGGGCATAACTCAGGCTCCCGGACTCCAATTTCAGCATGTGACCACCTGTTTGAAAGCTTAGGAGATAAACTTTCCAATGGATCTAGCCCCACTTCCAAATTCACCCCAAATCGATAGGAAAATGTGGAACAATATCCCAGGCCAGAAATTCAGGGTGCTATGTCACCTCACTTTTGGGCCTATGGCCCATGTATCTTAGGGTTTTGGTGGCCGCCGCTGTTTTGGCCGCCCTACAACTCCTGGCTGCCGCTATATATATGGCTGCCACCGTTCTTCTATGCTTAGGTTTTGTTGCGTGTGGTAGACCCCTTGTGCGTCCCTCCTCGTGTTTATGTGTGTCGACTAGACCACCCGTGATGAGAGACAGAACCTCACCCTTGTTTCTTTGAGATTATTGAATTGAGATTGCTTTCACCTAGTTCTTACATGTTCTCAGTTGCAGCAGGTACAAGGATCGATCGGGTTTTTTATTCGATTGATCGCCTCATGTGGTGACTTTGCGATTGCTTGGTTGCTGATCTCGTGGTTAGTAACCTATCCATCTACTCCGAACTACATCAAACCGATGTATCATTCTCATCAGAAGATCGGGCCGACCCTCGTGCGCATCAAGTGGTATCAGAGTGACGGTTGCCTGGTGAGAACACCTTTATCTTTGTTAGTTCATCTTGTTCGTCCTAGAGTCCAGAAAAATAGCCACAAAAAAATCTGTTCGTCGTGTGTTCGTTCTAATCTGAGCCCATTTTGGCCTTTACTATTACTACCTTGTTTAATTCTTGTTGAATTTATATTGCATCGTCATGTCATTGCTGGTCTTAGCATTTTGATCTTTAGAGTTTCGAGTTCTTGTCACATTCTTGTCACCGAATTGAACTCCATCGCACCGTCGTGTCCAATTCGGATCCTTGTGTGTCTAGTTCGGTATTTTGCTGATAAATCCCTCATACAAACTCGGATTTTGCTGTTCTTATACTTTCCTGAAAGATTGGGAAATTATCTACAACTTTGTTTATTGTGATACATTCCAAAAAATGCCGTCTTCTTGCCCAAAATCCCGTCGGATTAGAATATGTATTCATCCTTGATTTTCTAAGCAGTTTGTATTTCGGGGTCAATATCTCTGGCTTTCTTTATCCAAAATAGACATTCCATATATGCAAATTGATCATCTCGAAAAGATCTACAACTTTCCAGTTATATGTTTTTGCATAGGAAGCAAATAAAAACCCAAAAACAGTTTTTGAAGTTTCTGCATAGTAGATCTATTTTGCAGCAGGAAAAAAAGTTTGAGTAGTAATTCATCATATGTGCCACTTCTATGGAAGGAAAAAAAATAAGAAAAGGCAAGTGCATATAAAAGAGCCACACTAAAAGGTGGAAAAAGGAGTCCTAGCTATTTGCTTGTGTGATGAGGTCATCATGTTGTTGTTTCTGTGACTTCATTGGTGTCTAGGCTCATGTCTCTAGTACGGTCTAGCCTAGGACCAACAAAGTACCACCGTTGAACGTTCTTTCAACTTGTTTTGGCTAGTGTGGTTCTAGTATATCCTTTGCTACATATTATACCTATCCAAGCTCCACCTACTATTAACCACAGGAGAAGCACCTTGCAATCGCTTTGTCACCCCTGAATGCAGATTACCATCATCCACCGATTGAACCTTGAAAAGCCGCAAGGTAAGAACTGGTAAGAACTTGGTGTGAGCTTGAGCATGTGAGATCCTCCACTATCCATATATTAGTAGTTCATAGGAACTAATTCTCTTGTTCATAGGAACAGTGGCAGGTTCACACAGCAAGACAACTTACGATGATGATATTGAGGATTGTCCATTCTTGACAGAAAGAAAAAAAATACTTGCGAAAACAAAAGCGACTTGAGTCCCTGCAGAAATCAAAGGGTGAGACGGTCGAGCATGGGATTATCCCTTCGACCAAGAATGAGAACGCACCATTGAAGAAAGATTTAAAGCCTGCCTCACCTAAAAAGAAGGATAGTAAGTGTATTTCAATATGTAACGATAAGAATGTTCTTGCTATTCCTGCGACTAACCCTATAGGCAAGAATGATCAAGATGGTGTGCACCTGAGTGCTGCAATGACGAACAACTACAAGAGCCTAAGGTCGCAACATGTACTTAGTGCTCCACCGGCACATGCTAGTCAAACTCAACGCAACAACTTATTCCACACTAAGTTTGTTGTCCGAGAACGTGGGGTACAAGTCATCATAGATGGAGGAAATTGTAGAAACTTCGCATGTCAAAACATGGTTGAGAATCTTGGCTTGACCACGACTCCACTTCAACAACCTTATGAGATAGAATGGTTCAATTCCTGTGGTAAGGTTCAGGTAACACAAATTGTGCAAGTGAATTTCTCTATTGGTTCATATTATGATTTTGTTGATTGCTATGTTGTACCCATGGAAACATGCTCACTTTTATTAGTAAGACCATGGTTATATGACATAGAAGCTATTCACAATGGTAGAACCAATGAATATTAATTTATATATTATAAAAAGAAAATAATTTTGGAACCAATGACTCCTGCTGAAATAAATAAGATTATTGCAAAGAGAGTTAAAAGTCATGGCAAAGAGGGTGATGAAATTGTTAACCATGCACAAACCACTGAAACAAAGATAAAGGAGGTAGTTCATTTAGATAAGGTTGTGTCCTCCCCTGATACCGCATTGCAAACACTTGTTTCTTTGTCTCTTGTTGTTACTAGCCTTTTGCAGGATCATGAGAAGGAGTCGAGCATGACTCCAATTCAAGAAGGGGAGGATGATGAGGACATCACCAGCATGGATACGACCAGTGTGACCGCTGCCCCTTCTTCCTCTTCGGCCGCTCCAATGACTACCGATGCCGCTCCATCTTCGTCACATACGATCGACACTGCGGCATCTTCATCATCGAGAGGCTTTAATTCAGAAGCTTAGCCATTCAAAACCACATCGATGGACAAGGGCCTCAAGCACCCACCCTGAGGACAGCCCACTCGCCAAGAAAGGCCTATGTGGAAGCCCAAGATGCTAAAAAGCCCGGTTCGGCCATCCAGAAGTAGGCCAACTTCAAACGGGCATAACTCGGGCTCCTAGACTCCGATTTTAGTGTGCGACCACCCGTTTGAAAGCTTAGGAGATAAGCTTTCCAATGGATGTAGCCCCACTTCCAAATTCGCTCCAGGTAGACAGGAAAGTGCAGAATAATATCACAGGCCAGAAATTCAGGGTGCTACGTCACCTCACTTTTGGGCCTATGACCTATGTATCTTAGGGTTTTGGTGGCCGTCACTGTTTTAGGCGCCCTACACCTCCTGGCCACCACTATATATATGGCCGCCACCGTTCTTCTATGCTTAGGTTTTGTTGCGTATGGTAGACCCCTTGTACGTCCCTCCTCATGTTTGCGTGTGTCGACTAGACCACCAGTGACGAGAGACAGAACCACACCCTTGTTTCTTTGAGATTATTGAATTGAGATTACTCTCACCTTGTTCTTGCATGTTCTCGGTTGTAGCAGGAACAAGGATCGATCGGGTCTTTGATTCGGTTGATCGCCTCGTGTGGTGACGTTGCGATTGCTTGGTTGCTGATCTCGTGGTTAGTAGCCTATCCATCTACTCCGAACTACATCAAATCGATGTATCATTCTCATCAGAAGATCGGGCCAACCCTCGTGTGCATCAGTAACTGCACCCCTCTACTATATAAAGGGGGGGTAAGGTAACGTCATAAACATTATAAGATCATCTACAATAGGCTAGATGCACATAATCTCAGAGCACATGACTAGGGTATTATCTCCTCCGCGAGAGCCCGAACCTATATAATTCTTGCGTCTTGTGCTACTATCGAGTTTAGATCCAGTGCCTAGCCCCGTTTTCATTATTACCGACAATAAACGTCGACAGTTGGCGCGACAGGTAGGGGAAGCGTCAAGATCAATCTCGTCGAACTCAGTGGCAATCCTCAGCGAAGTTATTGGCACCTTCGTGCTCGCCCAGGCCTTCCTCTTTGGGAGCCTGGACTTCGTCGCCGATAAATTTAGTAAGCTCGTTCTTTCGGATTCGGATCAGATCCAATCTGGAAAGGGCGCCACTGCTCCTCTGTTCGGTCAACCACTCGGATCGAGGAATGCCATAGTCATTTGCTCTCAGGCAGTAAGCAGGGGATCTGCTCCTCGACTTGGACTTAGAAAGGGTCCGATCAAGCTTGAGTCCCGAGTGGTAGGCAACATCAAACCACTCGGATCCAGTGGCCAGTTCGATCCGTCTCTTTGTTCCTCCGTCTCGGAGGGCAGTGGAGGAAGTTGCCAGGGCTTCCGTGGTATCTTCATGATCGAAGACCTTCGAACTGAGTCCCAGCAATAGAAGGATGCTGCAGAGGTAGAGCGCCTTTGTCAGGAGACCTAGGAAGCGTGAGTAAAGTCTCTCCAAACCAAGGCCCTCAATGTCAATGAGGATATCCTGAAGACAAAGATGGGGAACCAATCAGTTTTCCATACCCCTCAATAGAACATCGTCGCCTCAAAGATGTTGCTTGACACCCTGGGACCGATGCTCGGTCTAGACAGCCCAGTTGCCCCGATCGTGGCCCAAGTGAAGGCCATGGTGACGGCGGCAGCAATTCAACACAAGAGGAACCAACGGAGATGGAACGCTCTCATGCCCAAGACGGCCAATCGGACGACAAGCGAATATCGCTTGCAATTTGGGCCATGCGCGTGGCGGTATGAGCCACGTCCTCGCCAAGGAGAAGACACCCATCAGAGTATCAGCTATGACCTCCGTTTAGACCTTAATGCCAGGCGACGTGAACGGGAAGATGATGAACGCTGCCGGCGCGAAGATGACTACGAGCGTTTCGGCTTCGATCGTGTTGGCCGGGACGACCGCAAGATTCTACACCGACGCGGTCAGAACGATGACGAGGGCTACCGAGTCAGAACACCACCTCGACGATCTCCACACAAGCGTAATGACAGGCCTATAGATGGTGTTCGCGCTTTCACTCCCCGACTTCGCCGAGTGGTATGGTCCGAAAGTTTCAACCCCAAAGGCATCACCAAATTCGACGGGGAGAGGGACCCGGAAGCTTGGCTAAAGGTCTACTCTCTTGCAATCAAGACTATAGGGCGTGACCACAACGTGATGGCAAACTATCTGTCGGTCATACTTACCCCTTCGGCTCAAGCTTGGCTCATAGGACTTCCAGAGAACTCTATAGATTTATAGGGAGATCTTTGCGAGCAGTTCATTACCAACTTTTAGGGCACCTATGAGAGACTCGAAACTCAGTGAGACCTGTACCAACTTCATCAGAAGAAGGATGAGACCCTTCAGGGGTTCATTCGATGCTTCATGCAGAAGAAAAATATGATCCGAGACATCTTAGAAGCCGCTGTCATTGCAGCCTTCCAAAAAGGGGTCAATGATCCAGATTTAATCAAAAAGATGTCCAGGAAACCGCCCTCTATGGTAAGAGAGATGTTCGAGCTAGCAGACCGCTACGCGACCACCTTGGATGCCCTGGCCGAGTGCTAGGAGGATCGCCCACGGCAAAGGGACAAGAAAGACCACACCGAGTCCTCCAAGTATAAGGACAGGAAGCGGAAGGCAGAGGAGATGGTTGCTGTAGCCGAACGCGAGTGCCCTCGAGCACCGCGGACGGACGACTATGATAAGGTAATGGATGTAGTTTGTCCCTTTCACACTAAAGGGAAGCATGCCGCCAATGATTGCTTCACTCTCAAAAGGTTTGCAGAGAAAAGCAACAAGTGAGCGGGCTAGGACCAGGGTGAGGCGGGCAAGAAGCAAGATCCTCCAGAAGATGATGGAGGCAAATATCAGATAAGTGAACGTGAGCTCAACTACATATTTGGGGGCGCGGCGGCATATGAATCCAAGCTGAAGCAGAAACTCACCGCTCGGGAAGTCAATGCGAGGTCCCAATCACGTTTGACCGTTTGGATCATCTCGACCATATTCCTTACCCAGGCAGATATCCTCTGATGTTCGATCCTGTTGTTCGCTGCGTTAGGCTTAAGAGGGTGCTGGTCGACGGAGGAAGTGGGCTCAACGTTCTTTTCTCCAAGACCTTCGACGATATGAAGATCTCCCGTTCCAAGCTGAAACGTGGTTCGTCACCATTCCATGGAGTAATCCCTAGGACCTCGACAGTACCACTCGGGCAGATCACTCTGCTAGTCACATTCGGGACCAAGGACAACTACCGAACAGAATATCTCAACTTTGAAGTGGCCAATTTAGAGACGGCATACCATGCCATCTTAGGAAGACCGGGTCTCGCCAGGTTCATGGCCATGCCTCACTATACCTACCTTGCGCTCAAGATGCTAGGACCAAAGTGCATCATCACAATTCGTGGTGATGTCAAACAGTCCTTCTTGTGCGACAGGGAAGCTGCGAGATGGCGGAGAGGCATGAAGCGGCGGCTGGTCGAGAAAAGATTCGTTCGGCGGCTACACTCCACCAGAATGAAGGAGATGTCCCAGCCAATAAGAAGGCCAAATCAAGCATGAAGCCTGATGAAGAAGTAAAAAAAGTGGTACTTGACCCGTCCAACTCGGCCCAAACGGCCCTGATTGGGACATGGCTCGACCATAAATAGGAAGACGCGCTCGTCACTTTCCTTCGGGCAAACTGGGACATTTTTGTTTGGAAGCCATCCGATATGCCCGGTGTCCCAAAGGAAGTGATTGAGCACTCCCTTAACGTCGACGAGAAGGCGAAGCCATCAAGCAACGACTCCGGCGGTTCGCACAAGATTGCTGTGACGCCATCACGGAAGAGATCACTAGGTTTTTAGTAGCAGGATTCATGAAAGAAGTGTATCATCCCGACTGGTTAGCGAACCCAGTTCTTGTTCACAAAAAGAATAAAAGCTGGCGCATGTGTGTTGATTATACTGATCTCAATAAAGCATGCCCAAAAGATCCAATCGGATTGCCCCGCATCGATCAGGTGGTGGACTCGACCTCCGACTGTGAGCTCCTAAGTTTCCTAGACGCTTACTCGGGATATCACCAGATCAAGCTGAAAGAAGAGGACTGTATCAAGACATCGTTCATAACTCTGTTCGGCGCTTTCTGCTACGTCACAATGCCATTCGGGTTGAAAAATGCTGGTGCAACCTATCAGCGCGCGATACAGTGGTGTTTTCACACTCAACTCGGACGCAACGTGGAAGCATACATAGATGATGTCGTCGTCAAAACCCGTGCAAAGGAAGATCTCATATCTGATTTGGCCGAGACGTTTGAAAGCCTTAGGGCTTACAAGATGAAACTCAACCCGGAGAAGTGTGTCTTCAGAGTCCCTTCCAGAAAGCTACTCGGGTTTATCGTGTCACGTCGCGGTATCGAAGCTAACCCGGAGAAGATCAACACCATCCTGAAGATGAAACCCCTGACTTACCAAAAGGACGTCTAGAAACTCGCAGGATGAATGGTGGCACTCGACAGGTTTATTTCTCACCTGGGATACCGGGGGATGTCAGTTTTCAAGCTCCTGAAGAAGCAGGGCAACTTCCAATGGACTCTAGAGGCGCAGCAAGCTTTCGAGGATCTCAAGGCGTTCCTGACCACGCTGCCGGTATTAGTCTCACCAACACCCGGAGAACCCCTTCTTCTCTACATAGCGGTAATGACTCATGTAGTCAGCGCTGCAATCGTTGTGGAGCGAGAAGAAGCAGGAAAACTGCAGAAGGTCCAGCGCCCAATATATTTCATCAGCGAGGTGCTGGGCGAGTCTAAGGTACGATACCCACAAGTACAGAAGCTATTGTATACCGTATTGCTCACCTCAGGCAAGCTTAAACATTATTTTCAAGAACATTCGATTTCGGTGGTCACTTCCTTCCCGATTGGAGATATACTCCACAACCGGGAAGCCACCCAAAGAATCGCAAAGTGGGCAGTCGAGCTCGAAGCCTTCGAAATGTATTTCAAACCACGAACCTTTATCAAATCCCAAGTACTCGCTGACTTCGCCGCCGAGTGGGTAGAGCTACAGAATTCCACAGCCATAGAGGAGTTCGAGTACTGGACAATGTACTTCGACAGTTCCCTCATGCTCAGTGGCGCGGGAGCGAGCGTAGTGCTCATCTCCCTGACAGGGGATCGACTGAAATACGTCCTCCAAATCCATTTTTTGGCATCAAACAACACTGCCGAGTACAAGGCACTCATCCACGGACTCCTTATCGCCATATCGCTCGGTTTCCGATGATTGACGGTTCGCAGAGACTCCCAGCTGGTAATTAGTCAAGTGTAGAAGGGCTGGTCGTGCGTTGAAGACAATATGGTGGCATATTGCCAGGAAGTGCGCAAACTGGAAGGCAACTTTGATAGGCTGGAGCTCATCCATGTGCTCTATCGGGACAATGAGGAAGTAGATGAGCTCGCAAGATTAGGCTCCAGTCGGGCGACAGTTCTGACTGGCGTATTTGTTGAAGAACTTCACAAACCCACGATAAGCCAACGACAAGGATCGAGCAAGCCAGAAGAAAGCCAGCCGAGGCAGAAGTTTTGGTCATCAACCCTGACTGGACAACGTTTTTGAATTATCTGTTGAAAGACGAGCTCTTTGAAGATCGTGTGCAAGCAGGGTGCATCACGCGCCGAAGCAAAAGCTACATGGTGGTCGGTGAGGAACTCTTTCGGAAGAGTGCCTCCGGAGTCTTGAGCCGCTGCATATCAGAGCAAGAGGGGAAAAATCTTCTCAGAGAAATCCCCTCAGGAATCTGCGGACATCACACAGTGGCAAGCACCTTGGTAGGCAAGGATTATTGTCAAGGTTTCTTCTGGCCTACTGCCATATCAGACGCAGAAGACAATCACCTAGCTGTTCGCAGTCTAGGGGCTCGACATGGTTGGACCCCTAAAAAAGGCTCAAGGTGGTTTCACTCACCTCTTCATTGCCGTCGACAAATTCACAAAATAGATCGAGGCCAAACCAGTCGCCACAATGACAGTAGCGAAGGCCAAGGAGTTCTTCTAGGAAATTATGGCAAGATTTAGCGTACCAAACAGAATTATCACCAATAATGGCACTAAATTCAGAGGTGAAGAATTTCAAGACTAGTGCGATGAGCTCGGCATCAAAATCTGCTTTGCTTCGGTGGCTCATCCCCGGAGTAATGGGCAGGTTGAGCGAGCCAACGACACGGTGTTGCAAGGGCTAAATGAAAGAATCTTCGATCGTCTCAAGCCATACGCCCTGCGATGGGTGAAAGAATTGCCTTTAGTTCTCTGGGGATTGAGAACTACCCCTAGTAGGGCAACATAGCAGTCACCTTTTTTCCTGGTATATGGCTCAGAAGCGGTCCTACCGACCGAGTTGACATTCGGATCCCCACGAGTTCGGAGCTACAAGGAAGCCGAGTCGGAGGAAAACCAGACGGAGGATCTCGACCGACTAGAGGAGGCCGGGGACATCACTGCAATCCAGTCGGCTAGGTACCTCTAGGGCTTGCGTCGTTATCATGATCGGAATGTTCGAAGCCGCGCTTTCTCCAAAGGAGATCTGGTCTTCAGGAGCCAAAAGAGCGAGCATAAGCTTTTCCCAGGCTGGGAAGGTCCTTACATCATCGATGAAGTAACGCGCCCGGGGGCTTACAGACTCAAGCATGAAGATGGCATGATTATCAGCAATACATGGAACATAGAGATGCTACGTCACTTCTACTCCCGAATTTTGTACATTGATTATGATTGTTATGAACAAAGCTTTTCTTGACTTGCTACTCAATTGTTGCTCAATTAAGCAGTAAGTCGGGGGCTACACCTAATAGTGTTGCGCATGCGCAACTCTTCTCACGAGTCCTTTTTACCTCTCTTCCCTAATGATTGCGACTAAGCCTGACTGCACTAACTCCAAGTAGTGAAACTCTGACCCCATGAACGGCGAACTCTAGTTACTCAAAAAACGTGTGCTAGGGAGAAAAAGGGCCATGAGCCGACTCCCCATGCCCAGGGGCTAGACTAGTCGGGTAGAGTGCTTAAACGAAAAAGGATAAAACCACTCGGGTAGACTCAAAAATCAGTGGAGAAGAAAGTGAAAAGAACATTAAAATTTGATAAAACCAAAATAGTTCCGTGCATATCATTACATTGTATAAATATCACAAGTAGATAATCCTAAGTGTGGCGCACAAGGCCTATTGCTTCGATAAGGGCGTCCCTCACTTCGGCGAGCCGTGGGACGGCCTCGATTAACGCATCGACATCAGTGGCATCGCGGGTAGCAGCTTCTTCTTCTGCAAGCTCGGCCAATGCAAGATTGTAGTTAGCCCAGAGCTTGGCAAGAAAAGCCTCCTCATCGTCAGGCGCCGGTGGCCCCTCGTCTTCAGAATCAAAAACCAACTCCTCCAACAACGGGGGAGACGGCGGGACCTCGTTGGCCAGCGAAGATGAACAAGACGAAGAGGCCATTGAGGGGTTGCGAAAGTGGTTGAAGGCTACCAAGCAGACGAAGATTGGGAAGAGGATGATCGCTCTCACAGCGGTGACATCCTTATATACCTGAAATACAGAAGGCGAATAGCTTTGAATAAATGCTAGCGCGGGAAGCCGAGGCGTTCCGTGTTCGCATGAGAGGCTAAACCGAACATGAATGGACACACAAGCATTAACTCAAAAGATCTCTTTGGAAACAGCAAAGCCGCCATGGTTATGAGTTAATCCCAGAAGACAAAAGTCAATAAGGTGGAGCAATTACAATCAAAATTTCACATGTGCATCACACAAGGCTCAAGTCCAAATTCTCTACTAAAGAGGCAGATGTGTCCCTGACCTCCTCGAAAAGGGTAGCAACCTGATCATCGTCGACTGTGCCAGCAAAGCCCTCCTTAATAGCCTCGAGATCTACCCGAGGATACAAGGACTTCACAATGGCCAGGGCCTGTCTTACACTCGTGGTCACTGTCTCCCGAAGATGCGTCTGGAGCTTGTCGGGTCCCTCTCCCAACCGGAGGATGGTGTCATCTACACTACTCGGACCGGCCTCTTCTGGGTTCAAAAACTTCACCATTGCCCTGGAAGCTTCTTGGTATCTAGCACATAATGCCTCTACCATTTCGACCCTCTTGTCAAGGGCGCAAAATTGGGCCTGTGCCTCTTTTCGATATTCTGCGGGCAGACAGGATTGTCACCAAAGATACTACAAATGTGAAGAAAGATGAAGACAAGTCGGGACATACCTTCCTACTCCCTAGCCAGCTTCTCCAAGTCAGTCCGAGCCCGGAGCTCAGACTCCTCCAGCGCCTTGAGCTGCCCTTGAGACACCTTAAGCTCTTCCTGGAGACCCGTGAGGGTTAGGTCTCAGGCTAGAGCAAGGGAGGAAGGGTCAGGAAACAAGCAGTTGAACACGACAGTAAGACAACTGAAGGGATACTTACCTCGAAGGGAGCTCTCCATGCTCGACCTCTCTTCTTCTAAAACCTGAATTTGCACTAAGAGCTCTTGTCGTTCAGACGCACCCTCACTCCTGGCTTGATCGAGGTCAGCCCTGCCTTCAGCGTGGACCCGCTCAAGCTCGGCTTCATAATCCTTTTGTAGCTTGATCCTCGGGAGCACCTCCCGAAGAAGGGCAATCTGTTTTTTGGAGCAATCTCTCAAGACCTGCAGATTACAAGAAGAAGATCAACGGGGACCCGCAGCTTGCCGGGAACAAAAAAGGAGAGACCCATGACTCACCTGGACCAGCCGAGCGCATGCGATGGCATGCTCATAAAGCTCCTTCCGTGTTTGCTTCTCGTCTTCGCCGCCAAGAGCCTTCCACTAGCCGTCATCGCTGTGAAAATTAAGGCGCAGTGGGATTTGAGGGCAGGAAGAAGCGGGACGTGGCTCTTGGGCAATTTCTTCCACTAGAAGGGAATCATCAACAACGAGCTCCGGGGCTGTCGGCCCTGAAGTCATTTCGGGCAGAACATTAGGCAAGGACAAGGGGGGCTCGGTCCCTAGAGCCTTTGCGGCAGCACTGGGGCCGGTAGAGTCGGAAAAGACGCCTCGGCCCGATCCACCACCGTCTCAGCGTCCCCTGGCATGGTGAAAACCTGCGGGGCCGTCTTTTTTGGGTCTACGGCGCCGCTGGCATCATCCCCCAAAACCATCTCGGACGGATCGTCCACAGGAACGTCGGTCGATGGCACCCTATGGAAACCAGATGTCAGAACATGATTCGACAGAACAAGAGAAAAGAACCAGTAGGGAGGCGAACCTATCGGACTTCCTTATTTTGACTTTTGATACTCCCCGAGCGGCAGGACCACTCGGGGGAGCATTCAGATTCGCGCCAGACCTAGAACAGGGAGGAGTCGATCGCGCCAAGGTCAAGGCGTGAGGTTCTTAACCGCTGAGCCCTCGGTGTGTGAGGCGATTCTGAACTCCTCCGACTACCGGTTGTTTTCCTCTCTCGACATCCGACTTAGCACTAGGCCTTAGAGGCGTGGCATGGGATGCCGGTTCCGTTGTATGCGGGGCCGGGGGCTCCCTAATGGTAATTCCCCTGTCGGGCGCGGAAGCATTGGACCCGCATCCGACCTTGGCTTTTTTCCCCTCCCGGCGCCTGATCCTTTAGTTGAAGGACCGGCGGGCTGCTTGCGCTTAGCACCCTTGTGCTGGGGAGCAGGAGGAACCAGAGCATCGGAAAAGAAGGCAATTCAATCCTAAAAAAAAGAGGCAGCGAAGCACAGAACCAGTCAGCATTCCATCAAAGGTCAGTGATCAGAAACTAACAAAAGAGAAAATGCTCACCGCAGGAGGAGGACGTTTCACAAAGAAAGGCAGCGGACGACCTTGAAGCGGAATAGTGGTGCCTTGAGCGAAGAAGTCATTCACCCGATCAACTAGCACCTCTCGGGGAACGGATTCAGGTGCCTCGCGGGTGGGATCATCCAACCCAGAGTACTCAAACCCCAGATGGACCCTCTCCTTGAGAGGCTGTACACGGCGTCGAGCGAAGTTAACTGCAATGTCAACCCCGGTCAAACCTGTCTCTTTCAGGCTGTGGATCAGTTTCAGAAGGTCCTCCACCTGGTCCATGTCGTAGCTCGGAGGAGTCGTGACCCAAGAAGCCGAGAATGTGGGCGCGAGCCTGGTGTAAGGAGGAAGGAAGGGACCAAGATTGGTACAATAAAACCACTTTTGATACCAACCCTTGTTGGAGGTCTTGAAGGGAATGGAGAAATAAGCCTTTTTCATCCTATCACGCAGCTGGAAGACAGCGCCCCCAACCACCTTAGGAGCATTCTTGCTAGGGAAAGGCTTGAGAAAAAATAAATGGCAGAAAAGGCTAAAATGAGGGTGAGTTCCAAGAAACGCCTCACACAAATGCACAAAGATGGAAATTTGCAAAATGGAATTGGGATTCAGGTTGATCAGTTCAATCTTGTGGAAATGAAGAAGACCATGGAAGAAAGCGCTGCTGGGAAGGCCAAACCCGCGCTGGAAAAAAGGTTCGAAGACCACAATCTCATCGGATTGAGGAGTGGGGACAGATTCACCTGCGGCTGGCAGCGTGCAGATCATCGCCAAAGGAGGAAGAACTCCGGAAGTGACTAACTCCTCCAAGCGCTCCTCCATTGTAATCGAAACAGCCCAATCCTCAGGAGAGGGCTTCGCGGGAGCACTCTGGGAGGAGGAAGAAGAAGACATCTCTGGAAAAATTTGGCGGTGGTGCGAGATTGAGGAGCGCAATGGTGGTTAACCCTAGCGATAGAAACTAATGTGGAAAATATTTAAACTTAGAAGATGAAGGGGCAGGTGAGAGCAGTGCACAGAAAGCCTCTTTGTTTGCACAAAGTCTCTTATTTATAGGAAGCGATGCTGAATTCTGCCCTGAGCGGGAAAAGTCGTGTCACCTTCCATACTTTGTTTAGACTTGACCTAGAGCATGCCCACAATGGGCCACTAGTTGTGCGTTATAGTCATCACGTACAAAATGCTCTCGGGCCAGATCCAGTTTGGGATGTGGTGCGCCCCATGATGTACCGATTGCTAGAAACCGTGCTAAATGGAATCTGGGCACCTTCCAAATTGAATCATAATGTCTTCTTGTGATATGCCTCATGATAGGTTGGTTGCTAGTTACCGTGAAAAATGAAATAAGATATCACAAGTCGATTCAAAACCAAGATTCGAAGGGTATGCCACATGATGGGCTGCCAGCTGTGCGCCGTTAGAATCGGGTGCAGATACCACTTGGATAATCCATGGTGTGCCTCATGACAGGCCAAAAGCTGTGCATCATGATAATGGAGCACAGGCACCACTAGGCTACTTCCAACATGCACAACGCTAGGACTCTAAAAATAGCAATCAACCTTGTTTCGGTTGACACGATTATAATCCTAACCGTAATCATGTTGTGCGGATAAGGAAAGAGATACAATCTCCATCTTGTAACCGATTAGGACTTTCCTTTGTAACCGCACCCCTCTACTATATAAAGGGGGGTAAGGTAACGTCATGAACATAAGATCATCTGCAATTGGATAGATACACATAATCTCAGAGTACAGGACGAGGGTATTATCTCCTCCGTGAGAGCCCAAACCTGTATAATTCTTACGTCTTGTGCTACCATCGAGTTTAGATCCAGCGCCTAGCCCCGTTTTCATTCGACAATAAATGTCGACACCGTTGTAGTTTATCCATGGCTTAGATCCAATCTTCATTGTAACAAGGGCTAAACAACTCACTCTGTACTTGGTACACCAAATTCATATCTTATTCACACAGGACATAGGGTATTACTCCATCCGGGGGCCTGAACCTACATACATCATGTGCCATTGTCTTCATGCTTAACTTTGCTAAACTGAAGATACCCTTAATCATAAGTTTATTATCGAGATCTAACCTTTGACAAAGTGCACTGGGTTATGGAATAGATCGAGTATATTGGCAAGGTTTGCATCGGGTCAAGTACAGTTCTTGTCGATACTAGCTCTTGCACTATGGTTTTGACATTGTTAGCTATCATCAGCTAAAGTGTAGTTACAAAAGTCGATGGTTTATTGATCAGAGCGTGATGTACATATTGGTTAACCATCTTGGACAATTCGGCCTGCATAGGTACATATCTGCTTACCGTCTAATTATCAGAGGGCATTGTAGTGTCTTTGTCATCGGAGAAGTTGACCTCGGCATGTGGTCTTTTGAGTAATACAACGTCGAGTTTTCTAGTAGAAGTTTAACATCATCTCTTCTAGCACAACTTTCTGATGTTCAATCTCCTATCGCTACTCTGGTGTTAAATCATCCAGTGTAGTGATGATTATAGCATCAGAGTTGACATCGGACGAAAGAATTGATTTTTCTGAGGAAGACATTTTGCATCCTATCAGGCATGCCAAAAGGGTGTTGGCATCAAAAAATATGATGAAGGATTGATTAGCTCAAACATACGTAAACATTGGGTTTAAGTTGGTTCGTGGCATGCTAGCCAATTTGATCTTGCAATCAGCAAGATGAATAGGTGCAAACCAAGATAATCGGCTATAACATCCTCAAATTTAGCTATTTTTAAATTTTATAATTTATTTTGAATTTTTGAGAATTTTTGGAATTTATTTGGATTTATTCATAATTTTTGAAATTAACTTTTTCTCTGGGAATTAATATTATAATGAAAAGTTTTAATAAAATATAAATGGAAATATTTTATTTAAGCTCAAAATGTCTTAAAATATTTTCTGGAATTTTACTAGAATTTTTTTGATATTTTAAGTGCCTCAAATAATTTAAATGAATATTCAGAATTATTTTTATTCGAAAAACGATTAAAATTCGAAGGAACAGTAATGGGCCAAGCCACATCGAAACCCTAGCGTCGTCGTTATGTTTTCACTGTGCGATCTTGATCCGACGGTTGTGATTCAACCGCGTCAGTTCGTTGCTCGCGCCGTTGGATTTTGCATGGACGGATGGATGCGCGGCCACATCGCTTCATCTACGGGGAAGGGAAACGCCGCCATGATCACTCCGCCGTTTCGTTAGCTAGCGCACGGTATAAAGCACCCCACTCCGCACACATTGAGCTCTTTCACGCATCCCAAGGACCACCATAGAGCACGCACGCCCTCGTCGAAGTTCCTTGACCATCCGCCGTGTTTTGTGTCTGCTCCGGTGACTCTCCGCCATCGCCGTGACCACCGGAGTAAAACCCGCGTCGAGCCGCACCTGAGGAGCTACTTCTTCTCACCGGAGCTGCATCGGAACGCCGTCATTTTGGGTGTTCTTCCTCATCTCCGGCAGCACTTCATCGCCGTGTCTTCGCTGAGCTTGCGACCAACGTCGACCGCTCGATCCGCATCCAACGACTGAGGTGAGTCCACGTAACCCTTCGCAATAGAGACCAGAACAGTGTTGCTTTAGATCTCAACCATAGGATTCGTAATGGATGGTTAGGATTAGCGCCACGTGCCCGAGGAAGGGACTGCCCACGTGTGCTTAAAATTCATGTTAGATGATAGCCGTCGGATTAGTATCGGATGATCGGGAACTAGCCACATAGTCGTCGCAACAGTAAACCCCATCTTCAAGTTGTTGGCCGCTTGATCTTGATCAAATGGTTGCTAATTAGCCACGTCGCCCATTTAATAGTATCCATTAAATCGGAAATGTTAAATGTTAAAATTCAAAGCAATCCGAGCCGTCGATTTTGAATCGAACGGACCAGATTTTGCCACGCGCCGAACCAGTCTCGCGTCGACGCGTGTTGCACAGGAATCGAGGCGACGCAGCCGTCGCTTCGGTCGATGTCACCGATTAATCGCCACCGTTTGATTTAGACTGATGGTCATGGTTGAGCCACGCGTCAGCACGGCAGTAGCGGATCAAAGTGTCGGTGCAATCTTGGCCGTTGATCGCATCGCACAAATCTTGACGCATGACCGGATTAATTAAATCGTTATTCGGTTTATTCTCCGTCGTTAGATTTTGATCCGTGGGATGACATTGCGCCACGTGTCGCCATCGCAGTAACTCGAGTCGAACCGACGTTTGATCGTAGCTGTTCATTTTGAATCGGACGGTTGATATTGATTTGAGTTCTCGGGTGATAATGTGCTGACACGTGTCACGACCAGAATGTGCCACGTGTCATGCTGATGTCAGCAGTGGGGCCCACATGTCAGACGTCACGGTAGATGCTGACGTCATAATTGCGATTTTTCGTAAATAAATATATTTGGTACAAAATGTTTTCGGTGATGACGTCATAAATAGTGATGCTGACGTCATAATTATTGATTTTTCCGTATAAAAATAAATAAAGAAATTCGGTTTATTCTTTTTGATTTATTTTAAAATTTCAAATGCATATAACTTTTGCGTTTTAACCCCGATTCGACTGATTCCAATTTCTAAAAATTTGTAAAATCAAGATCTATTTATTGATGAATTTTATGGAATTTTTAGAGTTGAGTTGCTCTCTGGAAAAATGAATTTATTGTGTGTACGTTGTTTTTAATTAGACGTTGATTTGCCGAAGGTTTACAAGGGGGAATTTCTAGAGCAAGACCAAGCTTCAGGCCAAGACCAACAACTTTTTGAAGGCAAGTTATGCTTTGACCATGTTGCTTCTACTTTTTGAAATTTATTTTGTTTTAAACTATGCATGCTAATTCAACTTAAAATGGATTTAATTATTTTGGGTGAATTAGCTAACCAACCTAATTGTTTATGCCACCTTGTTAATATTCATATGCCATGAATCTCTTGATGACTTAGGTTTGGTAATATTAGTTGGATGTTGATATTGTGCCAACACGGAAGGCTATACCGTGAATAGTTGCTTAGCCATACTTATAACGTGAATTTTTTTTTGTTGGATTACAAAAGCAATATTGACTAAAGAATATTGAATGCATTTTGATAAGAGGTGTAATGATGTTGGTTTGAAACTGGATTGTAGAGACCTGTGTGGTTCTACCAGAAAGATGATTACGGGCATGTGTTGCACTGTTATTTAACTGGGAATGGAATTGATTTAGATTGGGGCAAGTGGACCGAGGCTTTGTGCCAGGTGGGCCTGTGTGGCAATTGGGGGTGGGTTGAGTCATGTGAGGGCTGTGTGCCAATTTGAGAGAAGGAAGTCATGCCTTGGTCACTTAAGGACTTTACCTTGCAAGCCTTTGACCTGAGTCTCTCGTACAACCACATGTCTGAATGAAAAGACCTAGCTTAGTAGGTGTTTGCACCAGTTTTTGGAATTTTCAGAAGAATCGGCGGAGAAGCATGAGTTTGGATAAGGCACGAAGGCATCTATGAAAAGTTTGGATAGCATACAGACATCCCACGAACGTACAGATAAAGTTTGGAAACCGAGTCCAAACAGAAACTACTGGCGATTCGGATTACCTTGCCATGTTGGATTGGGACTCGGATCGGCTAAACGAGTATATAAGGCTAACCAGTATGCTTGAAGAAAGGCATCCACAACAAAAACACATCTACTATTTTTCTTTCATAGTTTGTCTTTAGTCTTTTGCATTGTAATCTTTCCTCCGTAAGTCGACACCGATCGAATAAAGTTGCGCATCGCCGATTGTTTGATCGTCATTGGCTTTTTCGGGTTTGATTTATTACGTCTTTGTCGCATCGCTTTTCGTAATCGATCTACCTTTTACCCCGGATTAGTCTTAATCGACTAGTCTAGTTACCCTTTAATCGGCTTTCGGTGATTCTTGTTTTAGCCGATTCGTTCTCGTGATCGGCTTGATTGAATTTTACAACTATTTCCCTTATCGATTGCGAGGTCAAATCGACAGCACGCCACAACACTCGAACCCGGCGTTAAATGCGGTGTGTTGTAGGCCAGAAACCCTCTTCACGTTTTTGGTGCCAACACATTTTTGGCACGCCCGGTGGGACAGATCGACAAGATGACTGCAGGCAAGTCCACCGCGCCAGCCGACGTCAACGCTGACGCCATAATCGTCCCTACCTTGGACGATTTGACTCCAGAGCAGCGCAAGGAAATTGAAGATCGGAAAGCTGCCTTGGAAGAATTGATGTTGGGTTGCTATCAGAAGACCCGACGGGGAGTCACGCAGAAAATGGCACTTCCAACATTGAACCCACTCGGCGAATCTGGTGTCGCATCGACTCCGGTAAGTCGATATATGCCAGCTCAAGCTGAGTTATCTGCTATGATTGAACAATCTATGCATCATGCACTAATTAATCAATCATCGGCTTTGGTTACAACCTTGAAGCCGATGATAGAGAATAGCGTAAAAACGATTGCACAAGAGTTGGCTACGTCCGGGGGATTGATGGACCCATTGCAGCCACTCCCAACGTACCCTGTATATTCTATGGCTCCAAACGCCGACACGGTCAAGGCACCAGCACCCTCGCTAATGCCGACCCAGCCCACCGTGTTGACTCCAAATCCCCGCCCGAATCCAGTTACTCATATTCATGCATATACTGATGCTGCAAAATTGGATCCATCGGCGTCAGGGGCTCATTACGTCCAGTCGGCTTCTCAGCCGATTGAATTAAATGGAAATTATAAACTTCAAGCACTATCCCAAAATAGAAATCCGGCTCCGTATAAAGTAGTTACATACACAGAGCCGTTTGTTCGAGGTTCGAGGTTACGTTGCCAGAGCCGATGGATACGAACCATGGCAACGGCAATATCCATCGGCTAGAGCAAGCCGACCGGCCGAGTTTACACTCGGGGGGCAGGATACTACCCAAAATAATTGGCCGAACCCCAGTATTCCATCGGCTAACAACATTAATTGGGCGGATCAAATTTCCATAGTCTTAAGAGATCAATTTGGCCTACAGCCCAAGGGAAAAACAATCGGCTATAGAAAGCCGTACCCGGATTACATTGATCACATGCCATATCCCCACAATTTTAGGATTCCCGATTTCGCAAAATTTTCAGGGGATGATTCGGTTACTACTTTAGAACATGTTGGACGATTTATCGCCCAATGTGGTGAAGCAGCTCAATCCGACGGATTAAAAATTAGACTTTTTCCATTATCTTTGTCGGGGACTGCTTTTACTTGGTTTACGAATCTGCCTCCGAATTCGGTCCACTTTTGGAACGATTTAGAGAGTCGATTTCATGAATACTTTTTCTCTGGTAGTTTAGAATTAAGAATTTCAGATCTGAGTGCTGTTCGGCAAAAGTTTGGTGAATCGGCTTCTGACTACATCAGGAGGTTCAGAGAAGTGCGAAATCGTTGCTTTAGTGTAGTACTACCTGATAACCAACTAGCCGATTTAGCATTTCAAGGATTGATTCCCCCGCTTTAAGAAAAGCTTGCTGGACAAGAATTTACCGATCTAAGTCACCTACTTCATCGTGTCGGCACAGAAAGTCGATATTTGAATAAAGAATTCAAAGACAAACTTAGGATAAACAATGGGAAAGATAAAAATAAAGTAAACATGGCCGAGTGTAGTTCAAGTGAAACTTCTGAAGATGAGGCAGACGTAAATATAGCCGAATGGATAAAAGGTTCTAAAAAACCGTTTGTCTGTTCATGGCTAAAGCCGACTAGGAGCAAGTCAGAAGTCAAGTATGCTTTTGACGTGTCCAAGTGTGATCGCATATTTGACATGCTGTTACAAGAAAGGCTGATACGGTTGCCTGAAGGGCATACCATACCTTCGGCCGACGAGATCAAAAAGCGACGATACTGTAAGTGGCATCATTCCTTTTCTCATAACACTAACGACTGCAATATTTTTCGACAACAGATACAGGCAGCTATTGAAGATGGTCGGCTTAAATTCGCAGAAGAGCCGGCCATGGAAGTTGACATTAATCCTTTCCCAATCAACATGGTTCAGTGCTCCGGCAAGGGAAAACAGATCGTTGACGAAGGACCAATAACAACACGACAAGTCGACATAGAATCGAGCTCAAAAGGAGAAACACTGAAGATAACGATCGGCTCTCTGCAAATCGAAGCCGATCAAGACGGGAAGAATTCAAGGACAATAAAGCCAAAGGGTGAACTGCAGGTCGGACGATGGTACAAAGCCGAGAGGTCTCCACCCCGGAAACCGACATTCAAACCTAGGCCAACCTTCTCGCAGTTGCTTGAGAAATACGAGAGAATGAGCCATCGGCAAATACGACAGTTCCGACCAGACGAGCCGTGTCGGCCAAACAATGCTTTTCGGCCAAATAATTTGCGTCAACCAAACAACGCAGAAAGAGCTCATGAAAGATGTCCTTTTTGGCAGTTCTGCTGGGAGAAAGGTATGGCACTACCATCCTCAAGGGCATGCCCTATGGAACATTACCCACAAAAAAGTTGGCCAAGGCAGTCGGTAAAGGAACGATTATTTAGGCCAACACCAAATCAAGAGGAGCCAGAGCATAAAAAGCCGATGAAAGAAAGGTTAGGAGCACTAGGCCAAGACAAGGAAGGGCCGCTGAAAGCTTGGTTGGCAAAATCCATAAGCGGTCGAACCCAAGCCCAGATGGTGCCCTACTGGGCTTAGCCGATCGCAGCGCAGACGGCTGCAACGACTGAGGACGCAAGAGATGAGAGAAGCCGAGGACGAAAAACAAAGGGATCAGGCTTTTAATGAATTGCGGCCAATGAAACGTATCACAAAGGAATGGAGAAAGAAACAACAGTCTGAGGACGAATCGGATTCCTCGGACGATTTGATGTCACCAATGATTCGAAACGATACTCCGCCTATGGATATCAATATGGTATTCACTTTACCGGTGAATTCGAATTAAAACTGAATCGCTAAAGATACATTGCTCAACTATGCAGGTGCACAGGATGCGGTGTTTGAGAAGTCGAAGATCCCCATCGGCATCTAAAGCCGTTGTATTTGAAAGGCTATATCAATGGAAAGCCGATATCCGTGATGCTTGTAGATGGAGGGCTATCGTGAATTTAATGCCACTCTCCACTTGTAAAAAGTTGGGCAAAACCGATGAAGACTGATCAAGACAAACATGGTGCTAAATGATTTCACCGGTGATCCCACCGAGGCAAAGGAGTATTGGTTCTTGAATTGACCGTCGGTCGAAAAACTTTGCCGACGCGTTTTTGTAATTGAAGCCAAAGGAAGTTTCTGACGTCTTTGTAGGCGGGACTGGATACATGCTAACTGCTGCATCCCCTCAACGATGCACCAACTGCTCGTACAATGGAACGGAGATGAAGTCGAAATCGTCTCAGCCGATACATCGGCTCATATTGCCATGGCCAGCTCTGACGCAAATTGGCCACACGAAGAAGCAGAATGCATATCAGGTAAGGCACTAGACGATTGTGATTTCATCTGTATCGGGAAGGCAGGCTTTACGCCGATCAGTGTCAAGCCAGGCACCTTCGATCGGGCGAATGAGGTCCTGAGGAGATGGGGTCAAAAATGATTCAAGCCCTGCAGGACAAGGCGAGGAGCTATCGGCAAATGATAAATTCGTGTGAAGCCATTGAAGATTTCCAAAGCGAAAAATTAGGCCAAGGCTTTATCGCCGATATGCTTGAAGAAGTCGACATAGGAGAAGGCGATCAAAAAGGCCAACTTTTGTAAGTGCAAATTTAGGTCCGAGAATACAAAAATAAGTTGGTTAAAATACTTAGAGAATACAGGATGTTTACCGAGTACTACGAGATGCGGACTAAGCCGACAGTTGGTAGAACATCGGCTGCCAATCAAACCAGGATATCGGCCGTATAAGCAACCGCCACGGCGTTTTAATCCCGAATTGTATAATGTAATAAAAGAAGAAATTGAAAGATTGCTGGAGGCCAAATTTATAAGGCCTTGCCGATACGCCGAATGGGTATCCAATATTGTCCCTGTTATGAAAAAGAACGGTAAACTTCGGGTGTGCGTAGATTTCAGAGACTTAAATAAAGCCACACCAAAAGATGAATATCCGATGCCTATAGCCGATATGCTTATCGATGCTGCCTCGGGTAACAAGATTATCAGTTTCCTTGACGGGAATGCCGGATATAACCAAATATTCATGGCAGAAGCCGATGTTCCCAAAACGGCCTTTAGGTGCCCGGGTGCGATAGGGCTGTACGAATGGCCAGTAATGACATTCGGCTTAAAAAATGCAGGTGCCACTTACCAGCGCGCCATGAATTTGATCTTTCACGACCTAATCGGCCATATCGTCGAGATTTACATCGATGACGTGGTTGTCAAGTCTAAAGAAGATTGGCAGCACTTAGCCGATTTGGAAAAAGTGTTTCAGAACACAAGAGCTCATGGGCTGAAGATGAACCCTTTAAAATGTGCATTTGGCGTGTTCACGGCCAATTCCTTGGTTTCATGGTACATCAAAGAGGCATTGAAGTTAGCGGATCAGGTCAAGGCCATAGCAAATCTGAAACCGCCGACATGCAAAAATGAGTTGCAAAAGCCGATCGGCAAAATTAATTATCTAAGACGGTTTATATCAAATCTGTCTGGTAGGATCCAGGCTTTTACACCTTTACTGAAGTTGAAAGATCATCAGGAGTTTGCATGGGGAGCCGATCAGGAGAAAGCCTTTGACGATATAAAACAATATTTAACATCACCACCGGTCTTGGCGCACCACGTAAAGGAATCCCATTCAAGTTATATGTGTCACCGAAAGCGAAACCATTAGTCTTTGGTTGGCTCAGAGATTGATGGTAAAGAGCGGATAATATGTTATGTGAGCCGACGACTATTGGATGTCAAACCAGGTACCCTCAAAGAGAAAAATTATGCTTATCATTGTACTTTGCTTGCTAAATTGAGACACTATATATTAGCATCAACTCGCATAATAGTATGTAGGGTGACATCATTAAATACATACTATCTGCTCCAATTTTGAGAGGACGACTTGGAAAGTGGACTTATGCTTTAACCGAAGTTCGATCTACGTTTGAATCGCCAAAGCTATTAAAGGGCAAGTCAGAGCCGATTTCATGACAGGTATGATACTCTGGCGGGGAATGGTTGATATAGCCCCATGGCGATTGTACTTTGATGGATCGGTTTGTCGGAGAGGGAGTGGAGTAGGCATAGTGTTGATTTCTCCAAATGGGCACAACATCGACCAAGATATCGGCTTAAAAGCCGATGCTCTAACAACCAGGCCGAGTACGAAGCACTGCTCAAAGGACTACAGTTGGCTGAAAGCATTGGGGCAAGTAATGTGGAAGCATACGGTGATTCATTGCTAGTGGTGCGACAAATCAAGGGAGAATTTAGATGCAATGACGAGGTGCTAACAAAATATCTAGAACATTGTCTTGGTATTATCAATACTTTCGCATCATTCTGTATCGGCCATGTACCCAGGGAGATGAACCATAAAGCCAACACCTTGGCTCAAGCAGCTTCAGGCTACAAAGAGTACGGCCGATACGAAACCTTTGACCTGATCGACAAGGCAGTACTATGTGCTAATAACACCGATTGGAGGACTGAGATAAAGACTTACTTGATGAACCCATCCAGGCCCACCGCACGAAAGATGCGTCAACAAGCACTCAAGTATGTCATGTTGGAGGGGGAACTATACTATCGGACGTTGGAAGGATTACTTCTGCGGTGCTTAAGCGATGATGAAGCAAAGGTAGCCATGGGGGAGGTTCATGAAGGAATTTGCGGCGCACATCAATCGGCCCACAAGATGAAGTGGATACTAAGGCGAACAGGATATTTTTGGCCGACGATGTTAGAAGATTGCTTCAAGTATTACAAAGGGTGCCAAAGTTGTCAGAAGTTTGGGAATGTGCAACTTGCACCAAAGATCGCTTTACATCCAATTATTAAACCATGGCCATTCAGAGGATGGGGATTAGCGTGTCGGCCAAATATTCCCAGCGTCAAGCAAAGGCCATAAGTTTATCCTTGCCGCCACGGACTATTTTTCAAAATGGGTAGAAGCCGTTCCACTCAAGAAAGTTACCAGCGTGGAAGCCATCGGCTTTGTCAATGAACACATCATCCATCGATTCGGTATCCCTCAGACCATTACAACCGATCAAGGAACTGTGTTCATGTCCGAAGATTTCAAAAATTTCGCAGAAAGTTTGGGCATTAGGTTGCTTAATTCTTCACCATACTACGCTCAGGCTAATGGGCAAGCCGAGTCGTCTAATAAAACCTTGATCAAATTGATTAAGAGGAGAATTGACGAAAAGCCTCGAACTTGGCATACTACCTTCGTCGAGTCTCTGTGGGCCTATCGGCTAGCGTTTCACGGATCGACTAAATTGTCACCATATCGGTTGGTATATGGCCAAGAGGCCGATGTTCGTGAGAAATAAACATTAAGTCGATCACGAGTAGCGAGGCGAGAATAATCTATCGAATCAAGCGAATACAAGGAATTAATGCTATGCAACTTGGATGACTTAGCGAGAATTAAAATTTGGTTACTTTGAATCGGCTTAAAAAGAATAAAGAAAGAGTTGCAAGAGCATATAATAAAAAGTTGTACAAAAGACTTTTAGTGAAGCCGATTTGGTTTGGAAAACTATATTGCCAATCGGTTCTAAGGATAATCGATTCGTAAATGGTCGCCTACATGGGAAGGACCGTATAAAGTAAATCGCTTTGTCGGTGGAAACGCATATATACTCAAACACTTGAGGGCTAGTATTACCAAAGGCAATCAACGGAAGATATCTAAAGCGGTATTACCCTAGCATTTGGATCGGTGCATAATTAAAAGCGCAATGCGAAGAATCTGAAATAAATCGGTTAAAACAGTAGATAAAGAGAAAATAACGGTTAAACAGCGGTTAAGGTGTGTTACAAAAGTAGCAAACAAAAGCCTTGTTTGATCGACACCAAGCGATTTATAATCCGGATCCGGGAGTCTAGCACCAAGACCGATAATGCCGCGCAGCTTTGGCTAATGTCTCCGTGACACCAGACACCGAGTCCTCGTCGGCTTTAGCATCTCCGGGATCGCAACAATTTTGGCCGATTGATCTTTTACCTTGGCGGCGGCTCGCCAACATTCGTTTCTGCTCCTTCAAAGTAGAAGCCGTTCTTTCGTGATGGCAAGGGTATCGACTAGTCGTTTATTTACTTGACCAACTCCTCCTCGAGCCGCTTCTTGGTTTGTTCTAGTTTTTGAGCGTAAGACTTGGCGGCCACAAAGGATGCTGGCGGTGTCATCATACTTCTTCTTTTCAATTTTTGCTTCAGCAATCAACTTGTTCGAAGGTGTTGATCGGCTTCTTGTGCTTGGCGCTGAGCTATTCTGGAATTGGCCGCATCAACTTCCGCTTTCTTCTCGTCTAAATGGCATATATTTAGAAGGGCGCTCATAGCTGCGGCAGGGAGATCAGCCTCAACGGCGCCATAGCATCGCGGATAGGTCGATTGCCAATAATATTCTCGCCTCACCGTGAGTTATCTCCATAAAGCAACCGATTTAGCTTTTCTCGCATATTGGGGCCGACTTGACAATGTGTGATGCCTTCATGGAGACGCCCGGGATGTTTGGATGTCCTCGGGGTAACTATCGGTCGCCATCACCTCCGGTCGACTAGTTCATCGAGGTGAACCCGAGAAGGTCAGACAGCCATCCGGGACAACATCGGGCGATGGAAGAATTGACCGGCAGAGATGGTGGGGTTGGAGGTTTAGAAGCCGCAGGAGACCAGCGAAGCACCTCGAAGATCGACCAACATACCGCCGCTTGAATAGACTCTATCGGCTGAAAAGGAAGTATTACAAAGTCAGGAACTTAAGATTGACAATTTTCGATAGGCATGAGAATAAGTTTGGTTCTTACTGCACTTAAAGCCGATGGGTGAGGAGAACTTTCAGCGCTTTGTTCCTTGCGCTTCGCTGTTTTTTGGCGGGACCTTGGTAGACTTTGGTTTTTGAAAAATCGAACCACGGGATGAGCAAAAGTACTAACAGAAATATTTATCGGCTATAGTGAAAACTTACTTGGCTTTCTTTTTTTCGAGCTCGATAAAGAAGGACTGTTTACTCCAAGAGTACCAGAACCCATCAAGATATTTGACTGAATAGGGCATTTCCCTTTTGATCCACCAGCCGATGGGTTAATGACGGCCTTGCTCCCTGCAGCAGCGTCCTGCCAAACAAAAATACCTTGTAATTAAAAGACTAGTGGCGACAAATCTACAAGTATAGAATTTTATGAAATAAGCCGATACCTCTACAGCTACCGATGAGTTAGTATAACCCGGCGAGCTGGAGGAGTCCGAGCTATCTTCACTCGAACTGCTGTCGCTAGAGGAAACTACCGTCGGCTCATGAAAGTCTGGTAAAATTTTTTCTATAATGGCCGACGGTGCACGATCCAGATAGAGGGCTTCCGATATAGGCGCCCACCAAGTTGTGAAATTGCTGGCTCGGCGGGAGTTTAAAGAAAAGTGTGGCAGGGAGTTGATTTGAAGTTCATCGGATAGTGTTAGGAGTAATTCGGCTTGAATAGCATTATTGACTTTGGATCTTGGTTGAAGACGATCCAAGAGAGGGAGACTAGGTATTACCTGGCCAAAGCCCAATTGGCGGGCATATACAGAGGGATGATAGAATTCATATGAAGGCTGGAAAGTCCTGTTACGGGAGTTCAAGCCGACATAAAAGACGCAAGGAGAAATAAAAAGCCGATATAACTCTAAAGTCGATGCTGGCATCAAGGAGCTATCAGCATCTAAATGGAGGAATGAAGGCCACTGAAAATCGGCATTGTTGCTATAAGAAAAGAAGTCTTGTTGGCCAAAGGTTGTGCTATCCAAATATAGAAAAAATGACAAGTATTTCTTGAAGTCGGCTGGAGTAATCTTGACGTCACCACTGGTACACATCACAAGCCTTTCTCCGTGTGATCGGCTAGCTCTGTATTGGGGAGTGGTGCCTTCAGGGTAGTCTTCACGAGGAAAAGCTGAATCTTCTGACAACTCTGGAATTAATGATCGGCTAAAAATATTGTAGAGCCATAGTTGAATAAACCATAACGGGCCTCCGATGTTACCCACGACATATTGACCAAACCCAGAAAAAAGCCGACTTCTGATGACGTGCATCATTTGATAGACGGCCCCCAGAAGCATTTTGCCTAATGCAAGCCGACGACCGTTCACCAGTTGCTCTGCCAACGCCTGATAAACTTGTGTTGGACCTAGAGATGCGCCACAAAAAAGAAACCGATCCACCACAAGTTGTAAAAGTTGCATGTTCCTCGTCTGATACCAGTCCATTCACTTTGTTATTATGCTGAATGTACTTTGTCCATCCTTCGCCCTTGGATCGGATCAATTTATACTGTGGCTTGCCACTGAAAGCCGACAATTGGTCACCATCAGGCCTAAGACAACACAATTGTGCCACGCCTAGAAGTGTTGGGCCGATAGGACCGATCCTAAAAGGAAAGCATTAAGAGTATCCGACCGAAATAGCGGGTCGTGGCCACCAAGGGCTCATTGGCCGATTTGCGAGACTCAGTGGAAGACACTCGGCTATACCCATGTTTTCCCATTCAGACTTCTTTTGGGCCGATACTCTGATAAACCAACTTCTCCAGCCTTTAAGCGCTGTTGGCCAAGCTCTAAAGCTTTTTCCCCATTCCGTTATGTTATATTCTTTGGCCGATAAAGGAAGTCTAGGAATCTCTTTAGTAATAACTGAATCAACAAAGAGAATTTCCTATCGGGCCTAGATAGTATTGATTCGCCAGAATCGGGATCAAGACAGGAAGGATCCATTCAGCCGATTGAAGAAAAGAAGGATTAATTGCTGATGCAGTGAAGACCTAGGGTAGAGAAGCCGACTGAAAAAGCCGATTGCGAGATACTGAAAAGCCGAAGGCGTGAAAATGATGAGAGGGCCCGCATATATATAGCACAGTAAGAAGTAAAATGGCGGAAATGAATTGAGGCGACGCGTGCCATTAAACCAAGACCGAGATTTGACTAAGACGCGATTATTGACACGGTTCCCTAAAATCAAACAAGACAATGGGCAAAGAAGCCGATTGATGAAAAGCCGATACATATTTTTGAAAGATAATAAGTTATCTTCCAAAAATGGGGGGCATATGTTTGCACCAGTTTTTGGAATTTTCAGAAGAATCGGCGGAGAAGCATGAGTTTGGATAAGGCACGAAGGCATCTATGAAAAGTTTGGATAGCATATGAGACATCCCATGAACGTCTGAGATAAAGTTTGGAAACCGAGTCCAAACAGAAACTACTGGCCGATTCGGATTACCTTGCCGTGTTGGATTGGGACTCGGATCGGCTAAACGAGTATATAAGGCGAACCGTATCGCTTGAAGAAAGGCATCCACAACAAAAACACATCTACTATTTTTCTTTCATAGTTTGTCTTTAGTCTTTTGCATTGTAATCTTTCCTCCGTAAGTCGACACCGATCGAATAAAGTTGCGCATCGCCGATTGTTTGATCGTCATTGGTTTTTTCAGTTTGATTTATTACGTCTTCTTTGCGCAGACGCCTTTTCGTAATCGATCTACCTTTTACCCCGGATTAGTCTTAATCGACTAGTCTAGTTACCCTTTAATCGGCTTCGGTGATTCTTGTTTTAGCCGATTCGTTCTCGGATCGGCTTGATTGAATTTTACAACTATTTCCCTTATCGATTGCGAGGTCAAATCGATTAGCACGCCGCGCACACTCGAACCGGCCGCTCGTCGGTGTGTTGTAGGCCGAAACCCTCTTCACGCTTTTTGGTGCCAATGAAGAGGGTTTCGATGTCTTACCTTTGATACCTCGGGGTGGCGATTACACGGGGTAATCAGACGGGGAGCGTGCCTATGCTTCGCTTGGTACCGTCTCAACGGTGTTTGTATCATCCTATACTTCGCTCGAGTGAGGGAAGTGATAGTGAAGACAACACGGAGAGGTTCTTAGGCTAAGAAAGAAGTCTCTGAAAAGCTCTATTACGGTTAATAGCCTTTGTGGTGTGCGACTGTATCTTGTGAGTAAAGTGTACTACCTCTGCAGAGTGTCAAAACTGTTCGAATAGCCGAGTCCACGGTACTGGACAATGCTCGGGGATTACAGTCAAGGGGTAGTGTTTGAAAATAAAATGGGAGGGAAGACTGTGTGTCAAAAGAAGATGAGTAGGGACTGTGTGTCCAAAACAATGTGGAAAAACAGATTGAGAAATATAATGATTATATAGTTTTGATGCTTTTAATCTAAATAGTTAATAATTTAAAATATGGTTGCAAAAGCAAAATAACCAGAAAAGCCATTCCTTCATAATAAGCCATGCATGTAGTAAATAGATCTGCATTTGTGCATGACTTGTTGAGTACGGTGTGTACTCACCCTTGCGGACAAACTTACCAGAAGAAGAAACTACGCCTGCATATGAAGAGGAGTTCGTTGAAGGGCCGGAGAACTAGGGAATCAAGCCTCGGTCAAGGCTCAGGAAAAGATGGAGCACCACGAAGATTTATTTAATTCCGCTGTTGAACTATGTTACTCGATTATTGTAAGCCCTGTGTGGGCAGACTATTGTAAGGATGACCATAAGGTCGTACACTCGTTTATATACATGTTTGAAATACATACTTAATATTCCGCTGTGTATGATGTGATATTATACCCTGTTTAGCCTGTGTGCACTAGCGCGATCCTGGACTAGTGCAGAATACACAGAGTGTCCGAATTTGTAAATTTGGGGCACGACAGAGGTGGTATCAGAGCATACCGACTGTAGGACTTGACCCTAGTTGGACTGGCCGATTAATATAAGATTAATTTCTAAAGATTAAATAAATGCACAAGATTATGAATGAAATCTTGACTAATCTCTTTCTTCTTAATCCGCACCTATGCTGCAGTTTTCTGTTATTACTTCGTGATTTTAAAAAAATCTAGTTCTAACAAAGTGTATTTTGGCAGATGAGGAGGATTCACACCTTTGGAGAGCGCACTGGTGGCTTTGCTGCTGAGCTGTGGTATCTGCTGCAGTTCTTGGAGGGCTTCGTGAGGCCAATCTACCGAGGTACTTTGGTGGTTCGAGCTGGGCTGGACGTCACTTGGGACGTCAAGGTCACTGTCTATGCGCGGGACAGGGAGAGAGCCAGTCGCCCGGTCCACGTCGATTCAGGAGGTCTCACGTCGAGGCGGCATCCAGAGACCGCGACGCTTTGCGATCTGGCAGATCGCCGCACCTACCCCGCCGAGCTAGAGGGCATGTCTTCCGTCATCATCCTCGCCGACAATCGCCGGACCGATCCGATCGACGACGATGACGCTACGATTATCCACTTGGTGAGATACGCCATCGCCCAGGAGGAGACCTTAGACGAGACAGTCCAGGAGCTACAGAGGTCTCGTGATGAGGTTGCGGAGCTCAAGACCCAGCTGTAGGATGTTAGGGAGGGTATGTCTCAGTATACCCGGAGGATTCGCGAGCTGGAGGAGTTGCTGGAGGGACCCGAGTCAGAGCCAGAGATGGAGCTGCACGATACCAATCCCGAGGAGCCCGAGCCTGAGCAGGAGGCGCCGGTGCAGGAGGCACCAGTGCAGGTGGTGCCGGAGCCGCCAGCACCCGAGCAAGCAGCCCCGAAGCCAGCAGAGTCGGTGGGCTCTTTTGTTCCACCAGAAGTGGGGCACCAGGACCAGTTTGCTCCTATGCCGCCGCACCCGCCGCAGTATCCGCCTGGAGGACCGCAGCCTGGATGGCTCAACGATTAGAGAGAGAGAGAGAGTTTTTCTGTGTCTTTGTTGAGTCGACTCAAGAATTGAGTCAAGTTTATCGAGTCAGTTATCCGAGTCCGACTTTAGAACGTTCTGTTTGATCTGAACTTCGTGAGATGTTATGTTTGGTTGTGATGAACTATTGCTATAGTTGCCTTTATATGTCTGGTATGAGTCGCAATGCCCGTAGGCACTTGTGAGCGGCCATATCCTTATAATATTAAATAAAATGGTGTGCTTATGTTTGAGTCAAATCTTCTCCCCGCATAAGATTCTAGTACACTTGTCGATTCCGTTTTCTCTCTCCCTAAATCTTTTATTCATCAGATGGTGAACACTCGTGGAAACCGTGGAGCTGGAGGAAGCGGATCACAGCAAGAAGGAAACCAGGGCAATGCACAGAATCCTCAACCAGCACCACCTGTGGACATGGGAAACTTAGGAGCATTCCTGACCGCTCAGACTCAACTCATGCAGACTATGATGCAACAGATGCAGCAGTTGCAGAACCAGGCCGCAGCCAATAACAACAACAACAACCAAGCCGTGCACCATGGACATCAGTCTAGGCTATCTGATTTTATGAGGACTAGACCCCCAACCTTCTCTAGGAATGTCAACCCCATAGAAGCTGATGACTGGTTGCGCACCATAGAGAGAAAGCTGCACATATCTCAATGTGTTGGCAATGAGAGGGTCTTGTATGCCTCTCACCAGCTGGAAGGCACTGTCGCTGAGTGGTGAGAAAATTATTGCACTTCCCACGAGCATCCTCAGGAGATCACCTGGGATGAGTTTACTATAGCTTTCCGCCAGTACCATGTGCCTGAAGGGATGATGGAGCTCAAGAAAGAGGAGTTTCGATCATTGAAGCAGGGAGGCCAATCTGTGGCCGATTATCTTAATAAGTTCACGCAGTTGGCTCGCTATGCGCCAGAGGACGTAGCCACGGACAAGGCTAGGTAGTCCCGATTTATGAAGGGACTCAATTCTGGACTTCAAGTGGGGCTGATCACCCACACATTTCCAGATTTTCAGGAGTTGGCCAACAAGGCTTTAATTTTGGAAGACAAGCGTAAAAAGTTAGATGACCACCGCAAGCGTCGTTTGGCACAACAAGGAGGACGCCAGGGTCATCAGAGACCGAGGGTGGTACCTCAATAGTTCACTCGATTTCATCCAGAAGCGGCAAGAAGAACACCATCGCTGTTCTCGACCTCCTTGGTCGATTCGCAGACGCTCAAGAAGAGCAATCGATAGCGGCAGAAACTTGTCAATGGCGGGAAATATTTATTACAATTCTTGATGAAATGGGGCATTTCGCCAATGTCTGTCCCAAGAAAGGGGGAGTCGCTCCTGTTCGCTTTAATTTGGGTAACACGCCAGCAAGAACACCAGCTCAAGGTGGAAGCCGAGCACCTGTCCAAGCTGGAGCCGCACCACAATCAGTCGTGCGAGGAAGGGTTAATTACATTACAGCAGATGAAGTTCAGAATGCTACGAACGTTGTACTGGGTAAGTTTCTAGTTAACTCAGTACCAGCTACAATTTTATTCGATTCTGGAGCTTCACATTCATTTATATCATGGGTATTTGTTATGGAAAATGATTTGGATATGGTTAATCTTAAGAGTACACTTATAGTCCAAAACCCTGGATCACTACTCCGAACTAAAGTAGGATGCTCCGGGGTGAAATTAATAATAAATGGAATAGAGTTCCTAGCGAACCTAATTATACTGGATACTCAGACCATAGATGTGATTTTAGGAATGGATTGGTTATCTCAGCATAAAACAGTGCTAGATTGTGGACGAAGAGTAGTAACAGTTGAGAGCCCAAATGGCAAGAAGGTGGAAATTAAAGCAATTGCTGCTCAGGATAGCCAGTTAATGGTTAACAGTGTGAAAGCTGTAGAAATGAAAGATGTCTCGGTAGTTAATGAATACCCGGATGTATTTCTAGAGGATCTATCGGGAATGCCACTAGACAGGGATATAGAGTTTGTAATCGAGCTAGTACCCAGAACAGCTCCAATAGCTAAGAGACACTATAGGATGTCAACCGAGGAGTTGGTAGAAATGAAGAAGCAAATCGAGGAGTTACTAGATAAAGGATTTATAAGGCCAAGCTCATCACCGTGGGGAGCCCCAGTGCTGTTTGTAAAGAAGAAAGATGGAAGCTTTAGAATGTGTATAGATTATCGTGCACTTAATGATGTGACGATAAAGAACAAATATCCATTACCCAGGATAGACGACCTTTTCGATCAGTTAAGGGGAGCAGGAGTCTTCTCTAAGATAGATCTTCTATCCGGATATCATCAGCTAAAGATTCGGACTGAGGACATACCAAAGACAGCCTTTTCGTCTAGGTATGGTCATTATGAATTCACGGTCATGTCCTTTGGATTGACTAATGCTCCTGCATATTTCATGAATATGATGAATAAAGTATTCATGGAATATTTGGATAAGTTTGTTGTCGTGTTCATCGATGACATATTAGTTTACTCCAAGTCGGAGGAAGAGCATGCTGGACATCTAAGGATGGTCATGGAAAAGCTAAGAGAAAATCAGCTATATGCAAAATTTAGTAAATGTGACTTTTGGAAAAAGAAGGTTGAGTTCTTGGGTCATGTGATGACTGCTGAAGGAGTAACTGTTGATCCGAAGAAGGTAGAGGCAGTGTTGCATTGGGAGCAACCAAAGTCAGTTACACAAATCAGAAGTTTCCTTGGCATGGCAGGGTATTACCGCCGGTTCATTGAAGGTTTTTCTTCAATTGCGAGACCTCTCACGCAATTGCTAAAGAAAGAGAAAAAGTTTGCATGGTCGCCTGAATGTGAAAAGAGTTTTCAAGAGCTAAAGAAGCGTTTAACTTCGGCACCTGTTTTGGTGTTGCCGAATACTAAGGACAACTTCGATATATATTGTGAGGCTTCGCGTCAGGGATTGGGATGTGTACTGATGCAGAACGGTAAAGTAGTGGCGTATGCGTCAAGGCAGTTAAGGCCACATGAACAGAATTACCCGACTCATGATTTGGAATTAGCCGCTGTAGTGCACGCTCTTAAAATGTGGCGTCACTATCTCATCGGAAACCGATGTGAAATATATACTGACCACAAAAGTTTAAAGTACATATTCACCCAATCGGATCTTAACATGAGGCAGAGAAGATGGTTAGAACTAATCAAGGATTATGACATTGGAATTCACTACCATCCAGGAAAAGCCAATGTGGTGGCAGATGCCTTGAGTCGGAAAAGCCATAGCTTGAATTCGATGACAATAGAAGATCAATCTGATTTAAGTAAAGAATTTCAGAAGCTAAGGTTGGAAGTTGTACCGCAAGGATTTCTTGCCACTTTGGAGGTTAAGCCGACTCTGGAAGAGCAGATCAGGGAAGGACAAAAGGATGATGAGAAGATTAACAGGATCAAATCCAAGATGGATGAGGATCTAGCCAAGGACTTCAGAGTAGATGAGCAGGGTACTCTTTGGATGAAGAACAGAATCTGCGTACCCCATAAACCGGAGTTGAAGCAGTTGATACTGGAAGAAGCACATGATTCCAAGTATTCAATTCACCCCAGAAGTGCTAAGATGTATCAGGATTTAAAAGAAAGATTCTGGTGGCCAAACATGAAGAAGGAGGTAGCTGAGCATGTAGCTTTATGTGACGTATGTCAAAGAGTCAAAGCCATGCATCAGAGACCAGCCGGACTGCTACAACCGCTAAAAATACCGAAATGGAAATGGGAGGAAATCGAGATGGATTTCACCACTGGTTTGCCAAGGACTCAAGGTGGATATGATTCCATATGGGTCATAGTGGATCGGTTAACAAAGGTTGCACATTTTATACCCATAAAGACAACCTACTCTGGAGATAAGTTAGCAGAGTTATACATATTGAGAATTGTTTGTTTGCACGGTGTACCCAAGAAGATAGTATCGGACAAGAGGTACTCAATTTACCTCGAGATTTTGGGATAAAATTGCATACAAAGAATGGGTACTAAATCTGAATTTTTGTACAAGCATACCATCCACGCATGATGGTCGACCGAAAGGGTAAACTAGATTCTTGAAGATATGCTAAGAGCTTGTGCATTATTGTACACTACATCGTGGGATAAATGCTTGCCGTACGCAAAGTTTAGCTACAACAATAGCTATCAAGCTAGTTTGAAGATGTTGCCTTTTGAAGCTTTATATGGTCGACCGTGTCGAACACCTTTGAATTGGAACGAGACAGGAGAACGTCATGTTTTTGGACCAGACGTACTTTTAGATGCAGAAGAAAAGATCGCTCTGATAAGAGAAAGATTGAAGACTGCACAATCCAGGCAGAAGAATTATGCAGACAACCGACGCCGTGATTTGAGCTTTGAACCAGAAGATTATGTTTATTTAAAGGTCACGCCATTAAAGGGAGTTAAAAGGTTCCACGCTAAAGGAAAGCTTGCCCCGAGATATGTGGGTCCATTCAAGATTTTGAGTCGCAAAGGAGAAGTTGCGTATCAGCTAGAATTACCGCAGTCTTTAGCAGGGGTACATGATGTGTTCCATGTGTCTCAGTTGAAGAAGTGTTTGAGAGTACCGGAAGAACAAGCGCCAATAGAAGCCATCGAGTTGCAAGAGGATTTAACTTATAAGGTGTAACATCCCGAATTTTGGTCCAATTTTTAAATTTTGGAGTTATTTGAATTTTTATGAATTAATCAATCTTTATTTGCATTTAATTGCATTTAATTGAATTTATCTAATTTTTCTGGGATTTATTGGATTTAATTGGAATTTATTTATATCATTTTCTCTTGAGTAATTAAATACCAGAAAATGTAATTATCAAAAATTAAAACTAATATTTTATTTTAGCTCAAAATGCTCTAAAATATTTTCTAGAATTTTTCTAGAATTTTTCGGGTATTTTTAGTGCCCCAAATAATTACTTTGAATTTCGGCATTTATTTTTATTCGAAAAAGTTTGAAATTTCTTAGCTACAGTGTTGGGCCGGCCCAACACTGTGCTTGCGCGGAGAAAACCCTAACGTGCGCCCGCTCCGCACCGTTGGATCGCGATCGGACGGTCGATGTGACCGATCGACCTCGGGACTGTGCGCGACTGACCGCACCGCCGTCTCCTGTTGGCCGCCGCGATTTGCCGGTGATTTGCGCGAGTTCCAAGGCATGTCCGGGCGAAAGAAGTACACCCCCGAGCTCAGCACTTCCTTCCGCTCATTTCTCATCTCTCGCTCACCATCCACCGTAGCACGCAGATTAGCTCGCCAGTAGTTCACACTTTTCCCCGGTTTTGCCAGGTTCGCCGTGCGGTTCGCCGTTCCCGCCGCACCGAGGCCAGCCGAGTTCCTTGAGTCGCGCGCTTGCCGTGTGGTTACTTCTTCCGACCGAGAGGCTCGGAAACGCCGTGGACCGCGTCATCTTCTTCAAGTCCGGCAGCCAGCGCCGCCGCATCTTCTTCGACTCTTCGCGAGCTCCCACAGCCGTCGGATCTCCATCGGACGCCCAAGGTAACGACACGTAGGCCCGTTAACAGTGAACCGCTCGGTTAGTCTTTGCGCCGTTAGATTCGAATCCGACGATCGGGAAATCGTGCATGCGTGGCCGGATGATTCCTCGACGCGTGTCAGTCACCGACATGTGGGGCCGGGCGCTGTTCACCGGGCCCACACGTCAGTGGGTGGACCGTCGGCTGTGCTGACGTCAGCGTGACGTCATCTGGGCCCATCTGTCAGTGGCCGTGGGCGACGTGGTTCGCTTCGGTGCCGACACGTGTCAAGCCGAGGGAAAAATCAGCCGGAAAATCGGTGGAAAATAGAGAAATGATTCGGTTTATTCTTTTATGAATTTCAGCAAAATTGAAAACGCTATAACTTTCGCATTTTAACTCGGATTTGAGTGATTCCAGTGCCCAAAAATTTGTAAAAATGAGAACTATTTATTGGTGATTTTTATTTAATTTTAGTGAATTGTTTGCTGTCTGTATTATATATTTATTATGTGTTTGCTTGCACCGAGTAGACTCCGAGTTGCCGGAATTCGTCGAGGGAGAGTTTGAAGACCCGTCGCAGAACGTCGACCAGAACCAACTCCTCTTCGAAGGCAAGTCATGCTTTGATCATTTCGCGCCTAGTTTTAAAAGTATATTTTGATTTCCATATTGCATGCTATGTTAAGTACAACCACTATTGATTAAATTGGGAAATGGTAGTTAAAAGCCAAACTTGTTATGCCACCTTGATTATAATGTTTATATGCCTCAAACCTTGTCCACCCTAAGATGCTTAAATATGTTGGATGCTAATATGATGCCAACACGGAGGCTAGACCGTGATTAGCTGCTTTTCGCTTGTATGCGTGGAATGACTTTCAAATATCAAATGAATATTGACTAAACAATTATGGAACGCATTTTGGAAAATGCGATGATGTCATGAATAGGAACTGGGATAGTGACCTGTGTGGTGCTATTCATGGAATGATGTGGAAAATGGCATGTGTTGCTTAAGTATAAAGTGGGGTGGGAAAATGATTTGAACCGGGGCAAGTGGCAAGAAGGCTTCGTGCCATGTGGGCCTGTGTGGCAATGGGTTGTTTGAATGATTAAGAAGGTGTGTGCCGAGTTGTATAAAATGGATGTCTTGCCCGGGATGCTTAAGGACTTAACCTTGCGAGCCTTTGAACCGAGTTCCGTGTACAACCACTTGTCCGAATGGGACGGACCTAGTTAAGTAGGTTTCGCCTCTTTCCTTTGAAACCTCTGGGTGACAAGTGCACATCGCTGCAATCTGAGGGAAGCGACTGTGCTACGGCTTGGTACCCATTCAACAGTATTTTGCTCTGTCTAAACTTCGCCCGAGTGAGGGAAGTGTTAGAAGGAAGTGTCGGAGGGGTTCATCGGTCAAATGTTAGTCTCGAAAGACTTTGTTGCAATCAATCGCTTTGTGTGGTGAACGATCAGATCCTGTGGGTAAAGTGTCTGACCTCGCAGAGTGTGTGTGTGAATCTATTCAATAGCCGTGTCATGTATTGGACATTGCTCAGTGATTACAAATAAGGGTTAGATTTTCAAAATGAAAATGTGGAATGGGTGGTGTGTGCCAAAAAGTCAGTGTGAATGAAATTAGGGTCGTGTGCCAAACTCTTGGAAAAGAATTGAGAAATTAATTATTAAATATTATTGATCTTATTGCTTTTAATCTAATAGGATTACCTATCAAAAGAAATGTTGCTTATGCAAAATAACCAATTAAGCCTTTCCTTGAATAAGCCTTGCATATAGTATTAGTCTGCAGATTGTGCATGACTTGTTGAGTATGTTGTATACTCACCCTTGCATCGACAAAAACCTCGAAGAAGAAGAAGCCGTGCTGACTTGGAATGAAGAGTTCGTCAAAGGCCGGAGGATTAAGGGTTGAGCAGCACTCAAGAGCTCGTGGCTAGGAGTGGTTCCGCTTATCGTATTTTGCTTCATTGAATGAACTTGATATCGATGATATTTATCGCTCGCTGCTAAGTATTGTAAGGCGACCATAAGGTCATGTAACTCGTTACTATTAATGTTTGAAGTACTTATTATTTATTTCCGCTGTGTATAATTGTGGTACTTCAACCTGTTTATCCTGTGTGTACTAGCGTGATCCTGGACTAGTACAGAATACACAGAGTGTCCGAATCTGTGGAAATTCGGGGCACGACATAAGGAATATCCAGTGAAGATTTTAGATACCATGGATCGTGAGACCAGAAACAAGTCAACCCGCTTTTGCAGAGTTCAGTGGAGCAATCATTCAGAAAGCGAGGCAACTTGGGAGGGCGAGGAAGATTTGAAGAAGGAGTTTCCCAACCTCTTCTCTAGCCAGCCCTAAATCTCGGGGTCGAGATTCTGTTAAGGGGGGGAGGTTTGTAACATCCTCAAATTTAGCTATTTTTAAATTTTATAATTTATTTTGAATTTTTGAGAGTTTCTGGAATTTATTTGGATTTATTCATAATTTTTGAAATTAACTTTTTCTCTGGGAATTAATTTAATAATGAAAAGTTTTAATAAAATATAAATGGAAATATTTTATTTAAGCTCAAAATGTCTTAAAATATTTTCTGGAATTTTTCTATAATTTTTCTGATATTTTAAGTGCCTCAAATAATTTAAATGAATATTCGGAATAATTTTTATTCGAAAAACGATTAAAATTGAAGAACAAGAATGGGCCAAGTCCACTCATCGCGCGCACGTCGAAACCCTAGCGTCGCCGTTATGTTTTCACCGTGCGATCTTGATCCGACGGTTGTGATTCAACCGCGTCGGTTCGTTGCTCACGCCGTTGGATTTTGCATGGACGGGTGGATGCGCGGCCACGTCGCTTCGTCTACGGGGAAGGGAAACGCCGCCGCCGCCGTGCATTTCGATTTGTAACCGTCGCCATTATCGCCGCCATGATCACTCCGCCGTTTCGTTAGCTAGCGCACGGTATAAAGCACCCCACTCCGCACACATCGAGCTCTTTCACGCATCCCAAGGACCACCATAGAGCACGCACGCCCTCGTCGAAGTTCCTTGACCATCCGCCGTGTTTTGCGTCTGCTCCGGTGACTCTCCGCCGTCGCCGTGACCACCGGAGTAAAACCCACGTCAAGCCGCACCTGAGGAGCTACTTCTTCTCACCGGTGCTGCATCGGAACGCTGTCGTTTTGGGTCTTCTTCCTCATCTCCGGTAGCCCTTCATCGCCGTGTCTTCGCTGAGCTCGCAACCAACGTCGACCGCTCGATCCGCATCCAACGACCGAGGTGAGTCCACGTAACCCTTCGCAAGAGAGACCAGAATAGTGTTGCTTCAGATCTCAATCGTAGGATTCGAAATGGATGGTTAGGATTAGCGCCACGTGCCCGAGGAAGGGACTGCCCACGTGTGCGTAAAATTCGTGTTAGATGATAGCCGTCGGATTAGTATCGGACGATTGGGAACTAGCCACGTAGTCGTCGCAACAGTAAACCCCATCTTTAAGTGTTGGCCGCTTGATCTTGATCGAATGGTTGCTAATTAGCCACGTCGCCCATTTAACTGTAGCCATTAAATCGGAAATGTTAAACGTTAAAATTCGAAGCAATCCGAGCCGTCGATTTTGAATCGAACGGACCAGATTTTGCCACGCGCCGAACCAGTCTCGCGTCGACGCGTGTTGCACGGGAATCGAGGCTACGTAGCCGCCGCTTCGGTCGACGTCACCGATTAATCGCCGCCGTTTGATTTATATCTGATGGTCATGGTTAAGCCACGCGTCAGCACCGCAGTAGCGGATCAAAGTGTCGGTGCAATCTTGGCCGTTGATCGCATCGCACGAATCTTGACGCATGACCGGATTAATTAAATCGTTATTCGGTTTATTCTCCGCCATTAGATTTTGATCCGAGGGATGATATTGCGCCACGTGTCGCCACCGCAGTAACTCGAGTCGAACCGACGTTTGATCGTAGCCGTTCGTTTTGAATCGGATGGTTGATATTGATTTGAGTTCTCGGGTGATAATGTGCCGACACGTGTCACGACCAGAATGTCCCACGTGTCATGCTGACGTCAACAGTGGGGCCCACATGTCAGACCCGTCACGGTAGATGCTGACGTCAGAAGTGACGCCATGCTGACGTCATAATTCTGATTTTTCGTAAATAAATATATTCGGTACAAAATGTTTTCGGTGATGACGTCATAAATAGTGATCCTGACGTCATAATTATGGATTTTTCCATATAAAAATAAATAAAGAAATTCGGTTTATTCTTTTTAATTTATTTTAAAATTTCAAATGCTTATAACTTTTGCGTTTTAACCCCAATTTGTGTGATTCCAATTTCTAAAAATTTGTAAAATCAAGATCTATTTATTAGAGAATTTTATGGAATTTTTCGAGTTGAGTTGCTCTCTGGAAAAATGAATTTATTGTGCGTACGTTGTTTTTAATTAGACGTTGATTTGCCGGAGGTTTACAAGGGGGAATTTCTAGAGCAAGACCAAGCTTCAGGCCAAGACCAGCAACTTTTTGAAGGCAAGTTATGCTTTGACCATGTTGCTCCTACTTTTTGAAATTTATTTTGTTTTAAACTATGCATGCTAATTCAACTTAAAATGGATTTAATTATTTTGGGTGAATTAGCTAACCAGCCTAATTGTTTATGCCACCTTGTTAATATTCATATGCCATGAATCTCTTGATGACTTAGGTTTGGTAATATTTGTTGGATGTTGATATTGTGCCAACACGGGAGGCTATACCGTGAATAGTTGCTTAGCCATACTTATAACGTGAATTTTTTTTTGTTGGATTACAAAAGCAATATTGACTAAAGAATAGTGAATGCATTTTGACAAGAGGTGTAATGATGTTGGTTTGAAACTGGATTGTAGAGACCTGTGTGGTTCTACCAGAAAGATGATTACGGGCATGTGTTGCACTGTTATTTAACTGGGAATGGAATTGATTTAGACTGGGGCAAGTGGACCGAGGCTTTGTGCCAGGTGGGCCTGTGTGGCAATTGGGGGTGGGTTGAGTCATGTGAGGGCTGTGTGCCAATTTGAGAAAAGGAAGTCATGCCTTGGTCACTTAAGGACTTTACCTTGCAAGCCTTTGACCTGAGTCTCTCGTACAACCACATGTCTGAATGAAAAGACCTAGCTTAGTAGGGTTCTGATGTCTTACCTTTGATACCTCAGGGTGGCAGTTACACGGGGGTAACTGTACGGGGGAGCATGCCTATGCTTCAGCTTGGTACCCGTCCAACGGTGTTTGTCTGTCCTATACTTCGGCTCTGAGTGAGGGAAGTGATAGTGAAGACAACACGGAGAGGTTCTTAGGCTAAGAAAGAAGTCTCTGAAAAGCTCTATTATGGTTAATAGCCTTTGTGGTGTGCGACTGTATCTTGTGGGTAAAGTGTACTACCTCTGCAGAGTGTCAAAACTGTTCGAATAGCCGAGTCCACGGTACTGGACAATGCTCGGGGATTACAGTCAAGGGGTAGTGTTTGAAAATAAAATGGGAGGGAAGACTGTGTGTCAAAAGAAGATGAGTAGGGACTGTGTGTCCAAAACAATGTGGAAAAACAGATTGAGAAATATAATGATTATATAGTTTTGTTGCTTTTAATCTAAATAGTTAATAATTTAAAATATGGTTGCAAAAGCAAAATAACCAGAAAAGCCATTCCTTCATAATAAGCCATGCATGTAGTAAATAGATCTGCATTAGTGCATGACTTGTTGAGTACGGTGTGTACTCACCCTTGCAGACAAACTTACCAGAAGAAGAAACTACGCCTGCATATGAAGAGGAGTTCGTTGAAGAATTTGGAGAACTAGGGAATCAAGCCTCACCAAGGCTCTGTGGAAAAGATGGAGCACCACGAAGATTTATTTAATTCCGCTGTTGAACTATGTTACTCTGATTATTGTAAGCCCTGTGTGGCAGACTATTGTAAGGATGACCATAAGGTCGTACACTCATTTATATACATGTTTGAAATACATACTTAATATTCCGCTGTGTATGATGTGATATTATACCCTGTTTAGCCTGTGTGCACTAGCGCGATCCTGGACTAGTGCGGAATACACAGAGTGTTCGAATTTGTAAATTCGGGGCACGACATCGGCTTAAACCAAGATAAATAAGCGCCTTAGCTGATTAGATGGTATGATTGGCTAGGTGGATCTAAACGACTGTTACAGTAGATTAGACGGTAGGTAAAGCTATGTTTTCCCCCAAAAAAAAGTGATGCGTAGCAAGATTGGAGAAAATCAAACCTATAATCGATGGAGATCAACAATCAGCAATGCATAACTTTATTGATCAAAATTGAATTATAGAGAAAATACTAAGTTACAAAAGCTACTGCTAGTTGACAAAGTAAATGAAAACTAGATACGAGTTGATTGATTGGCTCTGGGCACCTTTTTTATCACCTCTAGAGCTCTGTCGGTGTATTCTACACCGGGGTACTCTCTCCACCGCTGTCAGGTGGGACCGCGTGCACAAGATATAGAAAGAAGAAGGTCCTGTGTAAAAGACTCAACCTGCTGAAGAGAGGCTTGGCGGGCGACCAGGACGCGTGGCGACCGGGTCACGACCCCTGACGACCAGGACATGTGGCCACTCGGAGAGCAGTCGGGCGACCAGGCCACGTGGTCGTCCGATGAGCTGGCGGGCCCATTGTCAATCATCCACACAGACAGGGCTAGGAGGCTTCCACCCGAAGCCTCCACCAGGATCGCGACATATCATAGTCATTAGATGCGCATGGGTGCCATTAAATGTTCATGGAGCCGTTACAATGCACCTGGGAGCCATTAAATAGGCATGGCTCCCTGACGGTATGATGACCTGTCCCTCCGACTGAGCCAGCTCCACCAACTCCTGGTCCATCTGCACCGCCAGGCAAGCCGGGAGCAGCGTGTACAAAGCGTTAAATCACACGCAGCGTCCGAACCCCTCCACTCGGGCAATCCGAAGACTGGCGGTGTCAAGCAACAGCATAGACAAAGAGGCTCAAAAGGATAGTAGCGATAGGACTCGACACAATCAATGTAATTAATGTAAGACCACTCCCTCCACTTGCCCTAGCCAGTCCCGAGAGTATATGAGGGAGCTAGTGTGCATGGGTTGGTCGGTCGATTGATTAGCTCACAACAGAGAAGAGATCAAAAGCTCGAACGATCGAAAGATCGGGCGAACTAAGAACAAGCGGAATACTAGAGCAACAAGAGCTTGAGTAGGACGTAGGGCTATTACCCGCATTGGGGGCCCAAACTTGGGTAAATCCCCGTGTGTTCTTGAGTTTCCTGTCCTGCTCATCACGAAAAGAGAGTCGAGAGTGATACAGCTTTGAAGACCCCCCTCTACCGAAACTCGGTTATACACTCAAGCCAATACTGTCTGGCATAAGCACGCCGACAAGCTCTTATATAGCACTTAAGCCGATCATATCCTCCTCCGATTCTTGCAAACACATGATTCGTATCAGCCTCAACTTCCAAAAGATTAACTTCTTTCTGAGCCGATATCAGCTAAGACTATCCATGTTTAACCTTATCTTCCTAAATCGACTATATCTGTTAAATCTTGGTGTCAACGATATCACTTAGGATTATCATATCGTTCTTCGACTCAAGATGCACAATGCATATCGGCCTCAACTTATGGGAGAAAAATTACTCTTTGAGTCGATATCAACTAAGACTCTCCATATTGAACTCCATATTGGTTATAATTCTAATTGTAACATATCTTTTCCCTTTTTAACCGATATCAACCAGAAATATCTAGTTTCATCTTTGACCTAACAAATCGGTTATGCTTTGCCAAATTTAGGTGCTAACACATGCCTAGAACCTGTTGAACTCTATGTTCAAATGTGTTGAAGCAAATTTGCTCTATTTCGGTGCCAACATTCCCACATTTTTATTTTTATCCGTCTCATTTGGTTTGTGGCTTTCATTCATCAACTTGTGGATCTCACTCATCTTTCCTTTATCTCTCTCATTCTTACTCACTACCTTAGCCTCTTGTTTGTACAAATTTTGAGCATTGATTTGATTTGGAGTTACGAATAGCAACATAACTCCTTTTAAACTGAAATGAGTAGGTGTTATCTCACCCATTATGAATCACATTTTGATCAAAGTGCCATGGTTTTCCCAAAAGCTAGTGACATACTTTCATAGGCACCACATCACAATCTATAGTATCAGAATGGTTGTGTAGCTTGAATGGTACCTTCACCATGTGTTGGATGTTCACTTCTCCACAATCGATGAACCACTGCAAATGGTATGGATGAGGATGCTTTAGAAGTGGTAGATTGAGTTTCTCACAAATCAGTATACTACCCATGTTGTGATCATTCTCTCCATCAATGCTCACCTTTACTAACATGTCACATACTTGATCCAACTGATGAAGTAAAACTGGCTACTAGACCTTTCTTGAAAGATGAAGTAGATACTTCTTTTTCTTTTGATGCAACATGTCCATTGAAATTTACAGTTCTAGAAGAATTATAATAATGACTAGGAGTAAAACAAGATGTAGTGTTTACATCCAAGGTTCAGTGATCTTGGCATGTATGAAGTGGAATGAAAATCTTTATCTTCTTGTACACATCTTGCAGCTACCTTGGCATCGGTCTCATGAAGTTGTGGATGTCGTACATTAAGTTCGTCTTGTTGACAACATAGCTCACGTGCAACATCTAAAGCAAGGCTTCTCTGCAATTAACCCATATGTTTATCATCTCAATTTGAAGGTCTCGAACTGATTCTTGTAATTGCTGTGATCATATTCTAGAGTTGATCTTGCTTATCGAATAGTGACAAAGTTTTTGCTTTGAACGCATTGCGTAGCATGTCATGCATAGCATTTTATTTATATGATTGATTAGTTCACTAAGAGCATGGTTACCATCCACATTGTATTGATCACTTTCACCCTAGTTGGATAAAGAACAACTACACAAATAATTGGTATCTGTAGAATCACTCTAGTTCACCTTCTCTTTCCAACAGAAGTTCTTATGTGTCTAGTTTGAATCGAAGGGTTGTACGTCTTTGGTGACAATAGACAATATAAGGTTATTGATCAAGCGAACTGAAATGTAAAAGCATTGTTAAACAATGGTTGATATGTAGTGCTTAGAAGGGATAAAAGTAACATATGCAATCTGAAATTCTAGATACTATAAAGCTAGGCGACAATCCAAACTAGAATTCCGATAGCTAGTTGCTGACTTTGAGATATAAGTGAAGAACAAAGCAACTCACAAGTAAAGATGATGTAACTTAGTACAATAGAAGAAATGAGCTAAAAAAAGATTGAACAAAACCAAATCTCAAATTGCACAAGTTATGGAGAGACGCTAGCCAATTGCTTGAATGATGATATAATGTACAAGATTGCTCAAACTAGACATAATGCACAATCTGAAATTTAAAGTAATTTCTAGGGTTTGCTCAATCACATACGTTGGCCAATCTTTTTCAATTGTATTTCTATTTTTTGTCCAACTATGATAATCAAGAACAGTTGAAAGCCCTAACTTTAGATCACAACTTAAGCTATGCAATCGATCAATATGAGCAGCCCTAAAGCAATATAAAATAGTTGTTCTCAAAAGTATCTACAAAGGATGATTAGCTTACAAAGGTTTTGGGTTCTGGCTTTTTTGTGATATATGAACTCAATTAACACTGGAAGCCAACTAACACATTTAAGACAACGTAGAACATAAAACAATTCAATTTGACAAATTGGGGTGTTGAACTTTATTGTTGTGAAAAAGCCTAAAAGGAAGCAAAATTCGGACTTGATGTAATAAAGAGATATGTAGGTTATGTTCTAACCTTTCGAAAAAGTCCAAGAACAATTCAAACTAACTTCCAAAGTGAGAAAATGACAAAAATAACAAACTGGATAGATTGAAACAAATAAACCGACATGAAGAAAATGATGATCAACAATTAAACAAAGTTTCTAATTGATTAAAACCTAAGTAAACTCACCAAAATAACATATTGAAACTATGGCTGAAAGAATAAAAATAAATAATCCTACTGTGTCAACCCAACGCTCAGATACCAAGATGATACGGGTGCCCAATCTCCATGACATAGGATTGATGTTGATAACTTGGATCTATGCAACCTAGCCAACCGATGGCACTAACCACTATCAAAACAACACCATGCTATAAAACAATTAACCAACCACACGTTTGTTAGTCTATCTACCCAACCAAGCAAAAGTGGACATGGTGCTCTATGAAACCTCTGAATTCACAAGAATGACGTTGAAGAGAAACTCTCAACTCCCTCAAGGGGCATGTGGCTACCTAGGAAACAAGAGTATATTCTCAATTGTATAATTGTGGTCTAAATTTTACAAAAGGGTGCGGCAATAATATATAAGAAGCCGCCTACATGGTGCGGTCATAGTGGTCAAATTAGACTCCAAAAGTGGTCAAGTGGCCAACTTGAACTCCTAAACACAAGCTAATCTAACTCAAATTCAAAAAGGAAACCCTGAAATTTTGGCCATTAGTTTATTTTGGTTGTAGAAGAACATACAAATAGAATCTAAATTTGGCACTTGATCCCTTGTGTAGGCCTTGAATTTAGCTTTCCAACGAGTATAAGAACTCCCAAATCCAACTTCGTACTAAAAAGTCATAGCGTTTTTCAAGCTTGCCTATGCTGGTTGCTCAAGTTCAACCGAGTTGGCTTCTTCTCTCCTTGATTTCCTTTGCCAATCTGAATTGGATCCCCTCTCTTTCTTTCTTTCTTTCTTATTTCCTTTCTTTGTTTCCTCATTCTTTCTTCTTTCCTTTTCCTTTACTTTCCTTTCCTTTCCCTTTACTTTCCTTTCCTTTCCCGTACGTGTTGCATGCCATCCTGATAGACCATGTGGTGGTCTAAACAAGTTTATGATGAGTATTTGACGTGGTGCTTAGGTTTGAGTTTGGATTGAGTTTACTTTGGCTTTGAGCAATTTGAGTTGAGGGTGGTACTACCGACATGCTAAATGTGGTATTACTAGCCTGAGGATGGCGGTAGTTATTTTCTGTAGAGGTGTTTTTTGGGCTGTGTCAAGTCCGGTACTATTGGCCTTGGGGTGGTACTACTGGATAGGCGATACTATCGACCTCTAGTTGGTGGTAGTTATTTTTTAGAACGAATTTTGTGAATTGACAGTTGTGGTTAGGTGATGTTTATTGTATATTTTGTTAAATAGTGCCACATGATGGTTTTATTGTCTGTGTTGGTTGCAAAACTATGTAGCTAGGTCATGGTGACGTGGAGGAGACTAGGACTAGGCTAGGAGAGCTAAGGTCTAGACAGTCGGGTGATGCAAAAGTTGACTAAGGCTAGGGAGTTAGTGCAAGCCAGGAAGAGACAAGGAGCTAAAGCGTGAGCTACTAGTGGTGGATATGGTGGGCAACAACAAGGTGGACCGAGAGTATGCTCAGAGAGGAGCTAAGGTCTAGAACAGTCATTGAAGCTGGCACAATCATGGTCAAGCGGTCACAAACATGTGGTGTGCCAAATGATTTGGACCTTTTTTCAAGCGAAGACTATTCAGGTATCCGAACATATGAGAGGCTTGGCGATAAGTCATTGGAGCCACATGGGTGGTGACGGAGCATGGGTGATGCTTCGAGTCAAAAGAAAAGACTGGTAGTGGGGTAAATTGGTAATTTGACCATTATCAGAGATCAAGGTGGTTTGGAAAACTTTGGCACTGGCTCAAGTGGTTTAGGTCAAGCCGAAGAGGGTATGGATGTGAATTCGGGCTTGTGGAGCTGCTTGGAGAGTCATGGAGAAGGTCACTTTGTGAAGTGTGTGTGTGAGTGTGTAAAACTCATTAGTCTTGGGTTAGCGGGTTAGACCATGTGAGTGTGGATGTTATGCACTTTGTATGTCTAGGTCTAGGGTTTCTAGGGTTGTCTCCTCTATATAAGGGTTTGAGAGGTTTAGAGGGAGGTAAGCAACAAGAGTGGAATTAGGGCAAAATGTGGTAGAACAAGATTTTTGTTTCTTGTGTGTGTGGTTGCTCCTTAAGAGCTTTGCCCTCTTTGAAGACGCTTTGTTTGTAATTATCTCCCTGGTTTGAAATAGAAATCAAATTCGTGCTAAAGATCTTGCTCTGATTTTGATCTACTTCCTTCTTGAGTTTTGACATCTGTGTGGTTTCTTTCTTTCTTGATCTTGTGTTGCCAAGGATGAATGATATATGGATAAATCCTCTGTTGGTCATTTCCCAATCATTTAGGCAAGCTTCAACTTTATCATCAAAGTTTTCTCAAGAAAATGGTTTTCATCTTCAAAAGGAAGAATTAGTGGTAGATCTTTTCTTGGACATTTGAGGGCTGTTTTCTTTGGTGTTCTTTCTTGTTTGGACTTGTTTAAGATCGTTCAAGATCATCTTGATCATCAAATCTTCATGAGCAAGCTTACAGTGAAGTTGGTGACTTTGAACTGGTATTGGTTTAACCTCTCTTAAATTGAAAAAGGTCAGAACTTTGACATCAATAGAAATGTGCATACAAAGTTTCATTAGTTTTGGTTCATCCAATCAAAAGTTACAACAATTTTTGGATTTGAACTCATGCTAATTTTACTGTTCACACAATTGTTTACTGTCCATCGGCACTACCTGGTTACTATTCATCCAGTATGAAGGATTGAGATGGCGATCAGAGGGGGATGAATGATCCCAAATAAAATTTTTCCTACTCAAAATAATTTAAACAAACCCTCAACCAAAATACTCAAAAGAAGTTAATGAAATGGAGAAAGTTCCCTGCAAAGCTGGTATGACTAGGGCAAGGCCGGTAGCACCGGGGTCCGGTAGTACTGGGGTGAGGCCGGTAGCATTGGGCTCAAGAACAGTAGGAAGAACAACATGAACTTCAAAAGCAAAATTTGAGGAATCTTTTGATCAGCTGGACAAAAAATCACGAAACTTAGTAGATGTCTTCCGAAGGATGTCAAGAATATATTCTAACCTTCAATTGCAAGGATTAATGTCAAAGTTCTGACCTTTTTCACTTTAAAGGAAGAACACACCAACTTTGAGCGAAACTCATGAACTCAATCTAAGACTTGCTTGTGAGGTTTTGATGATCAAGATGATCTTGGAGGACCTCCCACATGTCACAGCAAGAAAGAACACAAGTCCAAAACTCCACAAACAAGATCTTGAAGAATGATTTACTCAAGAACAAAAAAAACTGGTTTCTTGTAAACAAAACACTTGGAATGCCTATATCCTTAGGATATGATCTAAAGAAGATTCATCTATCAATCAACATCTTTGGCACAAGAAGCAAAAGCATGTAGAAGGAGGGGAGGTAAATCCAAATTGTGTAAATGTAAATTGCAAGAATGTAAGTGCAGAATTTAAATGCTAAATTTAAGACATAATGTAAATGCGTAAAGTAAATTTCAGCATAAGGGAATGTGTTTTGGATTTCTGGAAGGGAGGTTTACAAAGCCACACAACAAGGTGGGCAAAGCTCAAAGGAGCACCAAAAACCTCAAAACCTTCAAGAAGGGGAAGGCTACCCCTACCCTTCTATTTATACTACTCTTGAGTCACCCTCCACCCTTGTATGAGTTCCTTATACCCTAAGGATCACCATCAAGGGTTAGAATTGACTCACTCACTCGTCTATATATGGGCTAACCTGAAACCTACACACATAATGGGTTTTTGCATATTTTTCAAAGCATACTAACTAGACCCACTACTCTATCATCTAGACCGCGATCCAACGGCCCTCCTTGATCCAAGTAGCTCCTAGCTAGCATCTTATCCATTTCTTGTCTTTTAGTTGCACCGGTTCCATCTTCGACCATCTTTCGGTGATCCTGAACCGTCTGGACCTCCGACGCTCCTTGCCTAGTCCTGGTCATCCTCTGCCTCACCATGATCAAAACCTAAAGTCCTGCAACCATCAAAGACAAGAAAAAACTCATCACATAGAAATGTCCAAAAAGGATCATCACAAAATCATCAAATATTTCTAATTTTGGTCATAAGGGTCGGTGCTACCGTCCCTAGGCCGGTAGCTCTGTCCTATAGCCAGAACAGAGAAGAGACACTGTCTAGAATTTTCACACCAACCAGAGCCCGGTGCTACCGCCCATGGTAGCCGCTGATACCGCCCCTAGGCTAGTAGCACTGCCTTACTGCCAAACCAGAAAGCACCTCCTCTTGAATTTCCACATAGGCCATAGGCTCAGTGCTACCGTACCCGGGTCAGTAGCACCACCAGCCGGTGCTACCGCCTATGCTAGACTGGTAGCACCGCCCTTGCTGGACAACACTCTCAAATGCTTCAAATTTCAAACTAAACTTTAAATCTCCCTCAAACTCAAGCACTACAAGCTTAAACAATATTAATAAGTCATCATAAACATAGGTAGACCTCCACATGGTCTTTCATGATAGTACTAAGGTAGTGTTGGCTTGGTCGTGTTTTTCTAAAGAGTTCTTGGAGGAAGAATATTGTTGTTGATCATTCACCCCCTCTGATCACCATTTCCAGTCCTTCACATCCACTCACCAGCCACGCCCCACATCCACTCACCAGCCATGCCTCACATGGGCCCATGTGCCACACGCTTTCCCACAGAACCGGTCTCATCCCACGCCAAATGGCCATGAAACCAATGCTGAGCACAGGCCCATGTGCCCAGGTGCCCACTTTGTCTGAGCGACCTTTACCTTCATATGCTCTACAATTCGATGCAGTCTGCCATCATCAAGCCCTTGATCTCCCTTGCACTCCATGCATTCTTTATTGTCCTTGGCCTCCCTCTCCTCCCTCTTGGTTTCAACTTGACATGGTGATGTAAATAGACTTAATTTGACCTATCCAATTCCATCATACCTAAAAACAAGCAATGACCTGCTATTAGGTAGCATGCAATTCTCATTAGTTGAAATTCAAAAAATAGTAATGAAAAGATTCACTTGATGTTGTATATATCCTTTTCCCTAGCTCGAGTTGTTGGTTCTTTGTACACCTTATCATTGTTAGGGATGTCCTCGTTACTTAATAATAGATTGACCTCTTTTCTGGCAATCCAAGAAGGGTGCACAAGGCTATTGTCGGGACCCGGGTTTGCAAATTCAGCACTAGTCCAGGATCACGCTAGTGCACACAGTCTCAACATTGGTACATATCACAGTCATAACCAACGCAATAATAAGTACTTTAATTAAATACTCAACTAGTTGGAAGACCTTATGGTCAAGTTACAAAGATACGCCTCGCAGGGTGAAAACTTAATAAAATATTCAAATGCAGCGGAAATAAACTCGTGGCGCCAACCAATTTGCCACAGGCAACTGACTGGGCTCGCTCCCTAGTTCGTCGGCTCCCCCTGATACTCCTCCTCCTGAGCAGGGGTTGCTTCTTCTTCAACTGAAGTTGTGTTGTTGTGGGGTGAGTACTTTGAGCACTCAAAGAAGTCATGCATGTAATGCAATTCTAATATTCTACATGCATGGCTTAGTACAAAGGATAGGCTATGGTTCATGAGCAAGACAAAGATTTAAGAGTAATAAGAATAATTTGCAAAGCAAAAAACAAGAATAAGAATAGTAGCTTTCACAAACATTTTAATCACAATCATATTTCCATCCTATGTCAAGTTCCTCATTACCAACCCCAAGCATTTTCCATAAACAATTCATTTTCATGAAAATCTAACCCTTGACCGTAATCACCGAAGCGATGCTCATTACCGTGAGCACGGCTATTCAATAGGTTGTACACTCGCAGAGGTTATACACTTTACCCACAAGATACACCAAATACCACCAAGGCCAATAACCGTGAACGAAGCCTTTCCAAAGTTCCATCTAAACCCAAGATCGCTTCGCTAAGGTTTCAACACTTTGGAGGGATGGTTACCACACCTGTGGCCCCCTCTTGCGCCATGTGAGTTCTCATTCCGCTTCTCCGGTCTCACACCACCACGACAGAGACCAAAGAATAGATTTCCGGTTTACTCAGCTAAGCCCGTCCCATTACGGAGCTTGTGGTTGTATGGAGGACTCGGCTCAAATGCTCGCAAGGTTAAGTCCTTAGTTGACCGAGGCAAGACTAACCAAATGACAATTCCATACCAAAACCAATAAACCAAATACGACCGCCCTGCTTGCCACTCTTGGCCCACCGTAAACCATCTTGCCACATGCCTCGCCTAAATCATTTTCCCACCTCGTTGATTACCATTGCACCACGTGCCATCATCAACTCAATAACATATGTCTCATTCACAAAATACGTTCCATATCTCATTAAGTCAAGATTAACTTTGGTATTCCAAAATCATGAACTTTCCACGTGGCAAGGCTAAGCATACTACTTACGGTCTACTCAACCCACGTTGGCCAGTAATTAATGTCCAACTATTATTCCACAACCTAGGGTGACAAATGATTCATGGCCTACAATTATATATAACAAGGTGGCATACAGCAATTAGGCATTAACTAATCCCAGAGATTATTAAAATCATTTCTACCAAATTAGCATGCAATAATTTGAACCAAAATAATTTACTACGGTGGGTTCAACATGATCAAACACAACTTGCCTTCAAAAAGTACTGATTCTAGCTCCTGAGCTTGCTCCTGGGTCAGAACTTCTCCCTCGAAACCTTCGGGCACTTCAACGTCTACGCGTAACGTACACACAAAACAATAAAATAAATAAACAGTAGACAAACAGTGCTCAAAAATTCAATTAAAATTCATAAACAGAAAGATCACAATTTTACAAATTTATAGAAATTTGAATCACTCAAATCGGAGTTAAAACGCGAAAGTTATAAGCATTTGAAGTTTCAAAATTCATTTAAAATCAATAAACCGAATTAAATAAATATTTTTCTTTTCGGGAAATTAATTATTGCGTCATCTGTGACACGTGTCGATACCACAGAACGACACGTGGCCTTGCCGACGCCACCGACCGGCCTCCGGCCGACGCCAAGATGACGTCATCGTGACGTCAGCACGACTCGGCTCTCTCACTGACAAGTGGGTCCCATCGTGACGCCAAGATGACGTCGGCGGTGACGCCACACGCCACAAAGGCGCGGCCGACAAGTGGGCCCGTCTTTGTCGGCGACTCATGCGCCTTGAGCGGCTCGGCAGCCACGCGCCGCGGCGTGATTGGCTGCGGTGCGGTGCGACTGACGTGTGGGTCCGCCTTGTCAGCGTCACGTGCACAGTGAACGGCGACGTGGCACGACGGTGGCCCTCGGATTTGCATCTAACGGCAGGGATTAGAAGATGAGGTTTACTGTTCCTAAGGCGACGTGGGCTCACCTCAGCGGTCGGATGATGATCGTCCGGCTGGCGAAGCTCGCGAAACTCGGCGACGTTGCGGCGGCGCAGTTTGACCAGAGGCGGAGACGGCGACGTGCGGCGCGGCGTTTCCGTGCTTCTCCGGCGCGAAGAAGTAGCCCTCCCGACGCGGCTTGACGAGGTGAGTCCGATGGTGGCACGGGCGACGGCGGAGAATGACCGGCGGCGACGAAACGACGCAAGGAACTCGACGGGTGGCTTCGGGAACTTCGGCGAGCTCTTGCGGCGAGGCGGCGGCGTCTCGGGCGGCGTGGAGTGTACGGGCGGGTGCGGCGCGAGGAGGAGATCACAACCCGGGTGGCGGCGCAATAAATAGCCCCCTCGACGTCCGTGAAAAGCGCGGAGACCGAGGCCCACACGGGTGGCGGCGGCGGAATCCGGCGGTGAATAGGGTTGGTCGACGTGGTTAACGTGGACCGTTGGATGAAAATCGACGCCATGGCGCTTAGGGTTTTTCAAACGGGCCGCACAAGATTCGCCCAACACTATTCATCCGGATTTTTAATTCCTTTTCGATTAAAAATAATTCCCGAAAATCAAATAATTCTTTTGGGGCTTGAAAAATACTAGACAAATTCTGGAAAAATTCTCATAAATATTTTAAGACATTTGTGACTCAAATAAAATATTTTTAGCAAAACTTTATTTTAACTTTTCCATTATTTAATTAATTTGATAAATGGCTTAATTCAAAATAAATCCAAATAAATCCAAATAAATTCCAGAAATTCCCAAAAATTCAAAATACCATTTAAATGCAATAAAAGCAAAAATTGGGGTGTTACAAACCTCCACCCCTTAACGGAATCTCGACCCCGAGATTCGAGGTCGACTATGAATAGGTGGGAAATTCGCTTCAGTCTTCTTCACGCCCCAAGTTGCTTCGCCTCTAATGGTTACTCCAATCGAACTCGCAGAAACGGTCGATTTATTTCGCTTCTCGATCCCTAGTATCCAAGATCTTCACCGGTACTCTTTATTAGTCAAATCCTCCTACAACTCGACCAACTCTAACTAAGGCATTTGCTCTTCTGGCACCCGGAGGCATTTCTTTAATTGTGACACATGGAACACATCATGCACTCCTGCTAAAGACTGCGGTAACTCCAGCTGATACGCTACTTCGCCTCTACGACTTAGGATCTTGAACGGACCAACATATCTTGGTGCTAACTTCCCTTTAGTGTGGAACCTCTTAACTCCTCTGAGTGGTGTAACTCTGAGATACACAAAATCTTCAGGCTCAAAGCTTAAATCCCTGCGGCGATTATCTGCAGAACTCTTCCGCCTTGATTGTGCTATTTTCAACCTTTCCCGATCCTCGCTATCTCGCTCTTGACTTCTCTGAGAATATCCGCCCAAACATATGGCGCTTCTCGCCTCATTCCAGTTCAACGGCGTTCGACGTGGTCTTCCATATAGCGCTTCAAATGGTGACATCTCGCAGACTTGCTCGGTAGTCGTTATTATAGCTAAACTTGGCATATGGCAAACACTTATCCCACGGTTGTATAAGCCAATGCACATGCCCTCAACATGTCTTCCAAGATTCGGTTAACTCTTTCCGCTTGCCCATCATGTCGTGGGTGATATGCAAGATCTTGAAGTTCAGACGGGTCCCTAGGGCCTCATGCAACTTATCCCAAAATCTTGAGGTAAACCGAGTACCTCATCGATACAATTTTCTTGAACTCCATGCACACACAATTCTTGACATATACAATCTGCTAAGCGGTCCCCGAGTAGGTAGTTTTCACCGGTATGAAGTGGGCGACCTTGGTCAACCGGTCCACTATAACCCATATGGAGTCATACCGTCTGGGTCCTCAGAGACCAAGAATAAAGTCCATTCCGATTTCCTCCCATTTCCACTCGGTATCTTCGGTCAGAGTAACCCTCGCCGCCTTTGATGCATTGCTTTGACTCTTTGGCATATGTCGCACAACGCAACATGCTCGCAACTTCACGCTTCATGCTTGGCCACCAAAATCTTTCCTTCGTGTCTTGGTACATCTTAGCGCTTCCTGATGAATGGAGTACTTGAGTCATGAGCTTCTTCCGAATCATTTGTTTCAGTTCCTTCTTCAGCGGATGCGCAAATGCGATTTTTGATCCACAATGTACCTTGCTCATCCAAATTTTGAAATCCTTCGCTTTGCCTTCCTCCATTTTGGACTTAATTCTCAATCTTGACATCGCTCTTCTCGTTCTTCACTTAATCTGATCTTCTAGAGTAGGCTTCACTTCTAGAGCGACTATAAATCCTTTAGGCACAACTTCCAGCTTCAGCTTCTGAAATTCCTTGCATAACTCGACCTGATTTGCTTCCACCAACATGTTCACCGAATGGCTTTTTCGGCTCAAAGCATCGGCCACCACATTGGATTTCCCAGGGTGATAATGAATCCCCAGATTATAATCCTTAATTAATTCCAACCACCTCCTCTCGCCTCATGTTCAGATCCGATTGAGTAAATATATATTTAAGACTCTTATGGTCGAGGTACACCTCACATCTGCTTCCAATCGATAGTGCCGCCATAACTTCAAGGCGTGTACCACACCGCTAACTCCAAGTCATGTGTTGATAGTTCTCCTCATGCGCCTCAATCGCCTTTGACGATATGCGATAACCTTTCGCTTTTGCATTAATACGCATCCTAGCCCTTGGCGCGATGCATCACAATATATATCAAAGCTCGCTTAAATCCGTAGAACTAACATCGGTGCCGTTGTCAAACGCTTTCTTCAACTCCCGAAAACTCCGCCACATTCCGGCCCACGCAAACTTCTTTTCCTTTTTCAACAATTGCGTAAGGGGTCTCGCAATCGAGAGAATCCTTCAATAAATCGGCGGTAATAACCAGCCATTCCAAGGAAACTACGGATTTGAGTCACCGCCTTGGGTGGCTCCCAATGCAACATCGCTTCCACCTTACTCGGATCAAGCATGCGACTCCTTGGCGGTCACTACATGTCCAAGGAATTCCACTTTGTTCTTCCAGAAATCGCACTTGCTAAACTTAGCGAAAAGTTGCTGCTCTCTTAACCTCTCCAGAACTAGCTTCAGATGCTCGGCATGCTCTTCTCTTGTTTTGGAGTAAACTAGAATGTCATCTATGAACACAACAACGAACTTATCCAAGTATTCCATGAAAACCTTGTTCATCATGTTCATGAAATATGCAGGTGCATTTGTCAAACCAAAAGACATAAGCGTGAACTCAGAGTGTCCATATCTTGACGAAAATGCGGTCTTCGCACATCCTCCGATCTAATCTTCACCGGTGATATCTCGATCGAGATCAATTTTGGAGAAAACTCCGCTCCTCTCAACTGATCAAATAGGTCATCGATCCCGGTAGCGGATACTTATTCTTGATAGTGACTTCATTCAGAGCCTCAGAATCCACACACATCCGTAACTTCCGTCCTTCTTCTTGACAAATGTAACCGGTGCTCCCCATGGCATTTAACTAGGTCTAATAAATCCCTTTATCCATTAACTCCTCAATCGCTTCTTCATTTCGACCAGCTCATCGGCTGACATCCGATAAGGTCTCTTAGCTATCGGTGTTGTTCGGTACTAACTCAATTACAAACTCTATGTCCCTCGTCTGCTGGCATCCTGTAAATCCTCCGAAATACATCCGGTATTCTCTTACAAACGGTACATCTTCTATGCCGACGGCCTTCACACTATTGACCATCAACTGTCCATCCCGAGCGGCGCTTGTTCTAAACTCTATTTTTCTCCCACAAGGGCTCTCGATCGATATGACTCTTCGTCCACAGCCTAGTACAACCTTGTGTTTAGACAACCACCATTCCCAAAATAACATCTAGGTCTGGGTATCTAACACCACTAAGTTTGCTAAGAACTCGGCCCATCTATAATCAATTTTACCCCGTAACATCCTACATCGATCGGAGTTCGATCCCGGATTGTACTAGCAATACATGTCTAAGGTTCACCATTTTCAATCCATTATTCACAGCAAAATCCGAGATATAAACGAATGCGAAGCTCCGTAATCAAATAAAATCATGCAGGTGTAATCGAGTTGACAAGTAACTTACCCAAGACGACGTCCGATGTATTATACCTGACCGCATCGGCGGTGACATGATTGACTCGCCTCTTACCACGATCTGCGTGGCGCCCAGATTGTGTAACTCCACGACTTGCTCCTGGCGCAGGTGTCTTCGTTGGAGTAGTCCCAAGGTTGAAGCGAACTGGTGTCACTCCTCCTCCCTTCTTAGGACAATAATTTGCAAAATGCCCTGGCTCGTGACAAATAAAACAACTTTTAACTGTCGACTGCTGGCTCCCTGCAGCTGCATTCCCAACTGGTGTTGGTGTCCGGAAATTTTGTCCGCAGGTCTTGGTATCTTGGCGGTGGCGCTGCCATCACATTCCTTGGCTGAAATCTGAAGAACTGGTTTGGTGCAACCCTCAAACGCTGCGCTCCCTGGCGTGCTCCCTGTTGTGCCATCCTGCGCTTCCTGTTGTCCTCCAATTCCTTGCGCTTGTCCTCCAATATCAGCGCCTTGTTCACTAGCTCCTGAAAATCAGGAAAGGTGTGGGTTATGAGTCCCACTTGCAACCCTGAATTCAGTCCTTTCATGAAACGGGACCGCTCGCCTTGTCCGCTGTTACATCCTCAAAAGCGAAGCGTGCGGTGCGTGAACTTATTCAGATACTCGGACACTGGTTGATTGCCCTGCTTCAGTGCCCTAAACTCCTCCTTCTTCAGCTCCATGATGCCTTCGTGCACATGATATTGCCGAAAAGCGATCATGAACTCCTCCCAACTGATGTCCTGTGGGTGCTCATGAGCAGCACAGAAGTTCTCCCACCACTCGGCTGCAGTTCCTTCAAGCTGATGAGAAGCATAGAGTACCCTCTCATTTCCTTCACACTGGGTAATGTGCAACTTTCTCTCTATCGTGCTTAGCCAATCATCTGCCTCCAATGGATTGGCATTCCCAGAAAATGTAGGCGGTCGTGTCCTCATGAATTTCGACAACCTCGAGTGTGGCCTCGTGACCGGGTTGACTCGTTAACTTGGGCGGCGGCGGCGATGAAGGATTTGTCAGATCTCGCCGTGATCATGGTATGCATCAACTGAGTCTGTGCAGCAATGAAGGCTCCAAGGTTCTGCATGTCAACTGGTGGTGCTGGTTGGGGTCCTTGCCCATCATCATTGATGTTTCTAGCTGAGCGAGAACCGCTCCCATTTCCTCCTTGGTTTCCTCGAGTGTTCACCATCTGTCGATTGCTCCATAGTTTAGAGACGAGAGGGAAATAAGAATAGACAAGTAATAGAGTACTTATGCAGGGTCAAAGGTTTAACACAAAATCCAACTTTATTACTTTATTAATATTTGGGTATGGTTGCTCACAATGCCTAAGGGCCTTGCAACACATACCAATCACTCACAAGCATGAAAGAAGCAAATCGAACTAACATTCCGGAGTCAAACGCCTAAGGGTGACTCTTATTTCAGACGCGACTCAACGCAGAGTCTCAATCGCTAATCCTAACGCCACTCGAGCCATCCCCAACGGAACTCCTCGTGGATACACCGCGGTGTGCTGGTGCGGTACAAACCTATCCTAATGATCCTCCATTGGATGCACCTCCTGCACCGGCTCAACCTCCACTGCTCGGCTTCACTTCCACCGCTCGCTTCACTTCCACCGCTCGCTCGCCGCGTTCTCGCCTGTGGCTCCTCCGGATCTGGTCGTAGCTCCAAAGATCGCTCCGCTCGTCCGCATAAATATTGTCTCCAGTTCCCCAATCCTCTGGATAGAGTGGGCCAAGTACTCACAAGTCCGCAACAGATGAGCCCTAAGTCTGTGTGAACTCGCCACGAGACCTCTGCAGCCTCGAACCGCCTCGCCGATAGCATCCTCTTGAGCGATAACATATCCGCCGTGGGTGATCGTGGCATCCTCCTCCTCGATGGGCTCCTTGCCAGCGAGTGTCTCTACGTGGGTGGTGACGAAACACCGTGCCATCCAACTCTCAGGGGTAGGTACGAGCACCGCCTCATCGCCAGACGCGATGTCTCTCGAATCCCAAATCAAATGACAACCTCTCGGCTGTGATACGGATACGACGGCTCGCCTTGCCCTATCCCGAGCGTAAACCGTGATAGTGACATCCTGCAATATCCGCCCCGCCCGATCCACAGAGTCCTCGGTAGATCGGCTGTCAGAACCTCCAAGCAATGTGATCATACGCCAAAGCTCCGCATGGCATTCTCCAAAGGCGCCACCAAAAGAGTGGATCATCCTCATCTGCCAAAGGACACTCACGTGAAACTCAGAAATTTTAAAGTAAAGCGGAATCATGATAAATTCAGCAAGGGGTATGAAAAGGAGAGAAGGGGTAAGTCGAGATTGTATTATCATCTTGGCGCATTTTAGCTTTTAGAAAATAGTTTTATCCTCACTCTCACCATTCTAACTAAGGGCCATCCCATACCAAGATGGCTCGAAACCACCTCTGTCGGGACCCGGTTTGCAAATCCGACCCTCAGGTATTCAGACTAGTCCAGATCACGCTTAGTGCACACAGCCTCAACATTGGTACATATCATACCATAACCAACGCAATAATAAGTACTTTAATTAAATACTAACTAGTTGGTAGACCTTATGGTCAAGTTATAAAGATATTATTACAGGCTTAAAACTTATTAAAATATTCAAATGCAATGAAATAAACTCGTGGCGCCAACCAATTTGCCACAGTAACCGATCGGGCTCGCTCCCTAGTTCGCTTCGGCTCCCTCGATACTCCTCCTCCGAGCAGGGTTGCTTCTTCTTCAACTGGTTGTGTTGTTGTGGGTGAGTACTTTGAGCACTCAAAGAAGTCATGCATGTAATGCAATTCTAATATTCTACATGCATGGCTTAGTACAAAGGATAGGCTATGGTTCATGAGCAAGACAAAGATTTAAGAGTAATAAGAATAATTTGCAAAGCAAAGAAACAAGAATAAGAATAGTAGCTTTCACAAACATTTTAATCACAATCATATTTCCATCCTATGTCAAGTTCCTCATTACCAACCCCAAGCATTTTCCATAAACAATTCATTTTCATGAAAATCTAACCCTTGACCGTAATCACGAAGCGATGCTCATTACCGTGAGCACGGCTATTCAATAGGTTGTACACTCGCAGAGGTTATACACTTTACCCACAAGATGGTCAAATACCACCAAGGCCAATAACCGTAAAGCCTTTCCAAAGTTCCATCTAAACCCAAGACGCTCGCTAAGGTTTCAACACCGAGGGACTGGTTACCACACCTGTGGCCCCCTCTTGCGCCATGTGAGTTCTCATTCCGCTTCTCCGGTCTCACACCACCACGACAAGACCAAAGAATAGATTTCCGGTTTACTCAGCTAAGCCCGTCCCATTACGGAGCTTGTGGTTGTATGGAGGACTCAGTTCAAATGCTCGCAAGGTTAAGTCCTTAGCTGACCGAGGCAAGACTAACCAAATGACAATTCCATACCAAAAACCAATAAACCAAATACGACCGCCCAGTTGCCACTCTTGGCCCACCAGAAACCATCTTGCCACATGCCTCAGTCTAAATCATTTTCCCACCCTGGTTGATTACCATTGCACCACGTGCCATCATCAACTCAATAACATATGTCTCATTCACAAAATACGCTCCATATCTCATTAAGTCAAGATTAACTTTGGTATTCCAAAATCATGAACTTTCCACGCAAGGTGGCTAAGCATACTACTTACGGTCTACTCAACCCACGCTGGCAAGAATTAATGTCCAACTATTATTCCACAACCTAGGGTGACAAATGATTCATGGCCTACAATTATATATAACAAGGTGGCATACAAGAATTAGGCATTAACTAATCCCAGAGATTATTAAAATCATTTCTACCAAATTAGCATGCAATAATTTGAACCAAAATAATTTACTACGGTGGGTTCAACATGATCAAACACAACTTGCCTTCAAAAAGTAATCGATTCTAGCTCCGAGCTTGCTCCTCGGTCGAACTTCTCCTCGAAACCTTCGGCACTTCAACGCCTACGCCAGAACGCATACACAAAACAATAAAATAAATAAACAGTAGACAAACAGTGCTCAAAAATTCAATTAAAATTCATAAACAGAAAGATCACAATTTTACAAATTTATAGAAATTTGAATCACTCAAATCGGAGTTAAAACGCGAAAGTTATAAGCATTTGAAGTTTCAAAATTCATTTAAAATCAATAAACCGAATTAAATAAATATTTTTCTTTTCGGGAAATTAATTATTGCGTCATCGTGACACGGTCGATACCACGTAATCGACACGCGGCCTTGCCGACGCCACCGACCGGCTCCGTCTTGCCGACGCCAAGATGACGCCATCGTGGACGCCAAGACGACTCGGCTCTCTCACTGACAAGTGGGTCCCATCGTGACGTCAGCATGACGTCAGCGGTGACGTCACACGCACAGTGCGTGCGGCTGACAAGTGGGCCCGTGCTGTCAGCGACTCATGCGCGCAGTGCGGCTCGGTGTGCCACGCGTCGCGGCGTGATTGGCTGCGGTGCGGTGCGACTGACGTGTGGGTCCGCCTTGTCAGCGTCACGTGCACAGTGAACGGCGACGTGGCACGACGGTGGCCCTCGGATTTGCATCTAACGGCAGGGATTAGAAGATGAGGTTTACTGTTCCTAAGGCGACGTGGGCTCACCTCAGCGGTCGGATGATGATCGTCCGGCTGGCGAAGCTCGCGAAACTCGGCGACGTTGCGGCGGCGCAGTTTGACCGGAGGCGGAGACGACGACGCGCGCGCTGGCGCTTCCGTGCTTCTCCGCGCCAAGAAGTAGCCTCCGACGCTGCTTGACGAGGTGAGTCCGATGGTGGCACGGCGACGGCGAGAATGACCGGCGGCATTTAAACGACGCAAGGAACTCGACGGTGGCCGGGAACTTTCGGCGAGTTTCTGCGGCGAGGCGGCGCGCTCGGGCGGCGTGGAGGTACGGGGGCGGTGCGGCGCGAGGAGGAGATCACAACCCGGTGGCGGCGCAATAAATAGCCCTCGACGTCCGTGAAAAGCGCGGAGACCGAGGCCCACACGGTGGCGGCGGAATCCGGTGGTGAATAGGGTTGGTCGACGTGGCGCAACGTGGACCGTTGGATGAAAATCGGACGGCCATGGCGCTAAGGTTTTCCGAAACGGGCCGCACAGTACTCTTCCCAACACTATTCATCCGGATTTTTAATTCCTTTTCGATTAAAAATAATTCCCGAAAATCAAATAATTCTTTTGGGGCTTCAAAAATACTAGAAAAATTCTGGAAAAATTCTCATAAATATTTTAAGACATTTGTGACTCAAATAAAATATTTTTAGTAAAACTTTATTTTAACTTTTCCATTATTTAATTAATTTGATAAATGGCTTAATTCAAAATAAATCCAAATAAATTCCAGAAATTCCCAAAAATTCAAAATACCATTTAAATGCAATAAAAGCAAAAATTGGGGTGTTACAGCTATCAAGCTCGAGCTTCTTTCAAAATTGACATAGTTCTGTGTAAAATCATTTTATTTACCATTTAAGTGGTTATTTGAAATTTGAGCTAACGAGCCACTATCAAGCTAAGCCTCATTAACTTTTTTTGCTCGAAGTGGACTCATTTCATTTTTGAACCTATTAACTACTATATTCGAAGAAATTTTGATTCAAGCCTTAACGTGCTTTTTTGCCAGCCCTAACAAGAGGCACCACATGGCTCTGTGGGTCATGCAGTGGGTGGGGGCCTTGGAGGATTTGATTGAAGAGGATGGCCCATACAACCTAGGGTTGTACCAAAAGTACTTGCGGTGGTACATACCACCACATAGCTTCATGTGTGTGTTCTTGACCAGTTGTAGGTTTGGCTAGCTTGAGATGATGACATGTACCGTATGCAAGCATGCTCTTCTACACTTGGTAGTGGCAGCCTAATATCAAAATCATCTTGTTAGATAACATTTAGACTATGTTGTCTAACAATTCGTTGCCTTTAATTTGCAAAACAACCTTGGGATGGATATTGATTGAGAGGCATGGTCTTTGTGGGACTGCATCTGTGAGGGCATATATAGAGGTCACACAGGACGAGGTCGGGGCATGCCGAGGACATATCTCACTACTAAGGAATGCACATCACAATCGTTTTTTTTTCTTAATCACAATTAGTTTTGGTGGTGATACAAAGTCATTAGACTGCGATGAGGAGGGCTATTACAGTCGGTTTTCGCTCGATGGTGATAAATTATTGTCAAAATTGGTTCTAAGCTTAGAACCGATTGTGATGTGGGGGAACATCACAATCGGTTCTAGCTTGGAACCGATGGTCATAAATTATTATCAAAATTGGTTCTAAGCTTAGAACCGATTGTGATGTGGGGGAACATCACAATCGGTTCTAGCTTGGAACCGATGGTGATAAATTATTATCGAATGTGGGTGCACATCACAGTCAGTTCCAAGCTAGAACCGATTGTGATGTTCTTTGTACATCCTTCCAAAAACAGCACATATCACATTCATAATATATATATATATATATATATATATATATATATATATATATATATATAGAATACAAATACTTCACAATACACATATCACATTTGTTCACAATATAGAACTGTCGGCATGTTTGTGCCAGACAGTGTTGGTTCGAATGTATAACTGAGTTTCGGCAGGGGGTCTTCGCAGTTGCGTCGCTCTCGACTCTCTTCTCATGATGAGCAGGAAGAAAACTCAAGAACACACAGGGAACACACGGGGATTTACCCAGGTTCGGGCCCCCAATGCGGGTAACAGCCCTACGTCCTACTCAAACTCATGTTGCTCTAGTGTACCACTTGTTCTTAGTTCGCCCGATCTTTCAATCGTTCGAGCTTTGGATGTCTACTCTGTTGTGAACTAATTGACTGACCTCCTCCCCCCATGCACACTAGCTCCCGTATATACTCCCGGGACTGGCTAGAGCAAGTGGAGGGAGTGGTTTTACATTAATTACATTGATTGTGTCGAGTCCTATCGCTACTGTCCTTCTAAGCCTCTTTGTCTATGCCGTTGCTGGACACCTCTTGTCTTCGGAATGCCCGAGGGGAGGGGTTTGGATGTTGCGTGATGAATGCCTGGTACACGCATCTCCCTGTCTTGCCCTGGGCGGTGCAGATGGAACGGGAGTTGGTAGAGCTGGCTCAGTCGAAGGGACAAGTCATCATAGCGTCAAGGCACTATGCTTATTTAATGGCTCCCAAGCGCATTGTAATAGCTCCATGCACATTTAATGGCTCCCATACGCATTTAATGACTATGATACGTTGTGATCCTAGCGAAGGCTTCGGGCGGAAGTCTCCCTGTCCTGTCTGCGTGGATGACTGATGATGGGCCCGCATGCTCATCGGACGGCCACGTGGCTTGGTCGCCTGGCTGCTCTTCGAGTGGCCACGTGTCCTGGTCATCAGGAGCCGTGACCTGGTCGTCCGGGGTCAGGGCCTGGTCGCCTGATTGCCCGCCGGGCGGTCACGTGTCCTGGTCACCCGCTAAGCCTCTCTTCAGCCGGTTGAGTCTTTTGCATAGGACCTTTTTCTTTCTGTATCTTGCACACGTGGTCCCACCTAACAGCGGTGGAGAGAGTACCCCGCTGTAGAATACACCGACAGTAGCCTCAGGATCTGCCCTGGAGTGTTCCTTAGAAGATTTTGGAGATATTCTTTGACCTGGGCGCGGTCCTGGACGGGTCCCACTCCTGTACACGCAACTGATAGATTCTCTCTGCAACCGCCGCAACTCTTCGGGTCTTGTCGTCCCACGCCATTATAGTCTTTTTGCGAACCGTCGGTTTGTGGGGGCGTGACTCCTCGTGTCCTGAAGCCGCGCACGGCTTATAAATAGGCATGTCCGCCTCTCCACGATCCGCACTCCTGTCGCTTTCGTTGTCTAGGCTTTCTTGCTTCCTTCATCTTCTGCTTCCATACTACAAGCTTCTTTGCCTACACGGCACCAAGACAACACTTCGGCCACATGGCTCAGCCGCTTCCCCCTTCGGTGATGGATGAGTCACGGTTGGGGACCATTCTTTGCCTAGCCCCCAAAGGGGCCCTTCGCCTTAGGGCAGGCACCGTCTTGCCAAAATGCAACCCCGGGGAGGTGATTACCTTCGTCTGGGCGCTGGCGCCAGGCCTGATGCTGCCCTATTCTGAGTTCTTCCTCACCATCCTTCACTTCTATGCGTTCCACCATCTTCACCTCACCCCCAACTCCATCATCATCCTTTCCACCTTTTTGCATTCCTCCGCGAAATATTCATGGGGGTGATGCTGTATCTTCCTCTCTTCTGATACTTCTACACTCTTCACGGCTCCACCGATGGTGAGGTCATGGGGAGTTGCCATTTCCGCCTCCGTGATGACTTACCCTCCCACTACATCCCCCTCCAGATGAAGACCACCTGGAAGATGTGGCGGAACGAGTGGTTGTACATCGCTGATGACAGCGGTCTTGACGTCCTGGAGCTACCATCCACATTGGCAGCTGCCATCAACAACTGAGGTTCCGTCGTCGACGAGACGGTGGAACTCCGGTCCATGGTGGCCCGCATCGACCAGTTGCGGGCCTACAAGCTGACTAGGGCGCTGGTCGTCGGAGACTTCGTGGCTCGGTGGATTAGCCCCCTCTGGTGACGCATCAGGCCAGCCTGGCAGTACACCGACGATGACGACGTGACCCGCATGTACCCAGGCCGTAAGTTTTCGCCCTTTTTTGCCCTTTTTTTTGCTTGCTTTTCCTTCGTGGTCACCAACAGCTGGTTGACGCCATTTGTCTTTTGCCAAGCGCTGGGAATTTGAGCATCACCGGGGTCAAGACCTTGGTGATTGGGCTGCTACCACAAATACTGAGCAGCCTGGGCTTCCCGACCAAAGCCCAGCCGCTTTGCTGTTTACTGTCAGTGGAGCGACACGAGATCATCGCATGCTTCCCCCTGATGGACTCCACCGGGAGGGCCGTGATACCACCTCGTGCCCCTCTGATGATAAGGGGGAGTCCGGCTCCTGCTGATGACTAGAGCATGGGGAAACGGCCGGCCATCACCGATGCTTTAGGTCCGAACCTGAAGAGACCCTACGCCACGGGCATCTCTTCTTCTTCAAGCCCCTTTGTGCCTCCGAGCACGGCGGGGGCTGGGTCTTCTCCTGGCGCCGCCGCCCCCTCCGCCTCCACCACCGGCACCAGCACCAGTGCCGGTACGGGAGGAGCTGCATTGGCAAAGGTGGAGAAGACGTCATTGGTGGCCTGAGCCGAAGCTGCTGAGGCGCGGGCGAAGGGAGTCGAGGAGAGGTGCAACGCGTTGATTGCGGAGATGGGCCGCAACCTCGTCACCATGCTCCGCCCCGCATTTAAGCGCATGGTCAGTAGCTTAAAGTCGCTGGGGGTGACGGTGAGCGGTCCGCTGGAAGAATCAAGCAGCAAGAAGATGCCACACACACGCTTTGTCGCTGGCCTCGCCAAAGATGCTCGCCGCCTTTGGTAGACCACTCCTCCCGGGAGGGGCAAGAAGTCGCAATCGCCACAACGGGCTTCGTCCTGATGTGTTGCGCCCGCTGCAATGATTCCTTCAACCCCATGGAGACCATCGCTAGGGTGGAGTGTGACCTCACCCGGGCGCCAGCACGGGTGCGTGAGGCAGCGGAGTACGTAGCGGGGCTGATGGAGAGGGTGCCTCTGCCCGCCGACGCCATTGCCAAGGTGGAGGAAGAAGCCGGGGACAACACCGGCAATATCGAGATCGCCGACGAGTAGCTCAGGCGACCGCTTTTGCCGTCTTCTTTTCCCTTTCTTCGTTTGTGTAAATATGTCCATAGGCCTTTCATCCATTATGAATGAAAATGCCTTGCTTGTACCTGTTGTTGGCTTTTACCTGTTGTCTACCCTTCCGCGTGCTTTCTCGTGCCTTTTTCGATTCAGTGCCAGGCGACCAACCTCTGAGCATTTTGCATGGACCTTCTGGGTTACTAGATGGATCGACGATTAGGAGTCTTTTTTGCAATCACACAGAGCTACTCCAAACACGAGCCAAGGTTAAGCCACGCTTATTAGAATAAACAGGCAAATAGGAACACAAAGCCTAAGTCCCTGCCACTGAGTTGGCGGGGAGCGCACACTAGGTTGTCATTTTCCTATCACCATTCAGAGCTTAATCCCTTGTACTTTACCGGGACTAGACCAGAGAACTGCGAGGCTAGGGAGCAGGTCGCGTAGAGGCGGAGCAAATGGTGGGCGGAACATTGCCGCGAAGCAACTGGCAAGGTATAAACCCCAGAAAGATCTCGTTAACATTCCCGAATCCTGCGTCAAATGAATTCATCGAGCTATTCTGATTCTTTACCTAAAAACAACGAATAAGCAAGGGTGAGTACTTATGCATCAAGAAGACTTTAGCAAACCCTATAATACATGCAGCCATTCAAAGGAAAGGCTTTCATGGTTATTTTGCATAAAGCTAGGTTGCAAAAGAATTTATCAAGTTTAGAACATAAACGAAATTTAAGTAAAAGCAATATAATATGTAAATAGGAATCAAGAATTGCACGAACCTCAATTCCTTTGATCATCTCCATGAATCAATCATTGACATCATATATCAATCCGAAATAATCCCTTTCCAACAAGGATATCCAATCCAAATCATGATGCTTGATAGCACATATCAAAATCCACCTTTTGTAAAATAAAACATTTAACTAATGCAGCGCACTAAGTGTCCCATGACCGCTGGAACGGCTTTTAAAAGATTTACACTCGCAGAGGTGTACAGCTTTACCCACAAGACATGACCGACTTTTGTGCAGATCATTAGCACACTTCCTTTGGTGTGCCGCAGAGAGTCATGACATAACCGCTACATTACTTAATCCTAACTTTGCACCAAAGACGACTAAAACCCGCAATATGGCGTAAGAACTCAGAGCATAGAAATGATGGAACTTCCCACAGAGTGGCGCATAACCGCTGTATCGGTAAACGCTTGATCCATGATCACCTCGGTGTGGACGCTCTTCGAGCAATCCATTAAGGAACAAACTGCATTACTCCGGCCTTCCAATGTGCAAAGCTAGTTTCAAGTAACTTAATAGGTTAAGGCTGTCCCATACCAAAGACTTGTGGTTGTACGGAAAGACTTGGATATAACGTATAATTAGTTCGGTCCTTAATCCGACACGGCAATAATCTCCCTAATCTACGTGCAAGCTCTTCTCGCACACTCGCCTATTGCCAATAATTGCTCAAGATCAATATTATGGTTTGATTTTCATTTTTAATTAAAATAACCAAAATCACCACCATGTCTCAACATATCTAAGAATTATCATCATGCCTCAGCATATCCAAGTATCATTTGATCAATGTCTCAATTCGATGTATACTAAGTCTAAAGCTTGGCTAAGCAAGATTATTAAACATCGTGTATACCCAGAATGACATTATATATTGTCTAACCATGATTCTAAGGTATCAAGGTTCACAAATTCATTTATATCAAGGAGGTTTCAGGAATCAACACGTATAACTACCATTACCCACAATATAGCAGAGTTTAATGAACATACGCATGCAATAAAAACATTTAATGAAAACATTTATAAAACTAGGACCAACATGGTCAAAGGAGGTGCTTGTTTTGCTTACTTACTTAAGTCGAGGTTGTAGTCGATTTATGGAAGTCGTTACGCCGGATTCTACACGCCGCCCAAGTATGGCAAGAAACAAGTCTTAATAAAGCAAGAGAAAGATCCAAATAAAATATTTTCATACAACACACATGGATCTTGATTTAAATTATTGAAGGTTTCATATGTTCATTAATATATATATATATATGTTCATGTATGTTTATTATTTCATATATTTGTACATGAGATCACATATATATTTTTATTATGTATTGACAAGTGATATGAGATCCCTTAAAATATTGGTTATAAGCATAATTTCAGCAATACAAAATTATAAAACTCATACTCAAAATTTAATGTTGAATTATGTATATTCTTAGTAAGGATTTATTGTTCTTTGTATTATATCTTGTATATTTTCTATGGTGAACCCTAGATATTTTTTACATATTCAGGTTCCTAAGATCATAAGGATTCTAACAAAATTGGTTTTAGGTAATTTTAAGTTCATTTGCACAAATTCCATGAATGACATATTTGAATTTTCTCATTAATTAATATTAAAATTTTAAACAGAGTTGAAAATTTAAATATTTTTCGATATTCTGATTCTTCAAGATTTTACATGAATTTATAAATTTATTTCATTTAGTTTCGACTTATGGTTCAAAAGTTACATGCATTTGAATATCAATAAAGTCTTTAATTACAGGAAATTGGGAAAAAGCCATAAAAGAAAAATACGCCTCCCAAACAAGAAAGGCGCTTTTATTTCGGCTGGTTCGGATCAGGGCCTCGACAGTCGGGCCCGCATGTCGACAGAAACAGGTTCTCGTTTTTTTGGCTCGGCGGCGTAACGACGGCGAACGGCGGCGCCCAGACCACCATGGGCACCAAAGACACGCTAAGATCTAGGGGACCCTTATCGGTAACGGAGGTTCGAGAGGCGCGGCCGCCGAGCTCGAGCGGCGGCGGCTATGGCTTAACGGTGGATCCACGTAACCATTGCCTCCCGAGTTTCATTATCACCATTTTGGCCATCTAGTGGTAAAGGAGATCCTGCTTAGTGCTTAGATCAAAGAAAGAGTAGGCGGAAGGGGGTCTCACTGCTTGCAAAGCGGGCATGAAGATGGAGTTTCGGCAAAGGTTTCACGGAGAAGAAGACCTTCGATTGGGGTTGGGGACCGGTCCTAGGTATCGCTGTGGGTCTTCACGCCGATGGAATTGAGTGGAGGTTCACCGAGAGCACGATTCGGTTTTTCCCTTTCTCACCGATCCTCACCGCTTTGAGGAAGAAGAAGGCTTTTCGCGCAAAGAAAGGGATCGGGTGAGGAACCAGAGACCTCAGCCGCCAAGGGTATGCGCGAGGGGTTTATATAGGAGACGAGGAGGGTTTGGCGATGAATTGGCTCGCCGAGAAGATGAGCACGCGAGGAGTCCAAGAGCGGCGGTGATTCTTAGCCCACCGCGACGCGGAAATACCTTGGCAGGACGCAGGGAGGCGCAGCGCTTGTCTACCCGAGCTATGCCGTGGCAGCCGATCGGGTTCGGTTCTTCGTCAGGCAGCAGATCAGCAAGGCGCTTTGGCGGCGGAGGAACACGCGAAGTCCGCAAAGCTTCGCCGAAGTTGCTAAGGCCGAGAGGCGATGCGCGCAAGGACGCGGCGACGGACGAGTGTCAATGGATCGGTTGCGCGCGGATGGCGACAAGGAACGGAGGCAAAGGTTTCTGCCGATCTTATCTGCGCACGATACGAGAGGAGAGGATGAGGACGCAGAGGGAAGAAGAAAGGGAATAGTGGAAACACCGGATGTTTGACACCGCGATCCGACGGTCGATTGGAACAAAGACAAAAGGAAGGGCTGAGGTCGGGTTGATCTGCGGATTAAGATTGCCAAAACGACTCAAGAATTTGCCAGACTTTTTACAGAGGTTGGTCAAGTGAAGATAAGGGTTCAGTCAAATTTTTAGATGAAAAATCATTGTAGATATTTTATTAAAATTCTGACAATGAATAATGCACATGATTTCCAATTTCGTTTTTGATTTTCTAAAGTGTCCAAATGAATTTATTTATTTTTCAAAATTTTTTTTCAGATGTGTTTGATCTAATAATGATCCTGTAAAATTTTCATAATTTTATCTTTGATATTTAAATTATAAAAATTCTGACATTGCTATTTACAGATTTATTTGTTTTCTGTTTTTGAATTTCTAAAAGATTCAAATGTAATTTTTTATTTTTGATATTTTTACCAGAGATATATATGGGTCCTAGGTTTGCATGGTAAAAATATAATCTTAAGGTGAGATTTGTATATTGTTACAAAAATCTGACATGTCTGCGAATTAGATTTCTTGTCTTTTATCATTTTGCCATTTCAATGAATTTGACTTTTCTTGCAATCGTAAAAGTTCAAGAGAATGCAAGAAGATTCAGAAATCGAAATTCAAATCAAATTCACATTTCAAATTCATTTTAATATTTCTTTTGTTTTGATAATAATGATTTTAAGTTTTGAAATCTTCCTTTTCATTAAGTTTTAATGGAAGAAATGAGGAAAGATTATTGTTGAAGATCAAAATCTTGATTTAGATTAAACTTTTAATTCATTTCCATTTTCAAATATAAAACTTTTATTTTTACTTATTTTCAAATTTATGTGGCTGTTATAATCGTATGGAGCATAGTCATAGTAAGCATCGTGTCAGCACACACGCCTACTAGACGCCTGGCCCGTGCTTAGCATGGCTAGAAGTCCGCGGTATTGCCAAGGGACCCTTGCCATCCTTTTTGACCAGACCAGAGAACTGCGGGGCTAGGGAGCATGTCACGTAGAGGTGGGGGAAAATGGTGGGTGGAACATTGCCGCGAAGCACCATGGTGGGTGGAGCATAGCCGCAGCGCACCATGCCACACGCACCTACTAGACGCCCGCCTGGGACCAGCGCAGAAACTGGGGGTTTAAAGGGGTTGCCAAGGAGCTATCAGGCTACTGGTACTTGTGATAACCAAGTGTGGCACAAATCTTATAGGCATAAGCAAGTTGAATGAATCAAAGTGATAATCGGCTGCATACTGAGCATGTGGGGTCTAAGATCAGCTAGGGGAGAGTGCAATAGCCATGTCGGTGTCTTTCACCTGACAAGATTCCGCCGATGAACTGAGTGGGTTACCCCTTGGATGGAAATTATGGTTCGGTAGAGGGTATCTTCGTGGCTGGAAACCCTAATGTCTCTCAACGCTGGATTCCGGGAATCGGCAAGCTGATGACACAACGATTTACCTGTGTTCGTGCCCCGTGTGGGTAATAGCCCCACGCCCCGCTTGGTTCTCTCGTTGAGAAAAGGGGAAGTGATTACAAGAGTGTTCTTTTCATCTGCTTTCTATGCTTTCTTTAGCGACCGCCCCCTTCTTCACGCACTGTGCATGCCCTTATATAGACAAGACACTGGGTAGGAGAGAAGGTGGCGCTTATACTTATCTACAACACATTAATTACATCCATCACTCCAGCCTCCACGTCGACCCACGACTCATTTATTAAGCACGCCTCCGTGGCCTTGTCCTTCGAACCTCATTTAATGTCTGGAGAGGCCTCGCCCGTCCACTGTGTGATGTGACGCCTCCGCGACGGGTTGGTAAGAGGCGCCGAGGAATGAGTTGTCTTCGTGTCGAAGGCTGAATTTTTCACAATTAAAGACCCTGACACGGGGTGCCAGGGGAGGGAAACTTTGAGGCGAAGCCTTCCCCTCAATCTTTTGGTTACCTCCGTGGCATGACAAGGGGGCCCAGATGCGCGCCCACTTGCCAGGCCGCCTCAGCTTTTCACACGGCAGGCAGAGCGTGCTCGCCCGGTCGTCCGCCAGGGTGCCACATGGGCCGCTGTTCTGGGGATGTAGGCGTGACCGCCAAAGCCGCCACTGTGGTGCCGCGTGGGCTTCCTAACCGGCGGGGCGGGTCACCCCGCTACCGCCAGGTGCCATAGGCCGCCGCCTGCTGAAAGGTGGCGTGACCGCCAAAGCCGCCACCAGGGCTCACAGGCTTCCCGCCCACGGCAGGTGGCATGGTCACCCAGCCACCCGCCAGGGTGCCACGTAGGCTGCTCGCCCAATGAGCAGGGCGTGACCGCCAGGCTATTTGCTACGGGGCCGTGTGGGCTTTTCGCCCGACTGGACCAGGCCACCTCTTGGGCCTACTACTTTTACGGCGAAGAGGGAACCCCGGTGCAAAGTACACCGACAAGCCTGCTAGCCGACCTGGGGCGAGGCCACGGAAAACTTACAGCATGCCAAACATCGCTCGCTAGGTTGTCACTTTCCCGTCACCATCCGGGACTTATGCCCATACCATCTTTGTGGGACCAAGCCAGAGAACTGCGGGGCTAGGGAGTAGGTCGCTAGAGGTGGGGCAAATGGTGGGCGGAACTTTTGTCGCAAAGCACCATGGTGGGCGGAGCATAGCCGTAGCGCACCGTGCCGCAGACACCTACTGAACGCCTGTCCAGGCCTGGTGTAGAAGCTGGGGGTCCACGTTATGGCCAAGGAGCCACCGGGATACTGGCACTCATGACAACCATGTGAGGCGAGTTCAGGGGTAGAACTTCCGCAGCAACTCTGTATTCTGGGAGTTCGCCAGCTCCTGACCGTCTTCCGTGGCTAAACAAACCGCCCCGAGTCGAAAGACAGAGACTACCTTGAGGGGGCCATCCCAATAGGGAGATAGTTTGTCGCAGCCTGCCTGCGGTGGAATTTGGTGCAAGATGAGGTTGCCTATTGCCAGTGTTCTCTCACGGACCCAGGTGGCATGGTAGCGCCGGAGACTTTGCTGGTACCGGGCAGCACGTAGTGCTGCCCGATCTCGTACTTCCTCCAGGAAGTTGATGTCGTCTTGACATCGGTCTTCCTGGTCTTCTTCATTGAAGGCCGATACACGCGGTGAACCCAGGGAGAGCTCAGAGGATAGTCCCGCCTCGGCGTCGTAGACTAGGAAGAAAAGAGTCTCCCCAGTTGCATGGCTGGGTGTGGTTCAGAGAGACCATAGCACCGTTGGAAGCTCTTCCGCCCATCATGCACCACGCTTACGGAGCCTGTCGAACGCCCTGGTCTTGAGACCTCTCAGGACCTTCGCGTTGGCGCGCTCATCTTGTCAGTTGATTCGCGGATGGGCCACGGAGGCAAAAACACACCTTGGTGCCCATCTCTTCGTAGAATTCTAGGAACGTTGCACTAGTGAATTGGGTGCCATTGTCGGTGATGATGCGGTTGGCAACTCCAAAATGGGTGAAGATCCCGCGCATGAACCTAATAGCAGTAGAAGCTGTAATGGCACGCACTGCTTCGGCTTCAACCCATTTGGTGAATTTGTCGATGGCGACGAACTAGTGGGTGAAGCTCCTGTGGTTCATGAATGCACCTGTGATATCCAAATTTCATACAACGAATGGCCATGAGAGCGGGATGGTTTGCCGAGCTTGGGCCCAAAGGTGGGTCTGCTTGGCGTGGAATTGGCACGCCTCACAACTCCTTACAAGCTCACAAGCATCCTAGACGGCAGAAGGCTGATAAAATCCCTAGCCGTAAGCTTTACCGACCAGTGTCCGACTGGACATATGGCTCCCGCACATGCCTCCATGGATATCAGAGAGTAGCTTGCTTCCTGCTTCCCGAGTGATGCACTTCAGGAGAATTTTGTTTCTACTCTGGCGATATAGGTCCCCACCTATCAGAGTATAGCACAGGGCCTTGCGTGCAATTCTCACAGCTAAAGCACATCGCCGGGGATCACTTGATCACACAGGAAGGCCAGGATGGGATCCATCAACTGACCCCCCCGACCAAGTGTGGCGATCTCGTGATGATCACCTAGGCACTCCGCCGCCAGCGCTTCCACCAAGACGCCTTGGCGGTGTTACTGCTCCGCCCTGTGAGTCGGGGATGTAGCAGTTTATGTCGTCGGCCCCATCGGAGTTGGGGGCCGAGACGAGTACGTTGACTCCCCATGCGGAACCGGGGGATATGGCATCCGCATCGTCGACCCTGCCGAAGTTGGGGCCGAGACAGATGCGTCATCTCCCTTCACGGGATCGAGGGATGTGGCAGCCACGTCGTCGACCCCGCCAGAGCTGGGGACCGAGACAAAGGCGGTGCCTCCCTACCCAGAATTGGAGGATGGAACAGCCGTACCATTAGCCCCGCTAGACTTGGGGGTAGCAATGGACGGTCACGCAAACCTTTTTTCAAAGACTTGGACTGGAACTGACATGTCATTGGCCCCGCTGGAGACCAGGGTGCAATGAACGGTCGTGCACTATCACCCCCGCCGGAAACCGGGGAAGAGATAGACGGTCTCGCATGACTCCTTTCGGAGGGGCGGACTGGAATAAAAGCACCATCGGCCCCGCCGGAATTGGGGGCAGCGATGGACGGTTGGGCAAGCCTTTCTTCATGGACTCAACCGAAACAGAAGCCTTCATCGAGGCGAGCTGTGAAAGCTCGTCTGCCAAGTGGTTGTCGCATCGGGGGATGTGGATGTACCCCAGCCTGTCGAAGTGACGCTCCATCCTCTTGACTTCCGTCATGTAGGTGGCCATCGCGGGATCAGAGCACTAGAACTCCTTTCGTGCTTGGTTGATGATGAGTAGAGAGTTGCCCTTGATGTGCAGACGCTGGATGCCGAGCGTGGCGGTGGCATGTAGCCCAGCTAGCAACCCTTCATATTCGGCGATGTTGTTGGTCGCCTTGAAGTCCAAGACGATCAGGTACCAGAGGATGTCCCCGGTCGGGGAGACTAGGAGAAACCCAGCCCCCACGCCCTTGACCAAGAAAGAGCCGTCGAAGAGTAGGGTCCACAGGGGGAGCACGGGTGCTTCTTCAGCTTCAAGAATGGAAGGAGTCCACTCAGCGATGAACTCGGCCAACCTTTGACTCTTGATGGCAGTGCGCGAGCGAAACTTGAGGCAAAATTTGCCTAGTTCCACCGACCACTTGGCGATGCGACCTTCAGCTTCTCGGTTGTGCCGTATCTCTCGAAGTGGGTAGGCTGTGACCACCTTGATCTCCCATCCCGTGTCGGAGCTTCCGGGATGCCACCATAATAGCGTATAGCATCTTCTGGGCCTGCGGATACTTGGTCTCTGCGTCGGATAGCTTCTTGCTGACGTAGTATACTGGTCTCTGGGCGCCTTCTGAAAGTGCATCTAGGCACTTATGTTATTTTGGTGATTAATGACAAACGCATATAATGACAATCTATGTAATTGAGTAAATGCTTAACTTAGTTCTTAACAAATGACAAACCTCAAATATGATTATATTGCTAAATATTGACTTGGTGCATGCATATTTTAGTTGTATATCTTCGTATGCAATTCTTTTAGTGAAGTTTAATCTAGAGTTGGATCACATATTCACTCTTATTCCGAATATTATTTGCTTCATTTAAGTAAAGACTATGATCCTTGCCATGATTTAATTGATTAATCATATTGGCAATTATCTCTCTAGTACATATAGATCAATCACATATTCATCATGATGTACTTAGTAGAGAACATTTCTTATGTCAAGTGTTTCCAGTTATATTATTCTTCTTTATATGAAACACTTGTGGTACTTAATTGCTCACAAATATCAATTTATTCACATCTATTGAGCTTTTGGGACTAATGTCTTTCATGAGTGACTTGAAAGGAATTAGGTCCCTTGTGTGTATGATGACCAAGGTATCCTGGAGGATGATCATTAAGCCGAGGTCAACAAGACGGCGGTGTCACCAAGAGTTGAGGACTAAGTCAAGATCGACTTGGCGTGGAGATCGGCGGAGAGGATGATCAAGTCAAGGTCGATAGGACGAGAGTCTCATGAGGTGAATCGAGTCAAGTTGGACAAGGTGAAGATGTCATCAATCATTTAGTAAAAGACATCATGCGCATTGCATCCACGGAGAAGACGACATGCGGATTAAATGTAAGATTTAGATTTCTCGTTTGAATTTGAGTCTAAGGATTGCCGTACTATTAAGAGGGATGCGACGTTGAATGACTTTTAGATGTGTCAAGTGCTCAAGTGATCCATCTTTGTGAAACTTAGAGAGAGAGTGGTGTTGGTGATGCCGGAAAGTGAGAATTATAGGTCTCCCTTAGATTCTCTGTGAAATCTGGATTTATCCTTTGTGATTTGGGTAGTGAGACCTTGTTAGTTGTGTAGCCCTCATTCTTAGCTTTCGGTAGAGTCCAAAATCCCTGAAATCGGAGTCCGGAGTCAAAAGTTATGCTCGTTTTCGTCGGGCTGCTCAATCCAATCCGGAGTATCGGGGGTTAAGTCCGGAGTATCCGGGTTGGTACTCTCGGTTTGGTCAATCCGGAGTATCCGGGTGAGTCCGGAGTATCCGGGGTGTCCAGAGTATCCGGGGTTTAAGTCCGGAGTATCCGGACTTTGCGCAGTTCAAACGGCTAGTTTTTTGGGGACCCCTATTTAAAGCCCTCTCTTTCCCATTTGAAAAGTGGCCGTTATCCTACAGCTTTGAGGGGTTCTCCTCTTGTTCTTGAGCCCCCTAAACACCCCTCTACCCTTATATCTAAGTGATCCCCTTTGTGAGAAGGGTTGGGAAGGGTTTGAGGAGTGAGGTGTTAGGTTGAGTGAGATTTGAGTTGTTTGAGCACTTGATTTCATCTCCAAGCTTGTTCTTCGTGGGCATTTGTTACTCTTGGAGGTTGAGGACTCCTAGACGGCTTGGAGGTCGCCTACGAGCCACTGGAGCTTTGTGTGGTTGGTCGTAGGAAGTTTGTGAAGGCCGGATTCCGCCTCCGCAAGGGAAGGAATCAAAGAAGTGAAGACCGGCTAGTGCATTTGTGCAACACCGGGAGGAAGAGGGTTGAAAGAGACCCCGGCTCAAGCGTCAAAGGAGTTAAAACCGGTGAGTGCATTTGTGCAACACCAGGAGTAAGAGGGTTGAAAGAGACCCCGACTCAAGTGTGACCGAGCCGTCTCAACGGAGACGCAGGATCCCCTCAAGAATTCGAACTTCAGGTGAAAAATCATTCTCTACTTGCTTATTTTTATTCTTGCTAGAGCATTTGATTTTGAATCTTGAAATTGCCCGATCTACTTTTCTACTGTGTTTGGCTCTAGATATATACTTGTTCCAGGTTCCTGGTAGTATTTAGAATCTTTGTGTTCAAGTAGTTTGATTAAAAGTTGAAGAGATTAAAATTTTCATCTCGAGGTGCCCAACTCGGTGTATCCGGACATTTAACCTGGAGACTCCGGATAGGTGAAGTTTAATCCATACCGAAGGGGTTAATCTAGAGACTCTGGACAAAAACCCCGGATAGTCCGGATATACCGGAGTATCCGAACTAAATATCGGACAGTCCGGGTTGACACCCTTGGGAAAGTTTTATTTCGCTGTGACTTAGTTTTAAATTTATTATTCGCCTATTCACCCCTCTCTAGGCGACATCCCCTATCCTTTCACCTTCCCTCTCCGCCACCAGCACGGCACTCACTACCGCTGGGGTAGCCACGATATATAGAAGCAGCGGCTCGCTGGGAGTAGGAGCGACCAGTACCGGGGGTGAGGAGAGGTATTTCTTCAGGTCTTCAAATGCTTGTTGGGCTTCAGGCATCCATTTGAAGTGGTTGGTGCTCTTCAATAGCTTGAACAAGGGGAGACTTTTTTCTCCCAAGCGGGCGATAAATCGCCCGAGGGACGTCAAGCAGCCAGTTAGGCACTGGACATGCTTCAGTCTGGTCAGCGGCTTCATGTGTTCGATGGCCGTAATCTTGTCGGGATTGGCCTCAATACCTTGACTGGACATGAGGAATCCCAATAGCTTCCCGGAGGGTATGCCGAAGACGCACTTCTCAGGATTGAGCTTTAGGTGATTCTTCCTGAGGTTAGCGAAGGTTTCCTTCAGATCCTTAATCAGTCCTTCGCTCTTCTCAGTCTTTACCACCAGGTCGTCGACGTATACCTCCAGGTTCCGCCTAACTTGTGGTCAAAAAGCAGCGTGCATGGCACGCTGATAAGTAGAACCAGCATTTTTTAACCCAAATGGTATTCAAATATAGCAATAAACACCCATAGGGGTTACAAACGCGGTCTTCTCTTCATCCTCTTTTGCCATGCTGATCTGGTGGTACCCGGAGTACGCATCCAGAAAGCACAACAACTTGCATCCTGCCGTAGAATCCATGATCAGGTCGATGTGCGGCAAGGGGTATGGATCCTTCGGGAAGGTCTTGTTGAGGTCGGTGAAGTCGACACACATTCGCCACTTCCCGTTGGACTTCTTGACGAGCACGGGGTTGGCAAGCCATTCGGGGTGAATGACCTCCCTGATGATACCCGCATGTAGCAGCCTCTCTACTTCCTCGCGGATGGCATCATGTCGCTCGGGAGCCTGGCGCTGGAACATTTGTCGGACCGGGCGCGCATACGGGAGCATTGCCAATTTGTGCTCGATCACCTCCCTTGGGACCCTGGTCATATCGGACTGTTGCCAAGCAAACACATCTGCATTAGACCAGAGGAAGGTGACGAGCGCGTCTTCCTATTTGGCGCCAAGGTTGGCACCCAGCTTGACGATCTTCTCGAGCTAGTCCTCGCTCAAGGTGACCACCTTAACCTCACTAGGCAGACTAGGCGAGGCATGGGTCCTCACTAGAGGGGCTCCCGAGTAGGCAACATCAGCCATTCGGCTTGCCTTGCACAGGTGGCACCTGCCAGGTCCAAGGCTTGCTTGTCCCAGAGCAAGGCCTCTAGCTTGTCCACCTGGATGCTTATGGGACCTCCGGGTCCCGGCATCTTCACCACCATATAAGCATAGTGGGTGATCGTCATAAACCTGACCAACGCGGGTCGGCCAAGCAAGGCTTTGTAGGGGAGGTCGAAGTTGGCGACGTCTAAGTCCACCAACTCCGTGCGATAGTTGTCCACGTTTCCGAAAGTAACGGGAAGCCGGACTTGGCCCAAGGGCATCGAGCCAGCCCCCGGGGTGCCTTCGTAAAAGGGGAGCACCAGGCGCAGCTCCCGCTCTAGGATCTGAAGAGCCCGAAACACCCTGGGGAAAGGAGGTTAATGGAGCTCCCCACGTCGATCAACAAGCGCTCGAGCTTCACGTTTTGAACCATGGGCGAAACCACGATCGGAGGTGCACTAGGCCGACCGTACTCGCAGGGTGGTTGGTGCAACTGAAGGTGATCGGCTCCTTCGACCACCTCAGTAGCCTAGCTGCCCCTGCGCTTGGTACGGCGCAGAATTCCCTCATCAGGAGCTTGTACTTCGAGTTGGAGGCGTGGGCGGCTGAACCACCGTTGATTTAGGCCACCCTATGCTTTGCTTGCTGAAAGGGTAGCAGGGCGGAGTCATCGCCCTTGTCGTCGTCGTGAGGAGGGCGATGCTCCCTGAGCCGCTGCTCCACCTTCTCGCGCACAACCTAGCAATTATCCAAATCGTGTGCATTAGTGTTATGGATAGGGCAGAAGAACTTACCCCTGTTTTCCTGCTGACGGTAGTCTTGCTGATCGCGGCGGACATCCTGCCGGTTGCAGCGATCATCCTGCCGGTCGCGGCGATCATCCCGCCGCGGCTTGACACCCTTGTGTCCACGCTCGGTGGCCAAGACCTGACCGAACTAGGCCGCCGCACGCTTGCTCTTGTTTGTAGAACTGGGACCTTTCGAGGTTTCGGCCTCACCTCCATCACGAGCGCCGTCTGCTCTGGCCATCTATTCCCGCACCTCCGTCACCTGAGCGCACTTGTGCGCCAAGGCAAATAGCTCGGACGTGGTGGCGTTGTTTTGGGTTGCCATCTTCTCCCGCATCTTGCAGTCTCGCATGCCCCTCCGGAAAGCGATGATGACGGATTGGCTGGAGATCTTGGGGATCGTGTTGCGGTAGTGGCTGAACCACCGGATGAACGCGTGCAACGACTCCCCTCGCTTCTATTCGACGGCATGGAGGTCATCCTCCACACCTGGCTAGGCATAGAAGCCCTAGAAGTTGGTGATGAACTGGTCACACAACTCCACCCATGAGTGCACCGACCCTCTCGGAAGGTTCATCAGCCAAGAACAGGCGGAGCCCATCAAAGCTGTCGGGGGATAATTCGCCATAACCTTCTCGGAGCTGCCAGCAGCCCGCACCACCGTGGTGTAGATCTGCAGGAACTCCTCTGGGTTGGTGGTGCTGTCATACTTCTCGATGGTTATCGGACGGAACCTTTCCGGCCACACAACGTTGCACAACTGGTTGGACAACGCCTTGCACCCCACGTCGTAGGGGGACCGTGCAGCCCCCCAGAATCTCGACCCAAAGGGCGCGCCGGGGTGTGCAGGACCTGGCTCCCCCAAGACTCAGGGGAGAAGGTCTCCTCCTCTGCAGGAAAGTTGGGGTCGCGGGAGGAGTCATCTTCTTCGGGAGCCATCCGCTTACTGTAGTCTTGCTCCTGTGCTTGATGACATTGTAACTTGTCGCGCAAGTCGCCACCGTGGCCCCGCCGTGATCCCTAAGATCTTCGTGGGCACCCCTCATGCCTGGGGACGCACGATATGGCACTGGAGCCGTCGCACGACCCCCCGCGAGAGCGGGACATGCGCCTTGAACACCCTTTCCCTTGCTTCGCCCACCACGGTCTGGGTGTTCTCACCAGTAGCTCGAGCTTATGCGGCGCTCAAGGCTGATTTGATCAAGGGGTACCAGAGGTACCCGGTCATTCTGATGCCTCCACATGGAGCTGGGCCGCATCCAGGAGGCGGGCGATGTCCCGCAACCATGGCGCGGCCTCGCCCCCAGCTCCACCGGCGGGTGCTCCAGAAGGAGGCGAGCCGCATGCAGGTTCTAGACCGGTGTGGCCTCCTCCATCGCTAACCGCCATCAGACTGGCTGTACTCCTGCCGCGGTGGGGGCACTGCCATCTTCTGTAGAAGGCGTCGGACGGTCCCCCGCCTGATGGGAGCGCGAAGCTTCCATTTTCGCTACCGACGCTTTGATGATCTGCTGAAGAAAGCAAAGGGTGAAACAACTACAACCACCCCTACCTAGCATGCCCTATCAGCGTGTTTGTGCCAGATAGTGTTGGTTCGAGTCTATAACCGAGTTTCGGTAGGGGGTCTTCGCAGCTGCGTCACTCTCGACTCTCTTCTCGTGATGAGCAGGAAAGGAAACTCAAGAACACATAGGGAACACACGGGGATTTACCCAGGTTCAGGCCCCCAATGTGGGTAACAGCTCTACGTCCTGCTCAAACTCGTGTTGCTCTAATATACCATTTGTTCTTAGTTCGCCCGATCTTTCGATCGTTCGTGCTTTGGATGTCTTCTCTGTTGTGAACTGATCGACCGACCTCCTCCCCCCATGCACACTAGCTCCCTTATATACTCCCGGGACTAGCTAGAGGGAGTGGAGGGAGTGGTTTTACATTAATTATATTGATTGTGTCGAGTCCTATCGCCATCGCGGCGATGCTACTGCGGCGCCGAGGGAGGGGTTCGATGTCGCGTGATTTAACACTGGTACACACTCTCCCTATCTTTCCCTGGGCAGTGCTGATGGAACGGGAGTTGGTGGAGCTGGCTCAGTCGGAGGGACAGGTTATCATAGCGTCTGGGAGCCACGCCTATTTAATGGCTCCCAGGCGCATTGTAATGACTCCTTGCGCATTTAATGGCTCCCATGTGCATTTGATGACTATGATATGTTGTGATCCTAGCGAAGGCTTCAGGCGGAAGCCTCCCAGTCCTATCTGCGTGGATGATTGACGAAGGGCCCGCCTGCTCATCGGACGACCATGTGGCCTGGTCACTCGGCCGCTCTCCGAGTGGCCACGTGTCTTGGTCGTTAGGGGCAGTGACCTAGTCGTCCAGGGTCGGGCCTGATCGCTTGACTGCCCGCTAGGCGGCCACGTGTCCTGGTCGCCCAGCAAGCCTCTCTTCAGCCGGTTGAGTCCTTTGCACAGGACCTTCTTCTTTCTGTATCTTGCGCACGCAGTCCCACCTAACAGCGGTGGAGAGAGTACCCTGGTGTAGAATACACCGACAAGAACACAAACATATTTTACAGTTAGTACATATATCACATTCACATGATATAATATTGTTTACATATGTACTAATAGGAGCCCGTTGCATGTTTAAACCTACCATCCTCCGTTAGAACTTCTATCCAGTACCGCTAGCATATGTGGTCTCGTAATTTGTTGAGATCTTTGTTTTGTAAGCTTTTGAGGGGGATATCGATCTTTCTGTAAAATAAAAATGAGTGCACTAATTTAAGTTTTAAAATATGTATGTAAAAGGCTAATTGTATTATGCATGTATATATACCTTAGGGAAAAGGTGTGAGCCACCGATCAAGATCAACATGTAAAGCATGACTAGAAGCTACACAGGTAGTCACACCCCTGTTGATGACACTATGAAGAAAGAAAATCAAATTAAAAGACGAAGAATAGATGTCAAAAAAATCCTATGCCACTTGTACCTTGAAGCACTTTCACTCTAGCTTGTCGCCTTGTTTCTCATCGTGTCACCATCCTTTAGCAACGTAAGACAAGAAAGCCCTACATACATTGGAGAGATGATATTTGGGCAAAAAATAAATATAGTTAAATACAAAAAGTGTTAGGTTAGAGTAATATACTTACTTCTACAAAAAAAGCTTGATTGTGTATGACATCGGTCTCTTCTCGATCAAGTTAAAAGTGTAGACATTGTTTTCACTCGAAGTGACCACGAATAGAACCCAATGGTTGCTTAAAATATGGTATGCAGTGCAAGAAAATAAGTTCATATACGGTTTGAGTGCGTACAAGTAATTGATGGGTAAAGTAGTACTTACTTCTCATGGTACGGGAATAGAATAAAGTCATTTTTCTCTTGGATCGTATAGTAGAAATATCGATAGCTTTCTGGCTATACAAATGGAACAAATCCTCAAAACTCACTTGGAATGTCCCAAGCTCATCGCAGTGGAAATGTCCCCATCGATACCTCACATTAAAATCGATGTGACGCTCAGCATAATTCACCTTGTCAACATACCATCCATGGAGCAAGCGGGTGCACATGCCTAGAGCATTCAATTCATTGGTAGGGACAAGGGGCTTTCCATATACATACCCCTTATAATTTTGAGTGGGCTCTGTGGCTTCTATCAATTTTGCTTTTTGGATAAAAGGAGTCTCTGAGGTTAGGACCAGGGGTTTTCCCTGTATTTGAGGAGGCGTTGTGGCCTCTATCAACTTTTTCTTCTTAACAGAAGGATTCTCCAAGGTCTTCTGTGGTTCTTTGGACATTGTGCTAGTCCTTATATGCACCAAGTTTGCACTCTACATAGGTGTCGACATGGACAGAGTAGTCATCATGGTGTTGGGAGCAGGAGTAGGTGCATGTACAATAGGAACCTATAAAGCACATGCATATGTAACGTGTTGCAGTACTGGAATGATCGAGAAGAAGCGAGGGTTGTTCCAGTTACCTCCACTAACAATGACATGCACAACTCGCTCATTCACCACAAACCTTGTCTGAAAGATAGTATGGCACTGGCTTTGTTCATCGCGTGCAGGCTGTGTAGTAAGCACACATGTGACAACAAGATCTGGATATATCTCTGATGTTGAAGCAGTGCAAATCTCCCCTTCTAGTTCTGCATTGTTAGTGGCAACAAGAGCATGTTCATTTTCATCAATGTCACTAGCACTAGAGTACTCACCATCTTCTGTGATTATTAGAGCACGTTGATTTGGATAGTCCCACATCACATGGCCATGTCCCTTGCATCAAAAGCATTGTACTTCTCTTTTACGACCAGTGGAGGCGATGGATGAAGCACTGTTTGCCAGAGCTTGTTTTGTTGCTGATTTGCTTGACTCCAGGGTGTGTTGGTGTAGAGGTAGCCAGGGCAACAGATGAAGGAGCACGTCCCGGAGTGGAAGACGACGTTTTGGTTTGGATCTGAACAGACCAGAATGTGGTTGATCCTCCTGAATTACCTCGCATCATCGATCGCCACCCCTGTACTTCCCTTTCTGCTTTCAAAGCAAGATGATACAAACAGGTGATAGAATTGTATTCTTTATAATCAAGTATGTTCAGTATTTCTCAGTTAACCCCACTCAAAAATCACACCATTAATGCATCTTCACCGTCTTCTAATCTACAACGCAATATGCCAATTTGCAATTCTTGATAATATTCTTCAACAGATTTATCACCTTGATTAAAGCGTTGTAACTTGTTAAGCAATTCATGTTCATAATATGAGGGAACAAATCTAGCACGCATGACTCGCTCCAACAACCCATCCCAAGTTGTAGGTACATCCCGATTGATTCTACAAAGTTCTCGCCACCAAACAGATACAAAACCAGCAAATTCACTAGTGGCAGCTCGAACCCTCTTATGTTCAGAGAAATCATAGCAAGAGAATTTTTGATCTAGCGCCAACTCCCAATCAAGATAAATGTCAAGATCGTATTTACCATCAAAAGGAAGCATAGTAAATTTCATATTTGCCACAGAATCATCACGTTCTTCCCATTGAGCAAGCTGATGTCTACCCATACCTTGTCTATTGTTGCAGAGTCGACGATGGGCTGGATCGTTGTTCACGTTCACTATGTTGTCGTACTCAGAATTAGCTACATAGTTGTTCTCCTCTTGTTCTGATGCGCACGGTGGCTCGATCTTCCGACAGGTAGAGGTAAGTCGATTGGTGGAGACTCGACGTTGACGATCCGGCTTCCGATCGTAACCGATCCGAACCCAAAGAATCGCTACACCACGGTTCGCTGGTTATCAACCTTGCACAAACACGCTTGACTCGCCAAGAAGGCTTATCCTGTATGCTAATCGAGAACACAAGCAAGAACGAGAAGAAGCAATCTGAAATTGCGAATTATATTAAGCACACGAGTTGGGGTTCCTCAAACCGATGAATGGCGATACTGTTCAAAGACAGAATTGATCTAAGCAAAACCCAAGTCCTAGATGAGGGTTTGGGTGGTTATTTATACTAGGGGAGCAGGAGGGGGTCGTCCATAGCATTGGAGATCTAATACAACTCAAATTGAAAGCACCAAGCCTACTTTGACTAGAGTTTGACTCGGACTGAAAAAGCAACATTTAGTTTTTGGCAGTTTTCGGACGCATCTGAAGTAATTTTGAGGTGAGGCCTGATCCTTTGGAAAGCATACTCCGAGATCTTTCAAACGTGTACTCATGGGTCTCCAGAGCCCTCCGGAATCAAAAGTTATGGCACTTTAAAGTCAGTGCTGTTGCTGAGGCCGAACTGGACTCGAACTCGGACTGAAAAAGTGTTCTAGATTGTTTTGCGTATTCCCGTTAACTCCGAAGTCCAATTTACCTGAAACTAGTGCCATTAGAAGGACTGTCTCCTTAGCTTTCGATACATATGTGGATCATTGAAATCGGAGTCCGTTTGTGGCCTGGGCGACGATTTTAGTGAACACTGGTCCTGGTGGCCGAGGTAGTCGACTCCGAGTTAAATTGGGACTCCGACACCGAGATGAATTGGGACTCCAACTTGACTTGGACGCCTTCCTTGCCTCCCTCCTGGCCCTTGCTGGTTCCCAAGGCCTTCATGATCCTCTCCAAAGTTTCTAAGTACAATATAATCAATAATATCATTAGGTAGCATACCATCCTCACAAGTATATACACAAGCACTTAGAAACGAGCTCACCTGTTGATTCAATTGCCGTGCTCGTGCTCTTGTGATGGGTCCTTGCATCACAACCGAGGAGTCTCGGCGATGCATAGGAGTGATGTCCTCATCATCCTCCCCTCTTGAAGTGGAGTCGCCCTCGACTCAAGCTCATCTTCTTCTCCCATGAACGGTTTCAAATCTTTCAAAAGGTTGAAGGCATTCTCCGTGCTTGCCCCCAATGGAACACAACTCCTTCTTCGTCAACTCGCTCAATGGGGCTGCAATGGTGCTGAAATCCTTCACAAAGCGGCGGTAAAATCCGCAAGTCCATGGAAGCTCAAGACTTGTGAAATCGCCGTGGCGTTGGCCAACTCTTAATCGCGGCACCTTGGCTTCATCCACCTCAATTCCCACGGAGTCACAAAATAGCTAAGAAACGATACTGCTCGGTGCAAAAAGTGCACTTTCGAGGTTACCAAATAAACGCAGCACGCAAAGCATCAAAAACAGCACGAGATGATCAAGATGTTCATGTAACGACTTGCTGTAAATCAAAATATCATCGAAATAAATCACCACAAATTTTCCAATGAAAGCTCAGAAACCTCGCTCATTAAGCGCATGAAAGTGCTAGGTGCATTAGTTAAACCAAAAGGCATGACTAACCACTCATACAATCCAAACTTAGTTTTAAAGGCTGTTTTCCATTCATCTCCCAGCCATTCTTATTTGGTGGTATCCACTACGCAAGTCAACCTTAGAAAAAATTATAGAACCACTTAACTCATCAAGCATGTCGCCTAACCTAGGAATAGGATGACGGTACCTTATTGTGATATTGTTAATGGCTCTACAATCTACGCACATGCGCCTAACCGCCATCTTTCTTAGGAACCAAAATAACAGAACAAGACAAGGACTAAGGCTCTCACGACATACCAGGGTCCAAAAGTTCTTGGACTTAGCGCTGAATCTCCTTAGTCTCCTCGGGTTGGTCCTATAAGCAGCTCGGTTTGGCAAAGTCGCTCCCGGGATCAAGTCGATTTGGTGCTCAATACCTCGAGTAGGTGGCAGCCCCGGGGGTATCTCAGTTGGGAACACATCCTCATACTCCTGCAAAAGGTTAGTGACAGCAGGAGGCAAAGAGCTAGACGTATCATGAAATGAAAATAAAGTTTCTTTGCATATCAAAGCATAGCATGGTGCATCATTCTCATTAATTTCGATAAGGTCAGATTTTGTAGCAAGCATAACACCACCCTTCAATTTAATTCCCTTGGACCTAGAACTAGGTTCTTTCTTGTCTTTCTTAGGTGGGAAAATATTTTTAGCCACTTGCTGATTTTCAGATTCTAGCGCACTCTCCTTTCTCTCATTTTCAGCTCTCTCTGTCACATTGCACAATTTCAGCAGGAGTCATAGGAAGTAAAGTGATTTTCTTCCCCTTGTGTATAAGAGTGTATTTGTTACTTCTACCGTGATGAATTGCATCAGTATCAAATTCCCATGGACGGCCTAACAAAAGGGAACATGCTTGCATAGGCACTACATCAAAATCAGCAAAATCATGGTATGTTCCAATGGAAAATTGCACTCTCGCAGTTTGTGTTACCTTCACCTTACCGCTGTTATTGAACCATTGAATATGGTAGGGATGAGGGTGTGCACGTGTGGGCAAGCAAAGCTTCTCCACCAGATCTGAGCTCACCAAGTTATTGCAGCTCCCACCATCAATTATGACACGGACACGATAGTCCTTGACGATGAGGTACATTTGAAATAAATTATGGCGTTGCAGCTTGTCCGCTTGCTCCATTTGAGCGCTCAACACTTGTTGCACAATGATTGTCCTATAATTCTCGGTGGCAGCGGTCCCTAAAATCGCCTCATCATCGTCATCCGTCTCATGGTCATCCTCATTATCTGCAAGGTTAGCTACAAGAGCATATTCATCCTCAACATCACTAGCACTCATATACCCACCTTCTTCTGTTGCAATGTACGCTCGACGACTTGGGCAATTCTTCATGACATGGCCCATCCCCTTGCATCGGTGGCACACAATTTCCGTTGTTCGACCCGTGGAAGCCAACGATGAAGAACTCTTTGTTGGTGCCTGCACATGGTTAGATTTACTCACCCGGTACTGTGATGGCGGTGATGGTGTTGCTGAACGCGCCTCTACCATGGAGGGGCAGCAGATCGAGCGTAAAGGGGTGGAGCTGATTTGGTTGTCCCCGCGCCGCCTTTTGATGTGGGTATGTTGTCAAATTGCTCCTTGGCCTTTGTCTGCTTTTCCCGCAATTTTTTTTTCGCCAACATAGCAAGTGGAACAATCTATTGATAGAATTATATTCTTTGTAATCAATTATGTCCTGAATCTCACGCCATAAACCCCCATAAAACGAGCCATCTTATCCCTCATCCTCAACTACCTCACAACGCAACATGCCTATTTGTAGCTCTTGGTAGTACTCCTCAACAGATTTATTATTTTGATTTAAGCGCTGCAATTTCTTGCGCATATCACGCTTATAAGAAGGAGGAACAAATCTTCACGCATGGTTTGTTTTAATCTATCCCACGACGTGCTAATCCAGATTTACTATTTCATTCCACCAAATGATAGCAAAATCTTTAAACTCACTAGTAGCTTGTCTAACTCTATGTATCTCAGGAACAAGATGGGAGTTAAATTTTTGTTCAACTATCATTTTCCAATCTAAGTAAACTTCAACATCATAAGTACCAAAAAAAGATGGTATGGTAAATTTAACCCTAGCAAAAGAATCATGATGTCCACGACCAATACGAGGATTAAAATTGTTACCTCCCATACCTTGACGTTGTTATTCAGGCGTTGTTGTTGTTGTCGCACATCCTGTGCAACGGCGCGAGCGGCAAAGGCATCGTGGCCCTCTCCATCCACATCATCTCCCGTGACAGACTCTTCTTGATCTTCCACTCTGCGAGCTCCATTGGGAGGCGGTTGTCTCCCAAAATTTTCCAACCTGGTAAGAAGATTGGCGATGCTTCGCTCTATCCTCTCCAATCTTTGGTCGTTATTTTGGCCGATCCTTGCGATGTTTGCGTTGATGTCATTGAGCACGTTGTTAAGCTCGTTTTGTGTAACACACTCATCTTCCTCATTACCTGCCATTGTTAGTTGAAAGAAAGACAAAAGAAACAAAAACAACCGGTGGTATAATCCCTATCAACTACTTTGGTGGCGTAGGTGGTTTCACTCACTCAAGCCGCCTTACCACGCCTACAAGTGTTCTTACTAATGCAACAGGTGGTACAACCGCGGCTTGTTCGTGATACCGTGATAAGCTTGAGTGTAGCGATTGTTTAATTGAACCCGAATCGATCGTAAGAAAGGTGGAGCTTAGAAGGCAAAGTATAGTAGCAAGGATTAGCAAATTTCGAAAACGGTTAGCAAAGCTGAATAAAGATTCAAAGTTCTTGTCACAGTTGCTGGGCTAAGCGTGCTCCTAGAACTAGTTCAACCTAGCAAGGGATATATCAAAGCACAAAGGACTCAAAGGATGCAAGCAATTCTGATTTTCTACTTCTCTTTCTCTTCTCTCTTTTTTTTGCCGGTTTGGCTCTTTCTCTCCTCTTATTTTTTTCACTTTTTTTTTCTAACACAAATATATACCTCTTAACTCAGAGGAGAAACAAAAATCTCACAATTTGAAGCAACAGACGACAGGAAACCGATGCCCGAAAGAATTGACAAAACAGGACAGCAAACTTCCGAGCGCCGAATCCCAGTCTTAGATGCTTTTTTTAGGGTCAAAAATTGCACAGGTCTAAAGACATGTAGAATTTTCAGATGTGCGTTGTCGTCCCCTTCGAAACAAAAAAAAGTAGACCCAAATCGGAGTTCGTATGCAAAAGTTATGCCAGTTTTAGTGAACACTACACAATCTGGAATTGCTCGCGAATTCAGATCTTTCTCCCAGTTAGGCTAGAATAGGATTAGGTTTGCGGGTAAAAAAGGATGGCCAGCGGTGCAGGGCAATTGACACAAGGCGGCTCGTGACCTATCTAGGGTTTGCGGAATAGGTTTTATAATGCAGAGCAGCGGCAAGGACCAACCGAGAAGAATTCGTTCGGTTCTAGGGTTGGCATTTATGGGTTGATAATTGATGCAAAACAAGAACTAGGGCAACAGACAGGGACAACTAGCAACTAGAATCGCGACCTCAAACCAGCAACAAGATGATGACTATGGATCAATACTCAACAATACGATACTGAAAATGAAATTGCAAGGCTCAAAGGGTTGTAGGACAGCGGAATTGATGAAGAACTTTTTGTGGGGCAGTTTTTCTAGACTCTAGGACGATGGCAAAACAAAACTAAAGGGGACACCCCAGCCGCGCCATGGCTGCGGGACATTGCTCACCTCATTGATGCGGCCCAGCTCCGCGTAGAGGCGTCAGAACGGCCGGGTACCTCTGGTACCCCACGGTCGAAGTCACACGCAGAGCGCACGCAAGCTTCGAGCCACCCGAGCGAGGAACGCCCACGTCGTGGTGGGCGAACCAAGGGAAAGGACGTTCAAGACGCAGGTTCCGCTCTCACCGGGCTTTGTGCGACGGCTCCAGTGCTGTCTCGCGTGTCCCCCAGGCATGAGTGGAGCACCCACGAAGATCTTAGGGCTCACTTGGAGGAGCGACGGCGGGGGCGCCACCTTGGCTCATGTTTGGAGTGGCTCTATGTGATTGCAGAAAAGACTCCTAATCGTTGATCCATCCGGTCGCCCAGAGGGTCCGTGCAAAATGCTCGGGGGCTGGTCGCCTGGCACTGAATCGAACAAGTCACGAGCAAGCACGCGCAAGCGCTGACAACAGGTAAAAGCAAGGTATTCTCATTCATAATGGCCGAAAGGCCTATGTACATATTTACACAGAAGAAGAAAGGGAAAAGAAGACGACAAAGGCGGTCGCCTGAGCCAATCGTCGGTGATTTTGATATCACCGATGTCGTCCCTGGCTTCATCCTCCACCTCGGCAACGGCGTCGGTGGGCAGAGGCACCATCTCCATCAGCCTGACTACGTACTTCACCACCTCACGCACCCGCGCTGGTGCTCGGGCGGGGTTGCACTCCACCCCGGCGATGGTCGCCATGGGGTCGAAGGAATCATCGCGGTGGACACTGCACATCAGGACAAAGCCCGCTGTGGCGATCGCGACTTGCCGCCCCTCTCGGGAGGAGCGATCTGCCAAGGCGATAGGCAGGCCGGCGAGGGCTTCAGTGACAAGGGCGACGCTGTGGGCGTAATCCCCAACAGTCATAAGCTGCTAACCATGTCCTTGAGGGTGGGGCGGAGCATGGCGACGAGCTTGCGCAGGTTGCGGCCCATCTCTGCGCTCAACGCATTGCACCTATCCCCGGCACCCTTCGCTCGCACCTCGGCAGCTTTGGCTCGGGCCACCAATGACGACTTCTTGGCCTTCACCAACACTAGCTCCTCCCGCAGCGACGTCGTCTGCTTGTCACGGAAGGAGGTCACCGCGGCAAGCTCGGCGACCAGGTCGGCAAGTCGGGTGGCGAGCACAGAGGGGGCGGATGGAGCGACCAAGTGAGAAGCAGCAACCCTGGTGTGGGCGGGTACCTCCTGGCCCAATGGCTGGGCAGGTGGCGGCCGCGGGGCAGCGACCCCAGTGGTAGCAAACAGCATGGTCATCCGACCACCGGTACCGCCTTGGGGGTCCACCCTGAAGACACCAAGAAGGAGGGTTAGCGCCAGCAAACAGAAGAACATGTCAAGAGAAAAAAAAGAGAAGAAGCTTACGTAGCAGAAGCGCCCCCAAAGCGGACAGAAGAAGCACAAAGTGTGAGCCCACTCCTAGGCCCAGTGCTTAGCACCATCGGTACCGGCATCAGGCCCACCGCCAGCACCCAGACGAAGGTAATCTCGAGAAGAGAGTCGAGAGAAAAGCAGCTGTGAAGGCTCGTCTACCGAAAGTCGGTTATACACTCGAACCAATACTGTCTGGCACAAACACACCGACATGCCCCCAAAGCGGACAGAAGAAGCACGAAGCGCGAGCGCACTCCTGAGCCCAGCGCTTTGCGCCATAGGTACCAGTGCTGGCACTGGCGCTAGTGCCGGTGCCAGAGGCGGAGGGGGCGGCGGCGCTACGTCCTTCCCGACGGAAGGGTTGGGAGTAGAAGAGATGCCCACGGCGCAGCGTCTCTTCAGGTCCGGACCCAAAGCATCTGCGGGGACTGGCCATTTCCCTATGCCCTGATCATCAGCAGGAGCTGGACTCCCCCTTAGTGTCAGAGGGCGCGAGGAGGTATCACGGTCCTCTAGGTGGAGTCCATCGTGGGGAAGCATGCGATGACCGCGTGTCGCTCCACCGGCGGCAATCAGCAAAGCGGCTAGGCTTCGATCAGGAAGCTCAGGCTACTTGGCTTTTGCGGTAGTAGCCCAGTCACCTAGGCCTCAACTTCCTGGATGCTTGTGAGCTGGTAAGGAGTTGTGAGGTGTGCTAATTCCACGCCAAGCAGACCCACCTTCCGGCCCAAGCTCTGCAAATCATCTCGCTCTCATGGCCGTTCGAGGTCTGGGGGCTGCATATCCTGGGTCCGTTCCCATGGGCCACAAGGGGGCTTCACCCACTTATTCATCGCCATCGACAAATTCACCAAATGGGTTGAAGCCGAAGCAGTGCGCGCCATTACGGCTTCTGCTGCTATCAGGTTCATGCGCGGGATCTTCACTCATTTTGGAGTGCCAACCGCATCATCACCAACAATGGCACCCAATTCACCAGCACAACGTTCCTGGAATTCTGTGAAGAGATGGGCACCAAGGTGTGTTTTGCCTCCGTGGCCCATCCTCGAAGCAGGACAAGCTGAGCACGCCAACGCGCTGGTCCTAAGGAGCCTAAAGACCAGGGCGTTCGACAGGCACCGCAAGCACGGAGCACGATGGGCGGAAGAGCTTCTAACGGTGTTGTGATCTCTCTGAACTACACCCAACCATGCAACTGGGGAGACTCTTTTCATCCTGGTCTATGGCGCTGAAGCGGTACTACCCTCCGAGCTCTCCTTGGGCTCGCCGCGTGTATTAACCTTCAAAGAAGAAGACCAGGAAGACCGACGCCAAGACGACATCAACTTCCTAGAGGAGGTACGAGATCGAGCGGCACTACGTGCTGCCCAGTACCAGCAAAGTCTCCAGTGCTACCATGCCACCCGGGTCCGTGAGAGAATGCTGGCAGTAGGCGACCTTGTCTTGCGCCGAATTCCGCCGCAGGCAGGTCACAACAAACTGTCTCCCTGTTGGGAGGGCCCCTTCAAGGTGGTCTCTATCTCTCACTGGGGTGGTTTGTTTAGCCGCGGAAGAAAGTTAGGAGCTAGCGAACTCCCAGAACATAGAGCTACTGCAGAATTTCTACCCCTGAACTCGTCTCACATGGTTGCCATAAATACCAATATCCCGGCAGCTCCTTGGCCATAACGTGGACCCCTAGTTCCTGCGCTAGGCCCGGACAAGCGTCTAGTAGGTGCGTGCGGCCCGGTACGCTGCAGCAATGTTCCGCCCACCATGGTGCTTCACGGCAAAGCTCTGCTCACCATTTGCCCCACCTCTACATGACCTGCTCCCTAGCCCCGCAGCTCTCTGGTATGGTCTCACAAAGATGGCAAGGGCATAAGTCCTGGATGGCGACAGAAAAGGGACAACCTGGCCAGCGACATTCGGCATGCTATAAGTTTTTCGTGGACTCACCCCTGGTCGGCTAGCAAGCTATTGCACTCTCCCCTAGCTAATCTTGGGCTCCACATGCTCAGTATGCGGTCAATTATCATTTTGATTCATTCAACTTGCTTATGCCTATGGGATTTGTGCTACACTTGGTTGTCACGAGTACCAATAGCCTGATAGCCCCTGGGCAACTACTTTGAACCCCCAACTTCTGCGGCAGGCTCGGACAGGTGTCTAGTAGGTGCGTGTGGGCCGGTGCGCTGCGGCCATGTTTCGCCCACCATGGTGGTTTGCGGCAAAGCTCCGCTCACCATTTTCCCCGCCTCTACACGACCTGCTCCCTAGCCCCACAGTTCTCTACTCTGGTCCAAAAGGATTGCAAGGGTCCCTTGGCAATGCTGTGAACTCCCAATTTCTGTGATGACCCCGGACTGGCGTCTAGCAGTTGTGTGTGCACCGGTGCACTGCGGCCATGCTCCGCCCACCCTGGTGCTTCGTGGCAAAGTTTCACTCAACATTCGCCCCGCCTCTACACGACCTGCTCCCTAGCCTCACAGTTCTCTGGTCTAGTCCCGATAGAGTACAAGGGATTAACTTCTGATGGTGATAAGAAAATGACAATGTAGTGTGCGCTCCCCGCCCACTCAATGGCCAGGACTTAGACTTTGTGCACCTGTTTGCCTGTTTATTTCTAATAAGTGTGGCTTAACCTTGACTCGTGTTTGGAGTGGTTTTGTATGATTGCAAAAAGAACTCCTAATCATCAATCCATCCGGTCGCCCAGAGGGTCTGTGCAATATGCTCGGGGGCTGGTCGCTTGGCACTAAATCGAACAAGTCATGAGCAAGCACGCGCAAGGATAGACAACAGGTAAAAACCGACAACAGGTAAAAGAAAGGTATTTTCATTCATAATGGCCGAAAGGCCTATGTACATGTTTACATAGAAAAAAAAGACGACAAAGGCGGTCGCCCGAGCTACTTGTCGGTGATCTCGATATCGCCGGCGTCGTCCCTGGCTTCCTCCTCTGCGTCAGCACCGGTGTCGACGGGAGGCGGCACCATCTCCATTAGCCCGGCGACGTACTCCGCCGCCTTACGCACCAGCACAAGCGCGCGAGCGGGGTCGCACTCCGCCCTAGTGACAGTCGCCATGGGGTCGAAGGAGTCGTCGTGGCGGGTGTAGCACATCAGGACGAAGCCCGCTATGGCGACCGAGACTTCCCGCCCCTCTCGGGCGAAGCGGTCTGCCAAGGCGGCAGGCAGGCCGGTGGGGGCTTCGGCGACAAGGGTGACGCTGTGAGCATAATGCGCCACTGATTCCTGCAGCGGACCATTCACCGTCACCCCCAGCGGCTGTAAGCTACTAACCATGCACTTAATGGCGGGGCAGAGCATGGTGACAAGGTTGTGCAGGGTGCGGCCTATCTCCGTGCTCAATGAGTTGCACCTCTCCTCGGCACCGTTCGCCCGCACCTCAATGGCTTCGGCTTGGGCCACCGAAGATGTCTTCTTGGCCCTCGCTAACGCCAACTCCTCCCGTAGCGACACCGTCTGCTTGTCATCGTGGGAGGTCACCGCGGAAAGTTCGGCGACCAGATCAGCGAGCCGGGTGGCTAGCACGGAGGGAGCGGACGGAGCGGCCGAGCAGGAGGCAGCAACCCCGGTGTGAGCAGCTACCTCCTGGCCCAATGGCTAGGTAGCAAACGGCGTGGTTGTCTGACCACCAGTACCACCTTGGGGGTCCACCCTGAAGACACCAAGAAGGAGAGTTAGCACCAGCAAACAGAAGAACATGTCAAGAAAAAAGAAAAAGCTTACGTAGTGGAAGCGCCCCCAAAGCGGATGGAAGAAGCGCGAAGCGTGAGCCCACTCCTGGGCCCGGCACCGGTGCTGGCGCTAGTGCCGGTGCTAGAGGCGGAGGGGGCGGTGGTGCTACGTCCTTCCCAGCGGAAGGTGTGGTGGCGCCAGGAGAAGACCCAGCCACCGCCGTGCTTAGAGGCACAGAAGGGTTGGGAGAAGAAGAGATGCCCGCGTCGCAGGGTCTCTTTGGGTCCGAACCTGAAGCGTTAGTGGCGACCGGCCATTTCCCCGCGCTCTGGTCATCGGCAGGAGTCGGACTCCCTCTTATCGTCATGGGGGCTCAAGGTGGTGTCATGGCCCTCCCGGTGGAATCCATTGAGGGAAAGCAGGCGATGATCGTGTGTCACTCTGCTGGCGGTAGTCGGCAAAGCGGCTAGGCCTCAGTCGGGAAGCTCAGGTTGCTCGGCATTTGCGGTAGCAACCCAGTTACCCAGGCCTTGACCCCGGCGGCACTCAAGTTCCCGGTGCCTGGCAGAAGACAAAAGACATCAATCAGCTGTTGGCGACCACGAAGGAGAAGCAAGCCAAAAAGACGGGCGGAAACTTACGGCCTAGGTACGTGCAGGTCACATCATCATGGCTGGTGTACTGCCAGGCCGGCCTAACGCGTCGCCACAGGGGGCTGATCCGCAGGTCACAATGTCTCCGACGACCAGCGCCCTGGTCAGCTTGGAGGCCCGCACTGGTCGATGCGGGCCACCATGGACCGGAGTTCCACCGTCTCCTCGACGAGGGAACCCTAGTTATCGATGGTGGCTGCCGATGTCGACAAAGCAGCCTCCAGACATCAAGCCCATTGTCGTCCAAGAATGTCTGACCACTCATTCCGCCACATCTTCCAGGTGGTCTTCATCTGGGTGGGGATGTAGCGGGAGGCTGAGCCATCCCGGAGGCAGAAATGGCAGCTCCCCACGACCCCACCATCGGTGGAGCCGCGGAGAGTGTAGAAGTATCAGAAGAGAGGAAGATTCGGCATTACCCCCACGAACATTTCGCAGAGGTATGCGAAGGTGGAAAGGATGATGATGGAGTTGGGGGTGAGGTAAAGATGGTGGATCTCGTAGAAGTGAAGGACGGTGAGGAAGAACTCAGAGTAGGGCGGTATCAGGCCCGCCGCTAGCACCCAGACGAAGGTAATCACCTCCCCGGGGTTGCATTTTGGAGAGACAATGCCCGCCCTAAGGCGAAGAGCCCCTTCGGGGGCCAGGCGAAGAACGTTCCCCAATCGTGACTCATCCATCACCAAAGGGGGAAGAGCCATGTGGCTAGAATGTTATCTTGGTGCCGTGGTGCCAAAGAAGCAAAAGATGAAAGAAGCAAGAAGCAGAAGACAACGAAAGCAACAAGAGTGCGGATCATGGAGAGGCGGACATGCCTATTTATAAGCCGTGTGCGGTTTCAGGACGCGAGGAGTCGCGCCCCCACAACCTGACGGTTCGCAAAATGGTTATAATGGCGTGGGACGACAAGACCTGAAGAGTTGCGGTGGTTGCAAAGAGAATCTGTACGGCTGTGTGTGTAGAGATGGGACCCGTACAGGAGCATGCTAGGGTTGAAAGAATGTCTTCAAAATCTTCTAAGACGTGCTTTAGGGCGGATCCGGGGGCTACTGTCGGTGTATTCTACACCGGGGTACTCTCTCCACCGCTGTCAGGTGGGACCATGTGTGCAAGACACAGACAGAAGAAGGTCCTATATGTGGGACTTAATCGGCTGAAGAAAAGCTTGGCGGGCGACCAGGACACGTGGCCACACGGCGAGCAGCCGGGCGACCAGGCCATGTGGTTGTCCGATGAGCAGGTGGGTCCATTATCAGTCATCCGCGTAGATAGGGCTGGAAGGCTTCCACCCGAAGTCTTCGCCAGGATCACAACGTATCTTGGTCATTTAATGCGCATGGGAGCCATTAAATGAGCATGGGAGCCATTGAATGCACATGGAGCCATTACGATGCACCTGAAGAGCCATTAAATGGGCGTGGCTCCCTGACAGCATGATGACCTGTCCCCCCAACTGAGCCAGCTCCACCAACTCCTGTTCCATCTGCACCACCCAGGGAAAGACATGGAGACACGTGTACCAGGCATTCATCAAGCAGCGTCCGAACCTCTTTCCTCGGGTAATCTGAAGACAGGCGACGTCAGGCAACGTCAAAGACAAAGAGGCTCAAAAGGACAGTAGTGATAGGACTCGACACAATCAATATAATTATTGTAAAACCACTCCCTCCACTTGCCCTAACTAGTCCCGAGAGTATATAAGGGAGCTAGTGTGCATGGGGTGAGGGAGATCGGTCAGTCGATCAGCTCACAACAAAGAAGAGATCCCTAGCTCGGACGATCGAGAGATCAGGTGAACTAAGAACAAGTGGTATACTAGAGCAACGTGAGCTTGAGCAGGACGTAGGGCTGTTACCCGCATTGGGGGCCCGAACCTGGGTAAATCCCTGTTTGTTCCCTATGTGTTCTTTTGTTTCCTGTCCTACTCATCATGAGAAGAGAGTCGAGAGTGACACGGCTACGAAGACCCCCTACCAAAACTCGGTTGTACACTCGAACCAATACTGTCTAGCACAAACACGCTGATAGCACGTAAGTCCAAACTCTACGCATTGGTAGACGGCAAGCTCTATCGGAAAGGGAGTAACGAAATCTTGATGAAGTGCATCACTTAGGAAGAGGGCAATAAAATATTGCTCGATGTTCATGGAGGCATCTGTGGCAACCATACGTCCTATCACACTCTAGTTGGGAAGGTTTTCTAGCAAGGGTTCTATTAGCCAATTGCCCTCTAGGACACTTGTGAGCTAGTGAAAATGTGCGAAAGCTGCCAATTCTACGGCAAGCAAACTACCCGACCAGCCCAAACTCTGCAAACTATTCCTCTGTCTTGGGACTTCTCCGTCTGGGGATTGGACATCTTGGGACCATTCCCGAGAGCCCAAGGAGGTTACAAGTTTCTGTTCGTGGCAATCGACACGTTCACCAAATGGATCGAGGCCGAACCCGTCAGGAACATCACCTCAGAAGCAGCCAAGAGGTTCGTGAGGAGCATTGTTACTCGATTTGGCATCCCGAATCAAGTAATTACCGATAACGGTAGCCAGTTCAAGAGCAGTGCTTTCATAGTCTTCTGCGAAGAACTGGGAATCAAACTCTGCTTCGCTTCTGTCGCTCATCCTCAAAGTAACGGTCAGGTCGAGCGCACCAACGGCATAATATTGCAGGGGATAAAAACCCCCGTATTCGATAGGCTAAAGGCTTACTCGACCAAGTGGGCGAAGGAATTCCCCTCGGTGCTTTGGGCCGTTCGAACATCGATTAGTCGAGCTACCGGTGAAACTCCATTTTACTTGGTCTACGGAGCAGAAGCAGTGCTCCCAACTAAGTAAACATTCAAATCACCTCAAGTGAAAAACTAATCAGAAAAGGAACAAGAGCTAAAGTGAGCAAACGACATCAATCTACTCGAAGAGTACAGAGATCGAGCATCCATTCGAGCAGCCAAGTATCAATAGGCCTTGTTGAAGGATCGAGATGGTGAATAGAGGGGGGTGAATGGTCGCAAATAAAATTTTCCCGTAAAATACTCCAACTATTACCTCAAAAATATCGCGCAAAGGAAATCATGAAAAACCCAAACAGCTAGACAACTATTTGTACCCCTAGCATGCAAGGATGAGTACCATAGAATATGTGGAGATTTTTGAGTCACAATCCTGGTTGTCTAGTGTCCAAAACAAAAAGGAATCAATTCAACTCTTGCTTTTAGAAAGGAGATCAATTCAAATCACAAAAGTCACTTTCAGAAAAGCAAAAGCAGAATTTCCATAAACTATCGTCAATTAGAATAGGTGGTTGTTGGTATTCTGGTACTCAAGACATTTTGAGAATTTTTCTCCCTATGAGAAAATGAGTTATAAAGATCTCCACCAAATTTCACTACAAAAATCCTTATATAAAAATAAGTAAAAATCAAAAAATATAGATAGTTAAGAACTTCAAGCAGAAAGTTTGGGGCTCGGTTTTCACCTCATGGCACCTAAATGGTACAACAAGTGGACTCCAAAATTTTTCTACAGATGCATATGAGAGTCCCACACTTTCTCCAATAAGAATCACTCAAAAATGATTATTTTGGATTATTCTAAAAAACAAATACTGACTACTGCGTGAAGAACAAGTTCTGGACAGAGTTGCAACTTGATAGAAAAGATGATCTCTTGTGGGGAATCGTCCCCGGGACTCCACTGATTCACCCAAATGCGCGGTATATCTCAAGTGAATCAAGAGAACCTCGGGCTTTCCATGATTATACCCGTGTTGGTCCCAGGATAGTTCGCCAACACGAGCATTCTCATCCAACAGTTGACATCACAACACATACACAATTATCGAAAGCATAAACGTTATTACATTCCAAAAGTAGGACTACTATCCATAACGACATATTTAGAGTTATTACACCAAGTAGCAGCGGAAATCATAAGATAAACAACAAAAGGGCCAACATGGTATGCCCCCAAACCCTCAGGCAACCAATTGGGGCAAGAACGGCGACTAAACGTTAGAATTGTTGAAATCTGTCCGGTAAAAGTCCCCGGGCAGTGCCTCATCCTCACCTGCAGCAAGTGGACAATCCAGTTGAGTACAAAGAGTGTACTCGCACAATAATATAAGTTGCATGCTGAGTTCTAACTACATGGGGTTGCTACATCAAAAGGAGGCAAAATGGCAATTTCAGCATAAAGCAATATTTGGGATAAATCATAAACATGTATAGATTGACAAATTGCATTTAGTAAATAGTTGCAAGATCTAATACATAATATAACATCATCGTAATCACATTCATATCATGCCTTCAAGCATTTTCCGAACCATGAGTTCCATCGCTCATGTTCGATTACCCACACAAGTACTCCATTACTTGTGTCTCTTTTCCCACTCCCATTCCATTCTTACCAAGTCCTTAATACTCGCCCAGTGACTGACAAATCAAGCGATCGTCCTTAACCATGGACGCGGCTATTCGAATAGTTTCAACTCTGCAGAGGTATGACTTTACCCACATGACACGCCACACTCGTAAGCCAAGCTATTAACACATTTCCTTGGATGTGTCGGCCGAGGTGAACGTGACAAACCATTTTCCAGTATGCATGGTAGTGTATCTAAACCATCCGGATGACTGTGACCCTTGATCCCGCGTGCCAAGTGCTCGGTGTGTGTGGATCAAGGAGTACACCCGTTGTTGGACATCCCCAACTCAACAAAGTTCGAGGGACTCCGAGGACATTCCCTGGCACTTCACTAAGCCCAAGGAATTCCGGCGGTCATTCCTTGACGCTCCACTAAGCTCAAGGAATTCCGAGTGCACATGGTTTACATAACCTAGTCATACATAAGTACTTGGTTACGCCGGTCCCATAAACGGCATGTGGTTCACACGATAGTTACTCAAAGAGACGTCACCAGGATTCAATCCTTAAGGTCCTTAACCAATATCTCTACTCATTAACCAACATTTGAAACCATCATTATTAAATAAATCTTGATCATTGTGACTGATGGATTAAGTCCATCTATCGCGGTTTCTAACGATGTTCTAAGCATGGCTAAGCAATTCGTACGAACCCATATAATAAGAATAAACCCTCCTCCTAGGGCGACAATAAAACACGAAAGGAACATAGCAAGGGGATAACATCACAATGTGGAAATAGCTAAGAATTCTACCCAATCATAGTTGTAATTGAAAGTAAGCATGCAATTGATAAAATAATTCCAACAATATAAATTTCAAATAGTAGGAGCAATCATGGTCAAGGAGTAAAGTAGTGCCTTGCTGCTCGTTCTTGACTTCGAAAGCGTAGTCGTACTCGGGAGTGCCTTCCGAAGCGTCAACACCTAATGACAAAATTCAAATCCATAACCACCAAATCAAGAACTCCAATGGTGCACATGATTAAAAGATTCATGATATGCTCATGATGTGTAGTACTAATGGTAATATGAAAATACTAATTGAGTTTTGCATCAAAGTTCAAGTATTAGGGCATTTTATTTGAAGGATCGAGATGGCGAACGGGGGGGGTGAATGGTCGCAAATAAATTTCCCCAAAATACTCCAACTAAAACCGTGAAAAGATCGCGCAAGGGAAATCGTGAAAAACCCGCAAAGACCGGAACGACTAGACAACTATGTGCATCCCTAGCTTACATGGATGTTATCCATAAAATATGTGAGGGATTTTTTAATCACAATCCTGGTTGTCAAGTGTCCAAAAAAAAGAGGAATCAACCCAGATTCGGTAAGTGAGGCTTGTGAGGCTTGTCGCGTTAACATCTTCCATAATAATCGTTGCATCCTAAATTAATTATAATCATACAAGGGTTAGGGCATTCATCTTGCATAAATAGGGAGTAACCAAAAATCTAGTAATCATTTTTCAAAACTGCACACATGTTGTTTTGCCCTAGTCAATGACATGTGGGCCATGTTCTTAAGAGAGAGGAGTGAAGGCTGCACATACCTACCCTACTAGTTGCTACATCACTCACCCCTACCTATGTACATGACAAGTCAATGACACATGGGACCTACCATTGCATAGAAAATTGTGGACTGCACATCCCTTCCATGACTTTTCTCACTCAAACCACCCATACCCACCCTTTTACCTACTCTATGACATGTGGGACCTAGCCCCACATGTAAGGCATGAGTGGGCAGCCTATATAAGGCCTAAACCTTGGTTTCTCCTCCTTTTTCTGCTCATTTGCACAGCCCCAACCCAGAAAACAGCAAGAGTGTTCTTCCTCACCTCTTGCCATTTCTCCCCTCAAATCCCTCCAAACTTGGGTTTTGGTTTGTGCATGTTACACCATCTTGAAGCCAAGATCAAGAGCTTCAAATCCATCCAAGTGGATTTTTGAGGCATCAAGTTTTGGGTGAATAGCAATCGTTTTTTCTCCTCCATGTTCTGAAATTTAGAACCTTGTAACTCATTTCCTTTCTTTTCCCATGGAATCCATCATCCAACCATGAATCGGGTCGTGCATGTCACGTGGAAGCTTGAGGAGGAGGGCTAGTTGTTGCTGGGAGCACGAGCAAGTGGCGGCATTGTCGCTCACGCTGAGCAAGGAGGTGACGAACCGTGAGAACCGGCGTTTGACACTTTTCGTCATTCCTCACCAAAACCAATCTTCACCAAGTGCAAACGTGACCTTGTAGAGGTAAGGTTCTACCCTAGACCACCCTTTTTAAGTCCTAGTACATTGCTATAAAGCGAGAAGCCAATACACGAATTGTCGCTTTTAAAGCAGAGAAGCCTAGCTCGGATAATCCGAGATTTCACTCGGACATTCGAACATTTTGGATATTCCAACAAAGTTCGGATAGTCCGAATAGGAATTCGACTGAGGGCTGTTTTGGCTAACCGAGGGGGTCTGCTCGGATAGTCCGAGATTTCACCCGGATATTCCGAACACCTTCGGATACTTCGAATGAATTTCCGGATAGTCCGAATAGGAATTAGCTTGAGAACTAAATTGGCTAACCGAGAGGGTCTACTCGGACATTCCGAAGCGAACACTCGGATAGTCCGAACCACTCGGACATTCCGAACATAATTTCGGATAGTCCGAGTATAAATTCAACTTCTTACCGAGAGGGTCAGTTCGGATAGTCCGAAGTGAAACTCGGATACTCCGAACATAATTCAATAAAAGCTTTAAGACTTGAACTTTTAACGCAAACACTCAATTAGTACTTGCATATTATGATTAGTATTACACATCATGAGCATGTCATGCATCTTTTACTCATGTGCACTATTTGAATCCTTGTTTGGTGTTTATTGAATTGGATTTTCTCGTTAGGTGTTGACGTTTCGGAGGGCACCCCCGAGTACGACTACGCTTTTGAGACCAAGATCGAGCAGCAAGGCACTACTTTACTCCTTGACCATGATTGCTCCTACTATTTGAAGTTTATGTTTTGGAATTATTTTATCAATTGCATGCTTACTTTCAACTACAATTATGATTGGGTAGAAAACTTAGCTATCACCACATTGTGAGGTTATCCCCTTATCATGTTCTTTCCGTGTTCCATTGTCGCCCTAGGTGGTTGGTTTATTACTATTGTATATGGGTTCGTGCGAATTGCTTAGCCATGCTTAGAACACCGTTAGAAACCGCGATAGATGGACTTACTCCATCGATCGCAATGATTGAGAATTCTATGATGATGTTGTTTTCAATTGTTATTTAATGAGTAGAAATGTTGGATAAGTACCCTAAGGATTAAATCTCGTGACGTCTCTTTGAGTAACTATCGTGCGAACCACACGCCGCTTATGGGACCGGCGTAACCAAGTACTTATGTATGACTAGGTTATGTAAACCATGTGCACGCCGAATTCCTTGGGCTTAGTGGAGTGTCAAGGAATGTCCGTCGGAGTTCCTTGGGCTTAGTGGAGTGCCAAGGAATGTCCTCGAGTCCTCGAACTTTGTTGAGTTGGGGATGTCCAACAACGGATGTACTCCTTGATCCACACACACCGAGTTAATCGGGCACGCGGGATCGAGGGTCACAAATATCCGGATGGTTTAGATACACTACCATGCATCTTCGAAAATGGTTTGTCACGTAAGCTTCGGCCGACACATCTAAGGAAATGTGTTAATAGCTTGGCTCACGAGTGTGACGGTCGTGTGGGTAAAGTCGCACCTCTGCAGAGTTTAAACTATTCAATAGCCGCGTCCATGGTTAAGGACGATCTCTCGATTGTCGTCACCACCGGGCGAGCATTAAGGACTTGGTAAGAATGGGATGGGAGTGGGAAAATAGACACAAGTATTGGAGTACTGTGTGTGTGTAATTGAACATGAGCGATGGAACTCATGGTTCGGAGAATGCTTGCAGCATGATATGAATTAATTGAACATGAGCGATGGAACTCATGGTTCGGAGAATGCTTGAAGGCATGATATGAATGTGATTATGATGATGTTATATTATGCACTAGACTTTGCAAATGTTTACTAAATGCAAATCTTTCAATCTATACTTGCTTATGATTTATCTCAAATATTGCTTTATGCTGAAATTGCCACTATGCCTTCCTTGATGTATCAACCACATGTAGCTAGAGATCAGCATGAAATGTATATTATTGTGCGAGTACACTCTTTGTACTCAATCGGATTGTCCACTTGCTGTAGGTGAGGATGAGACATTACCCGGGGACTTTTATCGGGCAGATTTCGATGGTTCTAACGTTTAGTCGCCGTTCTTGCCCCAGTTGGTTGCCTGAGGGTTTGGGGGCATGCCATGCTGGCCCTTTTGTTGTTTATCTTATGTTTTCCGCTGCTACTTGATGTAATAACTCTAAATATGTCGTTATGGACAGCAGTCCTCCTTTTGGTATGTAATAACGCTTATGCTTCCGCTAATTATGTATGTGTTGTGATGTCAACTGTTGGATGAGAATGCTCGTGTTGGCGAACTTTCACGGGACCAACACGGTATAATCATGAACGCCCGAGGTTCCCTTGATTCACTTGAGATGTACTGTGCATTTGGGTGAATCAGTGGAGTCCCGGGGACGGTTCCCCACAAGGATAGACCTCCACATGGTCTTTCAATCTCCCCCTTGATGAGTATATTGACAAACACATGAAAAGGCATAAGTTTTGAGTTTGAATAAGAGAAGAAAGCAATTTGAATGCAAAGCCAAACTTGATCAAAGAAATAAAAATCAAGGACATGATCAAGTTGGCAACTTATGATCTATGAAATATAGCAAAGATTAACAAAGATCATAAGAAATAAGAAGAATCAAGATGCAAAATGATGCCTTTTCTACGATTTCTCCCCCTTTTGGCAATATAGGCATCAAGATGATATTTTCTTTTCTCCCCTTTTTTTGTTGTTTTTATGCAAGTAATGCAGCCTAAGGGAGCTTTGAAGATTATCCATGTGACCAACAGGACAAGTTATGACACCAAGCTAAGTTATGGCAAAAATAAACTAAGCTAAGTCATGTCCAAGTGCAAATAAACATTTTGCTAGCAATATTTAATTAAAACCATGTCATTTTTAGCATGATTGAACATGAGCAACACTTATCATTAGTTTCAAAACTAGAAGCAAAGCCATTCAAAGGATCAAATGGAAAACCTAGAGTTCAACCTACTCAACACTTTGGGGAATCTAGAAGTGCACACAAGGTCCTTCGAGCTTTTTTATTGTATGCAGATTTTTCTTTGAAGCTTTGAAGGACATAGCGGGGTGCAAATGTTTGACATTATTTGCATTCTTTACCCACATATGTTTTTTTTTGCATTTTTTATAAGCAATTGACTCAAGCCGTAATCGATCATCTCAAGAGAGACTCTTAAGAGAATGATCTTGGTCATACACAACCCATTCCAAGTTCATCTCAAGTGCAATGAGAAGCCGTCTTGTGAATGTGAGGTGTTGAGTCTAATGTGCACAAAAAGAGTCAATTTTGCTTCACTTTCATTTTAGCATTTTCATTGTTAAGCTAGTGAAGGACTCAAGTATGGATCAAACAAGATTCACCCAAGTTGCTATAGGGACTCTAGAGAATTCCAGAATTTCACAAATCATGGCAAAAACACCTAGAGAAGAAACTTAACAAGTAAAAGCAACATGTTTTATCAAGTTTTTCTCTTAATGCTCATTTTTCAATTTTTGTAAGCTTAGCAAGATAAATGAACTTGGACATATCTAAGCAAGTAATTTTCTTCAGAATATAGCATGGTGTATAAAATGAAACATGGATCATCTGCATAATAGACAAAGCTCATAAAATGAAAAATCAAGTCTATATGCAATGCATGAGACAGATTCTTAAACTCCCCCTCAACATGTGATTCCATTTTAAGCACAAATCTGGTTCAAATTGAGTTATTAGTAAGATTAAGCTCAAGAAAGGTCAAAAAGAACTCAATTAAAGCCAGAAACACAGAATGGAGGGAAGAAGTCAAGAAACTGCGAACTGGGTAGCTATAGAGTATAGAAAAGATGGTAGAGAACACTATGGCTCAGACTCGCTCTCATCTTCCCCAATGACTAACATAGGAAAGCTGCCTCTAGATCCCAAACTAAGGAGTGCACACAGACCCTGTCTACCCAGGGGGCCCAACACCTGCTAGACTTATAAGACTGTGAGGGAACTCAACCTAGAGAGAAGAGAGAACAACTAATTAAGCATGATAGCAACCTAAAGCACAAGATGAGAGGTCCATGCAAAGCATGCCAGAAGTCTAAGTGATGTGAACTCATAACTCTATGGAATAAAACCCATAAGCACCCAGAGCAATACAAAAGAAAGGAAAAACTGAAATAAAATATAATACATAATATACAGATCAGCTCCCCCTCACAGAAGGCCGTAAGGGCACACAACTCCAAGCTCACTCCTCAAGGCAACAAACCTAGAGCTATCCAAAGGCTTGGAAAAGATATCGGCCAACTGGTGGTCACTCTCCACAAACTGAATCACTATGTCTCCTTTCTCGACATGGTCTCTAAGGAAGTGATATCTAATATCAATGTGCTTGGTCCGGGAGTGTTGCACTGAGTTCTTGGCAATGCAAATAGCAGAAGTGTTATCACAGAAAAGTGGAACACTCTCTATTTCTAACCCAAAGTCCCCAAGGTCGATCTCATCCAGACACAGCTCTGACAAAGAATCGTCTGACAACATACTCGGCCTCAAAGATTAATTTGTGCGACTCGGATTGCTTCTTAGATGACCAAGAAACAAGAGAAGTGCCAATGAATTGGCAAGTGCCGAAGTGCTCTTCCTATCTATCCTCTGACCAGCAAAGTCAAGATCGGAAAAGGCGCTAAGGGATAGACAAGAGGAAGAAGAGTACCAGATACCATAATCAATGGTAGCTCAAGGTATTTAAAGATGCGCGCTTCACCTTTGGCGATGAGAGGCGCGAGGAGAAGCCTGAAAACTAGCACACATACACACAGCAAAGTGTATGTCCGGCCGCGAGGCAGTAAGATACAAGAGGGAGCCAATGTGACCAAGTCTCCTATGCTAGAAGGAGAGATCATGGGACTCAGAAGAAATCAAACACCGAAGAGAGTCTCCAGAAGAAACAGAAAAAATCAGCACGATAGACTCTCCCAAATCTAGAAATCCCGCAAACTAACTCTCCTGATGAATCAAGGATTCTACAAGCATTACACTTAAAGCTTACCTCGAAAGAGTCATCGATAAGCTGAGAAACAGAAAGCAAATTATATTGCAGCTTACTCACTAAGGCAACGTCCTTAAGAATAAAATTTTCATTAATGCAGACGGTACCTTTAACAATGACTCTACCTGAAGAAGCATCCCCAAAAGTGATCAACTCATCACCGGGGGCTCGGACTAGGGAAGAGAACCAACGAGAATCTCCGGTCATATGACGAGAACAACCAGAATCAACAATCCAAACGTCTCCCTTCCCCATCCGACGAACCTGATCAAGTCAAGAAAGAGGAGATGACTCAAGATCGAAAGAGTGAAGTCCTGGGAACCCAATACTGAACCACACGACGCCTCAGTACTAGCCACGAAGAAGATCGACTCGAGTGTTTCTTTGATGATCAAGAGTAACTCTAGTAGATGATCTAGGAGCCAAAACTGGGTTGGCCCGCCGTGGTGCAAAGGCCGGACCATCCCAATGAGACTGCCTAGGTCTCCTACCAGAAAACACCTCACGCCGCTGATATCTACCTCGATGGGAAAAATGAGGAATATCAATAGGACGGTGGAAAGACTGACCACGAGCAACTCCAGGACTAAAACTCGATAGAACAGCATGAAAACCGAGTCCTGGACGCTGCCCAAAAACAGGCGACTCTCTAACTTGTCTAGTAGCGAGTAAGGCGCCTTTAGGAGCACTCGAGTCCGGGATGACCCCGAATACCCTAAGAGCATCAACACGCTCACGCCAAGTGATCTTGGCGCACCTGAAGTAGAAATCTACTAGGTGACCATCCTTCTTATAGAAGGTGCATGTGTACTTTGCCTTGTTAGAGGCAGAAGCAACAAGAGAAGCATCCTTCTGGTCAGAAGTCTCGTGGACCACACCAGCAGACCTAAACACAGTGGTGCTCAACCTAGGAGCAACCACTATCTCTCCACTCTTGGAACCACGCACAATGGTAGGAGGATGAGTCCTAGCATGCTCCAAGTAATCAAATCCTAGACCTTGATTGAATCTGCTAATCTTGGACTGGTCTAGAATGAGATTGAGCTTCTTCTTGCCTCCAACAAATTTCTCGAGAGTGCTCATAAGATACCGACACTCTCGGAAAAGTGAGGCGCATGAAGAGCAAGGGGAAGGAGTAGAAGAAGAGCCAGAAGAAGAGGATCGGACAGCGCGTGCATATTTTTCCCTATACACGGCTGCCTCAAATTTGAGAGACTCACAGGAAGCACAAGAAGCATCTCTAATTCTACCAACCTGGGCCTCTAACTTCTTCCTAAGCTCTGCGTGGACCTTATCCACGTCATCCTCAACCCCAATACACAGCAAGCAACCATTTTGTGATTTAACTAGTAAATCCTTAGCAAGTTGATCACACTTGATATTCAAAGCATCATTGTCAAGTTTTAGTTACTTATAGCCCTCACACGAGCCGACTGGGTCCTTAGAAGCATGCATCTCAAGTTCATCATTTCTAGAGGAAAGCTTTCTAAGGTGTGAGCTCATGGCATCAATCTCAGCAAGCAATTTAGGGCAATTATTACAGGAAGCATTTGTGTGGGCATGAGAAAAACTAGCATCAGTAGGAATATCAATAACAACAGGACTAGCATTCTTCGACTTCAGATTCTCAAGATCAACAAGCACACTATCATGCAAAGTCCTTAGGTTCTCGGCTCCACAAGCAAAGCATCACAGAGTGTACAATTGTCAGAGTCTCGGGAGGAATATGATTTAAGTGAAGCTAACTCCCGAGACAAACTATCTACCTCCTTCTCTAACTCAGAACACCTTGACCTAGCCTTAGCATGAAACTTGCCTAATTTACAGAAGGCATCATTTAACTCGTCGTAGGTGGGTACCTCATCCGTGTCGCTGTACAGCTCGGAGTCGCTCACTTCAATGGCGCCTGCCATGAAGCACATGCCGGAGAAGTCGTCGCCGCCTTTCTTCTCTTGCGGATCATCCTCGCCTTCGTTGCTCCATGTCTCCGTGTCGGAGAGGTTGATGTCGTCGAGGGTGGCGAGGACGCGGTGGAAGAGCTTCTTGTTCTTGGAGAAGTTGCGGTACTTCTTCTCGTGCGCCGGTTCACGAAACTGGAGGCTTCTTGTTGTGGTTCTTGTCGGTGTAGTCGTTCTTGCCCAAACCGCTGACGTCGTTCTTGCCCTTCTCCAGCTTGGGGCAGTTCGCTCGAATGTGGTTGGGGCCACCACACTCGAAGTAGGTGATCATGCCACCTTTCTTCCTCTCTCTCACTCTCTTGTAAATATTGGAAAATTTTGAGCGACAAGAGCAAGCTCATTTTCGGAAATCGTTCGAATTTCATCGCTACGCCGCAAAGAGTGGAGAGAGAAAACCGAAGCAAAGTCAAGAGAAAATCCGAAGAGGACCCAATGGGATCGGTGACCAAAGCCATCGATCGAGATTTCGTCTTCCGAGAGACGACATCAATCTCATGAGTCTTGAGGTGGGAATAAAGCCCGCCAAGAGTCGAGTCGACAGATCGATGGTGTCCTTGATGGTGGTCACCTTCATCTCCCAAACCCGAAGGTCGAAAGCGGTCAAGAAATGCCGAGCATTGTCCGAGTCGAGGTATATACAACCGATCGCTCGGAGGTCGCTCAAAATCTTGGTAAACCGACCAAAGCACTCATTGAGACTCTCACCAGCGCGTTGTTCAAATTTGTTGTACTCGCGCTTGAACTGGTCCTACCTCACGGTCTTGATTTGAGTAGTGCCCTCATGGTAAGCATCGAGGGTTACCCAAATCTCGTGGGCGGAGCGAAGGTGAGAAATCCTGTCGTACTCACTGCGGCTAAGGCCCTGTATAAGGATGTTCCTAGCCTTAGCGTTTGCCTCAACGTCGACCATATTTCCGCCATGACGTCCTCATCGGCAGGAACCTCATACGGGAGCTTCACCTTCTGCCATATCAGGAAGCCCTGGGCAGTGATGTACGACTCCATTCGGGACTTCCAAAAAGGAAAGTGAACTCCATTGAAAATTGGAGGCTTGGTGGAGTATTTGTCCGTCGCCATGGCTCTTGAGACCGGTCAAGATCTATGGAAGAGCAAAACCAGCTCTGATACCAATTGAAGGATCGAGATGGCGAACAGAGGGGGGGTGAATGGTCGCAAATAAATTTTCCCCCAAAATACTCCAACTAAAACCGTGAAAAGATCGCGCAAGGGAAATCGTGAAAAACTCGCAAAGACCGGAACGACTAGACAACTATGTGCATCCCTAGCTTACATGGATGTTATCCATAAAATATGTGAGGGATTTTTCAATCACAATCCTGGTTGTCAAGTGTCCAAAAGAAAGAGGAATCAATTCAAATACTTCTTTTCTAAAAGAGATCAAGCCAAGACACAAAAGTCTCTTTTAGAAAAGCAAAAGCAGATATTTCCAGAAGCTGTCTTTAATTTGAACAGGAGGTTAGTGGGATTATGCTGCTTGAAAAATTATGACAAATTTTCTCCCTATGAGAAGATGAGTCGTGAAGCTCTCTACTAAATTTCAGATCACAAAGCCATGTATAAAAATCATCATAAATCTATGAACACAGACAGTCAGGAACTTCGAGCAGAAAATTTGGGGCTCGGTTTTCACCTCATGGCTCCCAAACGGTGCAACAAGTGAACTCCACAATTTTTCTACAGATGGATATGGGAGTCCCTCAAAATCTCCATGAAGAATCACACAAAAAGGATTTTTCTAGATTTTTCTAAAAATCAAATACTAACTGCTATGCGAAGAACAAGTTCTGGACAGAACTGGAACTTGAAAGAAAAGATGATCTCAACTTAATCAAAGAGTGCAAAAGAGATGTAAAATCATATGAACACACTCAAAACATCCAAGATCAGCATTTAGAAGGAGGGGAAGCAATTCCAAATTGCATGAATGTAGATTGCGGGAAAGTAAATGCGTAACGTAAATGCTGAATTTAAATTGCGTAAAGTAAAGACATAATGAAAATGCGGAATTTAAATTCACAATAATGTAAAGAAATTTCTTTGTATTTCTGGTGGGAAGGTTTACAAAGCCTCACTTCATGTGGGCAAAGCTCAAAGGAGCAACTCAAACCTTCAAGGGGAGGAGGCCACCCCTCCACCCCTATTTATACTACTCTTGGGCCACCTACCACCCTTGGATGAGTCCCTCAACCCTAGGACACTCATCTAAGGGCTAGGATTGACCCACTCACACAACCATGCAAGGGATAACCCAAAACCCACACACATAACGGGTTTTCTTGCACGGTTTTCAAAGCATACTACCTAGACCCGCTAACCTATCAACTAGACCGTGATCCGACGACCCTCATTGATCCACGCGGCATCTAGCTAGCATCATCTCCTTTCCTTATCTTCTTGACTTGCCCGGACTCCGTCTCCGATCATCTTCGGTGATCTCCCGACCGTCTGGACCTCAAGCGCCTCGCCTAGTCCGGTCATCCTCCGCCTCACCATGACCTAGCACCGTCGCCCTACAACCATCAAAGACAAGGAAAAACCTTTCACATAGCAATGCCCACAAGATATTCAATGATTATCCCAAATCATTAATCGATCTTAATTGCGCTCATCGGTCCGGTGCAACCGCCCCCAGGCCGGTAGCACTAGAAAAGCAACCAACACTCAAATTGCTTCAAATCGAAATCTAATTCAAATCAAACCAAGCTCAACTCTTGTCAATTACTCATCACACACAAGGATAGACCTCCACATGGTCTTTCATTATTGAATCATGTCCGGAGTATCCGAGTTTAACCCCGGAGTATCCAGGTTGACCCCCTCGGTCTCGCGTATTCTGCCCTATCCGGAGTATCCGGATAAAACCCCGGAGTAGCCGGGTTGACACCCTCGGTCTGCTGAGTTAGGCCCAACCCGGACTATCCGGACATTTCTTCGGAGTATCCGGATTATTCGGACTGTCCGGGTAAAACCTCGGACTATCCGGGCTGACCTGATCTGTTTCAAAATGGCTATTTGTCTGTTGGCTTCTATACTTCATAGCAATATACTAGGACTTCAAAAGGGTGGACTAGGGTGGGATCTTACCACTACGGGGTTACTTTTTCACGTGGTGACGGTTGGTTTCGGCGAGGAAATGACAAAAGGTGTCACAACGTCGGTTCTCACGGTTCGTCTTCTACTGGCTCGTGTAGACGACGACGACCTCGCTTGCTCGTGCTTGCGACAGCAACTAACCTTCCTCCTCAAGCTTCCATGCGACATGCGCGACCCGATTCAATGTGTGATAATGGATTCCAAGGAGAAGGAAGAAATGAGTTACAATAGCCAAAATTTCAGAACATGGAAGGAAAAGGAAATTGGTTGTCACTCACCCAAAACTTGATGTCTCAAGAATCCATTTGGATGGATTTGAAGCTCTTGACCTTGGCTTCAAAGTGGTATAACATGCACAATCTCAAACTCAAGATTTGAGTGGATTTGTGGGGGAGAATGGCAAGAGGTTGGAGAAGAACACTCTTGCTATTTTTCAGGTTTTGGAGGAGCAAATGAGCAGGTAGGGGAGGAGAAACCAATGTTTAGGGCCTTATATATGGCTGCCCATTCATGCCTTACATGTGGGGCTAGGTCCCACATGTCATAGGGTGAGAAAAAGGGTGGGTATGAGTGATTGGAGTGAGAAAAGACATGGAGGGGATGTGCAGCCCACAAGTTCCTATGCAAGGTAGGTCCCATGTGTCATTAATTGGTTAGGTAAGTGGGTAAAGGTAGGTAAAGTAAGAAGTGTTATAGTAGATATGTGCAGCCTACTCTTCTCTCTCTTGCGAACATGGCCCACACGTCATTGACTAAGGTGAAATAACGTGTGTGCAGTTTTGGAAAATGATTTTCAGGATTTTGTTACTCTCTCTTTTTGCAAGATGAATGTCCTAACACTTGTATGATTATAATTTAATGAGGATGTAATGACATTATGAAAGACGTTAGCATGATAAGCCTCACTTACCGGATTAACGAAAATTGGGCTGTTACATCTCTACTCTATCCTAGAGTGAAAAAGAGATGTAAAACCATATGAACACACTCAAAACATCCAAGATGAGCATTTAGAAGGAGGGGAGGCAAATCCAAACTGCAAGAAAGTAAATTTCGAGAAAGTAAATTGCAGGAATTTAAATGCTGAATTAAAGACATAAAGTAAGTGTGTTATGTAAATTCAAGCTTGAGTGAAAAGGATTTGCATTTCTAGAAGGAAAAGGTTTACAAAGTCTCACAACAAGGTGGGCAATGCTCAAAGGAGCACAAAAACCTCTACAACCCTTAAGGGGAGGAGACTACTCCTCCACCCCTATTTATACTAATCTTGGGCCATCTACCACGCTTGGATGCAGCCCTCAACCCTAGAGAACTCATCTAAGGGCTAGAATTTGGTCACTCACACAGCCATACAAGGGCTAACTCAAAACCCACACCAACAAAGGGTTTTCTTGCACGGTTTTTAAAGTATACTACCTAGACCCGCTAACCTATCAACTAGACCGCGATCTAACGGCCCTCATTGATCCACGCCGCATCTAGCTAGTATCATCTCCTTTCCTTGTCATCTTGGCTTGCCCAGACTCCGTCTCCGATCATCTTTCGAAGATCTCCTAACCGTCTGGACATCCGACGCTCCCCGCATAGTCCCGGTCATCCTCCGCCTCACCATGACCTAGCACCGTCGCCCCGCAACCATCAAAGATAAAGAAAAAACCTTTCACATAGCAATGTCCACAAAGATATTCAATGATTATCCCAAAATCATTAACGAATCATAATTTCACTCAATGGTCCGGTGCTACTGCTCCCAGGTCGGTAGCACTAGGAAAAGCAACCAACACTCCAATTGCTTCAAATCATAATCCAATTCAAATCAAACTAAATTTCAAATCAAACCAAGCTCAAATCTCGTCAATTACTCATTACACACAAGGATAGACCTCCACATGGTCTTCCAATCTCCCCCTTGATGAGTATATTGACAAATACATGAAAAGGCATAAGTTTTGAGTTTGAATAAAAGAAGAAGAAAGCAATTTGAATGCAAAGCCAACCTTGTTCAAAGAAATAGAAATCAAGAACATGACCAAGCTGGCAACTAGAAATACTTATGATCTATGAAAGATAGCAAAGATTAACAAAGATCGTAAGAATTAGGATGAATCAAGATACAAAATGATGCCTTTTCTACGATTTCTCCCCCTTTTGGCAATATAGGCATCAAGATGGCATTTTTTTCTCCCCCTTTTCTTGTTATTTTTATGCAAGTAATGCAGCCTAGGGGAGCATTGAAGATTATCCAAGTGACCAACAAGATAAGTTATGACACCAAGCTAAGTTATGATAAAAATAGACTAAGCTATGGCATGTCCAAGTGCAAATAAACATTTTGCTAGCAAGATTTAACTGAAACCATATTATTTTTTAGCAAGATTGAACATGAGCAACACTTATCATTAGTTTCGAAACTAGAAGCAAAGCTATTCAAAGGATCAAATGAAAAACCAAGAGTTCAACCTACTCAACACTTTGGGAAATCTAGAAGTTCATACAAGGTCCTTCGAGCTTATATTTTTTTTCATTGTAAGCAAATTTTTCTTTGAGTCTTTGAAAGACATAGCGGGGTGCAAATGTTTGATATTATTTGCATTCTTTACCCACATATGTTTTTTTTGCATTTTTAAAGCAATTGACTCAAGCCATATTCGATCATCTTAAGAGGCACTCATAAGAGAATGATCTTGGTCATACACAACACATTCCAAGTTCATCTCAAGTGCAATGAGAAGCCGTCTTGTGAATGTGAGGTGTTGAGTCTAATGCGCACAAAAAGAGTCAATTTTGCTTCACTTTCGTTTTAGCATTTTGATTGTTAAGCTAGTGAAGGACTCAAGTATGGATCAAACAAGATTCACCCAAGTTGCTATAGGGACTCTAGAGAATTTCAGAATTTCACAAATCATGGCAAATACTCCTAGAGAAGAAACTTAGCAAGTAAACGCAACATGTTTTTTCAAGCATATTTTTCAATTTTTGCAAGCTTAGCAAGATAAATGAACTTGGACAAATCTAAGTTAGTAATTTTTTTATAATATAGTATGGTGTATAAAATGAAACAAGGATCATTTGCATAATAGACAAAGCTCATAAAACGAAAATCAAGTCTATATGCAATGCATGAGACAGATTCTTAAACTCCCCCTCAACATGTGATTCACAAATCTAGTTGAAGTTGAGTTATTAGCAAGATTAGGCTCAAGAAGGATACCAAAAGAAGGATCCAAAGGTAACTCAACCAAAAACCAACAACACAGAATGGAGAGAAGAAGATAAGAAACTGCAAATTGGGTAGCTATAGAGCAAAGAGAAGATAGTAGAGAACACTATGGCTTCGACTCGCAACTCACCTTCGAATAGTGACATAGGGAAGCGCCTCTAGATCCCAAACTAAGGAGTACACAGACTCTGTCTACCAGGAGGCCCAACACCGCTAGACTTATAAGGCTGTGAGGAACTCAACCTAGAGAGAAGAGAGTACACTAATTAAGCATGATAGCAACCTAAAGCACAACATGAGAGGTCCATGCAAAAGCATGCCAGAAGTCTTAGTGATGTGAACTCATAACTCTAAGAAATACAACCCATAAGCACCCAAAACAATACAAAAGAAAGAAAAAACTGAAATAAAATATAATACATAATATACAGATCAGCTCCCCCTCACAGAAGGTCGTAAGGGCACACAACTCCAAGCTCACTCCTCAAGGCAACAAACCTAGAGCTATCCAAAAGCTTGGTAAAGATATCAGCCAATTGCTGATCACTTTCCACAAACTGGAGCACTATGTCTCTTTTCTCCACATGGTCTCTAAGGAAGTGATATCTAACATCAATGTGCTTGGTCTAGGAGTGCTGCATTGCGTTCTTGGCAATGCAAATAACAGAAGTGTTATCACAAAAAATTGGAACACTATCTATCTCTAACCCAAAGTCCCGTAAGGTCGATCTCATCGAACACACAGCTCAAAGAATCGGCTTGACAACATACTCGGCCTCGGTGATGGGTGTGCTACTCCGGACTGCTTCTTAGATAACCAACAAACAAGAGAAGTGCTAATGAATTGGCAAGTGCCAGAAGTGCTCTTCTTATCTATCCTACAGCCAGTAAAGTCTGTATCAGAAAAGGCTCTGAGGGATAGACAAGAAGAAGAAGAGTACCAAATACCATAATCAATTGTAGCTCGAAGGTACCTGAAGATGCGCTTCACTGCCTGGTGATGAGAGGCGTGAGGAGAAGCTTGAAAGCGAGCGCACATACACACACTACACCATCCCACACTTTTGCCAACACATAGTACAGTCGGCAAAAGACACCTTCCCCGACACAAAAACTGTTGGCAAAGGTTTAGCCGACAGTACATAAACAGCCGCGGTAGAAGCAGTCGACTTAGGCTTTGCCGACAGATAATATCTTTGCCGACAGTTTATGTGTCGGCAAAGATCTAAGTTTTGCCGACAGTTTCAACCTTTGCCGACAGTTAATGTTTTGCCGACAGTAGGAGCTTTGCCGACAGTTAATATGAATTGCCGACAGTTTACATGTTGGCTAATTACTTTTCCCCTCATAGACCAAAGCTAGTTTTCTACACATGTTTTGTGTCGGCAAAGGTGCCAGCACACATGACATACAAATTAAATATGCAATATATACAGAACCAATTCCACATTATCCACCATTGAATTGACATACACACTTTACATGCAAATAGTGCCACTCACATATATAACCATATACATACACAATCACAGTTCAAATAGCCACTTCAACATGTAAATAATGCACACACACACACACACACACACACACACACACACACACATATATATATATATATATATATATATATATATATATATATATATATATATATATCTTAAACAAGAAACACATAATTAAGCGTTATGGGTGGATTCTGATGAATTGCATGGCAAGACTGTCAGAGTCACATTTACTACAATAATTAGCTAATTGCACCTTAAAAGATTTGAGCATCGCTTTTTAATCAAACATCGATATATAGCACAGCAACCAATCTCTTCTCTCTCTGATGACTTCTCCTCTTTGTTTCTTTCCCCACAATGAATGACAACATGCCAACATCAATCATCAATCTCTCTCCTGTTGCCAGAGTCGTAAGATATCTTGCACCGAGTCAGGTCACCGCATGATTTGGCCACATGGTTAGAAAAAGGAATAAATATAATTATATAGTAATGGAATAACATGACTTGCATTTGAATTAAGTATTGAGAAACATTACCATGCAACTTTTGAAATTAACACCATAGTATAAGGTGAGACTAACCGGATTCAACAATAGAAGAAGGTTGTAGAATATTCACAGATAGATCAGCTAATGTATGTAACTAGGTACGTGGGCGCGGCGCACGCCGCGCCACGCTGCGTTTTGAGAATTTGATAGAGAAAAAAATAAACCAATAGATAATTTTCGAAAATTCTGGATAATTTTTCGTCAAGGATATTACCATTTACATCAAAAAAAATTTGTTGATTATGGCTATGTCACCACCAAATAAGCATACCGATCGCAACACGGACAAATGCTCTTTGAAGCAATGACTACTCCACGAGATCATAGCAATCTGGTGGCTTCTTAACATGCCTTGTTATGGGTGAAATTTGAAGAAAAGGAGAGGAATATGACTAGCACACACAAGAATAAAAATACCAACTTTTCTATCATGGAAGCATATTTCCCAAAGTGAACAATGAAAAACAAACTCACTTTTTAGGTCATCCGGTGGATAAGAAAGTGGGTCGATGAAACAGAAGAGCAATTATTTCCAGACTTGACACTACAGATCATTGGATTTCCAGCGATGTTGTTGAAACAAGTAATAATACAGCGTGTTCAGGGGGAATTCCAGTAGCCAAGGTGAAGGGGGATAAGATGAATTACTTACTTGAAAGTTCTTACAGAAATCTTTGGCAACACCGCTCATATTGTAAATGAAAGATCTCTGTATTACAGGTCAATGCAAGCTGATTATTACAACACACCAATGAAAGAGAAAAACAGGAAAAACAAAAAGGGAGCGACAGAACATACATAAGAGCAAGCCCATTAATCAGGTAGAACTCCAGATAAGCTGTTGTTATTCAATTTCCTGGTAGTAACAAGCAGACCAAAAAATTAAATAAAAGTAAATTGTCAGTATCTGACAAGAGGGCGAAAAAATCAAGAACCAAGGAAAGAAATCTTACAGATAGTTGAGGTCCTTGAGATCGCCAAGTGAACAGGATACTCGATGGTGATTGTTTGACATGTCAAGCGTATGTAGCATCGACTGTCTATGCTACGGGAGTAGGGCGAAATCGCATTATTACGTAATAGCTTTGTCCAAGAACAACAAAGTTGAAGACTTTCAATCTTTCATTTGTCTAGAATCTAGAGCTATTCATTTCAAGAAAATGTTGTGCTGCCCAAGCTTCCAATTATTGAATTGTGCCCACTACAAATGATATAATGTGAGCTTTTGCATAGAAAAGCTTGGAAATGTACTTAAAGTAATCCAGAAGAGCAAAGCAATTATTTTAATAACTAAGACATATAGGAAATTTTGTTGGTTTCTCAGTAAATCCAACAGCCTAAAACACCATATACAAGCGGAAGAGAAACATGCTCGCTCAAAGAGGAATATATGCCCCTACATGCTTTTGTGGGATGACTTATTTGCCTAAACATCCAATTAACATACCTTACTAATAATATTGAATCATGGCTCAAGCCAAATACCTGAATCACAGATAAAATTGCTCTAGTCAACAAAAGGTGAAACCTAGTATGTAAATGTAAATACCTAGACTATGCCACAATCACTCTAGTTCTAAAACAAAACATACATACACAGATGATACAAGCCAAAAGAATAAACAAATACGAGACTATCATAGAATACCAAGCATCACCAATAATGGCAGAAATATGTGTGGAAACAGTCTCTAAATTTTAATAACAGCACTGTTTGAGCATCTAAAAATACAGTTCATGCAGCGCAATTCCATACAAAACACCACAGCTTTGGTCCTCATACGAATTATCTTGTGTTGCAAATGAGGCAATAAAGCCAAGGAACAAAATGTTGATTTCAATGTGTGATAAACAAAGGCACTCAATTCAAACTTCAAACCAAAGCGAGGTATTTTATATAGAAAAAGTACTAAAAACCACATAAAAATCTCACCAAACCAATTGCAGTCAATACATCAAAGATAATGTTACCCCACCGATGCTCGTTGAAATTTGGCAACATATGACGAAAAGTGAGTGCGGTGCATATAACACTCGTAAGGAATCTAAATTCAAAATCTTTGAAGTGAAAAGGAAGTTGAACACATAAGATAAAAGAATGCATACCTTCATTAGCTCAAAGCCAACTGTTAAACCTCATTATTGCCTTTCCCCACCATCCAAGAATATGGGCAATAACAAAGCGATGAAAAAGGATCTCCTAGAGAAACCTATATTGAAGTCGATGGCGAAATAAGACAAATCAAATTGAACAAAAAAAAGTAGTTAGGTGGATGAACCCATCATACATAACACGCTTTTTGATTATCGAATGAATATATACGGTAGTTAGTTCCGTAAGATCTTTCAGGTAATTCTGCTCAAATGTTGGTAAGCAAATAAGGATTTCTTCAATTACGTAAATCTCTAATATTAGATCAGATATGGAAAATTAACTCAATTGCATTACCTACACCAAGATCAAGGTGAAGATACTTTATATATTGCCTATTGTCACCATGAGTCTGCAAAATTAAGTAAAATAATTAAATTTGAACTGAAACATTTATCGATTTCAGATGTACTTAGAACAGTCCGCTATTACTCTTTTTTCTAAAAAGGAAGTTGATAACTTTCTGTCGGCATTTTGGCTACCTCTTTGACGTATGAATGATATTCAGTGCATGTCGGCCTACGACATTTGTGTGCAGAAAGTAGGAATTTCCCATCATCAGCTAATGCTGCAAGAAAAGAACATTGTTCGATCAACAATACTCACATCCACACGATGCATGCCCAATGTCAAAATCATACCATCAGTCAGTCCAATGTACAGGTAATATGTCTGCATAGTCCGGTTCCTCCGAATGAAACATTTGAGAGGAGCATCCCTTCGGCCAGGCTGCATGTAGAGAAGTACAATAAGTTTAATCGAAATGAATCTAGCAACAAAGCTTTAAGTTCATAAAACTTGAATCAAATATCACTTATTGTAAGAACCACGTTTATCACTTCACATAGCAAACTATTCTTTATGCAAGTCAACTTGTGCACTAAAATAACATTCGACCTAGAGACAGGATGAACCTATTAATATTCAGGTTCAGAAGTTGACTAAATAGTAAAGCCCAGGTGAATTACCTCCTCCTTATTTATTGTCATCATCTTCCTGTGAATCTCTAAGAGCCTAGAGACTTGCAGCACAACTAAGCAGATTCGACATCACTGCTTACACCATAACAATCACAAACAGGTAAAGCATGCATAGCAAATAGAGGCGATCCTTTCTTTGTATAATAGCTAGAAATCATTACTAGATTAATATCAATCAGACCACCGACTCGAATCGGCCCAAACAAGAGCCACTATACAAGCATATACCTCACAGCCATTTCATCGAACACCTAGCATGCAAAGAAAAATACCCAAGCTAGACTACCTCAAAGCACATCCATGGAGGAAGGAGGTAGTGGGGGAGGTGCTGGCCGGAGGAGGGGTCGTCGGCGCCGGTGGGGAAGGGACTCGGCAAGACCTTGCCTTGGGGGAGAGCCTTTGGAGGCGGCTGGTGGTGGCTGGCCAGGCCTGCGCTGACTAAGCGCAGTGGTGGAAAGGCTGGGCAGGGAGGACGTGACGTGAACAGAGGCCGAGGCCGAGGCCTTGGTAGCGACGACAAGGCGCTGCAAGCGGGAGGAGAAGGCAGCGTGAGAGGAGAGGGGAGGAGCAGCAGCGCGCATGCCGGAGAGGAAAGGATCCAGTCGGCGCCAGGAAGAAGAAGTGGGGAGACGAGTGAATCGCCAGGCGGCGCTTGTTGGAGATGGGGATCGGGTCGAAACTTCGAGGCGAGGGCGGCGATGGCTGGATCCGTGGTGGCGTGGGCGCGGATGGCGGGGTCGTGGGTGGCGAGGCAATGATGGCGGATGGAGGGCAGCGCTGGCGACAACAGTGGCAATGAAGCGGGAAGGTCAGACGGGAAGGGCAAGGGAAAAAGAAAGGCGGGAAGGCTGGGAATAAATCGTGGGCGTGGGCGGCGGGGAATTGGCTGGGTGTTTTTAGGGTTTTGAGGGGAAGGCTGTGGAAGGCCCGCCCAAATTTTCAGCCCGCACGTCAGTTTTGTTTTTTTTTTGGTGTATGTCAATGTCGACAGGGTATTATGGAAAGGCCGACACTTAATATATGGGTAGACCTATGCCGACAGTTTATCAGTCAGAACATTAACGCCGACAGATTACTTGTTGATATAAGCAACCAATCCCCACAGCTTACATGATGGAAATTGTTGGACTTTTGCCGACAGATAAATTGACGGCAATAGACCACCTTTCCCAACTATTAATTGTTGGCAAAGGTGTGTCATGGTGTAGTGACACTGCAAAGTGTATGTTCGACTGCGAAGCAGTAAGATACAAGAGGGAGCCAATCATGCTCCGGAACTCCTTTTGATCAGCAGGCTCACCGTTCTCATCGGGCTCGAGGACAGCAGTGGTGGCTATAAGAGTTATCACGGGCTTTCCATCAGACATATCAAACCATCTCAGGAGGTCCCGAGAGTACATACCTTAGTGTAGGAAAGTACCCTCCCGAGTCTGCTTGATTTGGAAGCCGAGAAAGTAGCTCAACTCACCCATCATACTCATCTCAAACTCTATGCTCATCACCTCAGAAAAATGAGACACAAGAGATTGAGATGAGCTACCAAAGATAATATCGTCCACATGAATCTGGACGAGAAGGAAATGAAAATCCTGGTGTCTGATGAATAGAGTTTTGTCTACTATTCCCATTTTGAAACCATGACTGAGAAAATAGGACTTAAGCCTCTCACACCAAGCTTTAGGGGCCTACTTAAGTCCATACAAGGCTTTCGAAAGTTTGTAGACATGGTTTGGGTATTTGGGGTTCTCAAATCCTAGAGGTTGCTTGACATAAATCTCTTTCTTAATAAATCCATTGAGGAAAGCACTCTTGATATCCATTTGATAGAGCTTGAAGCCCTGGGAGGCAGAAAATGCAAGCAGGATTCTAATCGCCTCTAGTCTAGCTACAGGGCAAAGGTCTCCTCAAAGTCAAGACCCTCAACCCGAGTGAAGCCCTGTGCAACTTGCCTAGCCTTGTTGCGAATGACAACCCCATCCTCACTTTGCTTGTTTTTGAACACCCACTTGGTCCCAATGACATTATGACCAGATGGGAGCTCTACAAGCTGCCAGACATTGTTCCTCTCAAAGTTTTCTAGTTCCTCATGCATTGCGTTAATCCATGATTCATCGAATAATGCATGAGTAACATCCTTTGGCTCGAAAGAGGTAACAATGGTAGAGTGAAGGCATAAAGAAGATTAGCCTGATTTTGAGCGTGTCACACACAAAAACAAATCACCAATAATCTGCTCAGGTGGATGAGAATGTTGAATGTGGCAGGGAGGACCAGAAGCAGAAGTGGCCTCTACCTCTTGAACAGAAGAGGTTAGAACAGAGCCACTCATTGAAGGAGAGTCCGAAGGCAAGGGCTGGTCTTCCTAAGGTGTAGAAATGGAAACAGGAGGCACCTCAGGTGTAAAGGGGACTGGATCAGGTGGAACACCATCATTTCCGTCATCCTCATTCTCTACAAAGATGGTCTCGGAGGGATAAGAAGAGCCTAAAATATCAGGTCTAACTCCTGGGCTAGCCTCATCAAAGGTCACGTCACAGATCTCTATGATCCTATTCGCATCACAATTCCAGACCCTATAGCTACGAGAAGAAGTCGAGTAACCCAGAAAGATACCATCAGAAGAACGAGACTCAAACTTATCTAGGTTACCAGACTTCAAGATAAAACACTTGCAACCAAAAACACGAAAATGAGAAACACTAGGCTTTTGCCCATACCTCAACTCATAACAAGTACGATTATCACTACGTATAGCTAGTAATGTACTTGGGAGCTCAATAGACAACCTACTAACAAATCCCTTGAAGTGAGAAAAAGTCTCATCCTTCGAGTCCATGAAAAATACCCAAGAATACCTCAAAAAATCATCAACAATGACAAGGACATACCACTTCCCTCCTACTGACTGCACTCTAGCTAGACCAACAATGTCCATATGTAAAAGCTGTCCTGGTGCATCATCACTACGGTGATTGGAGGATGAGAAGTAGTAACAATCTTACCATATCGGTAGTGAGATTAAACTAAGTCTTTGACCATCTTGAGTTTGGGCAAACCACAAATAAGATCGCGGCTGCTAACTCTAGTCAAATGATCAAAGCCAATGTGACCAAGTCTCCTATGCCAGAAGGAGAGATCACGGGACTTAGAAGCAATCAAACACCAAAGAGAGTCTCCAAAAGAAACAGAAAAATCAGCATGAAAGACTCCCAAATCTAGAAATCTCACAAACTAACTCTCCTGATGAATCAAAGATTCTACAAGCATTACTCTTAAAGCTTACCTCGAAAGAGTCATCGATAAGCTGAGAAACAGAAAGCAAATTATATTGCAGCTTACTCACTAGGGTAACGTCCTAAAGAATAAAATTTTCATTAATGTCGATGGTACCTTTAGCAATGACTCTACCTGAAAAAGCATCCCCAAAAGTGATCAACTCATCACCGGGGGCTCAGACTAGGGAAGAGAACCAACGGGAGTCTCCGGTCATATGGCGGGAACAACCAGAGTCAACAATCCAAACATCTCCCTTCCCCATCCGACAAACCTCGTCCGAGTCGTTGTAGAGCTCGAAGTCGCTGATGCCGTTGGTGTCCGCCATGAAGCACATGCCGGAGAAGTCGTCGCTGCCTTTCTTCTCTTGCGGATCATCCTAGCCTTCGTCGCTCCATGTCTCCGTGTCGGAGAGGTTGATGTCGTCAAGGGCGGTGAGGACGTGGTGGAAGAGCTTCTTGTTCTTGGAGAAATTGCGGTACTTCTTCTCGTGCGCTGGCTCTTGAACTGGAGGCTTCTTGTTGTGGTTCTTCTCGGTGTAGTCATTCTTGCCGGAACCGCCAGAGTCATTCTTACCCTTCTCTAGTTTGAGACAATTCGCTCGAATATGGTTGGGGACACCACATTCGAAGCAGGTGATCCCACCACCTCTCTTGCGAAACTCAGTTTCTGGAAATTTTTCCAGTTGATCATCGCTTACCTCGCAAAGGGCGGAGAGGGAAAAATCAACTGAAGAATCAAGAGAAGATCCAATGGGATCAGTGACTAAGGCCATCGAATGTGATTTCGTTTTGCGAGAGACGACGTCGATCTCATGAGTCTTGAGTCGGGAATAGAGCTCGTCAAAAGTCAAGGTCGACAAGTCGGTAGTGTCCTTGATGGTGGTCATTTTCATCTTCCAAACACGAAGATCGAGTGCGGTCAAGAAGTGTCGAGCATAGTCCGAGTCAGGGTATGTGCAACCAACTGCCCGAAGATTGCTCAAAATTTTTGTAAATCGACCGAAACACTCGTCAAGACTCTGACCAGCGTGTTGTTCAAACTTATAATACTCACGCTTGTATTGATCCTACCTCACGGTCTTGATTTGGGTAAGCCCTCATGGTCTGCATCGAGGGTCACCCAAATCTTGTGAGAGGATCCCTGGTGAGAGATCTGATCATATTCACTACGGCTGAGTCCCTGTTTGAGAATGTTCCTCGCCTTAGCATTTGCCTCAATGTCAGCCATATTGTCGGCTATGACGTTCTCATCGGTAAGAACCTCATATGGGAGCTTCACCTTCTACCATATCAGGAAACCCTGGGCAGTGATGTATGACTCCATCCAGGACTTCCAAAATAGAAAATCAACACCATAAAAGATGGGAGGCTTGGTAGAATACTTGTTTGTCGCCATGGCTCTCGAGACTAGTCAAGATTTATGGAAGAGCAAAACCGGCTCTAATACCAATTGAAAGTTTGAGATGGTGAACAGAGGGGGGTTGAATGTTCACAAATAAATTTTTTTCTAAAATACTCCAGCTAATACCTCAAAAAGATTGCACAAAGCAAATCGTGAAAGCCCCAACAACTAGACAACTATGTGTACCCCTAGCTTGCATGAATGAGTACCATAGAATATATGGGGATTTTTGAGTTACAATTCTAGTTGTCCAGTGTTCAAAATAAAAAAGGAATCAATTAAACTCTTACTTTTAGAAAGGAGATCAATTCAAATCACAAAAGTCACTTTAAAAAAAGCAAAAGCAGTAACTGTCCTCAAATAGAATAGGTGGTTGGTGGCTTTCTGGTGCTCAAGAAATTTTGAGAATTTTTCTCCCTACGAGAAAATGAGTCGTGAAGAACTCCACCAAAGTTCACCTAAAAAATCCTTATAAAAAAATCAGCAAAAATAAAAAAACATAGATAGTCAGGAACTTCCAGCAGAAAGTTTGGGGCTCGGTTTTCACCTCATGGCGCCCAAAGGGTGCAACAAGTGGACTCCAAAATTTTTATACAGATGCATATGATAGTCCCACACCTTATCCAATAAGAATAACTCAAAATAGATTTTTTTAAATGTTTCTAAAAAACAAATACTGACTACTGCATGAAGAACAGGTTTTGGACAGAGTTGCAACTTCATAGAAAAGATGATCTCTACTCTATCCTAGAGTGCAAAAGAGATGTAAAATCATATGAACGCACTCAAAACATCCAAGATCAGTATTTAGGAGGGGAGACAAACCCAAATTGCAAGAAAGTAAATTGCAGAAATTTAAATGCTGAATTAAAGACATAAAGTAAGTGTGTTATGTAAATTCAAGCATGAATGAAAAAGATTTGCATTTCTGGAAGGTAGAGGTTTACAAAGCCTCACAACAAGGTGGGCAAAACTCAAAGAGCACAAAAACCTCTACAACCTTCAAGGGGAGGAGACTACCCCTCCACCCCTATTTATACTACTCTTGAGCCACCTACCACCCTTGGATGCAGCCCTCAACCATAGAGAACTCTTCTAAGGGCTAGGATTTTCCCACTCACATAGCCATGCAAGGGCTAACCCAAAACCCACACCAACAAAGGTTTTCTTCTATGGTTTTCAAAGCATACTAGCTAGACCCGCTAACCTATCAACTACACCGTGATCTAACGGCTCTCATTGATCCACGCGGCATCTAGCTAGTATCATCTCTTTTTCTTGTCTTCTTGGCTTGCTTGGACTCCGTCTCTGATCATCTTTCGGCGATCTCCTGACCGTCTGGACCTCTGACGCTCCTCGCCTAGTCCCAGTCATCCTCCGCCATACCATAACCTAGCACCGTCGCCCTGCAACCATCAAAGACAAGGAAAAAACCTTTCACATAGCAATGCCCATGAAGATATTCAATGAGTATCCCAAAATCATTAATCAATCATAATTTCACTCAACGGTTTGGTGCTACCGCCCCCAGGCCGGTAGCATTGGGAGAAGCAACCAACACTCAAATTGCTTCAAATCGTAATCCAATTCAAATCAAACCAAGCTCAAATCTCGTCAATTACTCATCACACACAAGGATAGACCTCCACATGTCTTTCACTTGCAAAGATATCACAGCACAAAAATCCATGAAAGAGAACTCGATGTTGGGGACTTAGTGCTGTGAAAGGTGTAGAGGCAGGATAATCACAACAAATTATCACCTAAATAGGAAGGCCCCTATGTTGTAGTCGAGGCTACTCGCCTAGGATCAGTGCGATTATCTACAGCAGACGGCATGATACTTGAAAACTCGTGGAACATCGATCAGTTAAGAAAATTCCATGCATAAAAAAGAATCCTATGGACAAAGAACAAATAAGAACAAGCAAAGATTCCAGGTAAGTAAAATTTCATTTCATTTATATTATTAACAAAAGTCTTCTATTATATTTTTCAAAACAGGCTACCCTAGCTACTCTATAGCACTTGCCATTCAAGGCATCTTGCCTCCACTTTTCCTTACTCATGGGCAAGCAGCTGATGGTCCTTAGAAGGGGGTCGGAAGAGGCAGTGAGTGGCTGTAGACTAGTTGATGAGAAAGGAGCCACCTCCTGTACCACCAAATGTCCTCAACCGCCATCGTGATGGGTTAGAGGGCGAGCAGGCGATGGACCAATGAAGCTGCCCTGAGCTTCACCTCCGCCGCCGGCGTCAGTGTCGTCGCCTTTTTTGCCTCTGGTGTTGGAGGAGGCGACACCCGTCCTCAAGAGAGGGGCAGAGGTGGCATGGTCTTGTGGGGAAGCAACATGTATCTTGCTTGTCACTTCCTCCCCTTCCTCAGGCCACACCTCCCTCTCGATGGCCTCCCAGTTGATCTTTTCGTCTTCTTCTTCAAGCCAGACCTCCTTTTCGATTGCGTCCCAATCGATCTCATCATCTTCATCATCGGAAAGGACGATGACAATGTGCTGAGAGGGCTCCGTAGTAGGAGGTAGGGAAGGGATGTCGACAGGAAGCTCCAGAGGAAGGGCCCCCTCAAGGATCTCCAAGGATGGAGATGAAGGTGGTGAGGAGGCCATTAGAATGCCTGAAGCTAAAAGTGATGCAATACCAAAGGAAGAAAAGTGATGCCAAGAGACTGGGCATAAATCTATTTATAGCCCCGAGAGCGCGTTAGGCCAAGCATCACAAGCCAATAAGAGTTCGTGTTAGCTCCGGTTTACAAAGCGTCACAGCTGTGTCTTCATATTAATGCGGAAACCGAGCAGTTGTTGAGTGATGATGAACCGCACAGAGACCGAAGGACATGACAGCTGCAGTAGGCCTCAGTAATAAAGGCACAAGTGGAAACGGCGACAAGTCTGTGTGGCGCGCTCAGGGGCTCGTGCTCTCAGACGTACGATCAAATAATATCGGATGTGACGTTTACGCCCAACTGTCGCCTCGATGGTCCAATCGGGAAAAGAGTCAGGGGCCACATCACACTACCGGTAAGCATGAGACTCCGCCAAGTACACTCGGGGGCTTGGCCACCGAGGCGTGCGGCCGTGGGTTCTCTTCAAAGGCATTTATGCCTACTCGTCATGACGAGCAATCGAGTAAGAGGTCGAAGATTAGCATCGCTCAAATTCTCTTGTCAGCGTGGCCTCATCCTCGATTCGAGACACTCATCGAATAAGGGATCAGGAGTCACGACAAATGCGCAAGACTGACACTCCGCTGACACCTCGATCCGGCTATCGAGTAGAAGCCGAGAACAGAATCGTAGCATAATGTTGACTATACTCTACTCCCCACCTAATAGTCTCATCGAGTAGGGAGTCAGGGGCTATAGGTAACTCGACACTCAACACACGGCATACAGGTAACCCGACACCTTGTTTAATTTTTGCCATCTATCAGTTCTCTTTTAATCGATACTACTATCGAGCAGAGCACACTGTAGGTGAAAATTTTGTATTTCATAAACGTGAATCCCTTTGCACGAATTTACTCGATTTCGTGCTCAACCGGTCAGCAAACGAAGACAAAGCGCGGCCATGCCTGAACCCGATGACGAGCGATTCTGTCCTGCGCGCAAACGAGCACCAGATTATCAAACATCTAATGCTCAATGACCGGCGGGATATGAGGTCTCTAGTCAGTTGTACATGCGCTGTCCGATAAAGCTCAAGTCTGCTACGTGGTCTAAGCCGTATGATCGATGAAGGCCGACAAAGGATTGTGTAAATTTCTAGTGTTGTCCACACGACACAGATGTTATGCACAGCCTCTCCAAGCGCAAGCTCGGAGGCTCAGGAATTTAACAGAATCTCGTCTTAACTTTTGTGTGCAGGTATACCTGAAGCACAAGCACCAATTTATAAGTGCTAACCGAAATTGCATCTATTTGTCTCACCTTTGTTTCATCGGCAAGGAACCAAAAGGCATGACACGAATGGACAAATAGAATAGTTAGTATCTTTATCCAAAAAAGAGACGTTTATATCAAGGCGATCAGCTTGAGGGCTTCACTCGTCCTCGCTATCTAGAGACATTTGCAGCCCGTCCACAAACGCTCGGCTTGATTTTGGAAGGAGTCGACCAGGTCATCAACCTTGTCCTCCTCAAAAGTGAAGCCATCTTCCAAGCGCGAGAGATCTAATTCCGAGTAATGAGAATTCATCATGGCAAGCAAGGATGACATCGTGAGAAAGTAGGCCTTTATGTCGCCGGGTCTAGGAGACAATCCATGGAAAATTTTGCTCAATCGAGTAGAAATATTTACATCTGACAAGACTATTAGTTAGTAAAGTGGTTCATCAACCACTAACCATGGTAGGAAAGGAAAAGCAACAAAAGAGATCAGTATCACTTACCTTCGAAAGAATCCTTAGTCGCGTTGTTGACCCCAGAGTACTTCCACGCCAGATGGTCCCGGCACCTCAACGGACTGGACTGTTGCATCAGGAAGTCTCGGGCGACATGCCACCCAGAAAGGCCCCTTTTCCTTAGCTCCTCAATCTTCTCAACGTAGCGTGCATTGAATTGATCTCCTTTCAAAAAGGAAGAGTTGAATTGAATCCTTTTTGTTTTGGATACTAGAAAACCAAGATTGTGACTCAAAAATCCCCACATAATCTATGGTACTCATCCATGCAAGCTAGGGGTACACATAGTTGTTTAGTTGTTTGGGTTTTTCATGATTTCCTTTGCGCGATCCTTTCGAGGTATTAGTTGGAGTATTTTGGGAGAAAATTTTGTTTGCAACCATTCACCTCCCCCCCCTCTGTTCGCCATCTCGATCCTTCAATTGGTATCAGAGCCAGTTTTGCTCTTCCATAGATCTTAACCGGTCTCGAGAGCCATGGCGATAGACAAGTATTCCACCAAGCCTCGCATCTTTTGCGGTGTCGATTTTACATTTTGGAAGTCTCGGATGGAGTCATACATCACTGCCCAGGGTTCCTGATATGGCAGAAGGTGAAGCTCCCATATGAAGTTCCTGCCAATAAGAACGTCACGGCCTGCAATATGGCTGACGTTGAGGCAAATGCTAAGGCGAGGAATATTCTCATACAAGGACTCAGTCGTAGTGTGTATGATCGGATCTCTCACCTGCGATCCGCTCACGAGATTTGGGTGACCCTCGATGCATACCATGAGGGCACTACCCAAATCAAGACCGTGAGACAGGATCAATACAAGCCTGAGTACAACAAATATGAACAACACGCTGGTGAGAGCCTAGATGAGTGTTTTGGTTGGTTTACAAAAATTTTGAGTGATCTCTAAGCTTTTGGTTGCATATACCCTGACTCGAAAAATGCTCGACATTTCTTAACCACACTCGATCTTCGTGTTTGGGAGATGAAAGTGACCACCATCAAGGACACTACCGACTTATCGACCTTGACTCTTGACGGGCTCTATTCTTGACTTAAGACTCATGAGATCGATGTCGTCTCTCGTAAGATGAAATCTCAGTCGATGGCCTTGGTCACTGATCTCATTGGATCTTCTGTTGATCTTTCTACTGGATTTTCTCTCTTCGCCCTTTGCGAGCTAAGCGATGACCAACTGGAAAAATTTCCAGAAAATGAGCTCGCTCTTTTAGCTCGCAAATTCTCTCATGCATACAAGAGGGTGAGAGAGAGGAAGAGAGGTGGCATAGTCACCTACTTCGAATGTGGTGGCCCCTAACATATTCAAGCGAACTGTCCCAAGTTGGAGAAGGGTAAGAACGACTCTAGAGGTTCAAGCAAGAATGACTACACCGACAAGAACCACAACAAGAAGCCTCTAGCTCGCGAGCCGGCGCACGAGAAAAAGTACCGCAACTTCTCCAAGAACAAGAAGCTCTTCCACCGCGTCCTTGCCGCCCTCAACGACATCAACTTTTCCGACTAGGAGACATGGAGCGACGAAAGCGAGGATGATCCACAAGAGAAGGAAGGCGGCGACTTCTCTGGCAAGTACTTCATAGTGGATGCCAACGGCAATAGTGACTCTAAGCTCTACAGCGACTCGGAAGAGGTACCTTCTTATGACCAACTCAATGAAGCTTTTTGCAAATTAGAAAAATTTTATGCTAGAGCTAGGTGTATGGAGCACGAGAAGGAAGTAGGTACCTTGACTCGGGAGTTAGCTTCTCTTAGATCTTCTCCCTCCCGAGACACTGATGACTGTTCTTTGTGTGATGCTTTGCTTATGGAGTTTGAGAATCTAAGGATTTTGCATGATAGTGTGCAAACTGAACTTGAAAGTCTTAGGTCGAAGAATGCTAGCACTTGTTCTATTGATATCTCCTCTCTAGATGCTAGTTTTCTTCATGCTCATGTTACTCCTTCATGTGATAATTTCTCTAAGTTACTTGCTGAAATTGATGCCATAAGCGCTCATCTTAGGAAGCTTTCTTCTAGAAACGATGAACTTGAAATGCATGCTACTAAGGACCCTGTCAGCTCATGTGATGTCTGTAAGCAACTAAAATTTGACAATGAAGTTTTAAATGTCAATTGTGCTAAGCTTGATAAGGAAGAAGTTAGAAGACAAAGCCCATAAGATTAGAGAAGCTCCTTACGTTTCTTGTGAGGCCCTCAAGATTGAGGCAGACGTGCTGAGGGAGAAAAATGCACGTGCTGGTGTTTCTTCTTCTCTTTCTGGTTCTTCTTCTTCCTCTCACCCCTGTTTTTCATCTGCCTCTCTTTCGGGAGTATGAGTATCTCATGAGTACTTTTGAGAAGTTTGTAGGAGGTAAGAAAAAGCTAAACCTCATTCTAGACAAATAAAAAATTAGCAGATTTAATCAGGGTCTAGGATTTGACTACTTGGAGCACACTAGAACTCATCCTCCTACCATCGTGCATGGCTCCAAGAGTGGAGAGATTGTGGTGGCTCCCAGGGTGAGTACCACTATGTTTAGGTCTGCTGGGGTTGCCCATGGGACCTTTGAGCTGAAGGGTGCTTCTCCTATCACTTCTGTCTCTAGTAAGGCGAAGTATTCATGCACCTTCTGTAAAAAGGATGGTCACCTAGTAGATTTCTGTTTTAGGCATGCCAAGATCATGAGGCATGAGCGTGTTGCTGCTCTTAGGGGTATTCAGAGTCATCCCCAGACTCTGAGTGCTTCTAAGGTATACACTGCTACTAGACAGGTTAGAGAGTCACCTATTTTTGGGCAACGTCCAAGACTCGGTTTTCATGTTGTTCGGTCGAGTAAGTCTTGGAGCTGCTCATGGTCCTTCTTTCCACCATCCATATTAGCGGCGTGAGGTGTTTTCACGTAGGAGATTTAGGCAGCCTCGTTAGGATGGTCTAGCCTTTACACCACGGTGGGCCAAACCAGTGATAGCTCCTACATCTTCTACTAGAGTTGCTTCTTCTGATCTTATGAGAGTCGAGTGTTAGAAAGACTCTAGAGTCCAGTCTTCTCCCTCTATGGCTGGTACTTTGAGACGTCGTGTGATTTAGTATTGGGTTCCTAGGTCCTCACTTTATCCCAATACTGAGTCTTCTCTCTCTCTTTTGACTTGATCAGGTTTGTCGGATGGGGAAGGGAGATGTTTGGATTATTGACTCCGGTTGTTCTCGCCATATGATCGGAGACTCTCGTTGGTTCTCTTCCCTAGTTTGAGCCCCAGGTGATGAGTTGATCACTTTTTGGGGATGCTTCTTCAGGTAGAGTCATTGTTAAAGGTACCGTCTGCATTGATGAAAATTTTATTCTTAAGGACGTTGCCTTAGTGAGTAAGCTACAATACAATTTGCTTTCTGTTTCTCATCTTATCGATGACTCTTTCGAGGTAAGCTTTAAGAGTAATGCTTGTACAATCCTTGATTCATCAGGAAAGTTAGTTTGCAGGATTTCTAGATTTGAGAGTCTTTTGTGCTGATTTTTCTGTTTCTTCTGGAGACTCTCTTTGCTATTTGATTGCTTCTAAGTCCCATGATCTCTCCTTCTAGCATAGGAGACTTGGTCACATTGATTTTGATCATTTGACCAGAGTTAGCAGCCATAACCTCATTCGTGGTTTGTTTAAACTCAAGATGGTCAAAGACTTAGTTTGCTCTCCCTGCCAACAAGGCAAGATGGTTACTGCTTCTCATCCCCTCGTCACCATAGTGATGACTGATGCACCAAGATAGCTTTTACATATGGACACCTTTGCTCTAGCTAAAGTGCAGTCTGCTGGAGAGAAGTGGTATGTTCTTGTCATTGTTGATGATTTTTCGAGGTATTTTTGGGTATTTTTCATGGCCTCAAAGGATGAGACCTATTCTCACTTCAGGGGTTTTGTCAGTAGGTTGTCTATTGAGCTCCCAAGTGCATTACAATTTATACGTAGTGATAATGGCACGCTGTTCAAGAATTCCTACTTTGAGAGTTTCTGTGTGGAGTTCGGGTTAGAGCATTAGTTCTCCTCTCCCTACACTCCTCAGTAAAATAGCGTAGTGGAAAGGAAGAATAGGACCTTGGTTAAGATGGACAGGATGATGCAAGATGAGTACAATACTCCTAGAAAGTTTTGGGCTGAGGCTATAGCTATTGTTTGCCATGTTTCTAATCGTGTTTTCTTGAGAGCACATTTGCATCATACTTCTTATGAGTTGAGGTATGAGCGAAAGCCCAATGTTTCTCATTTTTGTGTATTTGGTCACAAGTGTTTTATCTTGTAGTCTAGTAACCTAGATAAGTTTCAGTCTCGCTTTTCTGATGGTATTTTTCTAGACTACTTGACTTCTTCTCGTAGCTATAGAGTCTGGAGTTGTGATGTGAATAGGTTCATAGTCAAATACTCATCACACACAAGTATAGACCTCCACATGGTCTTTTAGAGAATCTCAAATACTCAAAACATGTCTACAAACTTTTCAAAACTTTGTATGGACTTATGTAGGCCCTTAGAGCTTGGTATCAGAGGCTTATGTTCTATCTTCTTAGCCATGATTTTAAAATGGTATAGTAGACAAGATTATGTTCATGAGACACCAGGATTTTCATTTTCTTCACGTCCAGATCTTTGTGGACGATATTATCTCTACTGGCTCTTTACATTCTCTTGTGTCTCAGTTTTCTGAGGTGATGAGTATGGAATTTGAGATGCGTATGATGGGTGAATTGAGCTACTTCCTTAGCTTCAAAATCAACTAAATTCAGGAGGATACTTTCCTACACCAAGGTAAGTACACTCAAGACCTCCTAAGACGGTTTGATAAGTTTGATGGGAAGCCTGTGATGACTCCTATGGCTACCATTACTATCCTTGAGCCTGATGAGGATGGTGAGCTTGCTAATCAGAAGGAGTTTTGGAGCATGATTAGCTCCCTCTTGTATCTCACTGCCTCGTGGTTGGACATACACTTTCTCGTGTGTATGTGTGCTTGCTTTCAGGCTTCTCCTCATGCCTCTCATCGCCAGGTGGTGAAGTACATCTTCAAGTACCTTCGAGCTACCATTGATAATGGTATTTGGTACTATTCTTCTTCTTGTCTACCCCTTAGAACATTTTCTGATGTAGACTTTGCTGGCTGTAGGATAGAAAGGAAGATCAGTTCTGATATTTGCCAATCCATTGGTACTTCTCTTGTTTCTTGGTCATCTAGAAAGCAGTCCGGAGTTGCACAGTACACCACTAAGGCCAAGTATGTTGCTGCAGCCAGGTGCTTTGGATGAGATTGACCTTGCGGGACATTGGGTTAGAGATAGAGAGTGTTCCACTCTTCTTTGATAACACTTCTGCTATCTGCATTGCTAAGAACCCAATGCAGCACTCCAGGACCAAGCATATTGATGTTAGATATCACTTCCTTAGAGACCATGTGGAGAAGGAAGACATAGTGCTTTAGTTTGTGGAGAGTTACCACTAGTTGGCTCTTTACTAAGCCTTTAGAGAGCTCTAGGTCTGTTGCCTTAAGAAGTGAGCTTGGAGTTGTGTGCCCTTACGACTTGTTGTGAGGGGGAGCTGGTCTGTATATTATGTGTTATATTTTCTTCCAGTTTTTCCTTTCTTTTATCTTGCTATGGGTGCTTATGGGTAATATTCTCTAGAGTTATGAGTTCACTTCACTTATACTTCTGGCATGCTTTGCATGGGCCTCTCATCTTATGCATTAGGTTACTATCATGCTTAATTAGCTATTCTCTTCTCTCTCTAGGTTGAGTTCCCTCATAGTCTTATAAGTCTAATAGATGTTAGGCCCCTGAGTAGACAGGGTCTGTGTGCACTCCTTAGTTTGGAATCTAGAGGCAACTTCTCTATGTTAGTCATTGGGGAAGATGAGAGTGAGTTTGAGCCGTAGTGTTCACTACTATCTTTTCTATGCTCTACAACCACCCAGTTTGCAATTTCTTGACTTCTTCCTCCATTCTGTGTTCCTGGTCTTGATTGAGTTCATTTGATTTGTTTTTGAGCTTAATCTTGCTAATAACTCAACTTGAACCAAATTTATGTTTAAAATTGAATCACATGTTGAGGGGAAGTTTAAGAATCTGCTTCATTGCATATAGACTTTATTTTCTATCTTATGGGATTTGTCTATTATGCAAATGATATTTTCTTCATACTATACACCATGCTACTTTCTATGAAGAAATTGACTAATTTGGATATGTCCAAATTCATTTATCTTGCTAAGCTTGAAAAACTTGAAAAATAAGCTTGAAAAGGAAAAACCTGATGAAACATGTTGCGTTTACTTGCTAAGTTTCTTTTCTAGGTGTATTTGTTATGATTTATGAAATTTTAGAGTTCTCTAGAGTCTCTATAGAAACTTGGGTGAAACTTATTTGATCCATACTTGAGTCCTTCACTTGCTTATCAATCAATGTGCTAAAATAAAAATTAAGCAAAATTGACTCTATTTGTGCGCATTAGACTCAAAACCTCGCATTCACAACACAACTTCTCATTGCACTTGGGATGAACATGGAATGTGTTGTGTATGCCCAAGATTATTCTCTTAAGAGTTTTTCTTGAGATGATCGAATGTGGCTTGAGTCAATTGTTTTAAAATTGCAACTAAAAAAACATATGTGGGTAAAGAATGCAAATAATGTCAAATATTTGCACCCCTCTATGTCTTTCAAAGCTATAAAGTAAAATTTGCATAAAATTAAAAATAAGCTCGAAGGACCTTGTATGCACTTCTAGATTCCCCAAAGTGTTGAGTAGGTTGAACTCTAGGTTTTCCATCTGATGCTTTGAATAGCTTTACTTCTAGTTTTGAAACTAATGCTAAAGGTTGCTCATGTCAAATCTTGCTAAAAATGACATTTTCAAAACTAAGCTTGCAAACAAAATTTCTTATTTGCACTTAGGCATGCCTTAGTTTAGTCTAATTTGAAATTGATTAGCTTGGTGTCATATCTTGTCTTCAAAATCACTTGGATAATCTTCAAAACTCTTCTAGGTTGCATTTCATGAATACATATATAAATGAGGAGAAAATATTATGTTGATGCCTATATTGCCAGAAGAGGGAGAAATTGTAGAAAAGGTATAATTAATAACAAACAAATTAATGCATCTTGGTTCTTATGATCATAGTAAAGTTTTTGCTATCTTCTATGGATCATAAGCATGTTCGTGTTATTAGATTTTAGATCTTTTGTGGAAAACTTGCTCTTTTTTAAGATTAGTACTAAAACTCTTTTCGTCAACTTGGTCATGATCTCACTTCCTTCTTTCTTGAACCAAGTTTGGATGTGCATTCAAATTGCTTCCTTCTATATTTCTTCAAACTCAAAACTTATGCATCTTTTCATGTGTTTGTCAATATACTCATCAAGGGGGAGATTGAAAGACCATGTGGAGGTCTACGCATGTTTGTGATGAGTATTTGACTGAATTGAGCTTGGTTTACTTTGCAATTGAGCTTGATTTGAATTGGATTTTCAATTTAAAGCAATTTTAGATTCGGTTGTCTTTTCCGGTGCTACTGGCCATGGTATCACGATGCTACGGGCTGGGCGGTAGCATCGGACCCTAGTGCGGCGTGGAAAAACCCGAGAGGGTGTTTTTAGGGGTCAAGCGATCCGGTGCAACCAGCCATATCAGCCTGATGCTACTAGTGGAGTGGTAGCATCGGCCATCTTGGCTGGTGTGAAAAATTCTAGAAAGGGCGTTTCTCGGGTGTTGTAGTAGAGCGATGCTACCGGCCTAGGGGTGGTAGCACCGAGCCTTCTGAGTGAAATTGATTTAATTAATATTTTTGTGATGATTAGTGCATATCTTTTTGGACATTGTTATATGATGGGTTTTCTTTATTTTTGATGATTGTAGGACGACAGTGCTCGATCATGGGAGGCGAAGGATGATCGGGACTAGGCGAGGTGTGTTAGAGGTCCAGATGATTGAAATAGAGTATAGAGATGGGGTGAATGATCGCAACTTTAAAATTTCCCCCAAAAATAATCCAAACAAGCCCGCGAAGGAAACATGCAAAAGGAGCCAATCCAAATGAGCTACTTGTGCTATCTGACTGGTGCTACCATAGGAGGACCGGTAGCACCAGAGTCCGGCAGCTCTGCTGGAGGAGCGGTAGCACTGGGCTTAAGAACAGCTGAAGAATAGACTGAAAAATCAGCATGACCTAAAGTAAATTTCGATGAATCATTTGATCAGCTGGATAAAAACTCATGAAATTTGGTAGGTGTGATCCTAGGGATGTCTAGAATTTATTCCAACCTACAATTGCAAGGATTACATCAAAGTTTTGACCTTTTTGCTCAGGAAGGAAGAACACTCCAAGTTTTGAGCAAATTGAAAGAACTTGATTCAAGACTTGCTCGTGAGGATTTGATGATCAAGATGATCTTGGATAGTCACCCACATGTCAGAGCAAAAAAAACACAAGTCTAAACTTAAAGAAATGCAATTTACAAGATAATTCATTATAGAGTGCAAAGACTGGTTTCAGGCAAGAAGAATGCATGGATTGCCTAGAAGATTAGGATATGATCTAAAGAGAGATTCATCCATCAATCAACATCTTCGGCATAAGAGTCGTAAGCATGTAGGAGAGGAGGCAAATCCAAATTGCGTATTGTAAATTGCAAGAAAGTAAATGCAGAATTTAAATTGCGGAATTTAAATGCGTAATGTAAAGTGCATATTGTAAATGCAGAATACCCAAAATGACATTAATTATGTCTAAACAATACTAGGGTTACAAGGTTCACATATCCATACAGATTAAGGAAATCCACATTATACAAGGATAGCTATTGCCTCTACCCAAATTAGCCATTTTATGGAGAATTACACGTATGCTGACAAAAGCAACATATGGTAGGTGAAGTATTGGGTTCAACATGATCAAGGAGTTGCTTGCCTTGCTCCTCGTTGTCTGGATCGAAGTCGGGGTCTGCAACAAGATCTTCTCCTTTGTCAGGAACGTCAGCATCTACATATCGCACAATAGGGAATAAATAGAAATCAACAACTAAAAAGGGTAAAAAGAAAATAGATAGCAAGAATAAACAAAACTCTTCATAGAGAATAGAGGTTATTTTTGCAAATTTGTTAGTTTTATTTTACGAATTCAAGAAGCTAAAATTATGTGTTCTTTTATTATTTTTTTGAATTCAAGATGCAAAAATTATTAAGGTAATAATGATTTAATCATTATAGGCACAAAGAAAATTCTTTCCTTTAATTAGGATTCAGATTCAAAGCAATATTTAATTAAATTTCTAGTTTCTTAACGGCTAATCTTTCTCATTACAAGCATATATATATATATATGTATATATATATATATATATATATATATATATATATATATATATATATATATATATATATATATATATATATATATATATATGAACACATATATGTGTGTTGGCATACATGCAAAAGTATGTATGACTATAACCACTTGAGCACAACTTAGACTTACCCTATTTCCATTCTTTAACATATTTTGTTTGCTAGGAAGTTTTAATAAACTTCATACATCCTTTGCTGAATATGCCCAACACTGCATTTTTTGATGTTCATAATTATGAAATATTCTCATTTCTTAAAGTATTTAATTTAAACCACATACATATCACATTTGCATAAACATCTATTTAGCAAATGAAATAACTTAACTTGAAACACAAATATTTTTACATATTTGAGCTCTTCTCAGCATGAGGATTCCAGCAAAAGTCATCTTTCTTTATTTTGCCTAAAGTTGAAATAATCATTTATTTAGTGCAATTTAGCCCTACACACTTATTTCTACACTCAAGAGTGACATCCGGTGGCCACCCGATAGCGATACGGACCAGAGCACTTCGGATTCCAGCTCACCGCTAGTGAACTACCTCTGCTGTGGTGGAATGGGTAGCACCATGACCATCAACACATCAAGGCGCGTTGATGGGTGGTACCCATTCAACCGGAGACGGCTGGGAAGATGGTCGCCACTATGAGAGTGTGGCGGTGCCATTGCGGCGCACGCATGAGCACGCCGCCGGACATCTCTTCCACCAGATAGGCATGGGCAAGCATCAGTGAACTGAGAGGTTCCCATTTTACCTACAAATGGGGCGGGGAAGGACCGAAGAAGGATGCCCATGAAGCGCTGGAGTGAAGGAAGATGATTAGCAGAAGAAGGCAACTGCACTGGAATGGGCGAAAATAAGAGATGGTCAGTGATATAAGGTTTGATGCGAAGCTTTAGGACTAAGGAATTTTAGGGATTAATACTCGATTCGAGCTCTGGATTGATTTCCCCCCTTTCGGCTCCTCAACAACAATGGCGAAGAACCGAGAGGAAGTTGTGGAAAGACCGAGCAAAGAGCTAAAGGAAGAAAGAGGGGTCTCCAATGTGATGCTAGGGAGGTACTTATAGCCAGAGCGAAGCGATTTCGCTAGTGCCTGGATGCACACCAAAAATCAACTCCTCTCAGCATAAAAAATGGTGAGGTGAAGCAGGTGTAAATGAGATGGTATGGCATGGGAAGAATGAGGATGAATGTGGCTAAGGCGAGGTGTACCGAGCACTGGTGATGTGACTATTTGGCGAGGCAATTCACCGGAACGAAGCTCAGTCAAACACGCTGAATCAAGAATCTCCTCGCTTCGGTCGGAAGAACAGAGGGAGGAGATGGGTCTGACGAGCGGGGCCATGACCCACCGATCAGTGACCGAATGGTTTTCCTATTGCGCACCAGGGAATGGGGTCAACACAAAGGGAGGCCCACCTGTCAGTGAGACTACGGAGGCGAGGAGATGAATCTGGTCCTATTATTCCAGTCTTTGATTTTATTTCAGTACCAGATCTTGGTAAAAAATTTTTGAACTTTTTTACTAGGGTATTTAGATAGGTTTTTACACTGGTAAAATTTTTTGATTAAAATGACTTACCAAAAATTTGGTAATATTCTAACAGCTGTGACATATCCAAAATCTTATGTCTGATCTTATTTTTACTTTGCATACAAAACTAGGTTAGATATTTCTGAAACTTTTTCTTATAGTTGGATTAGAACTAGGAATGCTACTGCAAAATGTTGAAGTAAAAAATTGCTCCATTATTTTTTTAAAAAATTCTGACATAGCAATTTCTAGATTTTCATAGTTTCTGTTTTTAAATTTGGAAAAGTCCTAAATCACATTATTAATTTATGAAAATTTTACCATAGGTATATATTGTATTGATATTTTCATGATAATTTTTAAAGCTCCAGGTAAGATCCAAATATTGCATTAATTCTGACAATGCATTATTTATAGTTAAAAATTACTCGTTTTATTTATCTCTTCATTTCTCCATGCATGAAATTTCATTTGGTGGCTAAAATGATTTACTTGCATGCTCAGGGTTCTCATGGCAAATTTTCCAATTTTTAATTTTTATATTTTACCTTTTTCCCTTTTTCATTCCCCATTTCTCTTTTATTTAATTTTTCTCATAAAAAAATCTAAGAAAATCCAAATGAAACAGACCACATCAAGAAAATCCAGAAATATTCACATTAAAATTTAAATCACACTCTTTTACTATTTCAAAACTTTTGGGCTGTTACAGATCAGTACTAACTTAGCTGTTTAGTCAGCTAGAAGGCTCAATTTAAAGTTGCGAGAATTTGTGCCATGCCTTTTTAAGTAATTTTAAGAGTTGCTATTCTAAACCTGGTAAAAAAGATGACTTACACCATCTTTGCCAAGCTTCTAGCAAAAATTTATGCTAATTTACTAAACTGTTTGTAGAAGTACGCAACACTATTTCCAATATCTCCGACAGTTCTATTATTCGTGCTTTCAACTAGGCTGTCCATTACAAAAGGTTCACTGAGGACGATAATATCCACCTGCCATCTGCCATACCAGAGCTTTTCAATATGGCAGATTGGTATTTGGATGCGCATGAGTCTATTGAATGGAATCACATGATTGATAAAGGCCAAGCTCCACCGCAACCTAGTCTTTCTATACCAGGAGACCAGAAGATGAAAAAAGTCTCTAAGCTAGAAAATCATAAAAGGGCAAGTAAGAAAAAGAAGAATAAATAAAATGCCCAGCGTGAAGTCGCAAGAATTACCAAATGGCCGACATACTCCAAGGGAAAAAGCACCTTAGAAGAAGACAGCTATTAATCTTGATAGCCAGTCTAGTTCTATAAACCCTGGCACAACCAGTGGTAATGGCTGTTGGTGTTCACTGCATAGGGTGTTAGGGCACGACCTATGAAACTGCCGTATATGGCAGAAGCACATGGAAGACTTCTACTCTGGTAAGGGTCCAATGCCAACTATGCTGGAAGATTCAAATAATAAGGATGCAGATGGAGATGAGGAAATAAGCTATCAAAATCCTGACAATCATGTCAGTGTAATACATAGTGGCTCATCTGCATGGAGGGAGGTAAACAATATTGAAAACCAAACAAGGAAGCCAGAATACCCAAAGTGGTCGAAGGTTGACCTCACCTTCAACCTGCAGCATTGCCCTAAAGGTACGTTAGTCCCTAGAAAACTCCTATTATTAGTAATTGCAAGGTTGGAAGGGTTTTAATTGATAGGGGAAGTTCTTTGGACTTACATTTTACTCATACTTTGGGTGAGATACAAATTCCTCTCTCTAAAATCAGGCTTGTTATAAACCCATTTTTTGGGATTGTATGTAACATCCCAAAATTTGAGTTTGGAATGTTTGAATTTTAAAATGAACCATTTGAATTTTCCTTGAATTAATTGGAGCTTAATTTGAATTTTCTATTAATGAAAAGATTTAATTTAACTAAACTATACATCAAATAAAAGATTTCTAGTTTTAATTGGGTTCATTATGCTTAAAGGAATTTTTTGTATTTTTAGGGATTTTTCTAAATTTTTTGCTATTTATTTGAATTTATTTGCTCATATTTGAATTTCTGGAGTTTTCTTACCTGGAAAAATATTTTTATACGCGCCGAATCTTCCACTGGCCTGGTTCCTATTCCTCTACTTCACCTAGCCAGTTCCGTTTCGTGGCCCACCTCCCCTGCCACGTTCACTCGGCCCTCTTTGCTCGCACGCAACCTAGCCGACCCAGCTCCTATGCACCTGCAGCCATCGCGAAATCCAAGCCACCATCGTCACGGAGTCAAGGCTGCCCACATCTTGGCATTCGTACCTCATCTGCTATGTGTCCCTCGAGGCTATAAAAGGACATGCCGCTGCCAGATCTGCGCTCTTCGTCTCCACGGCATCCATCCCTCATTTTGTGCACATTGGCCCCGTTGAAGAGATCGCAGTCGGCGGGTGAGCTCGTAGCTCACTTGGCGTGGCTTGCTCGTGAGCAGCCCGTCCGCCCGCGTTCGAGCGACACTCGATGCGGGCGCGCGTGCAGAGGCGAGTGTGTGCGTGAGTGTGTGTGTGGGTGCGTGTGTGCGTGTGGGGTGCGTTCGCATGTAGCTCGTCTGGTGTTTCTCCTTCTATACTGAATGCCAGAGCTCCTGGCCAATTTTCAAAAGAAAGAGATCGCAGTCGCCGAAGCGTGCGTTCGCCACCGCACCATTTGAGCCAAGGCTTGTCTTCTCTATCGCTGATCCGTACATCGGTGAGCCTCCGCCGCCCGTCGTTCTACAGTGTCACTCCACCACCGTCGTCCACCTCCGTTTTGCTGTGCCACTGCCATGCAAAGCCAATCAGCCGCCGTCCATGTTGCGTCATCGTGAGAACTGAAGAATCGCCGGAGCCATGCATTGCACGGGAGATGAAGTGATGATGACATCAGCGATGACATCATCTGAGCCAAGTGCCTGCGTCAGCCCTAACTACTATTTCGAAGACCTAGTCCACCATAGACCAAAGCCTCTCTATGGACTCAATCCATGGACCAAGGGTCCCACACGTCAACTGTGACATCAGCATTGCACAATAAACCAGATTTTCCTTTAGAAAAATAATTCCAAAAAATGAACTTTTTCTATTTTCTCTGATTTAATCTTTCGCAGGCTCATTCTCTCTCATACAAAATCCGATTGAGGCGATTCAAATTTCTAAGTTTGACTAAAATCAAGCTCTACCTTCTAGAACCATTTATTTTCAATTTTGTGCTTGTTTGAGTCTTTGTTTGGTATTTATTTGGTTTTATTATTTTCTTTTCTAGTAGAAGCTAATTTTGAAGGAGCAAACAGAAATTTCAAAGACCAAGACTCAGCATTGGATCAGTAAGGTAAGTCGTAGCCTTTGATCATATTGATCTTATATTTGCAAAGTAATTTGTTTTGTACAAATTGCACGCTATTTGTATCATGCTTAGCTTACGGGAATAGCTATACACCTTGTTGACATTATGCCACCTTGACTATTGGAACGCTATGCATCCATTGTAAACTCTAGGATGGGACATTACTAGTTGGACATAATCATATTACCAACAATAGGTTATTGTAGCTATGCTTAGTTGTACATTGAGATCACTTCACAATGTTAATCTTGACTTAAGGAGATATTGAATCGTGACCATTAGCCATTATTGTAAAATTTATTGTACCATGACAGGATGTGCCACTAGTCTTGGTTGAACAAAATGTCTTCCCTCGGGCAAGTGATCGTTCGTTAAAGGGGGGCTTTCTAGCACATTAGGATGTGGCTGTCTTACCTAAGACAACTTAAGAACTTAATCTTGTGCGCCATTGAACTAGGCTTAATCATGCAACCACAAGTCTGGTATGGGACAAACCTAGCTGACTAATTTGCAATATCTAGCCTTGAGTACTACCAATTGGTGTTGTGGGCTTCAAGATGGATAGATAGATTCACATGGCTCAAGAGGGGCCCCCTTGGGGCGAAATCTTAGTGGGCAGTGTCGAGTTTAGACAAGCATTGTAAAGGCTTTGTCATGATGTCTCTACCGACACACCAAAAGAAGTGTGTTCATAGCGATTGGCAACAAGAGCTAATCATGTCTTGTGGGTAAAGTTGTATGTAACATCCTAAAATTTGGGTATTTTGAATTTTATAATTTATTCTGAATTTTTAAGAATTTTTGGAATTTATTTGAATTTCTGGGATTTAACTTTTCTTTGGAAATCAATTAAATAATGAATAACTTTCTGCAAAATATAAATGGAAATAATTTAGTTGAGTTCAAAAAGTTCTAAATATTTTCTAGAATTTTTCTGATATTTTAAGTGCTTCAAATAATCAAAATAAATTTCTGGAATTAATTTAATTTGGAAAAGCCGGAAAAAATTCTCTAACAGTGTTTGGGCCGAAACCCAACAGGCCGGCCCAGCTAAACCGTGCCACTAGCCCGCGTCGGCCCGCACCGAAGAAACCCTAGCGCCACCGAACGTGAACCATGCGATTTTGATCGCGCAGCTGTGGATTACCTGTGCCGATTTGCCACCCCGCGTCGTTGGATCGTCGACACGTGTACGCCCTGGATGGAGCCACGAAGCATCTCCAGCTATTTCCAAAAACGCCGCCGCCGCGCCATTACCGACGAAGAAACGCTCGCCATTACTTGCTGCTGTGCATCTCTTCTGCTTCATTAGCCGGCGCACGGTATAAAGCACGTTCTTCCGCACATTTTGAGCCCTTTCACACATTCCGAGAACCACCGTAGCGCTCGCTTTTGCTTGTCGTAGTTCCGTAGCCACTCCGCCGTGCTTTGCGCCCTCTCTGGTAAGTCTTCGCCGCCGTTGAAGCCACCGGAGTAATCCCAGTACTAAGCCGCGTCGAAGGAACCATTCGGTGTCACCGGAGAAGCCCCGGAGCGCCATTGGAGCCATCGTCTTCTTCAACTCCGGCCACCTCTACTCGCCGCGCCTTTGCCGAGACTCGGAGCTTCGTTAGCCGTCCGATCGTTGCCAAACAACTACGATCGCGCCACGTATTCTCTGAAACAGTGAGTCTCATCTTCATCCCTTAGCCGTAGATCTGTAGATGTATGGCTAGGATAGCGCCACGTGCCCGTAGCGGGATCGCCCAAGTGTGCTCAAAACGGTGCTCGGTCATAGCCGTCGAATTCGTGTTGGATGGTCTGGATTTATCCACGTAGTCACGGTAACAGTGAATCTCATCTTCAATTGCTAGCCGTTAGATCATGATCGTGTGGTTTTTGTTTCGCCACGTAGACTATTTAATTGTAACCGTTAGATTAAGCAGGTAGCATTAGATTGAATGTCGGGATCGTCGGATCTTGGATGTGTGGTGCGGATGCATCCCGCGTCGCTGCCGAGGTAGCCACGCCGCGATCATGCCGCGTGTGTTAGATCAATCCGAGCCGTCGAATTGAATGGATGGTGAGATTGCTGCCAGCCGGGCGATCCCAAACATCACGTGTTGCACGGAACCGAGCATCGGCGCCGCCGGTGACTGTTGACGTCGCCCGATTTGATTTTAGCCGCACGATTTAGATCCAATGGTTGATATTGTGCCACGCGTTAGCTCTGGATGGACGAAGCTAAACTGTCAGTGTAATCACGGACGTTGATTTCATCGCACGGTTCAAATTGAGACGTGTGGCAAGCGCACGAATCTTGGCGTTTGACCGGGTCAGCTGAGTCGTCATTCGATTTGATCTCCGCCGTTAGATCTTGATCCAGTGGTTGAAAATTGTGCTACGTGTCAAAAGCGGAATAACCCGAGCCGAAGCGTTGGGATAGATCCAGCCGTCCATTTTAAATCGGACGGTTGAGATTAAATCGAGCTCTCGGTTGATAGTTCATCGCCACGTGTCACGGCCAGATCGTGCCACGTGTCATGCTGATGTCAGCAGCTGACGCCATCCGTGGGGCCCACATGTCAGACGTGATACCGTGGGTGCTGACGTCATCCGTGACGTCATCAGAGACGTCATCTGTGACGTCATCAGTGGGGTCCACGTGTCAGTAAGTGCACAGTAGATGCTAACGTCATGCTTGCACAATAAATCGATTTTTCTTTAGAAAAAAATTTGGTGAAAATATAACTCGGTGCTGACGTCATGCTGACGTCATAACTCCGGAATTTTCCGTATAAAAATAAATAAAGAAATTCGGTTATAACTTCAAATGGTTATAACTTTTGTGTTTTAACTTCGATTTGAGTGATTCCATTTTCTAAAAATTTGTAAAATCAAGATCTATTTATTGGTGAATTTTGTGGATTTTTTAGAGATGAATTTTCTCTATATAAAATATATTTATTGTGTGTATATTGATTTTGATTAGGCGTTGATCTGTCGGGGAGTGTTGAGGGAGGATTTTCAAAGCAAGACGTAACGTCGGATCAGGACCAGCAGCTGTTCGAAGGCAAGTTATGCTTTGACCATATTGTTCCTATGTTTTGAAAATGTATTTTGTTTCAAACTATGCATGCTAATTCAACTAAAAATGGACTTAAATATTTTGGGTGAATTAGCTAGTTAACCTAATTGTTATTGTTACCTTGTTAATAATATTTGTATGCCACGATTCCTTTGATAACCTAGATTTGGCAATATTAGTTGGTTGATAATATTTGTGCCAACACGGGAGGCTAGATCGTGAATAGTTGCTTAGCCATGCTTATAACGTGAACAATTCTTTTTGGATTACAAAAGAAACATTGACTAAAGAATAGTGAATGCATTTTGATAAAAGGTGGAATGATGTTGGTATTGTTACTGGAATGTAGAGACTTGTGTGGTTCTACATGAAGGACGATTCTGAGCATGTGTTGCCTTATTAATAACAGGGTGGAATTGATTTAGACTGGGGCAAGTGGACCGAGGGTTTGTGCCAGGTGGGCCTGTGTGGCAACTGGGGTGGGTTGAGTATTGTGAGGGCTATGTGCCAAAATATGTGAGTAGGATGTCTTGCCTTGGTCAGTTAAGAACTTCACCTTGCAAGCCTTTGACCTGAGTCTCTCGTACAACCACATGTCTGAATGGGAAGACCTAGTTTAGTAGGATTCTGATGTCTTACCTTTAATACCTCGGGGTGGCAGTTACACGAGGTAACTGTATAGGGAGCGTGCCTGTGCTACGCTTGGTACCCATCCTATGGTGTTTGTCGATCCTATACTTCGGCTCTGAGTGAGGGAAGTGATAGTGAAGGCAACCCGGAGAGGTTCTTAGGTGGAGATAGAAGTCTCTGAAAGGCTTTGTTACGGTCAATTGTCTTTGTGGTATCTTGTTGTATCTTGTGGGTAAAGTGTACAACCTCTGCGAGTGTTAAAAGCTGTTGAATAGCGAGTCCACAGTCTTGGACAATGTTAAGAATTACAGTCAAGGGTAGTGTTTTGAAAATAAAATGGGGTGGAAGGGCATGTGCGAGTTGATGAAGAAAATTGATTAGGGACTGTGTGTCCAAAACAACGTGGAAAACAATTTGAGATATATAATGATTATTTGGTTTTGAAGCTTTCAATTTAAATAAATAGTAGTTTAAAATATTGATGAAAAAGCAAAATAACCAGTAAGGCCATTCCTTTGTAACAAGCCATGCATGTAGTATTAGAACTGCATTTTGTGCATGACTTGTTGAGTACGGTGTGTACTCACCCTTGCGGACAAAATTTAGCAGAAGAGGAGACTACGCCATCGTATGAGGAGGAGTTCGTCGAAGAGCCAGATAACTAGGGAGCAAGCCTCTGTCAGAGTGTCTATGGCGATGGATGAATCACTACGAAGTTTACTTTCCGCTGATATTTACTGTTTACTCTGAATAATGTAAGCCCTCCATGGCAAACTGCTATAAGGTGACCCTAAGCTCAAACAACTCGATTATATACATGTTTGATGTACTTAAATATTATTCCGCTGTGTATGATGTGGTACTTTAACCCTGTAAAGTCTGTGTGCACTAGCGCGATCCTGGACTAGTGCAGATTACACAATGTGTCCGGATTTGCAAATTCGGGGCACGACATTGTACAACCTATGCAGAGTGTAAAACTATTCAAATAACTGTGTCCACAGTCATGGATGTGCCCGGGAATTTCATACGAGGTATAGAGTGTTTCATGAAATATGAGAATGTGGAATTGTTGGGATGTGAATGGGGAGTTCACTGTTGTTTGTTGTCTAAAGTTATGCTGTTGAATTTGGTGATTGATAAATGTTTTAGATGGTATAGGGTGATGCCTCACCGATCTGTTCATTGTCTTCCGTTGATGTACCAGTTATTTATTATCTTTCTCATAAACATGCTTTCAATCTATTTACTATATTTTAATTCAAGTTATTGCTTTCTGCAAAAGAACCATATGTCTATCCCTTGTCATATTTTAATGAGTATCATGGGGAGGAATACTATGAAGACTACATGGACTAGGAAGGCGTTTCCCCAGACGATTGCCTGTGGCATGTCGAATGGTCCAAGTTATTTTCTTTTCCACTGCAATAGTTTATTTGTTTCTTAAGCCTTAAGGCAAATCGGTGCAAACATTTCACCATAAGGTCTTTTGTGTTAATAATAATAATTTGCTTCTTCATAGTTAATTCATTGTATCGAATGATATTTCATCTGTGTTGCCACTGTGTGCACAACTCCTATGGGACAGATTGTTTTACCTATCACCTTTGGAAATGCTAATAATTTTAGAATGGAGTTAATTTCGTTTGAAATTGTTAATTTTGAGTCGGCGTATAATGCCATTCTGAGCGGACCCTCACTAGCCAAATTCATGGCAGCTACTCACCATGCTTACTAGAATTTGAAAATTTCTTGTCCAAAAGGCATGATAACTATGCAAGGTAATCAATTTACTCCACTTAATTGCATCCACAAATTGCTTGAAATTGTGGATCAATTACCATTAGGTAACACTATTGATGCAGGAATTTCAATCAAGTTTAGCAAGACAGAAAAGCTAAGGGTAGTTCCTCGGCCCAACGAACAAATAAAACAAGTACCCATTGATTCTACTGACCAATCAAAAACTATTCAGATAGGATCATCAATGGATGCTAAATAGGAAAACGAGCTCTTCACTTTTCGTCAGGCTAACATAGATGTATTTGCGTAGAAACCATCCGACATACTTGGGGTCCCAAGGGAAGTGATTGAGCATAGGTTAGCCATTCAACCTGACATACAACCAGTGAAGCAGAAGTTGCGGCGATTTGCTCCTAATCGGCAAGAGGCCATCTGACAAGAGTTGGACAAACTCTTAGAAGCTGGCTTCATTCGTGAAGTTGATCATCCTAATTGGCTTACGAATCCGGTCATAGTCAAGAAAGCAAACGGTAAGTGGTGCATGTGCGTTGATTTTACAAGCTTAAAGAAAGCTTGTCCAAAAGATAATTTTCGTATACCCGGGATCGACCAATTAGTAGATTCCACAACAGGCTATGAATTAATGAGTTTCCTAGACGCGTACTCTAGGTATCATCAAATAAGCATGGCAAGCGACGATAAAGAGAATACTTCCTTCATAACCCCGTTTGGTACTTACTGCTACAAGAAGAAGCCATTTAGTCTAAAAAATGCTGGAGCCACATATCAGTGACTTATGCAGAAGACTTTTTACAGTCAGTTAGGGCATAACATTGAAGCTTATGTTGATGATCTCGTTGTAAAGAGCAAAGTTAGCTCTGATCATTCGTCAGACTTGGTTGAAACCTTCAATCATTTGAATAAACATAAAATTAAGCTTGATCCAAAAAAGTGTGTTTTTGGTTTTTGTTTTGGAAAATTGCTTGGTTTCTTTGTCTATTCAAGGGGTATTGAAGTAAACCCTGAAAAATAAAGGCCATTGAATCTTTAAGACCACCCTCTACATTTAAAGAGGCTCAAGCTTTAACTAGTTAGATGGCCAGTCTCAATCATTTTATCTCAAGATCAGGAGAGTGAGGATTGCCTTTCTTTAGGTAATTTGAAAACACGACAAATTTTATTGGTCAGATGAAGCAGATAAGGATTTTAATGATATAAAGACTTATTTGTAGAATCCACCCACGCTGGTCTCACCTAACCCTGGAGAGCCATTGTTGTCATATTTAGTAGCTTCGAACAATTTGGTCAACACTGTATTGGTTGTTGAACGAGATCAAATCCAGAAACCTATTTACTATGCAAGCGAAGTCTTGCATGGGCCTAAAGGAGCGATTTCCTAATAGCCATTCAACCTAACATCTAATAGAGATTTTTCTTATAAAACAGTTCTTACTGCGGTGAAACTCATTAGCATGACCTTATCTCTGATCTGCTGCCAGTTAATACTAGATACTATGTGAAGGAGTTGATTGGCAGTTATAAAACTGTTTGTATTCTGAACACATTGCTGTTCTGTACACAAACAGTGCGGGGCTAGTACATGATATACTTAGGAAAATATGTGCAGAAATACACACAAGATAGAATTTGACACAAAAAGATATTTTTTCCATTCATTTTCATAAATACCATACATTTTGTCTGTATGTAATTTTTACATTACTCATATATGTTTCAACGGCAAAAGCTACCTCTGTACGTTTTCTATCAATCTCTTCTTGGGTACTAAGCTTCAGGTCAGGTGCTAGTTTCTCCAGGTCGACCACATCCCTGTAGAAATGCCTCAACTTGACGAAGAGATTTTCTACCCAGGAAGCAATGGAAGATCGGAGTACAAGCTTCATAGTCTGCACCATGAGGGAGATTTTATTCTAGATGATCTTCATCTGCACTTCTATCCCCTCCACTAATTCCTCAACCGACGGATTGGTAAATTGTACCTCTTTTCCCTTTAAATCTGTCTTTATCTTTTAAAGTTATCCAAGAATAAAGTTCAGGGTAGAGATCCTATCTATCTGGTGCCCAAATCTTTGGCAAAGATCTTCAGTTGATCGATGAGTTTATCTACTTCATTCTTTAGCTCCAACCTCTATTCTTCAGCCTTTGTTCTCTCTCCTTCCCAAGCTGAAATTTGAGACTCATTGGCCTTTATTATATCTCTCAAATCTGAAAAGACCAAATTCATCTTTGTTCTCAGATTTACCATTTACAAGAAATGATAATAAATGCAGAAGTCGGTCAGAGTTATTTCCTTACCTTCTATTTTAGTCTCCTTCACCTGAAGAGTGTTCTTATACTCCTCGGAGATGCTTTGAAGTTTATCTTCGTCCTGCTTGAAGGCCTCATGAAGTCTGGCAGTTTTGTCATCATAGTACCTTCTTGTGGAGATAAGTTCAAATTTGTATCCCTCGGTGGTATTATCGGCCACTAAGAGTTTCATCTCTAGTTCTTTAATTTGTTCTTTTAGTCTGTGATTACATAGTTTCATTAGAACAAAAGAGAATAAGAGAAAAGAGAAAAATAGAAAAAGTTTATGCTTATGTTTTCTACTTTAGCTCTCACCAAAGTCCTCACCTGCTGGTTTAGTAGGTCAAACATTTCTTGTGAATGCTATAAAAAGGCAAAAGAGGCAAATGAATTAAGAATTATCTTTCTAAAAAAAATCAAAATAATGGGAAGAGATAAATACCTTGATTTCCATGTTGCCAAAAACTTGCTTGAAGTTTGTCTGATCGATCTGACTAGAAAAAGAAGCCAGTGGTAGAACCATAGGCCAATTGGTTACCCCTTCGGTAGCATGTCCTCCCTGGTCAGACAGACCTATGTCCCCTCGGTAGGAGGGAGCTCCTCAGCCTCCCTACCAGTAGGATCATCTATTGTGATCGTCCCGACCACTTTAGTTGTCACCACTAGGGAAGGATTAGCCTCCTTCATAGTCAGTGGATCTTGGCCGACCAAAGGCTCGTCACCCCTGGCTGGAGGGTTGTTACCCTTAGGGCCAGGTAGGTCCATAGGCCTACTGGTCAGAGTAGCCTCATCGGTCGGTGCTAGGATGTTCTCCTCACTGGTCACTGCTAGCACAGCCAGTGAGCCAATCTTTGCACCAACCTATGTAGCCATGCCCTAATCTTCAGAAGGATTAGAAGCAGTTGCCCAAGGGATAAAAATGAAAATAAAGAGTTTTATTAATGATGAACATTTTCTGAAGATAAATGCTTAGAATAGTTTGGTATATGATTTCATACCTGCATTGATGCTCCGAGTCTATCTCCCATGATAGTAGCAAAGTAGAGGTTTCTAGGGTGGAGGTTTTCCTCCACCTTTTGACGATGAGAGGAATATTGTCCTTTGAATCTTCGCTTTCACCCTGAACAAATGGGATGTTCGGAAGATGCCGGAATGGGCGATCCCAATCTTTGTTGAATCATTTTTTGGGACGCACCTAGGAAGAAGTTCTTGTTTGTGTCCCTGCAGCAAATGACACCTTCATTCTTTAAGCAGGGTCATGAGCGTGCTTCGAGCGCACAGCTTTGGTCGGCTCTAAGACTTGACTAGTGCTGGTCGGCCCAGCACCAGTCTCAGCAATAGCAGGAACTACCTTTGTTGCAGCACTCCTGGTCAGCATATTTTTGATCGAGGAACTGAGGCCAAAACCTCAAGTTGCTTGATAGATCTCTTGCGACCATTCATCTAGCAAAGTTCAATTGTTAATCACTAATGACAATTATTATTTGTATATATATATCTATCTTTCGCTTACCATGATGCGTTTATTTATGAATTCATCACTTTACCCAATCTGGCTAGATGGCTGGTTGTGCAAAGTAGCCAGGTCAGACTCATTAGAGGAGACGTGCAACATGGATGCACCTCTTGTCTAGGCCTCCTCGGCAGTTAGCACTGACCGAAGGAATAAAAATTTTATATATCTACAATTTTTTGTACCAAATTTAAAGAGGTCGAATATGAAAGATAAAATTTACCTCCAAGCTCATCCTTAGTGGTATACTAGTCATCCTTGAGCCTCTAGGCAAACTAGCACCGTCTCTTCAAAGGACTGATCTTATGGAATAGAAAATCATAAATGATCTTTTGCCGCGTTAAACCTCTGTTCACCATTTTCTTGATTATTTTTACAATGTCCTTTTCCTTGTCAGAGAGCACCAGTGAGTCTTTCTCCTTCTTTGCCTCATCCTTGGTCCAACTCGGGGCTGCTTTCTTAGTAAAATAGAGATGGTTGCCCCGAGAATTTTCGAATAGAACCATTCCTTTCGGTAATCACGCCAAGTATCCATGGTCGAGAGAGGTCGATATTGGGAGGACATTTTATCTTGGAGCTTGAAATAAGTGCTCCTGAATAAGTCATGGCTCATGCTGTTTTTGGTATATTGATAGAAATAGCGAAAAAGACGAACTGGAGGGGGAATCCCCAAGAAAGCCTCACAAAGATGCAAAAAATGCTCAGAATAAGGATGGAATTGGGAGGAAGATGATGTAGCTCAATCTCATAGTGATCAAGCACGTCTGCAAGAAACTCACTCTCTAAGTGATGAAACCCTAATCTCATCAGAGTAGTGAATTGCACAAGGCGCCCTTCTTGGGGCATCGGTTTCATGTCGTCTCCACAAGGGTCCCACCGCAGCATTTTGCGAGGAGGGATCAAACCCTGGTCTTCTAGTTCCTTAATTTTACCCTTAGTCAAAATGGACTTGTCCATGGCCATTGTGTTTGGGAGGAGAAAGAAGGTGAAGGTTATAGAGAACAAGAAAGAGCTTATGGGGGTTTTTTGCACTTGAAAACAGTGAAAGCATAAAAAGTCTGAATGGATTTTACCCCTCTTATATAAGCATAATGATTAGCAGTTTACGACACCGATTCAGATTTCAAGAAAAAGTAAACTGTCTTTTCAATAAATGTCAATTGACACAAAGCCCAATTTCCTTAAACCGACGATAAAAACTCCTTTAGATACTTAAAACCCTCCTTATCTCCCTCTTTATCTTACCTTCATTATGACAAATAATGGAGAGAGAAAGGAAGATAAAGAAGAGGCTCAAACAACTCAAAAGTTTTATTCTCTCTAGAAGGCCTATCTTCCTTAGAGAAGTTCTTCAGATGTTTCAATCCCCCATCGTCTTGTCTTAATGAAACCCTCATCATATTTCATGAAAGAGGAGACAGAGGAAGACATGAGAAGCTAAAAAATCTAAAAAAAGTTCTGAAAATATGAAGTAGTCAAGTTTTATCCTTAAAACTCCCTCAGATATTTGAGCTCCTTATCACCTCCTTTTGATCACCCTCCTCATCATGATTAATAAGGAAGATATAATAGGAGCTGATAAGAGACTCAAACAACTAAGGAGTTTTGAAAGCAAATCTTTTCTTGACTCAAAAGGAGATCTTCATCCCCTTATATACCATGCTCATTGCAAAAGACCAGGCGACGGTTCAATTACTGGGGGAGTCACAAAGGTTTCCTAGATAATAGCATCGAAATCAGTAAAGTAACGAGTTCATAACCCATTGCGGTCACAAAGAAATGAAAAATCTTGAGTAATAAAATCTTATTTCTCAAGACTTGGGGACTAGCTGATGAGGATTAAAAGACTATTTTTCCATATGGGCCCTAATTTCCTTATTAATGCATGACTAGACATTAGAAATTGGCCTACTAAGTTTTCGCCCATAATGCGTCTTCTAAAAGTCCATCTCTATTCCGAATAGTTAGGTCTCCAATCAGTTTAGTCAAAGATGGTCAAAACACAATTTCACACTTGTCGTCCCCGACTAGTGACATAGCCATCCCGACCAGCGAACAGGTTAGGAGCAAGCAGTTCTTCCTGCACAGCTCTGTGTGCGAATAGTTATTTGACAAAACACATAACTACCCGGAAGTTATTACAAGAAAAGATGTGTCGGCGTATTCCACCGGACAGGACCCCGTCAACGAACAGGGTTGACTACTCCCAGGATGGAAGGTATGGTTCGGTAGAGGACGTCTTCGTGGCCAGAAACCCTAACGACTCTCTCACGATGAACCCCGAGGATCAACAGATCAATGGACACGGTGATGTACCCAGGTTCGGGCCCCCAGCGTGGGTAATAGCCCTACGTCCTGCTAGACCTTTGTTGAGGAAATATGGAGGCGATTACAATAGCTCTTCTAGTCTTTTTCTTCTTTCTCCAAGTCTTCGACCTTCTCTCTACCTCCACGCACCGGAGCGCCCTTATATAGACGGGGTCGGCTCGGGCAGGGGAGAAGGTGACGCTATACTGATCCATGACTCATTAATTACACACATCTTTCCAGCCTTACATCAACCCACGACTCATTTATTACACCAATCACTATAGCCTTGTCGTTCAAACCTCATTTAATGCGTTGCTATGATTTGCCCGATCCGCGGGATATGACACTCTGCGGCGGGTTTGGTGAGATCGTCGGAGGATGGGCCGTCGTCGATGTCGATAGCGGCATTCTTCGCAATTAATGGCCGGAACCTGAGCATGTCGGGAAGGAGACTTGGCGAAAGCCTTCTCCTTATTCCTTTAGTTGCCTTCGTGGCACGACGAGTGGGGCGATCACCCGCCCACTCGCCCAGTACGCCACGCTTCTTCGCCCGCGGGCGGGCATGATCGCCCACCTGCCCGCCAGGGCACCACGTGGGCTTACCACCCGGCGAGCATGGCATAATAGCCCACCTACTCGCCAGGGCGCCACGCGAGCTCCCGCCCAGCAGGTTGGGCATGATCACTCACCTGCCCGCCAGGCCGCCACGTAGGCTTACTGCCCGGTGAGCAGGGCATGATCGCCCACCTGCTCGCCAAAACGCCACGCGGGCTCCTCGCCCAGCAGGCAAGGCATGATCGCCCACCTGCCCACCAGGCCGCCACGTGGGCTTACCGCCTGGCGAGCAGGGCATGATCGCCCACCTACTCGCCAGGCCGCCACGCGGGCTCCTCGCCCGGCAGGCAAGGCATGATCGTCCACCTGCCTGCCAGGGCACCTTCTGAGCCAAGCTACTTCTTGGACCTACTACTTATGCGGCGGAGAGGGTACCCCGGTGCAAAATACAACGACAGTAGCCCCCGGGTCTGTCCCGAAACGCGCGCTAGTCCTTTTTAGTCCTCATTTATTGTTGGTGCGTTTCTAGATTGGCCCACCACTTCTGAGCACGCAACCAACTCGGTCCTCCCCACTTCCGCCGATTTTTTCTTAGGACCCGAAGCGTCGCATCCTTTTGCCTGCTTGTGAACCGTCTGCGTGAGGGGCCTATGTATACGCGCCCTCAACCAGCAGTTCACGCCTTCTGATTCTTGCGCACTTTGCTCTTTGCCCTTCCGTCTTCCTTGCTCAAAAACACTTTGCTTCTGCTTCAATGGCACAGCCTCTTCTTTCTTCCACCGTTGGCCAGGGTAGGGAGGATTTTCTCGCCAAGATGGCACCCCAGGGCTCCCTCCACCTTCGCCAGGGGACCCTCGTGCCGAGCTGCAAGCTAGGGGAGATCATCATCTTCGCCTGGGGGCTTTTGGCCGGCTTGGTGCCGCCATTCTTTGAATTCTTCCACACCGTCCTTCATTTCTATGAGATCCATCATCTCCATCTCTCCCCAACTCCATCGTCATCCTCTCCACCTTCACCTACCTCTGCGAGATGTTCGTGGGGGTGATGCCCAACCTTCCTCTCTTCCGCTACTTCTTCACCTGTCGCAGCTCCCTCGAGAGCGGGATCGTGGGGAGCTGCCACTTCCGTCTCGCGATGGGTCGGCCCCCCGCTACATTCCCTTCCAGCTAAAATCCAACTAGAAGACATGGCGGAGCGACTGGCTCTACGTTAGCGACGACAGCGGGGTTGACCTCCTTGGGGTGCCCTGCGCGTGGGTAGAAATTCGCGAAAGCTGGAGCTCACCCGTTGAGGAGACGGCGGAGCTCCTGGCGATGGTGACTGCATCGGCCGTGGCGGGCGCCCGACTGATTAAGTCTTTGGTGGTGCAGGACTTCGTAGCTCGGAGGATCGGCCCCTCGTCGTCGTGCATACTGCATGGCGATATCTGAGGGGCGATGACATGACCAGCACGCATGCAGGCGATAAGTCCTTTGCCCTTCTTTTGAATGCATATTCCTCTTCACGGTCACCATCAACTATTCTGTCTTCATACATGCTAGGCGAGGAAACACGGATGGTCCTGCCACCTCAAGATGGCTATCCGGGCTACTCCGCTAGTCTTGAGGCGGCTGAACTTTCGGTAGAGGCCGGCCGCTCTGCGATCTGGAGTTATGAGCGCCTTCGAATCATCCGATCGTTCCCGGTGATGGATTCCACTGGTCCCGCCGTGGTGCCGCCCATGACCCCTTAGTGATTAAGGGACCGGCCGGCCGAGCGATCGAGCGCAGTAAACGGTGATCGCTCGGGCGCCCGGCGTGGACCCCAAGAGGGCTTGCACTAGGGGCCAAACTCCTGCTGCCACCGTCTCCGCCGCTTCACCGAGCGCGCCCGAAGCAGTGGCACCTTCATCTGGGGCGGCGACGCCCGTCGCCCCTTCTTCGATGTCGGCTGCACCGTCGCCGACTCCTGCAGCACCGTATCCATCGGCACCGACTCCAACGCTGGCGGTGCTGCACGCGGGGCTTACGGTTCCAGCTACCTCCTTCAGCTTCAAATTGCCCCCGAGGGCGGCCCGTCAAGGTGCCCTAGCCGCGCAGACATCCACAACGCCAATAGACGCGGCGGGGACTTCTGCCCAAGGGCATCCTGGCGGCTCTGAAGTAGTCAGACTGGACGTCACTGGTGCTAGCACTTCTGCTCCCCCCACTCCGATCGTCCTCGCCGCCCGCGCTACCAGCTTGAGTGCGCAGCTTGACGAGCTTGGCGAAGTGCTCACAGCCGCGAACACCCTTCTCACAGCAGCCACCCAGCGTGAAGCCCACATGTCGCAACAAGTGGCGGCATTGCTGTGAGGAGGAGGAACAATGCTGCTGGCCCAAGAGAGACCACCGGGCAACCTTGCTCCCCAAGCAGGAGGTGAGGCGGCGTGAGGCGGTAGAGGAGCAGCGGCGCACGCTGCACAACCTCGTGACCATGCTTTGGCCAACCTACCGGCGCATGGCGAGGGCCTTGGAGCCCCTGGGAGTGGATCTTCGCGAGCTGCTCGAGCCCACGCCGATCACGATACACCTTTGGATCACTCAGTCACCATGACACTCTCGGCTTGCTAGCGCCAAGGCTGCCGCTCCCGTCAGGGAAGGCGGCGGGTTACCCGAGACCACCGCGACCTTCGTCTTTGCTTTTCGCCCGGTGCGATCTTGCCTTCAACCCAATAGTATCACGGACAACATTGAGGGAGAGCGAGGCCGGCGCAGCAGCTGTGCCTGAGGTCTGCGAACACGTCGTCGACATAATAGCGGCGGAGGGCCCGGACTTCGACGCGGCAGCACCAGAGCCGGAGGCCGAGGAGGACGACGGGCACATCCAAGTTGCCAATGACAACTGATGGCTCGGGCCACTTCCTTCATTTTCTTCGTTTCTTTCTGTTCCTATTTTTTTTGTATGCCAGAACAATCTTAGCAATTGTAATGAAGTTGACATTTTCTGGTTTTACCTGTGCATGTTTGTCTGTTCGCGTTTTGGTTGTGCTTGTTCAGCTCAATCATCGGGCAATCAACCCCTAGCCTTGTCATGATGTGAACCTAAACACTCAGGTTAGGTTGATACCTAGGCATTTTTTGAGTGATTGCAATGACGCGAACAAAGATTACGCAAAACATGCAGGATGTAGACAAGCAAAGTCTTAAGTCTTCGCGCAAGGGTGTCACTGACTCCTGCTTTTTTTGGAACTTATATCCTTATGATCTCTTGGAACCTGATCGTAGCGTTGCACAACAAGGAAACAGGCTCCCAGGAGCGGTATCGGGCTTGCGGTGCTCGCGGTGACAGCCAGAAGTGCTTCGCGGAGCCAACCCGAGGTGTGTGAGCCGCGTTTGAGTCACCATGCCACACTCGCACTCCCGGTCACCCGTCCTTGCGATGCAAATGCTGGGCATTTCCTGTTATCAACGAGGAGCCATCAGGGTAGCGGGGCCAGTGACAACCATGCACAACTAAACCCAACAGGGTGCAGATATGAAAGACAAGTCGATACTGCCAAGGCGAGCAACTTATCTTTGCCATAGGCCACCGGGCGACCAGCCCCCAGGCTGGTCACGGAAGCCAACATCCGACGAGCAGGGCGTGGCCACCCACCTGCTCGCCCGACGGGCAGGACGTAATCGCCCACCTGCCCGTCAGGCCCACACGCGAACTTACCGCCCGGCGAGCAGGGCATGATTGCACACCTGCTCACCAGGCCGCCACCGAGCCATCTTGGATGTTTGAATTAGGTCAGTGCTCCAGCGCTTCATCTGCGATTGCACTTAGCTACTGAAAACACAAGTAGGCGTTATGCAAAGCATGCAGGAAACATATTGAAGAACGCAAGTTCTTCCGCGGGTATGTCATGGTCCTTTTCTTTGGAACTTAGGCCCTTGTGAATTGGGACTAGCCCGCGGTGTCGTGTGGCATGGGAGCAGGTTCCCAAGAGTGGTATTGGGCTTGCGGTGACAGCCAGCGGTGCATCGCGGAGCTAACCCGAGGTGTGCGAGCTGCGTTTGAGCCACCGTGCCGCACTCACGCTCCTGGTTGCCCGTCCTCGCAAGACGCGAATGCCGGGTGTTACCGCAGATCAACAAGGAACAGCCAAACCGCCAGAACTCATGACACCCCCGCGCAATATCACCCACCAGGGGACAAGCAAGGAGAATAAAGCAGAAGCCTTTAAGGCAAACAACTTTGCTAACCGCCAGTAGTCACTGATCAGCCGGGGGAAAAACTCGCACACATAGCCGATCAAGGCAAACCATTGGGTACTTACAGCTTTTAGGGGTAAAACTTTCGCAACAACTCCACATTGAAGGAGTTGGCCAGCTCTTGATCGTCCTTAGTGGCCAACCAGACCGCCCCGGATCAAGATACTGAGACCACCTTAAAGGGGCCCTCCCACCGAGGAGACAGTTTGTGGAGCCCAGCATGCGTCTAGATTCTACGCAAAACCAGGTCGCCTGCTGCCAGTGTTCTCTCGCGAACCCGGGTGGCGTGGTACCACCTGAGACTTTGCTGGTACCGGGCAGCGCGCAAAATTGCCGATCCGCGCACCTCCTCGGAAGGTTGACATCTTCTCGCGGTGGTCTTCTTGTCCTTCCTTGCTGAATGCCGAGGGCAGCGGCGAGCGATAGCTTCGGACGGGGAGGACAGCCTCGGTGTGATGAACGGGAAGAAAGGCATTTTTCCAGTCGCCCGATTAGGCGTGGTTTGGAGCGACCATAGCACAGCCGGGAGTTCTTCCGTCCACCACGCCCCCCGCTTATGGAGTCGATCAAATGCCACGGTCTTCAAGCCCCTCGGCACGGCGTGTTGTACGCTTCGGCAGCCATTGCTTTTGGGATGGGCCACAGAAGCAAAAGTATACCTTGGTGCCCATCTCCTCGCGAGAACTCGGGAAGGCGCTATTTGGTGGCGGAGTGCGTTGTCGGTGATGATCACGATTAGCAACTCCAAAGCGGGTGAAGATCCCGTGGATGAACTTGATAGCAGCGGAAGCCGTGATGGCACGTACTGCTTCGGCTTCGACCCACTTGGTGAATTTATCGATGGCGATGAACAGGTCGGTGAAGCCCCCTATGGCCCGCGGGAATGGGCCCAGGATATCCAGCCCCCAGACTGCGAACGGCCAAGAGAGCGGGATGGTTTGCAGAGCTTGGGCTATTCGACGGATTTGCCTGGTGAAGAATTGGCATGCTTCGCATCTCCTCACCAGCTCGCAAGCATCCTGTAGGGCAATAGGCCAATAAAATCCTTGGTGAAACGCTTTGCCGATAAGCGTTCGGCCGGACATATGGCTCCCGCACATGCCTCCATGGATATCAGAGAGCAGGGCCCTCCCCTCTTCCCGAGTGATGCACTTCAGTAGAATTTCATTTCTGCTCTGGCGGTATAGGTCCCCACCTACCAGAGCATAGCACTTGGCCTTGCGTGCAATCTTCTGAGTTGAGGCATCATCGTCGGGGATCACTCGGTCTCGCAGGAAGGCTAGGATGGGATCCATCCAATGACCTTCCCAGTCGAGAGTGGTGATCACACGGTGATCGCCCAGGTACTCTGCTTGGCCAAACTTTTCCCTGGGTGCTGCATCGGCGGCACCACCGCCTTCCCTCCCGGATCTGGGGGGTGGAGGTCTTGTTGCCTACCTCCACTGAATTAGAGGCATGACGGCCGACCGCTCTCCCGCTTTGGTCGGAGGCATGACGGCTGCACCATCGTCCCCGCCCGAACCGAGGGCAGCGATGGACAGTCGTGATAGTCTTTCTTCAAAGACCCCAACTGGAACAGAGGTTCTTGAGGACGCGAGCTGTGAAAGCCCATCCACCATATGATTGTCGCGTCGAGGGATATGGATATATCCCAGTCCTTCGAAGTGGCACTCCATCTTCCTGACCTCGGTCAAGTAGGTAGCCATGGTAGGGTCAGAGCATTGAAATTCCTTCTGCGCTTGGTTGACGACCAGTAGGGAGTCACCTTTGACTTGGAGGCACTAGACGCCTAACGTCGAGGCGGCACGCAGCCCTGCCAGCAGGCCCTCGTATTCAGCGATGTTGTTGGTGGCCTTGAAGTCGAGGGCGACCACGTATTAGCATTGCTTATAGTTTTGGCAACAAATTGAATCTCTTCCTCCAACAAATCACATAATAACCACTGCAAAAGACCCAAAACAATCCCCATCTAGAGATATACGTAGCATCACAGCGGACGTACCAAAGCAAGCATTAGATCCATACAACCCCAAATATCACGGGCACACACAGGGCAAGATAACCCGCTACTTTCGACATCAACCTCAAATCACAAGAAGCTCCCGGGAGAGCCCTTGATACAACTATTTCCTCATCAAAATAGACAGTACGCCACCAAGCAACAATTCGTCTCTACTATGAGCTCATAATAGTTCCCTAACTGGTTTGGATTTAGAATCTTAACATGACACTAATACCGCAACCGATCCTATTAAGAAACCACATACCTGCACTATCATTTCATCCTCAAGAAACCTAGCTAGGCATTTGCACAAACACTTGGCATGCAAGTTGGACCCCAAGAAGAATATACCTCAAAGAAAGTCCATGGAGGAAAGATGGAGGTGGGGGAGAGGCTGCATCGGCCGGGGGCTTGGCGAGGCGGCGGCACGAGAGGCGCTGAGATCACTGCCAGCGCGGGCCTGGCGCGGGCGGCACCGGCGCAGCGGGAAGGGAGGTCGAGGCGGCAGGAGGGCGCCGGCGGGGTTGCACTGCCCGGCAAGGCGAAAGCTAAAGATAATGGCGGCTGGGAAGGCCGAGGGCTCGGGCGTAAGCGCAGTGAAGGCAGGGTGGTCGGCCGGGAAATGCAGGCGCCGAGCTCACGGGCGAGGGCAGCCGAGGTGGTGGCGAGACACCGGAGGCAGCGCCAGATCCAAGTCGGGAGGAGGCGACTGGAGATGAAATCGGGAGGAGGCGATCTTTGGGCATTTTGGAAAAAAACTTCAGAGCTCGAGTTTAGGGTTTCACTTAACTCCTCTTCCTATTATACTCTACCAATTGGGTGCTAAAATAAAAAGGCTAGGGGGAAAAATGTGAATAACACTACACAACAATTCTAATGGTCACAAACCCTGGTAAAAAGCTTTGCAGTATTACAGATAAATAGGAGGATGATCGCATAATCAAGGATCATATGGCATCAGATAATCACAATCCCGCACTCTTTATAATAGCACAGATCATCTTGTAACCTAATTTTTCTATTAGAGCCACTTGGCTAATAAAGAAGCATTCCTGTAATTTCCATTGTGTCCATTTCAGTATCGGGGGCCTACACTTAATAAATTTTATGTAAGCTTGGTTAAGAGACCGAAGGTCTCGGACATAAACAATGGGTATATGCGATTTTAGGTTAATTTTCCTAGCCATCCTTAAGTAATGGAAATTGAAATAATCAAATTATATTGTTTCTTGAGAATTTAAAAAGGTTGGATATTACATTAAAGGTTGTTGATACTTTGGTAAAAATGAAAATAAAACTATGATTTCGATGCAGACAATTATTGGCAATAGTCAAATGTGCATAGGACTTATATGTAGTGTAGGGGGAGATTTCTCATCCGTGTCAGATTAAGGACTGAACTATTGTGTTGTTTTCAGGCCATGATAACTGTACAACCATGAGTGCTGGTATGGGATAGCCTTAAACTATTAAATTACCATAAACTAGCTTTCCACGTTGGAAGGCTAAAGTTGGACACGCTCTTCGGGTAGGTTTGCTCGTAGGGGCTTTCACACTGAGGTGTGCGTAAATACATACCAATATAACGATGTACACCTTACTATGGGGAGAAACGTGTTTGACAAGGATGGACTGCCATAATTATTTTGCAAATGATAACGATGGATTGTCATGTCTTTGTTGTGAGTTTCTACTGCCATAGTAAGGGTTGTCATGACTAGGCCAGTGCAAGGTTAGGTCTAGGTTGTAGCGGTTATGTCATGCCTCTCTGCAGCATACAAAAGAAAGTGTGCTAATGATGTTGCACAGAAAGTCGGTCATGTCTTGTGGGTAAAGCAATACACCTCTGTAGAGTGTAAATCTTTTCAAAAAGCACGCTCATGGTCATGGGCACATGGTAGTCATCACATAATTAGATGATTTGATATTTTCATAAAATAGATTGGAATTGGAAGTATGTGTTGGAAAGTTTTCAATTCAAATGATTCAATACTTTGTCTTATGCCATGTGTTGGCAGGAAATGGTTCAAAGTGTTGCTCACGTCATGTAGGACTATGAGTTGCTATACTTATGCTTACATAATTGTCATTTCATGTATTTGTCAAATTGCTTTTACAAAATTTCGTTTGCAATTTATTATTTAGTATTTACAATTCAAATTGGCTTTATGTAAAATAACTATAGTAGCCTTTCTTTTGATACAAACCTGTATTTATTATAGGATTGCAAAAGTCTTACAGAGTACTCTATTTACTCAACCTTGCTATTACTGTTGCTTTTTTGTGAAGAATCAAATTACCCCTACAAAATATTCTATACCGCAGGATATGGGGAATATTTTGATGTGCTTTTCTAGGGTTTATACCATGTTAATGGCCTGAAGGTTATGCGGCACACTACAAGACTTTTGAATTTCCATCGTGATTTATTTTGTCTTTTAAGACTATTGTATAAACAGCTTCCGCTATTATATGTAATAAATTGTGTATGGATGTGATTTCAACTTTGAAAATGTGCGTACAAGCCAATGACCATTGGACTAGTACTGTATGCACATGGAACCCATTATTGGTACTTATTTCCAAAAATGGGGGCCTTACATACGATAACCCTGAAGTGCCTTAAAGACACATCCATTTTCTTCAAGGAGTACCACTTCTTATTGCTTTCATCTTCCTCTGGTATAATCTATTTTCCCTTAACTCCATCCCATAATTGCATATGCTTGGCACTGACTTCCTTCCTCCAGTCATTAACATGATCGGCACTCTCTCCCTTACCAATTGGCCGAGAGAATATCGGTAGCACCTCTTATACAAGGGAGGACCCATGCAAACCCCCGTGGCATCAATGTGGAGAAGTGTGGTGCTCTCCCTGCGGCCCCTTTATTTGGTCCTCAGGCCTCTTTCATCTTACTCGGCCTCTCAGCATCACCTTCTATTCTGTCTAGCAATGAGTCGGTGCTCTTTCTTTGGGATATTTCATATATATATATATATATATATATATATATATATATAATGATAGAAAGCAATTCATATATCTGACATGGTCATATATTTCACATGAGAGAAAGCAATTCATACCTATTATATTGTCGGGACCCGGGCTTGCAAATCCGGACCCTCTGTGTATTCAGCACTAGTCCAGGATCACGCTAGTGCACACAGTCTCAACATTGGTACATATCACGGTCATAACCAACGAAATAATAAGTACTTTGATTAAATATTCAAACTAGTTGATTGACCTTATGGTCAAGTTACAAAGATCGCCTCATGAGCGAAGACTTATTAGAATATTCAAATCTGTGGAAATAAAATAAACTCGTGGCGCCAACCAATTTGCCACGAGTAACCGATCAGGCTCGCTCCTAGTTTGTCGTCTCCTCGATACTCCTCCTCTGAGCGGGGTTGCTTCTTCTTCAAGCTGAAGTTGTGTTGTTGTGGGGTGAGTACTTTGAGCACTCAGCAAGTCATGCCTGAGAATGCAATTCTAATATTCTACATGCATGGCTTAGTACAAAGGATAGGCTATGGTTCATAAGCGATCTGACATTTAAGAATACTTGATAGTAATTTGCAAAGACAAAACGATAATAAGAATAGTAGCTTTCACAAACATTTTAATCACAATCATATTTCCATCCTATGTCCAGTTCCTCATTACCAACCCCAAGCATTTTCCATAAACAATTCATTTTCATGAAAATCTAACCCTTGACCGTAATCATAAGCGATGCTCAATACCGTGAACACGGCTATTCGAATAGGTTGTACACTCTGCAGAGGTTATACACTTTACCCACAAGATATAGTCAAATACCACCAAGGCAAATAACCGTGAACGAAGCCTTTCCAAAGTTCCATCTAAACCCGATCTTGCCGCTAAGGTTTCAACACTGGAGGGACTGGTTACCACACCAGGGCCCCCTCTTGCGCCATGTGAGTTCTCATTCCGCTTCTCGGGCCTCACACCACCACAAGATACCAAAGAATAGATTTCCCGGTTTACTCGGCTAAGTCCGTCCCATTCACGGAGCTTGTGGCTGTATGAGAGACTCAGTTCAAATGCTCGCAAGGTTAAGTCCTTAGTTGACCGAGGCAAGACTAACCAAGTGTGATCTCAATTATCCAAAACCAATAAAAACCAAATCGACCGCCGATTGCCACTCTTGGCCCACGAAACAATCTTGCCATTTGCCCCAGTCTAAATCATTTTCCCACCCCAGTTCTTTACCATTGCACCACGTGCCATCATCAACTCAATAACACATGTCTCATTCACAAAATCGTTCCATATCTCATTAAGTCAAGATTAACTTTGGTATTCCAAAATCATGAAAGCGTCCACGTGGCGGGGCTAAGCATACTACTTGGTCTACTCAACCCATGTTGGCCAATTATACAAGTCTAACTATTAATCCATATCCTAGGGTGACAAAAGAT